>NC_069404.1:36248066-36285434 GCF_026875155.1 Cherax quadricarinatus
CACCGTCCGTGAGGATCATTCAACACCAGGAGTGGCGGAAGCTTGATCCACCGTCCATGTGAGGATCATTCAACACCAGGAGTGGCGGAAGCTTGATCCACCGTCCGTGAGGATCATTCAACACCAGGAGTGGCGGAAGCTTGATCCACCGTCCGTGAGGATCATTCAACACCAGGAGTGGGGGAAGCTTGATCCACCGTCCGTGAGGATCATTCAACACCAGGAGTGGCGGAAGCTTGATCAACCGTCCGTGAGGATCATTCAACACCAGGAGTGGCGGAAGCTTGATCCACCGTCCGTGAGGATCATTCAACACCAGGAGTGGCGGAAGCTTGATCCACCGTCCGTGAGGATCATTCAACCAGGAGTGGCGGAAGCTTGATCCACCGTCCGTGAGGATCATTCAACATGAGTGGCGGAAGCTTGATCCACCGTCCGTGAGGATCATTCAACACCAGGAGTGGCGGAAGCTTGATCCACCGTCCGTGAGGATCATTCAACACCAGAGTGGCGGAAGCTTGATCCACCGTCCGTGAGGATCATTCAACACCAGGAGTGGCGGAAGCTTGATCCACCGTCCGTGAGGATCATTCAACACCAGGAGTGGCGGAAGCTTGATCCACCGTCCGTGAGGATCATTCAACACCAGGAGTGGCGGAAGCTTGATCCACCGTCCGTGAGGATCATTCAACACCAGGAGTGGCGGAAGCTTGATCCACCGTCCGTGAGGATCATTCAAAACCAAGAGTGGCGCAAGCTTGATCCACCGTCCGAAAGGATCATTCAACACCAGGAGTGGCGGAAGCTTGATCCACCGTCCGTGAGGATCATTCAAAACCAGGAGTGGCGGAAGCTTGTTCCACCATCCGTGAGGATCAATTAACACCCGGATGGCGGAGCTGATCCACCGTCCGTGATGGATCAATCAACACTAGAAATGGCGGAAGCTTGATCCACCGTCCGTGAGATCATCAACACCAAGGAGTGGGAAGCTGATACACCGTCCGTCAGGATCATTCAACACCAGGAGTGGCGGAAGCTTGATCCACCGTCCGTGAGGATCATTCAACACTAGGAGTGGCTGAAGCTAGATCCACCGTCCGTGAGAATCATTCAACATGAGTGGCAGAAGCTTGATCCCGCCAGTCCGTGAATCATTCAACACGATGAGTTGCGGAAGCTTGATCCGCCGTCCGTGAGGATCATTCAACACGAGGAGCGGCGTTAGCTTGATCCTCCGTCCTTGAGGATCATTCATCACCAGGAGGGGGGGGGGGGGGGGGGGAGGGCGGATGCTTTTATCCACCGTCCTGAGGAACATTCAACACCAGGAGTGGCGGAAGCTTGATCCACCGTCCGTGAGGACGTCAACACAGGGAGTGCGGAAGCTGCGACCACCGTCCGTGAGGATCTCAACACGAGGTGAGTGGCTGAAGCCTTGATCCACCGTCCGTGAGGATCATTCAACACAGGAGTGCGGACCGCTTGATCCCCGTCCGTGAGGATCATTCAACATGGGTGGCGACAGCTAGATCCACCGTCCGTGAGGATCATTCAACCTAGGAGGTGCGGAAGCATGATCCACGTCAGTGAGATCATTCAACATAAGGTGTTGCGGAAGCTTGATCCACCGTCCGTGAGGATCACCGCTCCAAAAGTGGCGAAGCTTGATCCGCGTCCCCGTGAGATCATTCAACACGAGGAGCGGCGTTAGCATTGATCCTCCGTCCCTTGAGGATCATTCAACACCCGGAGTGGCGGAAGCTTTATCCACCGTCTCATGAGGAATCATTCAACACCAGAGTGGCGGAAGCTTGATCCACCGTCCGTGAGGATCATTCAACACCAGGAGTGGCGGAAGCTTGATCCACCGTCCGTGAGGATCATTCAACACGAGGAGTGGCGGAAGCTTGATCCACCGTCCGTGAGGATCATTCAACCCCCCCCACGAGGAGTGGCCGGACGCTTGATCACCGTCCGTGAGGACATTCAACAGGGGTGGCGGAAGCTTGATCCACCGTCCGTGAGGATCATTCAACACGAGTAAAAAGAGTGGCGGAAGCTTGATCCCACCGTCAGTGAGGATCATTCAACATAAGGAGTTGCGGAAGCTTGATCCACCGTCCGTGAGGATCATTCAGCTCCAAAAGTGGCGGAAGCTTGATCCACCGTCCGTGAGGATCATTCAATACGAGGACCGGCGGAAGCTTCAACCTCCGTCCGTGAGGATCATTCAGCACCAGGAGTGGCGGAAGCTTGATCCACCGTCCGTTAGGATCATATCAACACCAGAGTGGGCGGAAGCTTGATTCCACCGTCCGTGAGGATCAATCAACATGATTGCGAAGCTTGATCCACCGGTCCGCGAGGATCATTCAACACGAGGAGTGGCGGAAGCTTGATCCACCGTCCGTGAGGATCATTCAGCATGAGCGGCGGAAGCTTGATATTCAGTCCGTGAGGATCATTCAACACCAGGAGTGGCTGAAGCTTGATCCACCATCCGTGAGGATCATTCAACATAAGGAGTGGCGGAAGCTTGATCCACCATCCATGAGGATCATTCAACGCCATTTGTGGCGGATGCTTGATCCACCGTCCGTGAGGATCTTTCAACAACAGGAGTGGCGGACGCTTGATCCACTGTCCGTGAGGATCATTCAACATGAGTGGCGGAAGCTGCATCCACCGTCCGTGAGGATCATTCAACACGAGGAGTGGCGGAAGCTTGATCCACCGTCCGTGAGGATCATTCAACACCAGGAGTGGCGGAAACTTGATCCACCGTCCGTGAGGATCATTCAAAACCAGGAGTGGCGGAAGCTTGATCCACCGTCCGTGAGGATCATTCAACACCTGGAGTGGCGGAAGCTTGATCCACCGTCCGTGAGGATTTTTCAACACCAGAAATGGTGGAAGCTTGATCCACCGTCCGTGAGGATCATTCAACACCAGGAGTGGCGGAAGCTTGATCCACCGTCCGTGAGGATCATTCAACACCAGGAGTGGCGGAAGCTTGATCCACCGTCCGTGAGGATCATTTAACATGAGTGGCGGAAGCTTGATCCACCGTCCGTGAGGATCATTCAACACGTGGAGTGGCGGAAGCGTGATCCACCGTCGATGAGGATCATTCAACACGAGGAGTGGCGGAAGCTTGATCCACCATCCGTGAGGATCATTCAACACGAGGAGTGGCGAATATTGATCCACCGCCGTGAGATCATTCAACATGAGGAAGGTGTGGTGGAAGCTTGATCAACGTCCGTGATGATCATTCAACACCAAGTGGGCGGAAGCTTGATCCACCCGTCCGAGAGAATCATTCAACACGAGGAGTGGCGAAGCTTATCCACGTCCCTGAGGATCATTCAAAACCAAGAGTGGCGCAAGCTTGACCACCGTCCGAAAGGATCATTCAACACTCAGGAGTGGCGGAAGCTTTGATCCACCGTCCGTGAGGATCATTCAAACCAGGAGTGGCGAAGCTTGCTCCACCATCCGTGAGATCATCAACACTGGAGTGGCGGAAACTTGGATCCACCGTCCGTGAGGATCGTCAACACTAGAAATGGCGGAAGCTTGATCCACCGTCCGATGAGGAATCATTCAACACCAGGAGTGGCGGAAGCTTGATACACCGTCCGTCAGGATCATTCAACACCAGGAGTGGCGGAAGCTTGATCCACCGTCCGTGAGGATCATTCAACACTAGGAGTGGCTGAAGCTAGATCCACCGTCCGTGAGAATCATTTCAACATGATGGCAGAAAGCTTGTCCGCCGTCCGTGAGAATCATTCAACACGATGAGTTGCGGAAGCTTGATCCGCCGTCGTGACATCATTCAACACGAGGAGGCGGCGTTAGCTTGATCCTCGTCCATTGAGGGTTCATTCACCACCAGGAGTGCGGAAGCTTGTCCACCGTCCGTGAGGATCATTCAAACACTAGGAGTGTCGGAAGCTTCATCAACCGTCCGTAGGATCATCAACACCAGGACTGGCGGAATCTTGATCCACCGTCCGTGAGATTCATTCACACTAGGGTGGCGGAAGCTTGATCCACGTCCCTGAGGATCATTCAACATGAGGTGGCGGGAAGCTTGATCCACGTCCGTGAGGATCATTCAACTCGAGGAGTGGGCGGAACTTGATCCCACCCGTCCGTGAGGATCCAAAAAAATTCATCATGAGTGGCGGAAGCTTCATCACCGTCCGTGAGGATCATTCAACACGAGGAGTGGCGGAAGCTTGATCCACCGTCAGTGAGGATCATTCAACATAAGGAGTTGCGGAAGCTTGATCCACCGTCCGTGAGGATCATCAGCTCCAAAAGTGGCGAAAGCTTGATCCACCCGTCCGTGAGGATCATTCAATACGAGGAGCGGCGGAAGCTTGAACCTCCGTCCGTGAGGATCATTCAGCACCAGGAGTGGCGGAAGGCTTGATCCACCGACATGAGGATCATTCAACACAAGGATTGGCGGAAGCTTTGATCCACCGTCCGTGAGGATCATTCAACATGAGTGGCGGAAGCTTGATCCACCGCCCGTGAGGATCATTCAACTCGAGGAGTGGCCGGAAGCTTGATCCACCGTCCCGTGAGGATCATTCAACATGATGGCGGAACCTTTATCCATCGTCCGAGAGATCAGTCAACACGAGGAGTGGCGGATGTCTGATCCACCGGCCGTGAGATCATTCAACACGAGGTGTGGCGGACGCTGATCCACCGCAGTGAGGATCATTCAACATAAGGAGTTTGCGAAGCTTGATCCACCGTCCGTGAGGATCAATTCGCCCAAGAGGGGCGAAGCTAGATCCACCGTCCGTGAGGATCATTCAATACGAGGACCGGCGAGCTTGAACCTCCGTCCGTGAGGATAATCAGCACCAGGAGTGGCGGAAGCTTGATCCTCCGTCCGTTAGGATCAGTCAAACACCAGGAGTGGCGGAACTTGATCCACCGTCCCTGAGATCATATCAACACTAGGAGTGGCGGAAGCTTGATCCACCGTCCCGTGAGGATCATTCAACATGAGTGGCTGGAAGCATGATCCACCGTCCGCGAGATCATCAACACCAAGGAGTGGGCGGAAGCTTGATCCACCGCCCTGAGGATCATTCAGCATGATCGGCGAAGCTTGATATACAGTCCGTGAGGATCATTCAAACACAAGGATGGCGAAGCCGTGATCCACCGTCAGGAGATCATTCAAAAAAAGGAGTGGCGGAAGCTTGGATCCACCATCCGTGAGGATCATTCACACGAGGAGTGCGGAAGATGATCCACCGGCCGTGAGGATCATTCAACACGAGGTGTGGTGGAAGCTTGATCCACCGTCCGTGATGATCATTCAACACCAGGAGTGGCGGAAGCTTGATCCACCGTCCGAGAGGATCATTCAACACTAGGAGTGGCGGAAGCTTGATCCACCGTCCGTGAGGATCATTCAAAACCAAGAGTGGCGCAAGCTTGATCCACCGTCCGAAAGGATCATTCAACACCAGGAGTGGCGGAAGCTTGATCCACCGTCCGTGAGGATCATTCAAAACCAGGAGTGGCGGAAGCTTGTTCCACCATCCGTGAGGATCATTCAACACCTGGAGTGGCGGAAACTTGATCCACCGTCCGTGAGGATCATTCAACACTAGAAATGGCGGAAGCTTGATCCACCGTCCGTGAGGATCATTCAACACCAGGAGTGGCGGAAGCTTGATACACCGTCCGTCAGGATCATTCAACACCAGGAGTGGCGGAAGCTTGATCCACCCGTCCGTGAGGATCATTTCAACACAAGGAGTGGCGAGCTAGATCCACCGCCGGTTAGAATCATTCAACATAGTGGCAGAAGCTTGATCCGCCGTCCGTGAGAATCATTCAACACGATGAGTTGCGGAAGCTTGATCCGCCGTCCGTGAGGATCATTCAACACGAGGAGCGGCGTTAGCTTGAATCCTCCGTCCTTGAAGGATCATTCAACACCAGGAGTGCGAAGCTTGATCCACCGTCCGTGAGGATCATTCACACTAGAGTGGGCGGAAGCTTCATCAACCGTCCGTGAGGATCATTCAACACCAGGACTGGCGGAAGCTTGATCCACCGTCCGTGAGGATCATTCAACACTAGGAGTGGCGGAAGCTTGATCCACCGTCCGTGAGGATCATTCAACATGAGTGGCGGAAGCTTGATCCACCGTCCGTGAGGATCATTCAACTCGAGGAGTGGCGGAAGCTTGATCCACCGTCCGTGAGGATCATTCAACATGAGTGGCGGAAGCTTGATCCACCGTCCGTGAGGATCATTCAACACGAGAGTGGCGGAAGCTTTGATCCAGGCCGAAGAGTGGACGGGGTGGATAGGCATTCAACATAAGGAGTTGCGGAAGCTTGATCCACCGTCCGTGAGGATCATTCAGCTCCAAAAGTGGCGGAAGCTTGATCCACCGTCCGTGAGGATCATTCAATACGAGGAGCGGCGGAAGCTTGAACCTCCGTCCGTGAGGATCATTCAACACCAGGAGTGGCGGAAGCTTGATCCACCGTCCGTGAGGATCATTCAACACTAGGAGTGGCGGAAGCTTGATCCACCGTCCGTGAGGACACTTCAACATGAGTGGCGGAAGCTTGATCCACCGTCCGTGAGGATCATTCAACTCGAGGAGTGGCGGAAGCTTGATCCACCGTCCGTGAGGATCATTCAACATGAGTGGCGGAAGCTTTATCCATCGTCCGAGAGGATCATTCAACACGAGGAGTGGCGGAAGCTTGATCCACCGTCCGTGAGGATCATTCAACACTGGAGTGGCGGACGCTTGATTCCACCGTCAGTGAGGACTATTCAAAATAAGGAGTTGCGGAAGCTTGATCCCCCGTCCCGTGAAGGATCATTCAACACCAGGAGTGGCGAAGCTTGATCCACCGTCCATTGAGGATCATTCAATACGAGGACCGGCGGAAGCTTGAACCTCCGTCCGTGAGGATCATTCAGCACCAGGAGTGGCGGAAGCTTGATCCACCGTCCGTGAGGATCATTCAATACGAGGACCGGCGGAAGCTTGAACCTCCGTCCGTGAGGATCATTCAGCACAAGGAGTGGGCGGAAGCATTGATCCACCGTCCGTTAATCATCACACACAGGAGTGGCGGAAGCCTTGATCCCACCGTCCCTGAATCATTCAACACCAGGAGTGGCGGAAGCTTGATCCACCGTCCGTGAGGATCATTCAACATGAGTGGCGGAAGCTTGATCCACCGTCCGTGAGGATCATTCAACACCAGGAGTGGCGGAAGCTTGATCCACCGTCCGTGAGGATCATTCAGCATGAGCGGCGGAAGCTTGATATACAGTCCGTGAGGATCATTCAACACCAGGAGTGGCTGAAGCTTGATCCACCATCCGTGAGGATCATTCAACATAAGGAGTGGCGGAAGCTTGATCCACCATCCATGAGGATCATTCAACACCATTAGTGGCGGATGCTTGATCCACCGTCCTGAGGAAAAATTTTCATTCAACAACAGAGTGGCGGAAAACTTGATCCACCGTCGTGAGGATCATTCAACATCAGGACTGGCGGTCGCTTGATCCACTGTCCGTGAGGATCATTCAACATGAGTGGCGGAAGCTGCTCCACCTCGTGAGGATCATTCAAACACGAGGAGTGGCGGAAGCTTTGATCCACCGTCCCCCGTGAGATCATTTCAACACCAGGAGTGGCGGATTCTTGATCCACCGTCGTGAGGATCATTCAAAACCAGGAGTGGCGGAAGCTTGATCCACCGTCCGTGAGGGTCATTCAACACCTGGAGTGGCGGAAGCTTGATCCACGTCCGTGAGGATTTTTCAACACCAGAAATTGGGTTGGGGGTAAAGCTTGATCCACCGTCCCGTAGGATCAATTCAACATGAGTGCCGGAAGCAGCATCCACCGTCCGTGAGGATCATTCAACACAGAGGAGTGGGGCGGAAGCTTGATTCCACCGTCCGAGAGGATCATTCAACAACAGGAGTGGCGGAAGCTTGATCCACCGTCCGTGAGAATCATACAAAACCAGGAGTGGCGGAAGCTTATCCCTACGCGTCCGTGAGGGTCCATTCAAACACCTGAGTGGGCGGAAGCTTGATCCCACCGTCCGTGAGGATTTTTCAACACCAGAAATGGTGGAAGCCCTTGATCCACCGCCGTGAGGATCATTGCAACACCAGGAGTGCCGGAAGCTTGATACACCTTCCGTGAGGATCATTTCAACACCTGGAGTGGCGGAAGCTTGATCCACCGTCCGTGAGGATCATTCAACACCAGGAGTGGCGGAAGCTTGATCCACCGTCCGTGAGGATCATTAACACAAGAGTGGGCTGAAGCTTGATCCACCGTCCGTGAGGAACATTCAACACGAGATGGGCGGAAGCTTGATCCACCGTCCCTGAAGATCATTCAACATGAGTGTCGAAACCTTGATAACCGTCCGTGAGGACTTCAACACCATAAGTGGCTGAACTTGATCCACCGTCTTAAGGATCACTCAACACGATAAGCGGCGGATGCTTGATCCACCGTCGTGAGGATCATTCAACACCAGGAGTGGCGGAAGCTTGATCCACCGTCCGTGAGGATCATTCAACACCAGGACTGCGACGCTTCATCCACTGCCGTGAGGATCATCAACATGAGTGCGGAAGCTGGATCCACCTCCGTGAGATCATTCAACACGAGGAGTGGGGGAAGCTTGATCCACCCCGTCCGTGAGGATCTTCGAACACCAGGAGTGGCGGAAGCTTGATCCCCCGTCCGTGAGGATCATTCAACATGATGGCGGAAGCTTGTCCACCGTCCGTAGATTCATTCAACACCAGGAGTGGCGGAACTTGATCCACCGTCCGGTACTGAGGAGATGATCAATCAAACACGTGAGTGGCGGAAGCGTGATCCTACGTCCCGTGAGGATCATTCAACATGAGTGGCGGTAGCTTGATATACCGTCCGTGAGGATCATTCAACACCAAAGTGGCTGAGCTTGATCCACCGTCCGGAGATCACTCAACACGAGAGCGACGGAAGCTTGATCCACCGTCCGTGAGGGTATTCACACCAGGAGTGGCGGGAGCTTGAACCACCGTCCGTGAGGATCATTCAACACCAGGAGTGCGTAAGCTTGATCCACTGACCTGAGGATCATTCAACACCAGGAGAGGCAGGAAACTTGATCCACAGTCCCGTGAGGATCTTTCAACACAGGACGGGCTTGACGCTGAATCCCCTGTCGTGAGGATCATTCAACACGTAGTGGCCGGAAGCGTGATCCACCGTCCGTGAGGATCATTCACACCAGAGTGTCGGAAGCTTGCTCCACCGTCCGTGAGGAATCATTCAACACTAGAGTGGCGGAAGCTTTATCCACCGTCCGTGTGGATCATTCAGCACCAGGATTTGGGAGGAAGCTTGATCCACCGTCCGTGAGGATGATTCAACACCAGAGTGGCGGAAGCTTGATCCACCGTCCTGAGGATCATTCAACACGAAGAGTGGTGGAAGCTTTGTATCCACCGTTCCGTGAGATCATTCAACACCAGGATGGGCGAAGCTTGATCCACCCTCCGTGAGATCATTCAACACCAGGAGTGGGAAGCTTGATCCACCGTCCGTGAGGATCATTTTAAAGCTTCATCCAGCTAAACTTTCGCTTCTATTAAATTTATTTTCAGCTTTAATTTAAAAAATCCCTTTTAATTTTTTCTTATCAATTATTTATCAACATTTATTATAAACATCGGAACATTACTCGCTATAAAGTATAATAGTTTATTATTATTGATTACATCAATCATAGGTTAGTGCAAACCCGTTAGGGTGTCATACATCGCCCTGTGAATATGAGGGATTAACATAATCAAAGAAGGTGAAGGTAGTTCCAGTTTCTTTGGATCAAGAGCCCCCAGCATGCAGGGGGGGCCACCCGCGGCACCTCAGGATTGTTGGTCCTGAAATTTATTCATAATTTACTTACATCTCACTCGTCCTCGTATCTTTGAGATATTCTTAAAGTCACGTTACATATGATTATTATTACTATTATTATTATTATTATTACATTATTAATAATTATTATTATTATTTTATTATTAGTTAGCAGTAGTATAGTAGAAGTAGTAGTAATAGTAATAGTAGTAGTAGTAGTAGTAGTAGTATAGTATTTTTCAAACAAACCACCGTAACCCCCTAGTCAGGGTGCCCGAAAAGAAAATCGAAAGTTTCTATTTTTAAATTATAATATATACAGGAGAAGGGTTACTAGCCCCTTGCTCCCGCATTTTAGTCGCCTCTTACAACACGCATGGCTTACGGAGGAAAGAATTTGTTCCACTTCCCCATGGAGATAAGAGGAAATAAACAAGACAAGAACTAGAAAGAAAATAGGCAGAAAACCCAGAGGGGTGAGATATTTATATCTTGGTATATGTATGTGTAGTTTTGACCTAAGTGGTAAGTAGAAGTAGCAAAGACGTACCTGAAATCATGCAGTGTTATGAGACAGAAAAAAGACACCAGTAATCCTACCAGCACGTAAAACAATTACAGGTTTCCGTTTTACATCTCACTTGGCGGATGGTAGTACACACCAGGAGTGGCATAAGGCTGATCCACCGTCCTGAGGATCATCAACATCACGAGTGGGCGGAAGCTTGATCGACCTCCGTGAGGATCGATTCAACACCACGAGTGGCGAGAAGCTTGTCCCTCCGTCCGTGAGATCATTCACACCAGGATTGACGGAATGCTTGATCCACCCGTCAGTGAGGATCATTCAACACCAGGAGTGGCGGAAGCTTGATCCACCGTCCGTGAGGATCATTCAACACCAGGAGTGGCGAAAGCTTTGCTCCACCGTCCCTTGGAGGATCATTCAACATGAGTGGCGTAAGCTTGATCCACCGTCCGTGTGATCATACAACCCAGGAGTGGCGAAGATTGATCCACCGTCCGTGAGGATCATTCCAACACCAGGATGGCGGAAGCTTGATCCACCGTCCGTGAGGATCATTCAACCGAGGATGGCGGAAGCTTGATCCACCGTCAGAAGAGGATCATTCAACACCATGAGTGGTCGGAAGCTTGATCAACCGTCCCGTGAGGATCAATTTTTCAACACCAGGTAGTGGCGGAAGCTTGATCCACCGTCCGTGAGGATCATTCAACACCAGGAGTGGCGAAGCTTGATACACTGTCGTGAGGATCATTCCAACCCAGAAGACCGGAAGCTTATCCACCGTCCGTGAGGATCATTCAACACCAGGAGTGGCGGAAGCTTGATCCACCGTCCGTGAGGATCATTCAACACCAGAGTGGCGGAAGCTTGATCCCACCGTCCATGAGGATCATTCCACAGCAGGATGGTCAGCACTTGACCCACCGCCGCATGAGGATCATTCAACACCAGGAGTGGCGGAAGCTTGATCCACCGTCCGTGAGGATCATTCAGCACCAGGAGTGGCGGAAGCTTGATCCACCGTCCGTGAGGATCATACAACACCAGGAGTGGCGGAAGCTTAATCCAACCTTCCGTGAGGGATCATTCAACACCATGAGTGGCGGAAGCTTGATCCACCGTCCGTGAGGATCATTCAACACCAGGAGTGGCGGAAGCTTGATCCACCGTCCGTGAGGATCATTCAACACCAGGAGTGGCGGAAGCTTGATACACTGTCCGTGAGGATCATTCAACACCAGGAGAGGCGGAAGCTTGATCAACCGTCCGTGAGGATCATTCAACACCAGGAGTGGCGGAAGCTTGATCCACCGTCCGTGAGGATCATTCAACACCAAGTGCGGAAGCTTGATACACAGTCCTAAGGATTCATTCAACACCAGGAGAGGCGGAAGCTTGATCCACCGTCCGTGAGGATCATTCAACACCAGGGAGTGCGGCAACCTTGATCCATCGTCCGTTAGGATCATTCAACAGCAAGAGTGGCGGAAGCTTGATCCACCGTCCATGAGGATCATTCAACACCAGGAGTGGCGGAAGCTTGATCCACCGTCCATGAGGATCATTCAACACCAGGAGTGGCGGAAGCTTGATCCACCGTCCGTGAGGATCATTCAGCACCAGGAGTGGCGGAAGCTTGATCCACCGTCCGTGACGATCATACTACACCAGGAGTGGCGGAAGCTTAATCCACCGTCCGTCAGGATCATTCAACACCAGGAGTGGCGGAAGGCTTGATCCATCGTCCGTGAGAATCATTCAACACCAGAGTGGCGGAAGCTTGATACCCACCGTCCGTGAGGATCATTCAACACCAGGAGTGCGGAAGCTGATCCACCGTCCGAGAGTAATTAGATCATTCAACCTCAGAGTGTCGGAAGCTTGATCTCACCGTCCGTGAGGATCATTCCAACACCAGGAGTCGGAAGCTTGATCCACCGTCCCGTGAGTATCATTCAACACCAGGAGTGGCGGAAGCTTGATCCACCCGTCCGTGGAGGATCAAACAACAACAGAGTGGGGGAAGCTTGATCCCAACCGTCCGTGGAGGATCAACAACATCAAGGAGTGGAGGAAAGCTTGATCCGACTCGTCCGTGAGATCATTCAACACCAGGAGTGGCGGAAGCTTGATCCTCCGTCATGAGTATCATTCAACACCAGGAGTGGGCTGAAGCTTGATCCACCTCCGTGGGGGATCCGTTTCCAACACCAGGAGTGCGAAGCTTGATCACCCGCCGTGAGGATGATTCAACACCAGGAGTGCCTGAACTTGATCCACCGTCCGTGAGGATCATTCAACACCAGGAGTGGCGGAAGCTTGATCCACCGTCCGTGAGGATCATTCAACACCAGGAGTGGCGGAAGCTTGATCCACCGTCCATGAGGATCATTCAACACCAGGAGTGACAGAAGCTTGATCCACCGTCCGTGAGGATCATTCAACTCCAGGATAGCGGAAACTTAATCCACCGTCCGTGAGGATCATTCAACACCAGGAGTGGCGGAAGCTTGATCCACCGTCCGTGAGGATCATTCAACACCAGGAGTGGTGGAAGCTTGATCCACCGTCCGTGAGGATCATTCAACACCAGGAGTGGCGGAAGTTTGATCCACCGTCCTCAGGATCAAATCAACACCAGGATGGCGGAAGCTTGATCCACTGTTCCCTGAGGGATCATTCAACAATGAGTGGGTCGGAAGCTTTGATCCACCGTCCTTGATGATCATTCAACCAACAGGAGTGGCGGAAGCTTGATCCCCGTCCGTGAGGATCATTCAACACCCAGTGAGTGGCGAAAGCTTTATCCACGTCCGTGAGGATCAATTCCAACACCACCAAAAAAAGCAGGAGTGGCGGAAGCTTGATCCACCGTCCGTGAGGATCATTCAACACCAGGAGTGGCGGAAGCTTGATCCACCGTCCATGAGGATCATTCAACACCAGGAGTGGCGGAAGCTTGATCCACCGTCCGTGAGGATCATTCAACACCAGTAGTGAAGGAAACTTTGATCCACCGTCCGTGAATCATTCAACACCAGGAGTGGCGGAAAAGCTTGATCCACCTTCCGTGAGGATCATTCAACACCATGGATGCGGAAGCTTTGATCCACCGTTCCCATGAGGATCATTCAACACCAGGAGTGGCGGAAGCTTGATCCACCGTCCGTGAGGATCATTCAACACCAAGAGTGGCGGAAGCTTGATCCACCGTCCGTGAGGATCATTCAACACCAGGAGTGGCGGAAGCTTGATCCACCGTCCGTGAGAATCATTTAACATGAGTGGCGGAAGCTTGATCCACCGTCCGTGAGGATCATTCAACACGTGGAGTGGCGGAAGCGTGATCCACCGTCCATGAGGATCATTCAACACGAGGAGTGGCGGAAGCTTGATTCCACCGTCCCGTGAGGATCAATTCAACTGAGGCGGCGGAAGCTTGATATAGGCGTCCGTGAGGATTCATTCAACACCATGAGTGGCTGAAGCTTGATCCCACCTTCCGTGAGGATCACTCCAACACGAAAAGCGCCGAAGCTTGATCCACGTCCGTGAGGATCTTCAACCACCAAAAGTGTCAGGAAGCTGATCACCGTCCGTGAGGATCATTTCAACACCAGAAGTGGGCGGAAGCTGATCCACCGTCCATGAAGGATCATTCCACACCATGAAGTGGCGGAAGCTTCATCCACCGTCGTGAGGATCATCAACACCAGTAGTGGCGGAAAGCTTGATCCACTCGTCCGTGTGGATCATTCAAACACCAGGAGTGGCATAAGCTGATCCACCTCCGTGAGGATCATTCAACACCACGATGGCGGAAGGCTTGGATCCACCGTCCGTGAGACATTCAACACCACGAGTGGCGGAAGCTTGATCCACCTGTCCGTAGGATCATTCACACCAGGAGTGACGGAAGCTTTATCCACCGTTAGTGAGGATCATTCAACACCAGGAGTGGCGGAAGCTTGATCCACCGTCCGTGAGGATCATTCAACACCAGGAGTGGCGGAAGCTTGATCCACCGTCCGGAGGATCATTCAATATGAGTGGCGTAAGCGTGATCCACCGTCCTGAGGATCATTCAACACGAGGAGTGGTCGGAAGCTTGATCCACCGTTCGTGAGGATCATTCAACACCGAGTGCGGAAGCTTGATCCACCGTCCTGAGGATTCATTCACAGCCCACGAGTGGCGGAAGCTTGATCCACCGTCCGTGAGGAACATTCAACACTCAGGAGTGGCGGAAGCTGATCCACCGTCCGTGAGGAATCATTCCAACCCAGGAGTGGCGGAAGCTTGATCCACCGACGCGTGAGGATCAGATCAACAACCAGGAGTCTGGCGGAAGCTTGAGCCACCGTCCGTGAGGACATTCAACACAAGGAGTGGCGGAAGCTTGATCCACCGTCCCGTGAGGATCATTCAACAACAAGAGTGGCGGAAGCTTGATACCAACGTCCGTGAGGATCAAATTCAACCAAGGAGTGGCGAAGCTTGATCCACCGTCCGTGGGATCATTCAACACCAGTAGTGGCGGAAGTTGATCCACCGTCCATGAGTATCATTCAACACCAGGAGTGGCTGAAGCTTGATCCTCGTCCGGAGGATCATTAAAAACAGGAGTGGCGGAAGCTTGATCCACCGTCCGTGAGGATCATTCAACACCAGGAGTGGCGGAAGCTTGATACACTGTCCGTGAGGATCATTCAACACCAGGAGTGGCGGAAGCTTGATCCACCGTCCGTGAGGATCATTCAACACCAGGAGTGGCGGAAGCTTGATCACCGTCCGTGAGGATCCATCAAACTTGAGTGCAGAAGCTTGATCCCCGTCCGTGAGGATCATTCAACACCAGGAGAGCGGAAGCTTGGACCACCGTCCGGAGGATCATTCAACACCAAGGAGTGGCGGAACTTGGATCCATCCGTCCGTGAAAATCATTCACATCCAGGAGTGGCGGAAGCTTGATCCACCGTCCGTGAGGATCATTCAACACCAGGAGTGGCGGAAGCTTGATCCACCGTCCATGAGGATCATTCAACACCAGGAGTGGCGGAAGCTTGATCCACCGTCCGTGAGGATCATTCAACACCAGGAGTGGCGGAAGCTTGATCCACCGTCCGTGAGGATCATTCAAGACGAGGAGTGGCGGAAACTTGATCCACCGTCCGTGAGGATCATTCAACACGAGGAGTGGCGGACGCTTGATCCACCGTCCGTGAGGATCATTCAACATGGGTGGCGGAAGCTTGATCCACCGTCCGTGAGGATCATTCAACACGAGGAGTGGCGGAAGCTTGATCCACCGTCAGTGAGGATCATTCAACATAAGGAGTTGCGGAAGCTTGATCCACCGTCCGTGAGGATCATTCAGCTCCAAAAGTGGCGGAAGCTTGATCCACCGTCCGTGAGGATCATTCAATACGAGGACCGGCGGAAGCTTCAACCTCCGTCCGTGAGGATCATTCAGCACCAGGAGTGGCGGAAGCTTGATCCACCGTCCGTTAAGGTCATTCAACACCACGAGTGGCGGAAGCTTGATCCACCGTCCGTGAGGATCATTCAACATGAGTGGCGGAAGCTTGATCCACCGTCCGCGAGGATCATTCAACACCAGGAGTGGCGGAAGCTTGATCCACCGTCCGTGAGGATCATTCAGCATGAGCGGCGGAAGCTTGATATACAGTCCGTGAGGATCATTCAACACCAGGAGTGGCTGAAGCTTGATGCACCATCCGTGAGGATCATTCAACATAAGGAGTGGCGGAAGCTTGATCCACCATCCATGAGGATCATTCAACGCCATTTGTGGCGGATGCTTGATCCACCGTCCGTGAGGATCATTCAACAACAGGAGTGGCGGAAACTTGATCCACCGTCCGTGAGGATCATTCAACATCAGGACTGGCGGACGCTTGATCCACTGTCCGTGAGGATCATTCAACATGAGTGGCAGAAGCTGCATCCACCGTCCGTGAGGATCATTCAACACGAGGATGGCGGAAGCTGATCCAGCCTGGAGGGGGGGGGGGGGGGGGGGGGGGGGGGGGGGGGGGGCACCACCGTCCGTGAGGAATCATTCAAAACCATAGTGGGGCGAACTTGATTCCACCGTCCGTGAGATCATTCAACACCTGGAGTGGCGGAAGCTTGATCCACCGTCCGTGAGGATTTTTCAACACCAGAAATGGTGGAAGCTTGATCCACCGTCCGTGAGGATCATTCAACACCAGGAGTGGCGGAAGCTTGATCCACCGTCCGTGAGGATCATTCAACACCAGGAGTGGCGGAAGCTTGATCCACCGTCCGTGAGGATCATTTAACATGAGTGGCGGAAGCTTGATCCACCGTCCGTGAGGATCATTCAACACGTGGAGTGGCGGAAGCGTGATCCACCGTCCGTGAGGATCATTCAAAAAAAGGAGTGGAGGAAGCTTGATCCACCATCCGTGAGGATCATTCAACACGAGGAGTGGCAAAAGATTGATCCACCGGCCGTGAGGATCATTCAACACGAGGAGTGGTGGAAGCTTGATCCACCGTCCGTGATGATCATTCAACACCAGGAGTGTCGGAAGCTTGATCCACCGTCCGAGAGGATCATTCAGCACGAGGAGTGGCGGAAGCTTGATCCACCGTCCGTGAGGATCATTCAAAACCAAGAGTGGCGCAAGCTTGATCCACCGTCCGAAAGGATCATTCAACACCAGGAGTGGCGGAAGCTTGATCCACCGTCCGTGAGGATCATTCAAAACCAGGAGTGGCGGAAGCTTGATCCACCGTCCGTGAGGATCAATTAACACCCGGATGGCGGAGCTGATCCACCGTCCGTGATGGATCAATCAACACTAGAAATGGCGGAAGCTTGATCCACCGTCCGTGAGATCATCAACACCAAGGAGTGGGAAGCTGATACACCGTCCGTCAGGATCATTCAACACCAAGGAGTGGCGGAAGTTTGATCCACCGTCCGTGAGGATCATTCAACACTAGGAGTGGCTGAAGCTAGATCCGACCGTCCGTGAGAATCATTCAACTGAGTGGCAGAAGCTTGATCCCGCCAGTCCGTGAATCATTCAACACGAGGAGTTGCGGAACTTGATCCGCCGTCCGTGAGGATCATTCAACACGAGGAGCGCGTAGCTTGATCCTCCGTCCTTGAGGATCATTCATCACCAGGAGGGGGGGGGGGGGGGGGGGAGGGCGGATGCTTTTATCCACCGTCCTGAGGAACATTCAACACCAGGAGTGGCGGAAGCTTGATCCACCGTCCGTGAGGACGTCAACACAGGGAGTGCGGAAGCTGCGACCACCGTCCGTGAGGATCTCAACACGAGGTGAGTGGCTGAAGCCTTGATCCACCGTCCGTGAGGATCATTCAACACAGGAGTGCGGACCGCTTGATCCCCGTCCGTGAGGATCATTCAACATGGGTGGCGACAGCTAGATCCACCGTCCGTGAGGATCATTCAACCTAGGAGGTGCGGAAGCATGATCCACGTCAGTGAGATCATTCAACATAAGGTGTTGCGGAAGCTTGATCCACCGTCCGTGAGGATCACCGCTCCAAAAGTGGCGAAGCTTGATCCGCGTCCCCGTGAGATCATTCAACACGAGGAGCGGCGTTAGCATTGATCCTCCGTCCCTTGAGGATCATTCAACACCCGGAGTGGCGGAAGCTTTATCCACCGTCTCATGAGGAATCATTCAACACCAGGAGTGGCGGAAGCTTGATCCACCGTCCGTGAGGATCATTCAACACCAGGAGTGGCGGAAGCTTGATCCACCGTCCGTGAGGATCATTCAACACGAGGAGTGGCGGAAGCTTGATCCACCGTCCGTGAGGATCATTCAACCCCCCCCACGAGGAGTGGCCGGACGCTTGATCACCGTCCGTGAGGACATTCAACAGGGGTGGCGGAAGCTTGATCCACCGTCCGTGAGGATCATTCAACACGAGTAAAAAGAGTGGCGGAAGCTTGATCCACCGTCAGTGAGGATCATTCAACATAAGGAGTTGCGGAAGCTTGATCCACCGTCCGTGAGGATCATTCAGCTCCAAAAGTGGCGGAAGCTTGATCCACCGTCCGTGAGGATCATTCAATACGAGGACCGGCGGAAGCTTGAACCTCCGTCCGTGAGGATCATTCAGCACCAGGAGTGGCGGAAGCTTGATCCACCGTCCGTTAGGATCATTCAACACCAGAGTGGGCGGAAGCTTGATTCCACCGTCCGTGAGGATCAATCAACATGATTGCGAAGCTTGATCCACCGGTCCGCGAGGATCATTCAACACCAGGAGTGGCGGAAGCTTGATCCCACCGTCCCGTGAGGATCATTCAGCATGAGCGGCGGAAGCTTGATATTCAGTCCGTGAGGATCATTCAACACCAGGAGTGGCTGAAGCTTGATCCACCATCCGTGAGGATCATTCAACATAAGGAGTGGCGGAAGCTTGATCCACCATCCATGAGGATCATTCAACGCCATTTGTGGCGGATGCTTGATCCACCGTCCGTGAGGATCATTCAACAACAGGAGTGGCGGACGCTTGATCCACTGTCCGTGAGGATCATTCAACATGAGTGGCGGAAGCTGCATCCACCGTCCGTGAGGATCATTCAACACGAGGAGTGGCGGAAGCTTGATCCACCGTCCGTGAGGATCATTCAACACCAGGAGTGGCGGAAACTTGATCCACCGTCCGTCAGGATCATTCAAAACCAGGAGTGGCGGAAGCTTGATCCACCGTCCGTGAGGATCATTCAACACCTGGAGTGGCGGAAGCTTGATCCACCGTCCGTGAGGATTTTTCAACACCAGAAATGGTGGAAGCTTGATCCACCGTCCGTGAGGATCATTCAACACCAGGAGTGGCGGAAGCTTGATCCACCGTCCGTGAGGATCATTCAACACCAGGAGTGGCGGAAGCTTGATCCACCGTCCGTGAGGATCATTTAACATGAGTGGCGGAAGCTTGATCCACCGTCCGTGAGGATCATTCAACACGTGGAGTGGCGGAAGCGTGATCCACCGTCCGTGAGGATCATTCAAAAAAAGGAGTGGCGGAAGCTTGATCCACCATCCGTGAGGATCATTCAACACGAGGAGTGGCGGAAGATTGATCCACCGCCGTGAGATCATTCAACATGAGGAAGGTGTGGTGGAAGCTTGATCAACGTCCGTGATGATCATTCAACACCAAGTGGGCGGAAGCTTGATCCACCCGTCCGAGAGAATCATTCAACACGAGGAGTGGCGAAGCTTATCCACGTCCCTGAGGATCATTCAAAACCAAGAGTGGCGCAAGCTTGACCACCGTCCGAAAGGATCATTCAACACTCAGGAGTGGCGGAAGCTTTGATCCACCGTCCGTGAGGATCATTCAAACCAGGAGTGGCGAAGCTTGCTCCACCATCCGTGAGATCATCAACACTGGAGTGGCGGAAACTTGGATCCACCGTCCGTGAGGATCGTCAACACTAGAAATGGCGGAAGCTTGATCCACCGTCCGATGAGGAATCATTCAACACCAGGAGTGGCGGAAGCTTGATACACCGTCCTCAGGATCATTCAACACCAGAGTGGCGGAAGCTTGATCCACGTCGTGAGGATCATTCAACACTAGGAGTGGCTGAAGCTAGATCCACCGTCCGTGAGAATCATTTCAACATGATGGCAGAAAGCTTGTCCGCCGTCCGTGAGAATCATTCAACACGATGAGTTGCGGAAGCTTGATCCGCCGTCGTGACATCATTCAACACGAGGAGGCGGCGTTAGCTTGATCCTCGTCCATTGAGGGTTCATTCACCACCAGGAGTGCGGAAGCTTGTCCACCGTCCGTGAGGATCATTCAAACACTAGGAGTGTCGGAAGCTTCATCAACCGTCCGTAGGATCATCAACACCAGGACTGGCGGAATCTTGATCCACCGTCCGTGAGATTCATTCACACTAGGGTGGCGGAAGCTTGATCCACGTCCCTGAGGATCATTCAACATGAGGTGGCGGGAAGCTTGATCCACGTCCGTGAGGATCATTCAACTCGAGGAGTGGGCGGAACTTGATCCCACCCGTCCGTGAGGATCCAAAAAAATTCATCATGAGTGGCGGAAGCTTCATCACCGTCCGTGAGGATCATTCAACACGAGGAGTGGCGGAAGCTTGATCCACCGTCAGTGAGGATCATTCAACATAAGGAGTTGCGGAAGCTTGATCCACCGTCCGTGAGGATCATCAGCTCCAAAAGTGGCGAAAGCTTGATCCACCCGTCCGTGAGGGTCATCAATACGAGGAGCGGCGGAAGCTTGAACCTCCGTCCGTGAGGATCATTCAGCACCAGGAGTGGCGGAAGCTTGATCCACCGTCATGAGGATCATTCAACACAAGGATTGGCGGAAGCTTTGATCCACCGTCCGTGAGGATCATTCAACATGAGTGGCGGAAAGCTTGATCCACCGCCCGTGAGGATCATTCAACTCGAGGAGTGGCCGGAAGCTTGATCCACCGTCCCGTGAGGATCATTCAACATGATGGCGGAACCTTTATCCATCGTCCGAGAGATCAGTCAACACGAGGAGTGGCGGATGTCTGATCCACCGGCCGTGAGATCATTCAACACGAGGTGTGGCGGACGCTGATCCACCGCAGTGAGGATCATTCAACATAAGGAGTTTGCGAAGCTTGATCCACCGTCCGTGAGGATCAATTCGCCCAAGAGGGGCGAAGCTAGATCCACCGTCCGTGAGGATCATTCAATACGAGGACCGGCGAGCTTGAACCTCCGTCCGTGAGGATAATCAGCACCAGGAGTGGCGGAAGCTTGATCCTCCGTCCGTTAGGATCAGTCAAACACCAGGAGTGGCGGAACTTGATCCACCGTCCCTGAGATCATATCAACACTAGGAGTGGCGGAAGCTTGATCCACCGTCCCGTGAGGATCATTCAACATGAGTGGCTGGAAGCATGATCCACCGTCCGCGAGATCATCAACACCAAGGAGTGGGCGGAAGCTTGATCCACCGCCCTGAGGATCATTCAGCATGATCGGCGAAGCTTGATATACAGTCCGTGAGGATCATTCAAACACAAGGATGGCGAAGCCGTGATCCACCGTCAGGAGATCATTCAAAAAAAGGAGTGGCGGAAGCTTGGATCCACCATCCGTGAGGATCATTCACACGAGGAGTGCGGAAGATGATCCACTCGGCCGTGAGGATCATTCAACACGAGGTGTGGTGGAACTTGATCCACCGTCCGTGATGATATTCACACCAGGAGTGGCGGAAGCTGATCCCCGTCCGAGAGGATCATTCAACACTAGGAGTGGCGGAAGCTTGATCCACCGTCCGTGAGGATCATTCAAAACCAAGAGTGGCGCAAGCTTGATCCACCGTCCGAAAGGATCATTCAACACCAGGAGTGGCGGAAGCATGATCCACCGTCCGTGAGGATTCACTCAAAACCAGGAGTGGCGGAAGCTTGTTCCACCATCCGTGAGGATCATTCAACACCTGGAGTGGCGGAAACTTGATCCACCGTCCGTGAGGATCATTCAACACTAGAAATGGCGGAAGCTTGATCCACCGTCCGTGAGGATCATTCAACACCAGGAGTGGCGGAAGCTTGATACACCGTCCGTCAGGATCATTCAACACCAGGAGTGGCGGAAGCTTGATCCACCCGTCCGTGAGGATCATTTCAACACAAGGAGTGGCGGAAGCTAGATCCACCGTCCGTGAGAATCATTCAACATGAGTGGCAGAAGCTTGATCCGCCGTCCGTGAGAATCATTCAACACGATGAGTTGCGGAAGCTTGATCCGCCGTCCGTGAGGATCCCATTCAACACGGGAGTGCGTTAGCTTGAATCCTCCGTCCTTGAAGGATCATTCAACACCAGGAGTGCGAAGCTTGATCCACCGTCCGTGAGGATCATTCACACTAGAGTGGCGGAAGCTTCATCAACCGTCCGTGAGGATCATTCAACACCAGGACTGGCGGAAGCTTGATCCACCGTCCGTGAGGATCATTCAACACTAGGAGTGGCGGAAGCTTGATCCACCGTCCGTGAGGATCATTCAACATGAGTGGCGGAAGCTTGATCCACCGTCCGTGAGGATCATTCAACTCGAGGAGTGGCGGAAGCTTGATCCACCGTCCGTGAGGATCATTCAACATGAGTGGCGGAAGCTTGATCCACGTCCATAGGATCATTCAACACGAGAGTGGCGGAAGCTTTGATCCAGGCCGAAGAGTGGACGGGGTGGATAGGCATTCAACATAAGGAGTTGCGGAAGCTTGATCCACCGTCCGTGAGGATCATTCAGCTCCAAAAGTGGCGGAAGCTTGATCCACCGTCCGTGAGGATCATTCAATACGAGGAGCGGCGGAAGCTTGAACCTCCGTCCGTGAGGATCATTCAACACCAGGAGTGGCGGAAGCTTGATCCACCGTCCGTGAGGATCATTCAACACTAGGAGTGGCGGAAGCTTGATCCACCGTCCGTGAGGATCATTCAACATGAGTGGCGGAAGCTTGATCCACCGTCCGTGAGGATCATTCAACTCGAGGAGTGGCGGAAGCTTGATCCACCGTCCGTGAGGATCATTCAACATGAGTGGCGGAAGCTTTATCCATCGTCCGAGAGGATCATTCAACACGAGGAGTGGCGGAAGCTTGATCCACCGTCCGTGAGGATCATTCAACACTAGGAGTGGCGGACGCTTGATTCCACCGTCAGTGAGGACTATTCAAAATAAGGAGTTGCGGAAGCTTGATCCCCCGTCCCGTGAAGGATCATTCAACACCAGGAGTGGCGAAGCTTGATCCACCGTCCATTGAGGATCATTCAATACGAGGACCGGCGGAAGCTTGAACCTCCGTCCGTGAGGATCATTCAGCACCAGGAGTGGCGGAAGCTTGATCCACCGTCCGTGAGGATCATTCAATACGAGGACCGGCGGAAGCTTGAACCTCCGTCCGTGAGGATCATTCAGCACAAGGAGTGGGCGGAAGCATTGATCCACCGTCCGTTAATCATCACACACAGGAGTGGCGGAAGCCTTGATCCCACCGTCCCTGAATCATTCAACACCAGGAGTGGCGGAAGCTTGATCCACCGTCCGTGAGGATCATTCAACATGAGTGGCGGAAGCTTGATCCACCGTCCGTGAGGATCATTCAACACCAGGAGTGGCGGAAGCTTGATCCACCGTCCGTGAGGATCATTCAGCATGAGCGGCGGAAGCTTGATATACAGTCCGTGAGGATCATTCAACACCAGGAGTGGCTGAAGCTTGATCCACCATCCGTGAGGATCATTCAACATAAGGAGTGGCGGAAGCTTGATCCACCATCCATGAGGATCATTCAACACCAATAGTGCGGATGCTTGATCCACCGTCCTGAGGAAAAATTTTCATTCAACAACAGAGTGGCGGAAAACTTGATCCACCGTCGTGAGGATCATTCAACATCAGGACTGGCGGACGCTTGATCCACTGTCCGTGAGGATCATTCAACATGAGAGGCGGAAGCTGCTCCACCTCGTGAGGATCATTCAAACACGAGGAGTGGCGGAAGCTTTGATCCACCGTCCCCCGTGAGATCATTTCAACACCAGGAGTGGCGGATTCTTGATCCACCGTCGTGAGGATCATTCAAAACCAGGAGTGGCGGAAGCTTGATCCACCGTCCGTGGAGGGTCATTCACACCTGGAGTGGCGGAAGCTTGATCCACGTCCGTGAGGATTTTTCAACACCAGAAATTGGGTTGGGGGTAAAGCTTGATCCACCGTCCCGTAGGATCAATTCAACATGAGTGCCGGAAGCAGCATCCACCGTCCGTGAGGATCATTCAACACAGAGGAGTGGGGCGGAAGCTTGATTCCACCGTCCGAGAGGATCATTCAACAACAGGAGTGGCGGAAGCTTGATCCACCGTCCGTGAGAATCATACAAAACCAGGAGTGGCGGAAGCTTATCCCTACGCGTCCGTGAGGGTCCATTCAAACACCTGAGTGGGCGGAAGCTTGATCCCACCGTCCGTGAGGATTTTTCAACACCAGAAATGGTGGAAGCCCTTGATCCACCGCCGTGAGGATCATTGCAACACCAGGAGTGCCGGAAGCTTGATACACCTTCCGTGAGGATCATTTCAACACCTGGAGTGGCGGAGCTTGATCCACCGTCCGTGAGGATCATTCAACACCAGGAGTGGCGGAAGCTAGATCCACCGTCCGTGAGGATCATTAACACAAGAGTGGGCTGAAGCTTGATCCACCGTCCGTGAGGAACATTCAACACGAGATGGGCGGAAGCTTGATCCACCGTCCCTGAAGATCATTCAACATGAGTGTCGAAACCTTGATAACCGTCCGTGAGGACTTCAACACCATAAGTGGCTGAACTTGATCCACCGTCTTAAGGATCACTCAACACGATAAGCGGCGGATGCTTGATCCACCGTCGTGAGGATCATTCAACACCAGGAGTGGCGGAAGCTTGATCCACCGTCCGTGAGGATCATTCAACACCAGGACTGCGACGCTTCATCCACTGCCGTGAGGATCATCAACATGAGTGCGGAAGCTGGATCCACCTCCGTGAGATCATTCAACACGAGGAGTGGGGGAAGCTTGATCCACCCCGTCCGTGAGGATCTTCGAACACCAGGAGTGGCGGAAGCTTGATCCCCCGTCCGTGAGGATCATTCAACATGATGGCGGAAGCTTGTCCACCGTCCGTAGATTCATTCAACACCAGGAGTGGCGGAACTTGATCCACCGTCCGGTACTGAGGAGATGATCAATCAAACACGTGAGTGGCGGAAGCGTGATCCTACGTCCCGTGAGGATCATTCAACATGAGTGGCGGTAGCTTGATATACCGTCCGTGAGGATCATTCAACACCAAGAGTGGCTGAGCTTGATCCACCGTCCGGAGATCACTCAACACGAGAGCGACGGAAGCTTGATCCACCGTCCGTGAGGGTATTCACACCAGGAGTGGCGGGAGCTTGAACCACCGTCCGTGAGGATCATTCAACACCAGGAGTGCGTAAGCTTGATCCACTGACCTGAGGATCATTCAACACCAGGAGAGGCAGGAAACTTGATCCACAGTCCCGTGAGGATCTTTCAACACAGGACGGGCTTGACGCTGAATCCCCTGTCGTGAGGATCATTCAACACGTAGTGGCCGGAAGCGTGATCCACCGTCCGTGAGGATCATTCACACCAGAGTGTCGGAAGCTTGCTCCACCGTCCGTGAGGAATCATTCAACACTAGAGTGGCGGAAGCTTTATCCACCGTCCGTGTGGATCATTCAGCACCAGGATTTGGGAGGAAGCTTGATCCACCGTCCGTGAGGATGATTCAACACCAGAGTGGCGGAAGCTTGATCCACCGTCCTGAGGATCATTCAACACGAAGAGTGGTGGAAGCTTTGTATCCACCGTTCCGTGAGATCATTCAACACCAGGATGGGCGAAGCTTGATCCACCCTCCGTGAGATCATTCAACACCAGGAGTGGCGGAAGCTTGATCCACCGTCCGTGAGGATCATTTTAAAGCTTCACTCCAGCTTAACTTTCGCTTCTATTAAAGTTATTTTCAGCTTTAATTTAAAAAATCCCTTTTAATTTTTTCTTATCAATTATTTATCAACATTTATTATAAACATCGGAACATTACTCGCTATAAAGTATAATAGTTTATTATTATTGATTACATCAATCATAGGTTAGTGCAAACCCGTTAGGGTGTCATACATCGCCCTGTGAATATGAGGGATTAACATAATCAAAGAAGGTGAAGGTAGTTCCAGTTTCTTTGGATCAAGAGCCCCCAGCATGCAGGGGGGGCCACCCGCGGCACCTCAGGATTGTTGGTCCTGAAATTTATTCATAATTTACTTACATCTCACTCGTCCTCGTATCTTTGAGATATTCTTAAAGTCACGTTACATATGATTATTATTACTATTATTATTATTATTATTACATTATTAATAATTATTATTATTATTTTATTATTAGTTAGCAGTAGTATAGTAGAAGTAGTAGTAATAGTAATAGTAGTAGTAGTAGTAGTAGTAGTATAGTATTTTTCAAACAAACCACCGTAACCCCCTAGTCAGGGTGCCCGAAAAGAAAATCGAAAGTTTCTATTTTTAAATTATAATATATACAGGAGAAGGGTTACTAGCCCCTTGCTCCCGCATTTTAGTCGCCTCTTACAACACGCATGGCTTACGGAGGAAAGAATTTGTTCCACTTCCCCATGGAGATAAGAGGAAATAAACAAGACAAGAACTAGAAAGAAAATAGGCAGAAAACCCAGAGGGGTGAGATATTTATATCTTGGTATATGTATGTGTAGTTTTGACCTAAGTGGTAAGTAGAAGTAGCAAAGACGTACCTGAAATCATGCAGTGTTATGAGACAGAAAAAAGACACCAGTAATCCTACCATCACGTAAAACAATTACAGGTTTCCGTTTTACACTCACTTGGCAGGATGGTAGTACCTCCCTGGGTAGCTGTTGTCTACCAACCTACTACCACAGGATGGTAGTACATCCCTGGGTGGTTGTTGTCTACCAACCTACTACCACAGGATGGTAGTACCTCCCTGGGTGGTTGCTGTCTACCAACCTACTACCACAGGACGGTAGTACCTCCCTGGGTGGTTGCTGTCTACCAACCTACTACCACAGGACGGTAGTACCTCCCTGGGTGGTTGCTGTCTACCAACCTACTACCACAGGATGGTAGTACCTCCCTGGGTGGTTGCTGTCTACCAACCTACTACCACAGGACGGTAGTACCTCCCTGGGTGGTTGTTGTCTAACAACCTACTACCACAGGACGGTAGTACATCCCTGGGTGGTTGTTGTCTACCAACCTACTACCACAGGATGGTAGTACCTCCCTGGGTGGTTGTTGTCTACCAACCTACTACCACAGAACGATAGTACCTCCCTGGGTGGTTGCTGTCTACCAACCTACTACCACAGGACGGTAGCACCTCCCTGGGTGGTTGTTGTCTACCAACCTACTACCACAGGATGGTAGTACCTCCCTGGGTGGTTGTTGTCTACCAACCTACTACCACAGAACGGTAGTACCTCCCTGGGTGGTTGCTGTCTACCAACCTACTACCACAGGACGGTAGTACCTCCCTGGGTGGTTGCTGTCTACCAACCTACTACCACAGGACGGTAGTACCTCCCTGGGTGGTTGCTGTCTACCAACGTACTACCACAGGACGGTAGTACCTCCCTGGGTGGTTGCTGTCTACCAACCTGCTACCACAGGACGGTAGTACCTCCCTGGGTGGTTGTTGTCTACCAACCTACTACCGCAGGACGGTAGTACCTCCCTGGGTGGTTGCTGTCTACCAACCTACTACCACAGGACGGTAGTACCTCCCTGGGTGGTTGTTGTCTACCAACCTACTACCACAGGACGGTAGTACCTCCCTGGGTGGTTGTTGTCTACCAACCTACTACCACAGGACGGTAGTACCTCCCTGGGTTGTTGCTGTCTACCAACCTACTACCACAGGACGGTAGTACCTCCCTGGGTTGTTGCTGTCTACCAACCTACTACCACAGGACGGTAGTACCTCCCTGGGTGGTTGCTGTCTACCAACCTACTACCACAGGACGGTAGTACCTCCCTGGGTGGTTGCTGTCTACCAACCTACTACCACAGGACGGTAGTACCTCCTGGGTGGTTGTTGTCTACCAACCTACTACCACAGGACGGTAGTACCTCCCTGGGTGGTTGTTGTCTACCAACCTACTACCACAGGACGGTAGTACCTCCCTGGGTGGTTGTTGTCTACCAACTTACTACCACAGGACGGTAGTACCTCCCTGGGTGGTTGTTGTCTACCAACCTACTACCACAGGACGGTAGTACCTCCTGGGTGGTTGTTGTTACCAACCTACTACCACAGGACGGTAGTACCTCCTGGGTGGTTGCTTGTCTACCAACCTACTACTTATTTTATTATTATTATTATTATTATTATTATTATTATTATTATTATTATTATTATTATTATTATTATTATTAAAGGCTAAATCAGTATGGGTTCACAGCGCTACAAATCAGCTTATCCTGGTATTCATTTCTCGCACATTTATGAAAAATCGCTTATATCAAACGACTTTAAATAGGTATGAATTATTTGTTTGAAGAATCTTATATTATTTCAGCTAACCATGAACCCCCGAAATTCACCCCCCCCCCTCCCCCCATCGAGAAAAAAAAATTCGTTAATTCGATTTTTTCCAGTTGGTTGACTGAAGAGTTCTGTGTCTAAATGATTGATGAATTACATTACCTTCCAGTTGATAAATTCCAGTTCATAAACTCAGTTGACTGACCAATTTATTCTTTTTCCAAATGACTGGTTAATTCCGTATCTTCTGACTGATTCACTGGTGTTACAGGGGAGTACAGTGAGGAAGATCTGTATCCTTATGCCACGGCGACCTTCCAGATGGGTGGGGGCAGCCCACCACCCCCTGCTCCGCCCACTCACGCCCACCACCAGCAGCCACGAGGACAGAAAGCCTTCACTGCCCTGGTCTACCAAGCACCTTCCCTACATGATGTGGATTCCCCTAACTTAGTAAGCACAGTGCATGATGTTGTTTCCGACTAAGCAAGGAAGCACTGTACGTGGCGTTTATTCCCCTAACTTAATAAGCAAGGACTCCCATTACATTAGGCTGAATCCCTAACTTACCAAGCTTCTCCCTCTTCAGAGATTCTCAGCCTCTTCCTCCATCATTAACACTCTCAGCTTGATGTATTTCTCCATTTACCTCCGTTACTTCCATACACAAAATTTATCGCCGTGAAGGGTAAGTAAAAGAAGGCCAGAAAAAAAAGAATTTTTCAGATTTTGCGCAAAAATAACACACAAATATTTACCCCTTTGCCATGTAATTTTTTACGCTAAGGGGTAAATTTACCCCTTGGAATAAATTTACCCCTTGGGATAAATTTACCCCTTGGGATAAATTTAACCCTTAGGATAAATTTACCCCTTGGGATAAATTTACCCCTAGGGATAAATTTACCCCTGGGATAAATTTACCCCTTGGGATAAATTTAACCCTTGGAATAAATTTACCCCTTGGGATAAATTTACCCCTTGGAATAAATTTATCCCTTGGGATAAATTTACCCCTTGGGATAAATTTACCCCTTGGGATAAATTTACCCTTGGGATAAATTTACCCCTTGGGATAAATTTACACCCTTGGATAAATTTACCCCTTGGGATAAATTTACCCCTTGGGATAAATTTACCCCTTGGGATAAATTTACCCCTTGGGATAAATTTACCCCTTGGGATAAATTTACCCCTTGGGATATATTTACCCCAAGGGGTTAATTCTCTTAAGAGTGTATAATGGTACAACTCATGCTGGCTTTGCTAAGTAAGTAATGAATTTTTTTTCGAAATTGTTTATTGTTCAAATTCATCCTGTAAATTACAAATACCATTGACTGAATTAAACATGTTAAGAAACTCTTGAAAAAAATATCTGTCTCATAAATTCGTTGTTTAATTTGTGTGTTTGACATGGAACATTGTGTGTGGATGACTACTAGCAGGTTATTTTAGTCTCCCTCTTCACCTAGCAGTAAATAGGTACCTGTGGTTAGTCACCTATTGTGGGTGTCATCCTAGCAGATGGTGATATACCTTGGATATAATAATAATAATAATAATAATAATAATAATAATAATAATAATTATTATTATTATTGTTGTTATTGTTGTTATTATTATTATTATTATTATTATTATTATTATTATTATTATTATTATTATTATTATTATTATTATTATTATTATTATTATTATTATTATTAAGGATGGGACGATACAAAAAATTTCTTATACTGATGCTCAATTTTTAAGAGTTTTTACTGATACCATCAAAATTTGCTGATGATCACCGATATTTTCACACGCTCGTAATTATTACTATTACATAAGAATGCTCAAGCAATAGGATCATTACAGCATTAGAGAAATGGAGGTAATCAGATTAGATCAAGGAATTAGAGGATAACTCATATTCCTTGGATCGAGAGCCCCTCACCTTGCATGGACTTTGAAATGAGCTGAGCTACAATAACTTAGTTTATAAACTCGTGTGGAAAAATAAGAGCAAAAGCACAAAATTGCTTTTACACTGTCATAGGCGGAGCACTAAACTCGTATGGGATATAAAGCAAAAACGGCAACAATAATACAGACACAGGATTTCCCACACTAACAGTAGGAGCAGTAACGACAGGAACAACGTAATGGAGAAGAACTGAACACTAAAACAAATAGTACCAGCAGCAGCATCGTATTTTTAATGGTCACAGGTAGAAGGTATATACAACAAAAGGTGTATATATTTCGTTGTATGTTCACCGAGTTTCCTCTAATTCCTATTTCTAGGGATTAAAGTATTTTTGATGGAGGTGTATAGGTAAATTGCTGCATTAATGACTTAATGTTTTTGGTCCCAACACCTTATTATTACCATTGTTATTATGACACTCTCGGGGAAGAACTACACATGTCAAGGTTAGACAACACCTGGGGAACTCACATTCTTTAAAAATATTATATACGAATGTGAATTTTTGTAAAGCCCATTATATATACAGCATAAGTAAGTTTATTCAGGTATACACAAATACAGTTACGTAGATTATCATACATAGCAGCATATGTGTAGAGAACCTGGAATAACCCAAAAAAGCCAGTGACTTATTTCCATTGGGATCCTTTTAATACCTTATTATTATACTATAAAGAAGAAAATATCTTATTATACTATAAAGGAGATATACTAGGAATAAGGTAAAGTGAGTTATTTATATTAACATGTGTTTTAGCTAAAAAACAATCATTCTCCTCCCATTCTGTCGCTATATTCATTAGGTACCTTTTTTGACTCTCTTCTATGACTGTCTTTGACATGTGCAGGCAGTTTGGTCCATTCCTTTATTGCTGTATAATAAAAGGTGTTTGAAGCTTGGCCACTGACTGTGGCCACAGCAATTTTATAAGGGACCCAGAATACTATCTTGGAGAAATCCAGATGCAGTTGTTCTGATTCTGCTCTGATGATTTTTGACATTTCCTACAGTTCTCAAAATAGCAAGGGTCACCCCGATCCATAAAGGAGGAGACCACACAGACTTGAATAAATGTAGGCCAATATCCAACTTACACCCTTTCTCTAAAATCTTTGAAAAATTAATCCATAAGCGTATCTATTCCTACCTCATCTCCCACAACATACTCAACCCCTGTCAATTTGGGTTCAGGCCTAATAAAAATACTAATGATGCTATTATCCACATACTAGAACACTTATACAGCAATAGAGAAAAAAGAAGTCCCACTGGGGATCTTCACTGACTTACGTAAAGCTTTCGATACAGTTGACCACGACTCGCTCCACATAAAATTGTCACACTATGGTATAAGAGGGCACTCCCTCAACTACCTAAAGTCATACCTCAGCAACAGAAGCCAATATGTGTACACAAATGGGGCAAACTCTTCCACACAGCCAATTACAGTTGGTGTCCCACAGGGAAGTGTCCTAGGCCCTCTTCTCTTTCTCATATACATAAATGACCTACCAAATGCATCGCAAACTACTCTCAAACCCACACTATTTGCAGATGACACTACATACGTCTACTCTCACCCGAGCCCAGTCTGCTAGCCAATACTGTAAATTCCGAATTACAGAAAATATCAACCTGGATGAGGACCAACAAACTTACTCTAAACATTGACAAAACCTACTACATTCAGTTTGGTAACAGAGCTGCAGATGTGTCTCTTAACATAATGATAAATGGATCACCTATCACAAAACTCAGAGGGAAAATTCCTAGGAATCCACCTTGATAATAGACTCAAATTTCAAACACATATACAACAAATTTCCAAAAAAAATTCCAAGACCGTAGGCATATTATCGAAGATACGGTACTATGTTCCACAGTCAGCCCTCCTGGCCCTATATCACTTACTTATTTACCCCTATCTCACCTATGGAATTTGTGCATGGGGCTCAACAACAATAAACCATCTCAGACCACTAATCACCCAACAAAAGGCTGCAGTCAGAATGATAACAAATTCCCACTACAGACAGCACACTCTACCAATATTCAGAACTCTAAACCTACTCACAATACAAAACATCCATACTTATTACTGCACCTACTACATACATAGAACACTTAACTCTGACATAAACCCTCCCCTCAAACATCTCCTTACCAACCTCAACAGAACACATGACCATAACACAAGACACAGATCTCTCTTTGATGTTCCTCGTGTCCATCGCACTCTATACAAAAACTCAATGCACATAAAAGGCCTTAAAATCTGGAATTCATTACCTGTGAATATAAAAGAAACACTGTTTATAAATTCAAGTCTCTTCTCAAAAATCAGTGTTTTAAAAATTGAGGTTGGAGAGTTGAAGGAGGAGGTCTTGCTTCTCCAGGAGGAGATTAGAAGGCTGAAGGTCCACCTCAGTGGGTCTGGGAGAGAGTGTGAGGTGGCTGGAGTTGTGGGGAATGAGGCTTCTAGCAGTGAGGTGTAGTCTGTCTCTCGCTGTGAGGAGGCTGTAGGTGGGGAGGTAGCAACGGCTACCAGCAGTGAGGTGCAGTCCAGCTCCTGCTACAAGTGGCGAGTGGTAACCAGTAATGGGAGGAGAATCAGAATAAGGAAAGTTAAGAGTGAAGATCTGAAGGTAGGAAATCGCTTCTCTGTTCTTCAGGATGAATGTACTTCAGTGGCCAGTGAAGGTAAGGGTACTAAAGGACCCAATGGAAAATAAGTCACTCTGTCTGACTTTTTTGGGTTATCCTAGGTTCTCTACACATATGCTGCTATGTATGATAATTCTATGTAACTGTATTTGTGTATACCTGAATAAACTTACTTACTTACTGCCCCTGCTAACAGAGGTAAGTGCATTCTTGTGGTTGGTGACTCTCAGGTAAGATATATTGACCATGCTTTTTGTAATAGGAATAAGAAGATGAGAGATAGTGTGCTTCCCTGGAGCTGGTGTTGGGGACATAGTTAACAGGCTAGATAATGTCATGTCAGGTAATGGGTAAAGCCCATTATCTGTCTCAGTGCTGGTGGAAATGATATTGGGAAGGGTAGGAGAGAAGAGCTGCTAGATAAGTACAGGTCAGCTATAGATTTCATTAAGTCTAAGGGAGGGGTCCCAATCATATGTAGCATCTTGCCTAGAAGGGGAGTAGGAAATGAACGGTTGTCTAGGGCAATTGGTGCAAATTGCTGGCTAGACAGATACTGCAAGGAACTTGCAATCCCATTCATTGACAACTGGAACAACTTTTATGGCAAACATGATATGTATGCAAGGGATGGGGTACATCTCTCTGGGGCTGGGGTGGTAGCACTTGCAAACTCAATTGAGAAGGCCATTGGTGAAATGCCTATGATTTTAAGCTGATAGAAGATAGAGGTATGGGTGTGTGTGGGAAACAAGCAGGTTGCAACACTAGGGTTGGAAACAGCATGAAGTTATAAATAAAGACAATAGATCAGGTCAGCAAACAAAGGGGGACAGCAGAGGGCAGCAAGGGACTAGCTCCCTTAAGGTTTACTATACTAATAGCAGGAGTGTAAGAAATAAGACAGATGAGCTAAGATTAATTGCAAGTGCAGGAAACATAGATATTATTGCTATAACAGAGACCTGGCTCAATCTGAAAGATAGAGAGATGCCCTCTGAATGTCACATACAAGGCTATAAATTGTTCCGCACTGACAGGGTCAACAGGAAAGGTGGTGGAGTAGCGATGTATGTCAGAGACAATTTAAATTGATGTGTTAGACAAGATATAAAATTAGAAGCGTCAGCCACTGAATCTGTTTGGTTACAGCTTCTCGAGGGCCGAGAAAAACTAATTTTGGTGTGATTTACAGGGCCCCAAATCTTGATAGGGAGTGCAGTAACTTCTATGGGACGAAATTCGTAAGGCATCTACATACGAAAATGTTTGTGCTAATGGGAGATTTCAACTATAGACAGATTGACTGGAGGGAATTTGACAGGAAATTTAGTCAGGTGACTTTCTTGATACGATCCAGGATTATTTTTTAAAAACAGTTTGTGACGAAGCCAACTAGGGGAAAAAACCTCCTTGACTTGGTTCTTGCCCGTAGGGAAAACTAATTAATAATCTTGAGGTTAAGATGAGCTTGGGGAAAGTGATCACAAATCCTCAGTTTTAATATATCATGGAATTCCCCTAATAATGGCAATCAAGTCTTTCCCTCCCTGACTTTCGCTTGGTGATTTCATAGGACTGAAAAATTACTTAGGTGGGCTGAACTGGAATGACCGACTAAGGGTCAGGTAGGTGGTGATGGTTGCCGATATGACGCTTTCCAGGGGGATAGTTCTAGTGCTCAGTCAAATTATGTTCCAAATAGGGAAATCAGATCAAACAAAAATGATCCTAAATGGATGAACAAAAGATTAAAATATCTGATTGGTCAAAAGATAGGCATATATGGCAAATCAAAAGGGGGAGAGGGGCAATTTAAAAAATCGATATATTCAGTTAAAGAGAGAAATAAAAAAAGGGGAAATTTGAAAAGCAAAAAGAGATTATGAGGTTAAGTTGGAAGAGAATCGAAGACTAACCCAAAAAGATTCTTTCAGGTATACAGAAGTAAGATCAGGGACAAGATAGGCCCACTCAAAATTTCCTCGGGTCAGCTCACTGACAGTGATAAGGAAATGTGCAGAATTTTTAACACATACTTCCTCTCAGTTTTTACACAGGAGGATACCAGCGATATTCCAGAAATGATAAATTATGTAGAACAGGACGATAATAAACTGTGCACGATTAGGGTCACAAGTGACATGGTCCTTAGGCAAATAGATAAATTAAAACCTAACAAATCCCCAGGCCCTGATTAACTGTATGCAAGGATTCTAAAGGAATGTAAAGAGGAGCTTAGCAAACCTTTGGCTAATCTTTTCAGCATATCACTACAAACTGGCATGGTGCCAGATAAGTGGAAAATGGCAAATGTGATACCTATTTTCAAAGCAGGTGACAGGTCCTTAGCTTCGAACTATAGACCAATAAGCCTAACCTCCATAGTGGGAAAATTTATGGAATCAATAATTGCCGAGGCAGTTCGTAGCCACCTTGAAAAGCATAAATTAATCAACGAATCTCAGCATGGTTTTACAAAGGGGCGTTCCTGCCTTACGAATTTATTAACTTTTTTCACTAAGATATTTGAGGAGGTAGATCATGGTAATGAATATGATATTGTGTATATGGACTTCAGTAAGGCTTTTGACAGGGTCCCACATCAGAGACTATTGAGGAAAATTAAGGCACATGGAATAGGAGAAATTTTTTCCTGGATAGAGGCATGGTTGACAAATAGGCAGCAGAGAGTTTGCATAAATGGGGAGAAATCAGAGTGGGGAAGCGTCACGAGCGGTGTTCCACAGGGGTCAGTGTTGGGCCCCCTGCTGTTTACAATCTACATAAACGACATCGGCAAGTTTGCCGATGACACCAAAATAGGCCGTCGAATTCATTCTGACGAGGACATTAGAGCACTCCAGGAAGATTTGAATAGACTGATGCAGTGGTCGGAGAAGTGGCAGATGCAGTTTAATATAGACAAATGCAAAGTTCTAAATGTTGGACAGGACAATAACCATGCCACATATAAACTAAATAATGTAGATCTTAATATTATGGATTGCGAAAAAGATTTAGGAGTTCTGGTTAGCAGTAATCTGAAACCAAGACAACAGTGCATAAGTGTTCGCAATAAAGCTAATAGAATCCTTGGCTTCATATCAAGAAGCATAAATAATAGGAGTCCTCAGGTTGTTCTTCAACTCTATACATCCTTGGTTAGGCCTCATTTAGATTATGCTGCACAGTTTTGGTCACCGTATTACAGAATGGATATAAATGCTCTGGAAAGCGTACAGAGGAAGATGACAAAGATGATCCCATGTATCAGAAACCTTCCCAATGAGGATAGACTAAGGGCCCTGAATCTGCACTCTCTAGAAAGACGTAGAATTAGGGGGGATATGATTGAGGTGTATAAATGGAAGACAGGAATAAATAAAGGGGATGTAAGCTCAGTGAAGACCTGTTTGTGTGCTCTTGAGTGGTGACCTGTAATTTGAGTGCTGACCTGTACTTAACTCTGTGAAGAAGTGTCTTGTTTGCTCCCGTGGACTGAACCAAGATGCCCTCCATCGAGCAACTTTACCAGCAACTTAAGGAAGAATTGAGGGCAGCGAAGATGGAGATACGGCGATTGACCGAGGAAAACAAGAGGATTCGTAGTTTGTCCCCCTGTTTCGAGTCCTCAGGTCAAGAAGGGATCGTGGTCAGTGGTTGGCAGCAGGGGACGACGAAGTTGACGATCAAGAAGACGAATGGAAAGCCCGAAACGATGAAGAAGAAAGAGACTGCTTGGAAACTCCCGTGGAAACCTCCAACGCATTCTCCCGGGGCTACCCGACGAATGTGAGTCTACTACTGGGATCGTCACGACGAACGACAAGGAAGGTAAGGGAATTTTTGTTGTTGTTGGGGATAGCCAGGTTAGATACTGGATAGGGCATTCTGCTTGAAGGACAGGGGGTAGGAGACAAAGGGTATGCTTTCCTGGGGGTGGGGTGGAGGACATTGTTAGCCGGCTTGACAACATCATGAACGGTAATGGGATCAATCCTATTATTTGCCCCAGTGCTGGAGGCAATGAGTAGGGAATG
>NC_069404.1:36285934-36314241 GCF_026875155.1 Cherax quadricarinatus
TCTTACACCTGCTGTCCCTGTTCACCTAACAGCAAGTAAGTAACCTGGGTGTTAGCAGACTGGTATGGGTCGTATCCTGGGGACAAAATTAATCTAGAGTTGCCCAAAATGTTCTGCATAAAAAGGGACTTCTATATAGTATGTCCGATGTTACCTTGGTCTGTATAAGCTGTATCATGTACTTGTAGAAATAAAGATTATTATTATTATTATTATACTTTCTCTTGCTATTGAATGATTTGTTCATGTAGTAAAATTGTAGTTATGATTCTATTCACGAGGAAGCGCCTGGGAAATTGAAGGTAATCAGGCTTTATCCAAGGAAGCTGAGGTTCACTCAGATTTCTTATATCAAGAAGAAATTAACAGCATCCAGGCAGCTCCCTTCAAGGGTTCCGGCAGTAAGACTCCTTATCCTTCCTTGAGGGGTATTACAATAAAAAAGAAGCGCTAAATCACAAGGGCAGAAACAAATGAAGACTGAACTTCCATCACTCCATACTTTCAATGGCCCACGCGCGTTTAGCACTTCACATACGTGTAATGATAAGAATTAATAATAATTAGATCAAATTAAGCTCTAAACACATAAGGGTCACACAGAGTTGCAATATTATTAAGCTCTGCGAAAATCAAACCACAAAATTAACAGTTAGATTGCGTACGATTGTGCTATGTTATTATATGTATATATATATATATATATATATATATATATATATTATATTTATATATATATATATATATATATATATATATTATATATATATATATATATAATATATATATATATTTTTTTTTTCACATAATATTTCCTAAAATATATATCATTGTTTCTTTACAGCAAATTCAGGAATTATGGCCTCAATGTGGGTTTATCAAAATCTTCTCCTTATCCTTTCATCTGGAACTTTTGGAATGTCACCATTCCCAACACCAGCACGGAAGTCTACGGTTCTGTGATCGACGCCTCGGCATGTAGTACCTGTCTGTTTTACATTACGAAAGGGTCAACTGGCTAACAAGTTAGTGGGCTTCGATATCTGGCAGCTCCACCCTAACCAAAACCCTCTGTCAAATGAATCCTCTTAATATTCAGTGGTGAACTAGAGCTGATCAGAGAAACATTCAGTACTGTCCTGTCAGTCACCATTTATCAATTTGTGTTCGTTTGAGGACTTGATGCTTCACGCTTCTGTCAGCAAAAAAAAAAATCTTATTTTCGTTCTCATTTTATAAAATTGTCTATATGCTTGTTGACATACCTGGAAAAGTTTTCTCCTAAATCAAGACAAGAGAAGGGAAAGGTGGTAACAAATTAAAAGTGTCTATCGTCAAGGGATGTGGAAAATACTGTATATTTTCCGGAAATACGGTAATTTATAGGTAAATAGATGTCCTATATTGTATATAATAAAAATCATATTATCGAAAATGGGAGAAGCTGCGCCTGCGCAGACGTGAGTCGCCATTGTTGTTTGAATTGTTCAGAATGTTAGTTAATAATGGGAAGAATTTTTCGTGCTCTAGAGGTAAAATTGTGTTGACACCTCTCAAATAGGAGGCGAAATTGTTGGATGTGCAGTCCTGCATAACTTGAGATATCAGGTCTGGACAAGACAGCTCAGGAACCTCAGATAAGCTATATAGATTTGTGTTATAATTCTGGCCAGTATTATTTTCATTAATTTAGTTAGTGAGGTTTTTTGAGTATGATACACCTTAATCTCCAGTCAAATTGGTGAGTGATATTAAGATATTTTCTTTGTTATGTAAATGTGTGATTATATAATCCTTTTTTTAATTTTAATATACAGTCCACAAATTTATATATTTACTAGTATTCCTGGTGATACATATTTCATTTATAATTAATAGGTCCAGAGCAACTTGTGGATATGACAGTGGTAGGTATCGAAGGGGGACATTTTTTGCGACCTAGGTGTCGCAAATTCCTACTTGTCTAACTGATAAATAATAATTATCTTTGTTCATTTACTGTTATGTACATAATGATACATTCAGATAAATGTAATTTTCCACAAGGGAGAATAATAATTATACCCAGATTAAGAACTACAAATCACTTGATTAGAAAACGTTATTGTCCAGTCCAGTACTATACACTTTTTAAACAGACTGATGATAATCCAACGAAGGGAAATATTTATTTGATCAGTAAATATATAGAATAAATAGGTTATACTCTAAAAAATAAGTTGGGTAGATAATTTTTATATATCTGCCATTTACATTGTCCCACATCGAAGACTCATTGACAGAATCAACGTTTGCGTCCACAAATTATTTTTGATTGACTTTCTTTATTCATAATATTGACAAGAAATTGACTCATGAACAGGCGTTAAAGATGAAGTGAATATTGTTTTATGTTCAGTACTTAAGATACCTATCCTGAAAAATATTCTGAAATGCAATTGTTGCTCTTGACGAATGTAAAACCTTGCAGAAGGTCTAGCAATGTTTTGTTTTCAACTTCATAATATGTGACAAAAGAATAACTAATTTATGGGCTACCGCAAAATTGTAAAAGTTTTGCTTTTTTTCTTCCAAGCCATATTTCAGAGTTAGACCTGTTCCAACCAAATTCCTAATAGAGCTAGGCATTTTCAAGTTACATTTCGAACAAAGTTAGGGCTTTTCCAGCTAAAAAAAAAAAAAAAAAAAAAAAAATACCACGATTTCGTGAGTCATGTTTTCAAACTAAATTTAAAAGTGTAAGTCTTTTAATGACGTTTCAAAGAGAACTAGGCCTTTTTCTAAGTCACGTTTAAAACATCTAGGCATTTTAAAGGCCACATTAAAAAACAGCTAGGCCTTTATAAATACACTCAAGGAGTGGTAGGCAATTGTAAGGAACAAAGCACGTGACGGTAGTCAGTCACCCAGTTAAAAATAGGATCACAACAGTCATGGGATTGTCCAAATTACTGTTAAAGCTAACTGACAAATAACACCACAACAAAAGAAAACCACTAGTTTAGAAAAAAAAAACAGTCCTTCAGATTTTTAAGTACGCTGTCACTGCCAAGATCGACAGTGAGGTCAATAATCATCAAAGTTCATGTGAACTGTAGCTCAGTGGTAAAACATTCACCTCACAACAGGAAGGACCTGGATTTGGTCCCTAGGCAAGTCTTGGGGAGACGTATGGGCAAGTTTCCTTATACTGTACCTGCTGCCCGACTTCAAGCAGGTACCTGGGAGTTAACCAACTATAGTGGGGTGACATCCTGGAGAAAAAAGACCAAGAAAACTAAACGATAATAAGCCACGTTGCTTGGCTCTCTTGGGCTAACCTGGGATGGTAACCTACGGTGTTATTAATACGAGGAAAATTTGCTTCAATACCTGATAACGCAGCTACAGACATCATCTAACATTGATATGTATGAACTATTTTAGTAAATAATGCCTTCTAAATTTTTTAATCAGGGAAGCACTATACCCGTGTCATGTAGCATTTGGAGAACGAGAGACCCACTGAGTGCTCACTGAATTAACGGGTAGACTCTGGCTGCAAAAGTCAAAGCCACTAGTTGACGCGTAAAAAATGTCCCTCGATGTATTATGTGTATCTTATCTATCCGTAACTATAATTTATCTGAGGCGTTAAATCCATGAGGGACAATAAATACAATCAGGTACTGTGTCTGCTTCGCTGTCAGTGACCCTATTAACACACCAAGACGAAGATCGAGCCTCCTTGGTCTTGTTCAACTATCAAAACTTTGGGGTCCAGTCCATGGGCCCATTATGTACCTCTGTAATCGGACTACCACCTACAGGATGGGTATGGGGTGCATAATATATTAACATATGAATAATAAACCTAGGGCTCGATACAGCTACATCAATCCTTGCCTTGAATGATCCACTGGGTTTAGCGCTTCCTTTGAAGTATACATGAAAGAATACAACGCCCCAGTTTGTGGATTAAAATATTGCCACGCACTGTAATCATGAAGCGCTAAAACCCGTAAGGTCATACAGCATCTGGGGAATAGGTGGTAATAAGACTTGATCAAAGGGGAAGATAGCTTCAACTCTTTGGATCAAGAGCACTTCACCAGCAACTAGGTACCCCCCCTTTGAAAGGGGTTGTGGATTATGTAAGCTCTCATGTGTGTGTTTTCAGTTATATATGGTTGCAGGGTCGTTTCATAGCTCCTGGCCCTGCCTCTTCGTTGATCACTACTAGGTCCATTCTCCCTGCTCCAAAAGTTTTAGTGTGTAGGGTGGGGTTACTAGTTGTCAAAAGCACTTGTCGGTAATACTTGGCCTAGTTTTTTTTTTTTTTTGCTGTGTGGTAATATTAGTAGTGTGTGTGTGTTTTAATCGTTGTTGTTTATGGTTACTTGGTGTTTTCACGCATCATCAGGGTATCACTTGTCATTCAGTTTTAACGTGGTTGTATCTTATACAGGTACCATCCGGCTTAGGACCAAGCTTGGTTCCGACCAACCGGTCGTAAGTCAAAATGGACGTAAGTCGAACTTTTGAAAATTGCTGACATACTGGGTAGGGCATAATGTCAAACCTTTCCTATATAAACTACCTACATAGTACTGTAATGTAATGTACAATCATTATTTCATTCTTTTTACCATAATTTACTTCTATTGTTATATTTTAATTATTTATGTACTGTATGTATTGTATACATGGTAGTGAACTGTATTGTAAACTTTACATCGCATACAGTATCATTTGTTACTGTTATCTTTATGTATTGTCGACACAGTGGAATGGGAGAATACCACTGGTAGTGTCATCCTGCCAGAATGTTGTATAACCTATACCCTAAGTAAAGAGAAACAACTCTGGAACATGTGTAAACATATCCGGCTGGCTGGGTGGGTGGTTGGCTGACTGAATGTGGCTGTCTTTGTATCTCTCTCTCTCTCTCTCTCACAGGTACACGTAAGTGAAGTTATCATACATAGTATAAATTACCTAGGATAACCCAAAAAATCCAGACAGTGCTATACAGTGGCTCTGTGCTCCAGTGCCCTAAATTAATAATATTAATAATTATTATTATTATTATTACAATAATACAAATGTACTAATATTAATAATATTATTAATTAAACTATAATATAATAATCGTGTCCACTCATTACTTACCTTAAAATATCTGTAGTGTTAATGTAGGTGAGAGGTGAGTAAACAAGATTAAATGAATAAACGAGAGAGAGAATGAGTGTACTTTCTCTGTCCATATTACTACCTCATATTTTTTTAAATACTATTAATTGATATTACTTACCAAAATTAATAATTAATTACCATTTTTACTATCAGTACAATTTACTCTTAACGTTCTTGACATCATTTAATTACCATTACTTGTCTAATTACCATAACCTGTTTTAATACCACATTTACTTTCTTAGAGTACTCTTAAATACCTTGTACTGCCAAATAGCCTCTAGTATAACTACCAGTGCAATATTGAATCTAAATAACTGTTCTTAAAATTTAATACTTGAAATACATTACTTTTTCATTTTATTTTTGCTAATTAATCTTTTTTTGTAATCATTATTACTTACTAAAATTTTATTAAACACCATATTTACTACCAGTCAATTTTACTTTTGTACATTAATCATTATTTTATACTTTTCATAACATTTTGTTGCCAAATTTTCAAGTTTGTATATTCAACTCCAACCTTTATATTATCCTTTGTACCTGTGTACCTGTCTACCATCTTACTATCATGTTATAACCAAGTCATTGCCATTGTTATTTTTTACTTATTATTATTTTGGTACTTTAATTTGTGAATTTTATTTTGTCAATTTAAATCTAGTTATACTCTTATTCTTGTTAACAACTTATATCAGACCCTAGTGCAATTGCAAGTACCATTTTAATTTGTATTTTTATATTATAAGTTAAACCTAGTTGTACTTTAGCTCATTCTAGCTCAATACATAGACAACACTAAATTCATTATAGTATTAGACCTTAGTGCAATTACAAGAGTGAGTCTGGTGCACTTGTAATTGTTTGTTTTTTATAGTATTAGTTTATACCTAGTTGTACTTTAGCTTATTCTAGTACAACACATAGACAATATTAATTTCATTATGTTTATTAGTGACTATACTCTATATGACCAAAGTGCTTTAGCGGTATACTTATCCAAACCTCCCACCACTACAGAAATCAGTATTAGAACTCACCACATAATACAGGATATAAACAACCACTATTTAAACCTAAAATATGAATGATCACGTTGACCCTGATCTAAACCTCCATAATCTAACACACAATCAAAACTTATTGGAAAGTAACTGCCTTTATTACACAGCATCACAAGCCAGCACTATCCTGTACACTGCTCAAAGTCCATCAGTTCTTAACTACAACATCAGGTCCTTAAGCAAACACTATGATGACCTCCTGGCACTCCTTGAGTCACTAAAGACACCCTTCTCCTGCATTATTCTTACTGAGACCTGGCTTAAGCAGGACACAGTAGATATCTACCCACTACCAGGATACACAGCAATCCACAACTGCAGACCATACCAAGTTGGGGGTGGTACTGCAATCTATTACTCTAACCAACTATCTTGTTTATTTATATTTTATTAACACACTGGCCGATTCCCACCAAGGCAGGGTGGCCCGAAAAAGAAAAACTTTCACCATCATTCACTCCATCACTGTCTTGCCAGAAGGGTGCTTTACACTACAGTTTTTAAACTGCAACATTAACACCCCTCCTTCATAGTGCAGGCACTGTACTTCCCATCTCCAGGACTCAAGTCCGGCCTGCCGGTTTCCCTGAATCCCTTCATAAATGTTACTTTGCTCACACTCCAACAGCACGTCAAGTATTAAAAACCATTTGTCTCCATTGACTCCTATCAAACACGCTCACGCATGCCTGCTGGAAGTCCAAGCACTTTGCACACAAAACCTCCTTTACCCCCTCCCTCCAACCTTTCCTGGGCCGACCCCTACCCCGCCTTCCTTCCACTACAGACTGATACACTCTTGAAGTCATTCTGTTTCGCTCCATTCTCTCTACATGTCCGAACCACCTCAACAACCCTTCCTCAGCCCTCTGGACAACAGTTTTGGTAATCCCGCACCTCCTCCTAACTTCCAAACTACGAATTCTCTGCATTATATTCACACCACACATTGCCCTCAGACATGACATCTCCACTGCCTCCAGCCTTCTCCTCGCTGCAACATTCATCACCCATGCTTCACACCCATATAAGAGCGTTGGTAAAACTATACTCTCATACATTCCCCTCTTTGCTTCCAAGGACAACGTTCTTTGTCTCCACAGACTCTTAAGTGCACCGCTCACCCTTTTCCCCTCATCAATTCTATGATTCACCTCATCTTTCATAGACCCATTCGCTGACACGTCCACTCCCAAATATCTGAAGACATTCACCTCCTCCATACTCTCTCCCTCCAATCTGATATCCAATCTTTCATCACCTAATCTTTTTATCCTCATAACCTTACTCTTTCCTGTATTCACTATCTTGTATTAGCACTAATTGCTTTAGTGATGAATATGGGGAATACATTTTTGCTAATTTTACTGTAAAAAACCCCAAGACACCTATAACAATCGGTGCCATACACCGGATCCCCACACAAACATCCCAAACTTCAGTAAGAATCTAAAGTCACTAATAACAAACAGACAAATGAACAAGCACCACCTTCTCTTAGCTGGAGACTTCAATATCAACCTTGGCCTACCAGATGATCAGACTGTAACTGATTTCATCAACAGTATGAACAACACACTTCTCATACCAACAATAACTAAACCAACTGGGCTGACTGAGACAAGTGCAACCATAATAGACCATATATGGACCAATATACTAGCCCCCCTTAAATCAGGAATAATCATAGACAGCACTACTGACCACTACTCAACCTTCCTCTTAACAAACATTAGTAAGCCACCACTCGAATACAACAAAGTTTCATTTAGACTCCATGACGAGGCCTCAATAAGGAATTTCACAGCAGACCTAGAAACTGTTGACTGGCCTACAGAATTCTCCAGTGCCAATGGTATTGACGATTGGACAGACATTTTTCTTAACAAAATACTTAGACTCTACAACAAACATTGTCCTATAAAAATGAAACAGAACATGAATAAATGCCTTGGTTGCCCATGGCTAACCAGCAGCATTCTGAAATCCATTGATAAGAAACACCAATATGAAAAGCAATATAGACAGGACTTAATACACAAAGATATTCTTAAACAATATTCAACAGTTCTCACCAAATTAATAAAGAAAGCCAAACAACTGTACTACTCCAGTAGATTCAGTGACACACGAGGAGATATAAAAAAGACCTGGAAAACACTTTCCCAGATTCTGGGGACCCACAAACTGAAAAAAAACAAGAATATTGTTCTAACTAAACCTCATGAAACACCACTGCATCCCACTGATACAGCTAACAAGATAAACGACTTTTTCTCAAACATAGGATCTACTCTCGGCAGTAAAATCCCACGTACCAATGCCTGTGCCGGGGACTACCTAGATGGGAATTTCCCAAATTCCTTCTATCTTGTACCAACTGAGCCCACGGAAGTCACCGCGATCATAAAGTCACTTAAAAATAACTCTGGGAATCTGTCTCATGTTCCACAGTTTTGTACAAGCGAGCGGCCCATGTCCTTTTGCATGCTGTTACATTACTTTTTAACAAGTCACTAGAAACTAACCCTTTCCTGACACTACTCAAGACAGCAAGGGTTACACCAATACATAAAGGTGGTGACCCTACAGATGTAAACAACTATAGGCCAATATCAAACTTACCATTGCTATCCAAAATCTTCGAGAAACTGGTGCACAGGAGACTATATTCATTTATAATGTCACAAAACATATTCAACCCCTGCCAATTTAGATTCAGGAAAAATAAAAGCACTAATGATGCAATTATAAAAATGCTAGACCTGTTTTACACAGCATTGGAAAATAAGGAATATCCGCTAGGAATTTTTATTGACCTAAGAAAAGCATTTGACACAGTAAACCATGGCATCCTACTCCACAAACTTGACCACTATGGTATAAGAGGCCATGCGCTTGCATATTTTAAATCCTACCTTTCTAATAGGTATCAGTATGTCACCATTAAAGACACAGCCTCATCAATACGGCCACTTGATACTGGAGTTCCGCAGGGAAGTGTCCTTGGACCCCTGCTCTTCCTCATTTACATCAATGATCTTCCAAACATATCCCAACACCTGAAACCCATTCTCTTTGCTGACAACACGACTTGTGTCATCTCCCACCCTAATCTTGCCACCCTCAACACCATTGTTAACGAGGAGCTGCTCAAAATATCGACTTGGATGACAGCCAATAAACTTACACTTAACACTGGCAAAACCTACTATATTATGTTTGGTAGCAGAGCAGGTGTTGTGCAACTTAACATTAAGATCGACAACACTCTAATTGCCAGACATAATGAGGGCAAATTCCTTGGCCTATACCTCGACAACAACCTAAATTTCAGCACCCATATCCAACACATAACAAAAACAGTATCCAAAATGGTGGGGATCCTCTCCAAGATACGATACTACGTGCCGCAAACTGCCCTTCTCACACTATACCATTCACTTATATATCCATACCTCACTTATGCTATCTGTGCTTGGGGTTCAACTGCAGCAACACACCTAAAGCCAATAAGAACATAAGAACGTAAAAAAGGAGGAACACTGCAGGAGGCCTGTTGGCCCATACTAGGCAGGTCCTTTACAATTCATCCCACTAACAAAACATTTGCCCAACCCAATTTTCAATGCTACCCAAGAAATAAGCTCTGATGTGAAAGTCCCACTCAAATCCAACCCCTCCCTCTCATGTACTTATCCAACCTAAATTTGAAACTACCCAAAGTCCCAGCCTCAATAACCCAACTAGGTAGACTGTTCCACTCATCAACTACCCTATTTTCAAACCAATACTTTCCTATGTCCTTTCTAAATCTAAACTTATCTAATTTAAATCCATTACTGCGGGTTCTCTCTTGGAGAGACATCCTCAAGACCTTATTAATATCCCCTTTATTAATACCTATCTTCCACTTATACACTTCGATCAGGTCTCCCCTCATTCTTCGTCTAACAAGTGAATATAACTTAAGAGTCTTCAATCCCAACAAAAAGCCACAGTAAGAATAATCACTTAATCCCATCCCTGGCAACATCCCCCCCCCCACTCTTCATAGATCTAAACTTACTCCCTCTTCAGAACATCCACATATACTACTGTGCAATCTATATCTACAGGACCTTAAATTCCAATATTAACCTTGACCTAAAGCACTTTCTTGATAGTTGTGACAGGATCCATAGGCATAACACCAGACGCAAACATCTCTATGACATTCCCCGTGTTCGACTAAACCTTTACAAAAATTCAATGTATTTCAAAGGACCTAAAATCTGGAACACCCTACCTGAAAACTCTAGAACTGCAGACACATTCATCACTTTCAAAGCTACAGTTAGAAAACATCTTATCTCCCTGATACACCCCGACAACTAACTACATGATAACCACCTGGTGGTTCACAATTACACTCACTCACCCACTGACTATAAACCCAGAAATACTTATCTTAATCTTAAAATAATAAATCCTAACTAGTCATAAATTTGCCTATGATACTCCAATATAGACACTTTGTATTGTGCCAAAACAAAAGCATCCACATTGCTAAACTCATAAATTATGATGTAGTCACTTAACCTTAACCCTTTGACTGTTTTGGTCATATATATACGTCTTACGAGCCAGTGTTTCAGACGTATATATACTCAATAATTCTAGCGGCTTCAAATCAAGCGGAAGAAAGCTGGTAGGCCCACATGTGAGAGAATGGGTCTGTGTGGTCAGTGTGCACCACATAAAAAAAATCCTGCAGCACACAGTGCGTAATGAGAAAAAAAAAACTGATCGTTTTTTTGGATTAAAACGCCGACTTTGAGGTGTATTTTTGTATAGTATTTATTGATGTATTTGCGTTTTCATGGTCTTAGGTGATAAAATGGAAAACATATTACAGGAATAGAGATGATTTTCATTACTTTGATGATGAAAACGACCTTGAAACTGAGCTCAAAATAGCGGAAATGTTCGATTTTTACCAATGTTCAGGAGTAAACAAATCACACCACACATCCAATACACGTCAACTGGGGAGTCTAATATTCTTTCACTAGTGAACTGATATTATTTATACCATTTTTACAATAATGCAGCAGTCTGCATAACAGTAAATTTTGTATTTTTTTGTATGAATAAAAAATCAAAATAGAAAGCAATAATAATATAAGAGGGGCCTAGAGATGTGACTAATGAACAGAGGATATGTTATTTTAGTGCCAAGAATGTCTACCTTGTTTATTCTGAACCCTATTTTGAAATTGGCATCTTTTTTAGTTTGTGTGAAATTGACCAAATTGCCAATTTCTGACCACAATATTGGTAGTCCAAATTGGTAAATGGGAGGTTTCTTGTACTCAGCTGATAGATAAAATGGAGTTCTAAAGAAATAGCTATGAGTTTGGTCAACTGGAACAACGGAATTGGCTGAAAATAGGGCTCAAAGTCGGCGAAATCGCCGATACGCTTTATGTCGCCGAGACCGCTAACTTCGCGGGAGTGTAATTCCATGAGTTTTTTACCAAATTTCGAACTTTTGGTGTCATTACCATCGGGAAAAGATTCTCTATCATTTCATAAGAAAAAATAATTATTTTTTTTTCAAAAATTTAGCAACATAGAATGACAGTTTCAGAAAGGGGCCTGAAACAGTCAAAGGGTTAATACCATAATCTGTAAGGATTTAATGTTAAGAATTAATCTAAGTCTGCCCGAAATGCCTAGCCATGCTAGGTGTCCTAGTGGCCCCCTCTGTAATTAGTATTTTGTAACATGTAAACCGCACAATACCCAAAACCTGTAAACCCCACATTGTAACCTTTATAGAGAATAAACTTGAACTGAATTGAATTGAATTGAATAGAATGTTCGCGAGTTATGTAAACAAACGTTGTTGTTGTTTGTTACCACCCAGGACACGAATGGCTTTTGTTCAGTCAAGCCAACCAGAGAAACGACTTGTTGAAAAAAAAAAAAAAATGATACGTAGCATGTTTATTATATAATTTTTAAAAAAAAAATCATAGATGGATTAACCCTTTGACTGTCGCGGCCGTATATATACGTCTTACGCGGTACCGTGTTTGACGTATATATACTCATAAATTCTAGCGGCTTCAAATCAAGCAGGAGAAAGCTGGTAGGCCCACATGTGAGAGAATGGGTCTGTGTGGTCAGTGTGCACCCTATAAAAAAAATCCTGGAGCACGCAGTGCATAATGAGAAAAAAAAACTCCGACCGTTTTTTTTAATTAAAATGCCGACTTTGTGGTCTATTTTTGTATAGTATTTATGGTTGTATTCTCGTTTTCTTGGTCTCATTTGATAGAATGGAAAACATATTATAGAAATAGAGGTGATTTTGATTGATTTTACTTATAAAAAGAACCTAGAAATGGAGTTCAAAGTAGGGAAATGTTTGATTTTTGCCAATGTTCAAAAGTAAACAAATGATGCCATTGTCCAATAAATGTCCAACTAGCCATTCTAATATGCAGTCATGAATGGGTTGATGTTATTTATACAATTATTTCAGTATTGCAGTAGTCTGCATAATAGTAAGTCTTCTATTTTTTGTTTGAATAAAAATTCAAAATAGAAAGCAAGAGTAATATCAGAGGGGCCTGGAGACATGACTGATGAACAAAGAAAATGTTGTTTTAGAGCCAGGAATGTCTGCATTGTTCATTCTGGACCTTATTTTGAAATTGTCATATTTTTTAGTTTTCGTGAAATTGGCCAAATTGCAAATTTCTGACCACATTATTAGGTAGTTGAAATCGGTAAATGGGCAGTTTCTTATACTCAGTCGATAGAAAAAATAGAGTTCTAAAGAAATAGCTATGAGTTTGGGCGACTGGAACAACAACTTCGCGAGAGCATAATTCCGTCAGTTTTCCATCAAATTTCGTTTTTTTTGGTGTCATTACAATCGGGAAAAGATTCTCTATCATTTCATAAGAAAAAAAAAATTTTTTTTTTAAATTTTGCGACACCAGGAGACACCTTAGGATTGGGTTAAGCAAAATGCTATATTAACGTTTTATACACATTTAATGCGCCTCAGTGATTATTATTGTGTTATCATTATTAATATGGCATCAAGACCAATTACTCTTAATGAGTGGCTCTGAGACAGACAGACAGAAAGACAGACACAGGTAGACAGAAAGACACACAGGTAGACAGAAAGACAGATACACAGGCAGACAGAAAGACAGACACACAGGTAGACAGAAAAACATGACACACAGGTAGACAGAAAAAATGACACACAGGTAGACAAAGACAGACACACTGGTAGACAGAAAGACACACAGGTAAACAGAAAGACACACACAGGTAGACAGAAAGACAGACACACACCCGGTAGACACACAACACAAGGAAAACAAAGACACATAAGTAGACAGACAGGTAGACAAAGACAGATACAGGTAGACAAAGACAGACACACAGGTAGACAGAAAGACAGGTACACAGGTAGACAGACAGATAAACAGACACACAGAAGATACCTGACAGACACGATATACAGGCAGACAAAATACAGACAGGTTTATGTGAACAGTGAAAACACATGAGAGTTCGAGAGTAAGACCTTTACGCGCGCCCACAATCTCTGTGCGAGATTCAGACTTCATCCTTAGGGCCATGGTGAAATTTACTGTCCAGTTAGTACAGTTAATACAGTATGATGCTGCTGATAGGACAGGTATCAATATGATGCTGCCTGCATGTAGCATTGCTGCCGCGCGTATCGTCAATATCTATACAGCGAGTGTGCATCAGGCCGGCCCAGCCCAGTTGCCAGTTTGCACGGTCATAAGTCGAGGTGGACGTATGTCGGAGCAGGTTGTAACTGCGGATGGTAGGTGTATACAGTGAGGACAGTCATTTTTAAATCATATTAAAAACTCAGATGTATGTTGTGGTGAGAGAGTGCAAAAGAGAGAGCGGATGATAGGTGGGAGAGGTATGTCAAGAAATTTTAATGAAAATAGAAGAAATTTTGGAGAAGTGAGTTAAAACAGTTAAGAACGCCTAGGGAAAAAAGGATTTGTCAGGTTAAAAAAACAGGCTAGGGGAGTATAGTAGATGGGGAGATGGAGGTTTTGGGTAGATGTCCGAGAATATTTTGAGCGAACTTTTAAATGGTGATGAAGAAAGGGAGGCAGGTAATTTCACGCATGGCCAGGGAGGTATATCATCTTTAAGAGTGAAGAAGAGCTGGATTTGAGTGTGGGGGAGGTTGCTGTGAGGATTACGTAGAATGAAAGGGGGTAAAGCAGCTGGAACTGATGGGATCATGACAGAATTGTTTAAAAGCTGGGGGAGACAAAGTGTTGGAGTGGTTGGTTATTTTTGTTTAATAAAAGTATGAAAGAGGGGAAGGTACCTAGGATTGGTTGGAGAGCGTGTATAGTCCCTTTATATAAGGATAGGAGGGACAAAGAGATTGTAAAAATTATAGAGGAATTAAATATACTGTGTAATACAGAAAAGTGAATACGTGGGTGTTATTGAGGAAATTTGAGGTAAGACTGAATGTAGAATTGGGGATGAGCAAGGAGGTTTTAGAGGTGGGGTAGGGGATGTTTAGATCAAGTGTTTACATTGAGGCATATATGTGAGCAGTATTTAGATAAATTTAGGGAGCTTTTATTGCATTTAGGATTAGAAAAGCATATGATAAGTATGGAGAGTAAAAGAAAGGTTGAAGAGAGTGGTGAAAGAGTGCAAAAGGAGAGCAGATGATAGACGTGGGAGAGGCACTGTTCAAGAATTTTTTTAATGAAAATAAGAAAAAATTTGGAGTTAAAAGTTAAGGAAGCCTCGGGACAAAATGGAGTTGTCAGTAAAAACAGAGTAGGGGAGTTAGTAGATGGGGAGAGGGGCGGTTTTGGGGTAGATGGCAAGAATATTTTGAGCGAACTTTTAAATGTCTAACGAAAGAAAGGGAAGGTGGTAATTTCATGCACCTAGAGACTGGCGGGGGGGGGGAGAGCATGTCATAGTCCCTTTATTTAAAGGGAAGGGGGACATAAGAGATTGTAAAAAATTATAGAGGAACAAGTTTATATGTGTATCCAGGGAAAGTGTACGGTAGGGTTATAATTGAAAGAATTATAGGTAAGAAAGACCTTAGGCTTGGCAGATGAGCAAGGCGGTTTTAGAGTAGGTAGGGGATGTGTAGATCAATTGTTTACATTGAAGCCTATATGTGAACCAGTAATAGCTAAGGTCGGGAAGTTTTTATTGCATTTATGGATTTAGAAAAGGGCATAAGGACCGAGTGGCTAGGGAAGCAAATGTGGACAGATGTTGACAAGTATATGGAATAGGTGGAAAGTTACTAAATGCTTGTAACGAGTTTTTATGAGGATAGTGAGGCTCGGTTGGGTGTGTAGATGAGAGGGGAGTCTACTTCCCAGTAAAAGTAGGTTTACGACAGGGATGTGTAATGTCACCATGGTTGTTTAATATATTTATAGATGGGGTAGTAAAAGAAGTAAATGCTTGGGTGTTTCAGGAGAGGGGTGGGATTAAATTGTGGGGAATTAAAATACAAAAGGGGATGTGACCACCAGTTACATTTTTGCTGATGGTACTGTGCTTATGGGAGATCTAAAGAAAAATAGCAATCGTTAGTGGACGAATTTGGGAGTGGGTAAAGGTAGCAAGTTGAAAGTGAACATAGAAAAGAGTAAGGTGATGAGTGAATCAAATGATGTAGATAAAGAAAAATTGGCTATAAATTGGACGGAGGAGGAGTATGGAAGAAGTGAATATTTTCAGATATCTGGAGTTGACGTGTAGGGGAGGATTCTGACGGATGAGGTTAATCATAGAATTGATGAGGGAAAAAAAGGCGGAGTGGGCATTGAGGAATATGTGGAGGCAAAAATGTTATTATGGAGGCAAAGAAGGGAATGTATATGAAAGTATAGTATTACCAACACTCTTACCATGGGTGGTGAAGCTTGGTTGTAAATGCTGCAGCGAAGGGAGGTGTTTGGAGGCCAGTTGGAGGCGGAGATGGTCCTGTTAAGGGCACTTTGTGGTGTATTATTATGCCAGGAAATTCGGAGTTTGGAAATTAGGAGGTGTGGTGTTAATAAACGTATTAGTAGAGGGATGAGAGGGTTTGAGGTTGTTTGGTCATTTAGAGAGAAGGATCACAAATTAGAATGTCATGGAGAGCGTATAACTCTGTAGGGGAATGAAGAGGCGGTAGGGGTCATCCTCAAAAAGGTTGGAGGGAGGAGGGTAAAGGGTGTTGTGGGCGAGGGGTTTGGGACTCCAGCAAGCGTTGAGTGAGCGTGTTAGAAATAGGAGTGAATGGAGGACAAATGGTATTTGGGACTGATGATTGTTGAGTGTGAGCAGGGTAAATATTTAGTGAGAGGGATTCAGTGGAAACCGGGTTATTTTAGAGATATAACGGACTTGAGCCCTGGAAATGGGAAGTACAATGTCTGCACTCTAAAGGAGGGGGTTTGGGATATTGGCAGTTTTTGAGGAGAGATATATTGTAGTATTTTTATACGTATATTTACTTTCTAAAACTGTTATTCTGGGGCACCTCTGCAAAAACAGAGTGATTCTGTGTGAGGTTAAAGTGTTGAATGGCAATGAAAGTATTTTCTTTTTGGGAGATTTTCTGTCTCTTGGGTTCACTGCACCTCGGTGGGTGATGGATGACTTGTTGAAGAAGAAAAGAAGAAAAAAAAAAGTATGTTAGTAAACAGCGACTGCTCAGGGAGGTACTATCGTCATCTGTGCCCTACCAAGTGAGTGTAAATGAAAGTTTGTACTTATTTTAATGTGGTAGGGTTGCTGGGGTTTTTTTTTTTTTTGTTCATAAAATGCAAGATTTCAGGTCATCATGCTACTTTACGTACACTTAGGACACACTACACATGCCTGTACAAGCGTATACGTATATATACACCTCTGGGTTTTCTTTTTTATCTTAACTAATTCTTGTCTTGTGTATTTCCTATTCCATGGGGAAGTGGAACAATTCTTCCTATTGTAAATCATGCGTTACAAGAGGCACTAAAATGTGGGAGCAAGGAGTAGTAAACCATCTCCTGTCTGCATTACGAAAGTTAAAAAAGAGGAAACTTGTTCTTTTTTGGACCACCCTGCCGGCGCGCGCTCTATGGCTGGTTACGTTGAAAGAAGATTAAATCAGATTTTTGGTTATGTGTGTTTGTGATTGCTGTTATATATTCCTGCATTAAATAAAGGGCTAGAGAAAATCAGAGTTTTGTGGTGTTGATATTCACAAATTAGGAAAAAAATAAGACTATAATACACAAATCTTTTTATTGAGAGGACAAAGTGAATACGTTTAGTATAAACGTGTATATTGGTAGATTATCTAACAAAATACACTGCCGAAGTCTCTCAATGGGCTGTACACTGCAGCAGTCACTAATGAGCATTACACTGCAGGATTCAATAATAAGCAGTACACTGCTGAGGTTTCTAATAAGCAGTACAGTGCCAGTAGTCACTAATGAGCAGTACACTGCCAGGGTCATAATGAGCAGTACACGGCCAGGTGCCACTAACAATCACCAAATGATAGTGGAATGAATCATGAAGAGTGCTTTTCAAAGAATCATGCTTATATTGACATTATATAGGTAACTTCAATGGCCACCACAATGCACAGTTATTACAGTCACTTTGCTGGACATTCAGTGAGTTTGGCTATTGCCTTCACCACATCTAAGCCACTTTCCACCTTACCATAATTTTGCCATCTGTATTCCCACCAGCTCGGTAGGTGATGTGGAACAGGATACCAGTGCGAGGGAGCGGTCACCATTCATCTCTGCACTGGGCGTATCGAAGGCAAAACACCGAAGTCATGGGCGTTCTTGGCTTATAAAAGCCATCCCAATCAGTGTACTCTCCACAACACGTACTCCCCTGGCTCCCTTTCCAACCACAGATGTAAGTTTTAGGTATGCAGAAGTGTACCTTCATGCCCTGCTCCACATATTCTTAAATATTTTGCTCATAGAAGACTGGAGTCTTAGCTGAATTAAACTCGTGCGTTTTTTTACCTTTTTATACCAAGGTCAAGAAAATGTCTGGCAGAGGACTGGTCAGCATTTTCACAACATCTTGTGCTTGTAAAATCAAAGAAATTATTTGTTTATAAAAAGATAGCAAAAGGAGAGTTCTTTATTACAGGTAATTTTGCATACATGAGGCTTGATACCTACATGCTGGACCATGCCACTCTCCAACCAAATAAATCACTAAGCAAACTGCATTTGCATTATAAAAAAAGTTCATAATTTTCAGATTTGTACGTTTAATAGTCACTGGATTGTGTGGGCATCAATGGGCAGTGGCGCTTCTGGAGTGTGTACAAGCACAGGCTTTCCCTTTTCTAAAGTTATTCTAGATAGTAAATCATGGTTCAGTTTGGGTGGACAGCAAACACTGGTGATTCTTCACTCGTGGTACTTGAAAGGTTCACTCATTTACTCGTAGATGCTCAACTGTGGCAGTGGTCAGCATTATTTACATCTGGTGGACAAGGTATGCATTATTATATGTGCAGCAGTGTCGGATCCATGATCATAGTGTCAACCCCATATGTCTGTAGTGTCAAATAGTGGAAAGTGTCAGCTCCTTTAGCACCTGTTGAAATGGTCTGTCTAACTATCACTTCGGATAGATCCATAACATGATTCCTTGTGTTACTCAGCCCCATTATTACTACTGTATTTACCCATTATTTCTGTAGTATCAAAACCCATTACTGCCTTGTGTACTAATTTTTATTTTGTTAACACATTGGCTGTTTTCCACCAGGCAGGGTGGCTGGAAGAAGAAAAATCAAATATCATTCACTCATCACTAGTAAATTGCAGAGGTATTGTGTGCTTACACTACCAGTTTATAAAAAACTGCAACATTACACCCTGCCTAGTGTATCTGACTCATTATTACCGGTACAGCAGCCCTATTATTATCTGTGGACAGTGTCAGCCCCATGAATCTCATTATCATTGTTGACAACAACCCAGTTATGACCTACAGACAGTGTTTCACCCCATTTTAACTGTAAGACCATCAAAAAAAGGGCCTCACTAACGCATGGGCATAGACAGATATATATAATTGTGTATATGTCAATTCATTATGAGCAAAAACTGCACCCCAGTTACCTTCTGGGGAACCATCTATCTTTTTACAGTCTTTAATAGAGAGAAAATCACATGTGTGAAAAATGTTACCTCATTACACTGTTGGTACTGAAACAGAAATCATATTGTTGTGACAAATGTCACTTTATCAACATGTCAGTATCAGTCAGTGTTTTACAACATATGCAAAATATTACAGCATATTTAAGAAGAATCTGCCTAGCATGGATCAGTAGACCTACTGTGGCACTCCTCCTTATGTTCTTACAATGTTATCATCTACAAACAGTAACTGCTCCCCATCATTATCCATTGTTGGTGTCTCATTACCACTAGGAACACACTGTCATTATTACAAGATGACAGTTCTGGCCCTATTACAATTACTGTCATATTTGCAAGGAAGCAATACATTAAACTAAATGTAATAAAGCAGCCAACAGCAGTAAATATAACTTATCCTCATGACACCAGTGGACAACTTTTAACATACTTGCTCTAGTCGACTTCCCTGCATACCTTATTTAGGTTAGGTTAACATTAACCAAATGCAACCAAATATGAAGAAACACCAATAAATGTATGAAAGTGAGAGCATGTTTTAATGAGCAAAGAAAAAATGGGGACTCATTTTCTGTGATAAATAAGAACCAAGTAAAAAGCTAGTTGCTTTACCCATATTCTGGAGCCATTCATGCTAACAGCTACTTTACCAATATTCTTGAGCCACTCATGTTAAAAGTTGCTCTATCAATATTGTGATTAAATAAAAACCTGGCATTATATGCTTTTTCATTCTCCATCCCACTCTATATCTATTGCCTTTTAATTACTGTATTAAAGTATGCAAACATTTCTTGTATGGACTTACCTGTGTAAATACTGTATTTAATTTCCTTATGCATTTCTAATAATGTTGTCATGAATGTAGTACTGGCATTTGGGTACAAACTCATACTCACTGATACTTGGTACACAACACCATACCAACTGACACTTGTAGACAACACCATACATGAAAAATCTATGTAAATTATAGTGCTAAAGTTACCAGCCAGATTTATATTTCAAAGAAAGATGAGTGCAGATGACCTCACACTTACACTCAACTCCTTTGAAGTGTTTACAGTAACTGTTTGAACTTTCTCCATGAGTGTGCAGCCCAGGTTTCTCAAACTTTCACTCCATTTTGGGTTACCCATATCTATGGACACCATCTTTAGGGCCTTCTTGATGTTCTCCTGAACCTGTCATTAGAAATACAAACTTTAATGGGAGAATCTGTTTTCCTCAGATGAACACAGCATGCCACATAAGATCTTAAATACAAAAATAAAACTTTCAGCTTTAGGGAACTTCGTTTTTTTTATCCCCTAAACAAGGATTTGCATGATGCTTTTCAGATTTTTTCTTCCTGCAAGATTTACATGTTATAACTTGAGAACACCTTTTTTGATCTATTTTAAACAAACTTCATTTTAAAAAAGTACATAATTGTTACAATATTCATTGAAAAATATAGCCCATGCATTTCAGAAAAGCCCAAAATTATGCAAAGTGGAGGATGAGAAGGATGAGGGGAGGGGGGTGGGGGTGGAATTAAGTATTAGATCTCTGTAAAAAATGTGAAATTGCTGCCACTAACAGCACCTTTCAAGGCAGGTGAAATTGCTGACCCAGAAATGTACAGAGAACCTTCACTGCACACACACAAGTGATAAAACACCTCAATTACTGGGAACGCTTGAAGTTCCTCAACCTGTACTCCATAGAATGCAGGAGGGAGAGATATACTTGGAAAATCCTAGAGGGATTAGTACCTAACTTGCACACGAAAATCACTCCGTATGCAACATCCCCCCCATGAAAACCCAGGAGTGCCACTAGTGCGATAAGAAACAACACAATAAGTGTCGGCTCCCAAGACTGTTCGACTGCCTCCCAGCATACATAAGGGGATTTACCAATAGGCCCCTGGCTGTCAAGAAGGCACTGGACAGGCACCTAAAGTCAGTACCTGACCAGCTGGGCTGTGGTTTGTACGTTGGGCTGCGTGCAGCCAACATTTAACAGCCTGGCTGATCAAGCCCTGATCCACCATGAGACCTGGTCACAGACCAGGCTGCGGGGGCATTGACCCCCTCTTATCAACATACCTTTACTGAGGTGTGTATGGCATCGACCTCTGGAAAGAGCTCCTGGTACCTTTGGAGCCACTTTTCTACCTTTTCATTATAATGATCAGCTTCATCTATGGATGTAAAAAATTGGGTGTGAAGAGGTACCAGTGCCAAGGGACCCCAAATTGTCTTGTAGTTTCTGTAGTCTCTCCTTTCCTTCTGTTATCATATGCATCACCCTTATATCCTCAGGTTCCAAGAGTCCTATTGCTCTTGAGTTGTGCTTACCATTTTCTCCTGGATGTTGTGGTCCCTGAATCTTACCCCTTCTTTAAATGCTCTTGGTATTTAACAAGCTGGGACAACACTTCTTTACAGCTGGTAATCAGACTGCCAAAGTACCCTTCTGTTTCCGCACCAAGGGCAGATCTTCTTACCGTACCTTTTTTGCAGACTTATAACGTTTTTTTGACACCTTTCCTTCTGCCTTAAAAGGAGTATCTTTGTGTTTATTTATAAGCATCTCCAAACTGAAGTTGACTGAGAAGTCCCTGGCAGTTATGGCATTATGCTTGGTGCGGCAAATAGGGCAGGAGAGCTGAGTCCTCTTTATTGCAGTACTAATACATCTGGAGCAAACTGTGTGGCCACAAGGCAGACAACGTGGACGTCTCAGATCTTGGTCATAATTGTCAACACAAACCTGACATTCCTCAGGGTGGCAGTCCTCCTGTGGAGAGCATTAGACAGTTAATTACGTTGTTTACTAAATATTTATTGTATTTTTATTCTTATTTTTATTGTTAATTTTTTAACAGCAGTGATCTCAGTAATGTACAGTGTTCAAATAATACAGCCTCTCCTCACTGAACAACGGAATTCCGTTGCTGAGACCACGTCAGTAAACAAATTTGTTGCTAAGTGAGCAGCATACATAATGGTAGGAGTTTGTGTCAACATCTTTGATATTTTTTAATGTCATCTTTGCACCATTTATAACATTACTGGTATATTTTCAAATGTTTATACAGTAATGTACCGTATATTGAAATGAACAGAATAGAAGAAATCAGTACGTCGCTAAGTGAGGAGAGGTCGTATTGTATTCAAACATAAAAAATAAGTGTAGAAATTTCAAGAATGGGCAAATATTTTTTGTACAGTATTTACCAGCACACAAAATGCTGATGACAGGAATGAAATTATTTGTACAATACTATCAATTGATATTACTTACTAAAATTAATAATTATCATTTTTACTATAATTTCAATTTACTCTTAACATTTTTGACATTTAATAACCATTACTTGTCTAATTACCTTTACCTGTTTTAATACCACATTTACTATCTTAGAGTACTCTTAATTACCTTGGCTGCACATATAACCTCTAGTATAACTACCAGTGCAATATTGAATGAAATAAACATTACTTTTTCACTTTTTGTAATCATTATTACTTATTTAAAATTTATAATCACCATATTTACTACCAGTCAATTTTTTAACTTTTGTACATTAAACATTATTTTATACTTCCCATAACATTTTTGTTGCCAAATTTTCAAGTTTGTATATTCAACTCCAACCTTATATTATCCTTTGTACCTGTGTACCTGTCTACCATCTTACTATCATATTAAAAACCAAGACATTACCCTTGTTATTTTTTACTATTATTCTTTTGGTACTTTAATTGTGAATTATATTTTGTCAATTTAATCTAGTTATACTCCTGATCTTGTCAACAACCTATACCAGACTTTAGTGCAATTGCAAGTACCATTTCAATTTGTATTTTTTATATTATAAGTTTATATTATAATTCCTACTCTAAGATTGTTTTCATATCTTAGTGACTATATTGTGTGTGCAATTAGTGTATATTTCAATTATATTATTGTTCAAGACCCTTAACTATCTTTTGCTAACTAGTACCAACTACCTTATATATTTTTTTTTTCTTCTTTTTTTATATCTTTTGCTACCTTAACTTGAAATATTTTATCTTGTCAATTTAAATCTAGTTATACTCTAATTCTTGTAAACAACTTATATAACACCTAGTGCAATTAAAATTGAGAGTCTGTGCCTTTTTTATATTAGATTAAACTCAGTTGTACTATAGTCAATACCAAAATTCATTATATTAGACCATATTGCAATTACTAGTGAGAGACTGGTGCTATTTTTAATTTGTATTGTTATATTATTAGATTAAATCTAGTTGTACTATAGCTCATTCTAGCTCAAAACTTTAGACTCCACAAAGTCATTATATTAGACCTTAGTGCAATTATTTTGATTACCACTTTATTGTTCACCAAACTTATATTAGTCCCTTTTATATTATAATTTTATATTATAATTCTAACTTTAAAGAATTACCTTTAAAGTACTACCTACTATCATATTCCCAAGCTCCATTATTTGATCATCACTTTATTTGTTCACCACAAATTTATTTTAGTCCCTTTATATTGTCTCCTTTATTTTAGCTTTAAAAAACTACCTTAGCTCATTATTTTTACATTTGTTAAATAATTCAGGTGCTATTTTTTTAGCTTTAGAATATTTACTTTGTTTTATACTTAATTCTAACTACAGATTCACTACAAATCTTATGATTACAAGCATTGATCCTGATACCAACCTCTTATTTAATGACTTAAATGATTCAAACAGTTACTGTAATTACTACACAGCAGAACAATCAAAGGCACTTCTCAGAGCCAACAACAACATAACTATCTTTAACTACAATATCAGATCTTTAAGCAAGCATTACGATGACCTCCTAGCATTACTAAATTCCTTGCATGCCAATATGTCCATCATTACACTAACTGAAACCTGGCTAAAGCCTGATACTACAGATGTCTATGCCATTCCTGGTTACACAGCCATACACAACTGTAGGCCAGACCAACAAGCCATATACTACTCAGACCAACTAGAATGTATCACTAATACTTGCACAAGGGATGAACATGGGGAATATATAATAGCTAAATTCAAATCCAAATACCTACAAAAACCTCTCACAGTGATAAACATCTACAGAGTTCCACAATCAAACATTAGCCAATTTAGTCAAAACCTAGGAAGTATGATAACTGATGCACGCATGAACAAAGATCACTTACTACTCTCAGGTGACTTCGATATAAATCTCCTGCAAGACCAGGACCCACACGTTACTGAATTCACAAACACAATGAGTAACTGCATGTTGCTACCAACAGTAACAAAACCTACAAGAGTTACGGAGACTAGTGTTTCCCTACTTGACCACATCTGGACCAACACCATATCCCCTTTAAAATCAGGCATAATTACAGATAATACCACAGACCACTACCCTACTTTCCTCATAACAACTCTTGGTAAAATACCCCAAGACACTACTAAAGTCACCTTCACACTTCACAATGAGGCAGCCATTAATAACTTCACAACAGCAGTAACAAACATTGGGCTGGCACACTGAGCTAGAAATCTATACAGATATTGACGAATGTTTTAATAATTTTCTAAAAAAGACCCAATACCTCTATAACAAGCACTGCCCTAAAAAACTAAACAGATGACAGCTAAGAGACTGAACAGTCCCTGGCTAACACCCAGCATTCTCAAATCCATAAATACAAAACACCGATATGAAAAACAGTACAGAATGGGTCACATAACCAGAGACCAAACAAAATGTTACTCGTCAATCCTAACCAGCCTGATAAGAAGGGCAAAAAAACTGTATTATGAGAACAGATTATCCAACTTACGAGGTGATATAAAAAAGACCTGGAAGACCCTATCAGAAATTCTGGGAACAAAAAAGATATCACGAAATAGCGAAATAAAAATTAGCAAAATCAGATGAACCCCAACTCCCACCAACAGAAACAGCAAACAAACTCAATGATTTCTTCTCCACTATAGGACAAAACCTTGCCAATAAAATCCCAAGCTCAGATACCCCACCAAATGACTACCTCACTGGCAACTACCCGAACACACTGTTCCTAGCTCCGACTAACCCATACGAAGTCTCCCTTATTATCAACGCACTAAAAAACAAGGCAGGAGATTTAAATACCTTACCACCCTTATATACAAAAAAGTGTCACAAGTACTAATCGCCAATCATTGCAAAAACTCTTTAACAAATCCATTGAATCCTCCACCTTCCTACAGCTCTCAAAATAGCAAGGGTCACCCCGATCCATAAAGAAGGAGACCAAACAGAGTTGAATAACTATAGGCCAATATCCAATTTACACCCTCTCTCAAAAATCTTCGAAAAATTAATTCATAAACGAATCTACTCCTACCTCATCTCCCAAAACATTCTCAACCCCTGCCAATTTGGATTCAGGCCTAATAAAAATACTAATGATGCTATTATACACATGCTAGAACATATATACACTGCAATAGAGAAAAAAGAAGTCCCACTGGGGATCTTCATTGACTTACGTAAAGCTTTTGATACAGTTGACCATGACTTGCTCCACGTAAAATTGTCACACTATGGTATTAGAGGGCACTCCCTTAACTAACCTCAAGTCATACCTCAACAACAGAAGCCAAAATGTGTATGCAAATGGGGCAAGCTCTTCCGCTCAACCAATTACAGTTGGTGTCCCACAGGGAAGTGTCCTTGGCCCTCTTCTCTTTCTCCTATACATAAATGACCTACCAAATGCTTCGCAATTACTCAAACCCACACTTTTTGCAGATGACACTACATACGTCTTCTCTCACCCGAGCCCAGTCACGCTAGCCAATACTGTAAACACCGAATTACAGAAAATATCTACCTGGATGAGGACTAACAAACTTACACTAAACATTGACAAAACCTACTTCATTCAGTTTGGTAACAGAGCTACAGATGTACCTCTTAACATAACGATAAACAGATCACCTATCACAAATTCTTAGGAATCCACCTTGATAATAGACTCAAATTTCATACACATATACAACAAATTTCTAAGAAAATTTCCAAGACTGTAGGCATACTATCGAAGATACGGTACTATGTTCCACAGTCAGCCCTCCTGGCCCTTTATCACTCTCTTATTTACCCCTATCTCACCTATGGATTTGTGCATGGGGCTCAACAACAATTAACCATCTCAGACCACTAATTACCCAACAAAAGGCTGCAGTTAGAATAACAAATTCTCACTACAGGCAGCACACTCCACCAATATTCAAAACACTCAACCTACTCACCATACAAAACATCCATACTTATTACTGCACCCATTACATACATAGAACACTTAACTCTGATATTAACCCTCCCCTCAAACATCTCCTTGCCAACCTCAACAAAACACATGACCATAACACAAGGCACAGATCACTCTTTGATGTTCCTCGTGTCCATCTCACTCTATGCAAAAACTCAATGCACATAAAAGGCCCTAAAATCTGGAATTCATTACCTGTAAATATAAAAGAAACACTACCTGTTTATAAATTCAAGTCTCTTCTCAAAGATCACTTACTCAAAACCAAATAAATACTGAATAACTGAACCTTATAAATTGTATATCCTATATGTTACTCACAACTATATCACACAAATGTTAAACCTAGGACCCAATCTAACTTTGTTATTTTTTTAAATACACTACCTAAAGAATACTCCATTCGACTGAATGTACAGCAATGAATGCAACCATATGACCTGTCTTTGTAATACTCATTTGTGCTTTATAGTTATCTGTTTACAATAATGTTTTATCACTGATTTCATCATTGCTTAGTTAATCTTAAGTTAATTTTAAGCCAGCCCGTAATGCTATGCATATAAGTGGCTTTGGCATGCTGCTCTTACATGTATTTTTTGTACCTCTGTATGTATGCTTAAATTACTAAATAAATAAATAAATAAATAAATAAATAAATAAATAAATAAAATAAATAAATACTTACTTACCAAAGAACATGAGACAATTATAGTACAGTATAAAACAAATATTTACAACATACTAATTGTTTTACCACTGTCAGGAAGGAATCACAACAATTTCTTCCTTCTTCTCACGTAATGTACTATAAATGCAACATATTGTCTTCCCCATCACCAGTGAAAGATAACAGTACTGTGTAATATTTCCTCTTACCATCTTAGTGTGTAGTGAAATCAGCTTGGTCCACTTCTTGATATTTCTTTGGGTGAATGTTGATATAATACTCTGCAGAATGATAAATATTAATAAAAGATTACTATATCTCCTGAAAAAATTTATATGCAATTAGTTTATTAAATGCAAAAGACTGGTGGGAAAAGCTCTCGCTTCACACGGCGAGGGTCTGGGTTCGATTCTCGGTAAAGGGGTGGAAATATTGGACATCTTTCCTTACACCGGTTGTCCATGTTCACCCATCAGTAAAATGGGTACCTGGGTGTTAGTCGACTGGTGTGGGTCGCATCATGGGACAAAACTGACCTAATTTGCCCAAAATACTCTGCAAACCAAGCAGCTTTCTATATAGTAGTATGTCATTGATGTCAGCTAGGCCTGTATACCTTGTACATGAACTTGTAGTAAATATAGTTTATACAACAAATGGGGGAGGGGAGGGTGATCATGTTTGATTCAAGGAAGGAGAGGAGCAGTTATAATTCCTTGAACCAAAGGCACACCCTTAAATGGTATATGCTTAAGAATATGTTAACATTATCATGTGCTCTCTCTATCTTACTTCTCAGCACAAATTTGAAAGTTCCCTTATCTTATTTCCCGAGTT
>NC_069404.1:36314741-36341613 GCF_026875155.1 Cherax quadricarinatus
GGTGAGACTTAGTGGGATAGTGGAACTGAAATAGAGTGTTTGGAAGTTGCCAGTGGTACTCGCTCACCGGGGGTATTTGAGAAGAATTTGACTCGCTAACTTTGATCCACATAGAGAAAAGACTTTAAAATTTTGTGGGCCGTGTCTATGGGTTTATGTGAGGTTATCTGGTTTAGTTAAGTCTATCTCTCTATTTCCAGTCGGTTTCCTTGAGCCCAAAATTTTGGAGAGTGTTTGCCAGGTACTTTCATGTCACCTTTCATTTCACAAAAATCTATTTTCATAATACATTTGTTTTGATTTACGTATTAGTTTTGTGAGTATTGATGTGTATTTTTTAGTAAATTCTTAAGTTTTTAAAGGGCCTAATCTGAACTGTTTTTAAATTTTGGGTGTTTTTATTAATAGATTTGAGGATACTTCTATTTTAGCCAGGGGCTTTTTTAGGCCTCTTTTCTGTGATCTGTTTCGTTTTGTTTGGGGCAATGTTTGTTGTAGAGGTTTAGGGTTTTATGTAAAAAAATGTTTTGATATCTTTATTGATATTATTACTGTCATCTAGCTCTCCCTGCCAATCAGTGGCACCTAGTGTTATTTTTAGGTTGTTTATCGATGACTCGTCATGCAGGCGAAATGAGATCCTTCTTGTTTCTTGAGACAGTTTAGATAAGTTGGTTATGAGAAAGATAGGGTGGCGGTCTGTGGTGTCTGTGATTATAATTGCTTGTAGTGGTCTGTGGTGTTGTCTGTGATTGTACCTGCTTGTAGTGGGGATATCTTGTTGGTCCAGATATGGTCAAGTAACGAGGCACTTGTCTCAGAGATTCTTGTTGGCTTCGTTATAGAGGTTAGCAACAAGCTGTTGTTCATAGCATTTGTGAAATCAGCTACTGGAGGGTCAGTTACTTGGATAAAGTTTACGATGAAGTCTCCTGCTAGTATCAGATGGTGTTTATTCAACTCTGACTCAATTATCTTGTTTCTAAGATTACTGTTAGAAGTGTAAGTATTTGAGTATGGTAGTCTGTAGACTGCGCCAACTGTTATAGGTTTCTTAAGTGCTCTTGATGTGAATTTAGCTATTATATATTCACAGTTTTCGTCCCGTACATTAGTTGATTTCACACATTCTAGTTCAGAGTAATAGATGGCAGTGCCTCCTCCTGACTGGTCATGCATGCAGTTATTTATTTATTTATTTATTTATTTACAATTTGAGCACACATACAGAGGTACAAAAAAAATACAGATAAGAGCAGCATGCCAAAGCCACTTATACTATGCATAGCATTTCGGGCTGGCTTAAAATTAACTTAAGATTAACTAAGCAATGATGAAATCAGTGATAAAACATTAATGTAAACAGATTACTATAAAGCACAAGTGAGTATTACAAAGACAGGTCATATGGTTGCATGCATTGCTGTACATTCAGTAGAATGGAGTATTCTGTTAGGTAGTGTATTTAAAAAATAATAAAGTTAGATTGGGTTTTAGGTTTAACATTTATGTGAATATAATTGTGAGAAACATTTAAGATTACAATTTATAAGGTTCAGTTATTCAGTATTTATTTGGTTTTGGGTGAGTAAGTGATCTTTGAGAAGAGACTTGAATTTATAAACAGGTAGTGTTTCTTTTATATTTACAGGTAATGAATTCCAGATTTTGGGGCCCTTTTTAATGTGCATTGGTTTTTGCATAGCGTGAGATGGACACGAGGAACATCAAAGAGTGATCTGTGCCTTTGTTTAGGGTTTCATGTGTTCTGTTGAGTTGGCAAGGAGATTTTTGAGGGGAGGGTTAATTATCAGAGTTAAGTGTTCTATGTATGTAATAGGTGCAGAAATAAGTATGGATTTTTTTATGGTGAGTAGGTTGAGTTGTATTGAATATTGGTGGAGTGTGCGCCTGTAGTGAGAATTTGTTATCATTCTAACTGCAGCCTTTTGTTGGGTAATTAAAGTGGTCGAGATGGTTACTTGTTTGTTGAGCCCCATGCACAAATTCCATAGGTGAGATAGGGGTAAATAAGAGAGTGATATAGGGCCAGGAGGGCTGACTGTGGAGCATAGTACCGTATCTTCGATAGTATGCCTACAGTCTTGGAAATTTTCTTAGAAATTTGTTGTATATGTGTATGAAATTTGAGTCTATTATCAAGGTGGATTCCTAAGGAATTTTCCCTCTTTAGCTTTGTGATAGGTGATCCGTTTATCATTATGTTAAGAGGGACATCTGTAGCTCTGTTACCAAAATGAATGAAGTAGGTTTTGTCAATGTTTTGTGTAAGTTTGTTAGTCCTCATCCAGGTAGATATTTTCTGTAATTCGGTATTTACAGTATTGGCTAGCGTGACTGGGCCGGGTGGGAGAAGACGTATGTAGTGTATCTGCAAATGTGTGGGTTTGAGTAATTGCGAGCATTTGGTAGGTCATTATGTATAGGAGAAAGAGAAGGGGGCCAAGGACACTTCCCTGTGGGACACCAACTGAAATTTGGTTGTGCAGAAGAGTTTGCCCCATTTGCGTACACATATTGGTTCTGTTGCTGAGGTATGACTTGAGGTAGTTGAGGGAGTGCCCTCTTATACCATATGTGACAATTTACGTGGAGCAAGTCATGGTCAACTGTATCAAAGCTTTACGTAAGTCAATGAAGGATCCCCAGTGGGACTTCTTTTTTCTCTATTGCAGTGTATATATGTTCTAGCATGTGTATAATAGCATCATTAGTATTTTTATTAGGCCTGAACCCAAATTGGCAGGGTTGAGTATTTTTTGGGAGATAAGGTAGGAGTAGATTCGTTTATGAATTAATTTTTCGAAGATTTTTGAGAGGGGGTTTGTAAGTTTGGATATTGGCCTATATTATTCAACTCTGTTTGGTCTCCTCCTTTGTGGATCGGGGTGACCCTTGCTATTTTGATTTACTGTAGGGAAGGTGGGGGATTCAATGGATTTGTTAAAGAGTGTTGCAATGATTGGTGATAGCCACTTGTGACACTTTTTTGTATATAAAGGGGTAAGGTATTTAAATCTCCTCCCTTTGTTTTTTAGTGTGTTGATAATAAGGGAGACTTCGTATGGGTTAGTCGGAGCATGGGAACAGTGTGTTCGGGTAGTTGCCGGTGGGGTTAGTCTTTTGGTGGGGTACTGAGCTTGGGATTTTATTGGCAAGGTTTTGTCCTATAGTGGAGAAGAAATCATTGAGTCTGTTTGCTGTTTCTGTTGGTGGGAGTTGGGGTTCATCTGATTTTGCTAATTTTATTTCGCTATTTCGTGATATCTTTTTTGTTCCCAGAATTTCTGATAGGGTTTTCCAGGTCTTTTTTTATATCACCTCTTTAGTTGGATAATCTGTTCTCATAATACAATTTTTTTTGCCCTTCTTATCAGGCTGGTTAGGATTGAGGGAGTAACGTTTTGTTTGGTCTATGGTATGTGACCCATTCTGTACTGTTTTTCATATTGGTGTTTTGTATTTATGGATTTGAGAATGCTGGGGTGTTAGCCAGGGACTGTTCAGTCTCTTAGCTGTCATCTGTTTATTTTTTTTTAGGGCAGTGCTTGTTATAGAGGTATTGGTCTTTTTTAGAAAATTATTAATACATTCGTCAATATCTGTATAGATTTCTAGCTCAGTGTGCCAGTCAATGTTTTTTAAATGCTGTTGTGAAGTTATTAATGGCTGCCTCATTGTGAAGTCTGAAGGTGACTTTTAGTAGTGTCTTGGGGTAATTTCCCAAAGAGTTGTTATGAGGAAAGTAGGGTTGGTCTGTGGTATTATCTGTAATTATGCCTGTTTTAAAGGGATATGGTGCTGGTTCAGATGTGGTCAAGTAGGGAAACACTGTCTCTGTAATCTTGTAGGTTTTGTTACTGTTGGTAGAAACATACATTTACTCATTGTGTTTGTGAATTCATAACGTGTGGGTCCTGGTCTTGCAGGAGATTTATATTGAAGTCACCTGAGAGTAGTAAGTGATCTTTGTTCATGCGTGCATCAGTTATCATACTTCCTAGGTTTTGACTAAATTGGCTAATGTTTGACTGTGGAACTCTGTAGATGTTTATCAATGGAGAGGTTTTTGTAGGTTTTTTGAATTTGAATTTGGCTATTATATATTCCCCATGTTCATCCCTTGTGCAAGTATTAGTGATACATTCTAGTTGGTCTGAGTAGTATATGGCTGTGCCACCCCCTTGTTGGTCTGGCCTACAGTTGTGTATGGCTGTGTAACCAGGGATGGCATAGACATCTGTACTATCAGGCTTTAGCCAGGTTTCAGTTAGTGTAATGATGGACATATTGGCATGTAAGGAATTTAGTAATGCTATGAGGTCATCTTTAATGCTTGCTTAAAGATCTGATATTGTAGTTAAAGATAGTTATGTTGTTGGGGGCACTGAAAAGTGCCTTTGATTGTTCTGCAGTGTATAATTAAGTAACTTTTTGATTCATTAAGTCATTAAATAAGAGGTTGGTATCGGGATCAATGCTTGTAATCATAAGATTGTAGTAAAAATCTATAGTTAGAATTAATATAAAACAAAGTAAATAGTCTTAAAGCTAAAAAATAGCACCTGAATTTTTTAAACCCAAATGTAAAATAATGAGCTAAGGTATTTTTTTTTTTTTTTTTTTTTTTTTTTTTAAGCTAAAATAAGGGGACAATATAAAAGGGACTAATACAAATAAAGTGATGACAAATAAGGGGAGCTTGGGAAATATGATAGTAAGGTAGTACATAAAGGTAATTCTTTAAAGTTAGAATTATAGTATAAAATTATAATATAAAAGGGACTAATATAAGTTGTGGTGAACAATAAAGGTAATCAAATAAATGAGCTTTGGAATAAAATGGCAAATTGTGAACTTATTCTACTTTAGCACCTGAGAATAGCACCTTGATTTTTTAACAATTGTGAATAAAATAAACTAGGGTAGTTATTAAAGCTAAAATAAAGGAGAAAATATATAAGGGACTAAAGTTAAGTAATGGTAAAAAAAGTTAAAGGGACAGATGGTCACTATGAAATAATATTGGTTTTAGGAGTAAGATCTGATTTGTAAAATTAAATAAATTGAGCAGTTTATTGCACAATAAAAGTAAAAATGAGGTAGTTGGTACTAGCTAGCAAAAGATAGTTTTGGTACTTGCAAAAAAGTAATTGGATATATACTAATTGCATACACAATGAAAAGTGACTAAAAAACAAGTAGTGATAAACAAAATTAAATGGACAGGGAAGAATAATGAATATTATTAATTTGGAGTAAGATTTGACTTGTAATTTAAAATTATGAACAATTAATAGCAGTAAGAAAGAAGTATAGAGTATTGGAGGTTTGTTGGCATTAGCTAGTGATGAAAAATAATAAAAAAAATAATGTACAATATAATTGAACGTACACTATATGCACCACACGTATATATGTATTAAGGGCACTTTTTCTAATCTGTTACAGAAATGTCCCGCTTTTCTAAGGAAGGTAGAGAAATCGTGTTCGTTTGAGATGGTATTTTGTTGTCCTGTTGGGTGTTTTCCTTACTAGTATTTTCCCATCTCGCGGTGAAACACTGATGTATTTTTGTTTCCTTTTTTAAAGTTTTCTCAGCCTGAAAAAAAGGTTTTGACGTTTTTTTGTTAGAAAACTCATTTATGTACACTCCATTTTTCATTGTAATTGCTGATTTAATTAGGTCCTTTCTTTTATCGTATGAATGAAGTCAGATCATTATACTGTGTTTACTTCCTGGTTTTCCTAGCAAACGTGTTTCTTTGATTTCATTGTTTTGCACGATGACTTGTACGTGGTTCTGTATTAATCCTGACAGCAGTTTCTTTGCACTGTGCTTGTGTTTATGTCACTAGGAATGTGTGGACTGTTTATTATAAAATGCATCAGCAAAATTATCTTGTTCAGTTTTGTCGTCTTTGGGAAAACAAGGTATTCATTTAGTCGAGTGTGCATGTTCTGATTCCAGTCCTTGATTGCTTCTTCAACCTTCATATTTATTGTTGTTATTTGCTCAGTGTGACTGGCTATAGCTGCTTTAGAGTGTTTTTTGTGTCAACACTTCCCGATGTAATCTTCTCTTCAAGGTTTGGATCTTATTCTCGAGGTTGGTTATCTTGGGTTCTCGTCGCTCGAGTGTTGCTTTGATAATCTTTGATTTCATTTCTAGAGCAAAAGATGTAGTCCTTGATATTGTCAGGAATAATCATACCTGAGTTATCATGGATGAATCCTTTGAAGGGAGTGGAGTTGGAGGGGGGGTCAGCCATGTTTGTTTTTGTTGTTGTTGTTCCCTGGGTGGCGGCGGTGAGGGGGTTGATGATACAACCGGCGTCCTGCTGGGTAGACAAGTTGAGTTCTAGGGTCCTTGCTGTTATTCTTTTATTACTGGTGTTGTTTCTTCTGCGATATCCTTTCATAGTATCACTGAAGTAGATACTGTGTAGCAATGGAGGAGAAGGCTTGTTTTCTCGGAGCTTGGGTTAAGTGGTTGTCTGGCAGCGGAGGCAGTGTTTGGGTTAGCAGGGCTGTCTTCCTTAGATCTTCTAATTTTGTCAAGATTTGGGTTACATTCTTAGTATTCTTGGGTCATGTTGTGGTCTACGTGGGTTCATGTAGTTGAACTTTCACTTAGGCCATCACAAGTTTTGATGGGCGATGTTTTTTTGAGAAAGAAGAGCTGGTAGGATACCGTTGCTGCCGCTGCCGCCGCCTCCGTGGCTGTGTAACCAGGTATGGTAAATATGTCTGTCAAATCTTGTCTGAGCAAGGTTTCAGTAAGTATAATGAAAGTTATAGTAGCATTTAGAGACTTAAGTAGTGCAATGAGGTCATCACAGTGTTTACTCAATGATCTAACATTGTAGTTGAAGACTGTAATGTTCTTGCTGACACTGAGAAGGGTGTTAGTCTGACTAGCAGTGTAGTAATGGTAATTACTGTTAGGATTATGTGTGCTGTTCAATAAGAGGTTGATATCAGGTTCGATAATTTCATTCATAAAGGGTACGTAGAGAAATAGCTGTCACAATTATTAAAAAAGAAAAAAGACAAATGCAATTGATGTTAAACCATTAACAAATATGAACTTATGAACTAAGATAATTATTTTAAATCTAAAAATAATGGAGCTACTGAATATTAAAATAAAACACTTTAGCACCTTTATTATTTTAAAGTTAAAAGTAATGGTTTCGAGTATAAAATAAAACAGAGAATAAAGCACTTAAGCACCTGGAGCAGCACCTTAATAGCGCCTTAGGTGTCTTAAGTAGCTGGAAATTAATTTCCGTTATTTACTAACAGATATGAAAATATGGATTAAAATAAGGGTAAATTCTACTAAACTACAGCAGTGAACATGGTTGATAATGTGTTGAGATATGACTTAACAAGGTTCAGTCACACCAGTGAATGAGAGGAAACATGCTAGTTCTTGATCATTTGTTATTTCTAACCCACGACCCGCGTCTGATAACTTTACCATGATAATGCCATCACCAGTAAAGCACTGTTTTATTGTTGCATTATCACGCTTAAGTTTTCTAAGTCTATATAATAGGTTCTGCCGTTTTTAAGTTGAGCACTCATTTGCATACACATTATTCCTTTTCTTGATGGAGGAACTTATTAGGTCATTTTTTACATTAATGGAATTGAATTTTAACATAACACTTTGCTGTTGACCCGGCCTGCCTAGCAGTCGAGCCTCCTTGATAGCAAGTAAGTTTATTCAGGTGTACACAAATACAGTTACATAGAATTATCATACATAGCAGCATATGTGTAGAGAACCTGGGATAACCCAAAAAGTCAGACAGAGTGATTTATTTCCACTGGGGTCCTTTTACCTTAATTATTATAATATGAAAGTTATAATATTTTCTTATTATTCTATAATGAAGATAACATCTTATTATCATACTAAAAAGACTATCTACTACACCAAGGTCATTAAGACTATCTACAATACGAGAGTCATTACTAGGAATAAGGTAAAATTTACACGTATGTTAGCTAAAAAAATAGAAAATCATTCCTCTCCCTTTCTGCAGCTACATTCATCAGACACCTTTTGGCACTCTTCTTGAACTGGCTTTGACATGTGCGGGTAGTCTGTTCCATTCCTTTATTGCTGTACAATAAAAGGTGTTTGAAGCCTGGCCAACGACTGTGGGTACTACGAAGTTGTGCTCTCTCCCCCTAGTACTATGATTGCTTTGGTTCCCAACCTTGACAAAATTAAAAGCAAGATATTCGGACACTGAAAAATTTTATAAACAATTAGTTCAGTTTTGTTTTACTTGTTTTCAAAATTCAGCATACCCAACTGCTGTAAATTATCCGGCCCTACAGTTTTTTGGGTCCCAGTCCGGGATAAATTTTTTCGATTTTATTCTGGGTGATTTGCATCTATCTTTCATTTTTTTTGTAAAAGGCAGAGTACATAAAGAGCAAGCGAATCCATATGGTTTGTATAAGGGGCTGACATGGGGTCCTGCGAGCTCAGTAGTGACACTGTGCTTGTCTATACGGAACTTCAGTTGGCATTCGCTTTTTTTACCAATTTTCCCCTATAAATTTTTTCCTACATAGGGGGTAAAAAGGGGATTCCCAGTATTTTATGTTGAAACCAAAGTGAGGGGTTTTCCCCATTAAAATGGACTTAAAATTATTTACCCTTCCATTTTGGTTTCGTCCCAAAAAGAGAATGGTTCATTTTTCCCCGGGGTGAATGATAGTTTTGTGTCTACAAACCCATTGCTGCAGGACTCCATTTCCCCAGTTTTAAAACTTTAGTATATCTTGTGGGTTTTTACCTGACACTAACAGGGCACTCATCGATAAGTGGGAGTTTGCACTTGACATGATAGGCGTCATTGACATAACATAAGAAAAATAAGGGACCAAATACTCCCTTTGGGGGAACCCCACATTTATCGGCGGGGGGTTCTGATTCCTTTTTTGTGTTTTTGATTTTTCTCGTGTTGTTAGGTGGATTAAACCAGTCTACAAAACCCTTCCCATACTTGAATTTCTTACATAAATATTGTTTGACTTTATCAAAGGCCTTTTGGCGGGCAATTCCCCATCCCTATGAGGTTCCCCTTTAAATTTCATTTCTCAGGAAAATCCATCAGTTTAAATTAGGGGGTGTGGGGTTGAATGGATCTTCAAACCCCTGTTTAAATGGAGAAGTTTTTTTCTTATAAGGTACTTAACTACTTGAGAGTTACCGCCCTCTAAAAATTTTAGATATTAATTATGAGTATACTAACGGGCCTATAGTTGCTGACATAGACCTACTATTTTTCTTGAAGATAGGAGTAACTTGGCCTCCTTGAACCCCCCCGGCGGTATTAGGGGTGATTGATAGATTTATTATGTGACAATAGGTTTGACAGTTCAGAAGCACCATCTTTGGGGAAACTTAGACGGGATTTTTATCAGGGCCTGGTTTAGGGGGTTTAAACCCCTGCTTAGTTCTTTTTGAATAAAGTCATGAGAACATTACTAGTTGCAACTGTTTGGGTTCCCCCTTTATCGGTAAGTTGTTTGAAACTTATCAGAGTTGTGTTAAAGGTTTTTTTTGCGCTGGTAGTTTATTTACTAATGTTGATGCAACAGTTGTGTAGTGGGAATTAAAGCAATTTGCCCCAAATTTTTGTGGCTTTCCCTTATCGAAGTGAGTACTTGTTAAACCCTATCTCGGGCCTTTGGGGCTATCCCCCAAAACTGTTTAGTTGCTGCCAGGTTTTCGGGGGTTTGTTTACTCTTCATTTTTTGAGAACATTTTTTGCCTTTGCTCCTTTTTTTAAGTCTTGTACTCTGTTCCCCCCCTTTGGAATTCATTTAGGGATGCAATATCCTGTCTGTTTGTTTAAACTTTTTGCACCCCGGGTCTCTGAATTTATTTTATCTTATCTCAGTATTCATCCAGGGTTTCATTTCTTGTTTAATCCTAACCTCTTTAACTGGTACAATTTTATCAAGGAGGGTAGTGGCATTGTTTTGAATGTTTCCCAGACGTTTACGCCCCGGCAACTTTTACTCGCCCAGTCCAATTGTGTAGCCTATTTACCAGTTTTTCTTTACTGTAGTTTTAGTTGCCCTATTTTTATTGTCTTTTTTTTTAGGCCTATCTTATCCCGTGATTTTCCTGGTGCAGAAAAATAAAAAAAAAGGTCAAAAGGCCCTGGGGAAATGACGCCTGACTGACTAATGTTCTCAGAGCGGTTACAAAGTTGTGGGCAATTAGGGTGGCTGGAACTGCGTGATCCCGGGGGGTGTATTAATTTGTTGAGTGTAAATATTTAAAAATGAATTTGCTTTTACCTTTGCATAGCCGTTATTTTGTGCTGAAACAGATATGAAGTCGCCCCGATTATTGTCTCGCAATTTTTTCAAAACCGGACAAGACTTGGAAAAGTCTTTTAAGAACTAGTCCGGGTAGGAGGGCGGTAATAGTTTCTAAAATGGGTTTTTCTTGGGGAAGCGCTGGTTTCACTGTTAAGTTTTATCATTTTATTAGCTGGAGTGCTTTTTATTGTGCAATTCTCATGTTTGATTGGTGGTAAAGGTAGAGCCGGTTAAAATGACGATCTAGGGTTGCTTGTTAAATCATATCCTTTTGATACTGGAAGCATGCATTCCACTGGGGGTTTCATTTTATTTCCGTCTTGCGTGCTTCTGACAGCTTGGGGGGCGGGAAATTTTTTTGTTTAGTATTGTTTTTATAGTTGAATGTAGGTTTGTATGTTTTTAGACGAGTTTATTTTAAAGATGTCAGTTTGTTGTCTAGTTCACTATCTTTAAGTTTTTTTGTAAGATGGGATTCTAGGTCTTTAATACTCGTGTTTTGGGGATAAGAGAGCGGGGCTAGGCCCCCCAAAGTGTTTTTCATGGTTTCGTTTTCCCGTCTTAGCATACTATTTTCCTGTAGAATTTTATCAAGGAGTCGGGTCGTTGTTGAGGACTGAATTCCGGGCTGTACCTTTGGGTGTTGACGATTGAATCTATGTTGCCGTTTGGGTGAAGAGATTTGGGTGTTTTTTTTAACGTAGACAAGTCAGCTTGGGTGCGAGTCACGGATGAGGATGAATGTTGAAGTATCCGGAAAAGTTTTGGGACGTCCGCCCTTGTTGTTGTGATGAATGGTTTGAAAAACCCGGGTTTTTCAAACCATTCATCACAATGTCAACACTGCAGCATCATGGGGGTTTGTTACAAAGAATTCTTCAACCTTGTTTAACCCTTTGGGCGAAGACCTATTTGATAGTGGTGGTCCACAGACCCCCCCTCCGCCCGTTACCTCACCTCACTACAGTATATAAGCCACGTTTCGGCCTATGGACATTCTAAAGATTTTATGGACTGGAACATGATCCCGGTTTGGGGACTGATTTCCCCTTTTCCCCTTCCTTACCCTTCCCCTTTGTATTGGGGATGAAGCCACTGTGTGGCGAAACGTTTCCTGAATAAAGATTCCCTATGCGCTAAGTGTTCAATCTTGCCATTGTTGTTGTGTTGGTCTGGGCGGGGGTGAGGGGGGGGTGCAGATGCGCTGGCGTCCTTCAGGGCAGACATTTGAGTAACAGTTTTCTAGGTGGTTTTGTTCTGTCTTGGTGTTGCTTTTTCTATTCTTGTATCCATGAGATCACTATGGGGTTGAATGGAGTACTGAGTGGTAATGTTTTCTTAGCTGGTATTACGTTGGCAGCAGGCGGTGTTTGTATGCCGGGCAGTCCCTTAGTCGTGTTTTGGTACTTTTTACATCTTTAGCAGCTTCATTTTGGGTCGTTACTGGTTCCATGTGGGGCGTTGGCATACAAGCGCTGGCCATTAAAGTGTTTTAGGAGCGGGAACTGCGAAGATGTAGGAGTGCCGTTCTTGTTGTACCTCACCGGAAGCCTAAAAACGTAAGGGTATATGCGCCTTTGAACTTAAAAAGTAATCAATTCGACCCCGTAAGGGGAAGATTGCCCCGTTATTGTCAAGTTCACGTGCATCAAAACAGCCCCTTTAGAGCCCCTTTTAAAAAGGGAAAACCCCCTGGGGGAAAAAGTTATTTGGGAATTATATTATGTATAAAGTTTTGAGAGTAAGTTTTCCAAATATTCATTTGAATTTTTAGCATTTGACAGTAATGTGCCACCTTCACATGACACTGCATGTGCAGGGGCCACCTTCCATGAACTTCCCCCCCCATCACAGTTGGCAGTGAGGTGCCACCTTCCCGCACCTTCGCCGTGGGCGGGCTGGACGCAGGTGCCCGCTACGAACTGCGGGTGACCGCACACAACGCCGCAGGTGCCACCCCTGCCCACTACACCGTCACTACACCTGGCCTGGGGCACACAGGTAACCTACACAAGGCTCCTACCATTGTTTATCTCATTTCTAAGTATTGAGAATATCCTCGACTTGCAATTCTTTTTAGTATATTCGGAAGGGAAAGTAATCAAGTTTGATGCGAGGAAGGTGAGGTTAGCTCTGATTCCTCGTATCAAGGAACCTTTGTCAGAAACAAGGCATCCTCCTTAATACGAGAAATTTTGTTGATGTCCTGGTTTTTTGAGTTGTTTTTGCAGCACGTAATAAAGTCTAAACTGCAGGGCCAGGTGTGGGCGTGGGTGGCACTGTGTGGGGCAGTGCCCCATCAACGTCACCAGTGTGGCGTGACCCTCGGGTGATGGTGCCAGCTGCTGTCTCCGCCTTGGCACTCCTGCTCACAGTCACTACCGTCTGCATCTGTCTCAGGAAACGTAAGTAAACGTACTAATTGCAAATTATTATTATTAGTATATATTATTATATCAGAATCAGAGAGTACTGAGCCGGTAAGATGATGCAGCTCCTGGGATACTAGGTTTGATCTTATCTAGGGAGGATAGCTTCCATTTCTTGGATCAAGAGCTTTTCACCAGCATCAAGCTGGTGGTCTGGTGGCTAAAGCTCCCGCTTCACACACGGAGGGCCCGGGTTCGATTCCCGGCGGGTGGAAATTCCGACACGTTTCCTTACACCTATTGTCCTGTTCACCTAGCAGCAAATAGGTACCTGGGTGTTAGTCGACTGGTGTGGGTCGCATCCTGGGGGACAAGATTAAGGACCCCAATGGAAATAAGTTAGACAGTCCTCGATGACGCACTGACTTTCTTGGGTTATCCTGGGTGGCTAACCCTCCGGGGTTAAAAATCGGAACAAAAATCTCTCTCTCTATCATGGCTGCCCTCCTCCATCTCCATCTGTTTCGCGCTCAGCAGATGGAGGATCAAGCCAACACCACGTTTTGCGCTGAATGACCCACATGGTTTTAGCGCTTAACATTAATTCCACACATTTCCATCAAGATATCTTGATGGTGATGAAGGGCTCTTGATCTCAGGACTTGGAGTCATCCTCCTTGTTCTCGGACTGATTCTGCTTGCCGACCATTATCCATTCTCAAAGCGTTTTATGACCCCTTCGGGTTTAACACTCCCCATTGAATAAAACACACATCCGGCAGGTCCCTCCAGCACCCCAGCACAGAAGGAGGTGCCTGATGGTGTCAGTAGTGCCACAGAGGAGAAGACTGCCATGCAGGCACGGGACGACGTCTACACCACCGTCAGGAGACCCGCGCCAACACCGCCTCAACACCAAGACGTCAGCAACAACACGGGTAATGTGGCATTTTTTCTCTTCTAACTTTAACTATTTTTATTATATTTATGGGAAGCTCTAAGCCCGTGTGGATCATTTAACACCAGGAGTGGCGGAAGCTTGATCCACCGTCCGTGAGGATCATTCAACACCAGGAGTGGCGGAAGCTTGATCCACCGTCCGTGAGGATCATTCAACACCAGGAGTGGCGGAAGCTTGATCCACCGTCCGTGAGGATCATTCAACACGAGGAGTGGCGGAAGCTTGATCCACCGTCCGTGAGGATCATTCAACACCAGGAGTGGCGGAAGCTTGATCCACCGTCCGTGAGGATCATTCAACACCAGGAGTGGCGGAAGCTTGATCCACCGTCCGTGAGGATCATTCAACACCAGGAGTGGCGGAAGCTTGATCCACCGTCCGTGAGGATCATTCAACACCAGGAGTGGCGGAAGCTTGATCCACCGTCCGTGAGGATCATTCAACACCAGGAGTGGCGGAAGCTTGATCCACCGTCCGTGAGGATCATTCAACACCAGGAGTGGCGGAAGCTTGATCCACCGTCCGTGAGGATCATTCAACACGAGGAGTGGCGGAAGCTTGATCCACCGTCCGTGAGGATCATTCAACACCAGGAGTGGCGGAAGCTTGATCCACCGTCCGTGAGGATCATTCAACACCAGGAGTGGCGGAAGCTTGATCCACCGTCCGTGAGGATCATTCAACATGAGTGGCGGAAGCTTAAAGCTTCAGTCCAGCTTCTATTAAAGTTATTTTCAGCTTTTATTTTATCCTTAAATTTTATTATCAATTATTTATCAACTTTATTATTAAACATCGAACATTACTCATAAATGTATAATAGTTATTATTATTAATTACAATAATCATAGGTTAGTGCTAAACCCGTTAGGGTGTCACACAACGCCTGTGAATGTGAGGGATTAAGCTTAATCAAAAGAAGGTGAAGGGTAGTTCCAGTTCTTTGGATCAAGAGCCCCTCAGCATGCAGGCACCTCAGGATGTTGGTCCTGAATTTATTAATCTCACTCGTCTCGTATCTTTGAGAATAATTCTTATAAGTCTCGTTACATATGATTATTATTATTATTATTATTATTATTATTATTATTATTATTATTATTATTATTATTATTATTATTTCAACAAACCAGCCGTATCCCACCAAGGCAGGGTGGCCCAAAAAGAAAAACGAAAGTTTCTATTTTTAAATTTAGTAATATATACAGGAGAAGGTGTTACTAGCCCCTTGCTCCCGGCATTTTAGTAGCCTCTTACAACACGTATGGCTTACGGAGGAAGAATTCTGTTCCACTTCCCCATGGAGGTAAGAGGAAATGAACAAGAACAAGAACTAGAAAGAAAATAGCAGAAAACCCAGAGGGGTGTGTATATATATGCTTGTACATGTATGTGTAGTGTGACCTAAGTGTAAGTAGAAGTAGCAAGACGTACCTTAAATCTAGCATGTTTATGAGACAGACAAAAGACACCAGCAATCCTACCATCATGTAAAACAATTACAGGCTTCCGTTTTACACTCACTTGGCAGGACGGTAGTACCTCCCTGGGTGGTTGCTGTCTACCAACCTACTACTTATTATTATTATTATTATTATTATTATTATTATTATTATTAGTATTATTATTATTATTATTATTATTATTATTATTATTATTATTATTATTATTATTATTATTATTATTATTATCAAACGCTAAATCAGTAAGGGTTCACAGCGCTACAAATCAGCTCATCCTGGTAATCATTTCTCGCACATTTATGAAAAATCGCTTATATCAAACGACTTTAAATAGGTATGAATTATTTGTTTGAAGAATCTTATATTATTTCAGCTAACCATGAACCCCCGAAATTCACCTCCCCCCCCCCCATAGAAAAAAATTCGTTAATTCGATTTTTTCCGGTTGGTTGACTGAAGAGTTGTGTGTCTAAATGATTGATGAATTACATTACCTTCCAGTTGATAAATTCCAGTTCATAAACTCAGTTGACTGACCAATTTATTATTTTTCCAAATGACTGGTTAATTCCGTATCTTCTGACTGATTCACTGGTGTTACAGGGGAGTACAGTGAGGAAGATCTGTATCCCTATGCCACGGCGACCTTCCAGATGGGTGGGGGCAGCCCACCACCCCCGGCTCCGCCCTCGCCGCCCACTCACGCCCACCACCAGCAGCCACGAGGACAGAAAGCCTTCACTGCCCTGGTCTACCAAGCACCTTCCCTACATGATGTGGATTCCCCTAACTTAGTAAGCACAGTGCATGATGTTGTTTCCGACTAAGCAAGGAAGCACTGTACGTGGCGTTTATTCCCCTAACTTAATAAGCAAGGACTCCCATTACATTAGGCTGAATCCCTAACTTACCAAGCTTCTCCCTCTTCAGAGATTCTCAGCCTCTTCCTCCATCATTAACACTCTCAGCTTGATGTATTTCTCCATTTACCTCCCTTACTTCCATACACAAAATTTATCGCCATGAAGAGTAGGTAAAAGAAGGCCAGAAAAATAGAATTTTTCAGGTTTTGCGCAAAAATAACACAAATATTTACCCCTTTGCCATGTAATTTTTTACGCTAAGGGGTAAATTTACCCCTTAGAATAAATTTACCCCTTGGGATAAATTTACCCCTTGGGATAAATTTACCCCTTGGGATAAATTTACCCCTTGGGATAAATTTACCCCTTGGGATCAATTTACCCCTTGGGATCAATTTACCCCTTGGGATAAATTTACCCCTTGGGATAAATTTACCCCATGGGATAAATTTACCCCTTGGGATAAATTTACCCCTTGGGATAAATTTTCCCCTTGGGATAAATTTACCCCCTTGGGATAAATTACCCCTTGGGATAAATTTACCCCTTGGGATAAATTTACCCCTTGGGATAAATTTACCCCTTGGGATAAATTTACCCCTTGGGATAAATTTACCCCTTGGGATAAATTTACCCCTTGGGATAAATTTACCCCTTGGGACAAATTTACCCCTTGGGATAAATTTACCCCTTGGGATAAAATTTACCCCTTGGGATAAATTTACCCCTTGGGATAAATTTACCCCTTGGGATAAATTTACCCCTTGGAATAAATTTACCCCTTGGGATAAATTTACCCCTTGGAATAAATTACCCCTTGGGATAAATTTACCCCTTGGGATAAATTTACCCCTTGGAATAAATTTACCCCTTGGGATAAATTTACCCCTTGGGATAAATTTACCCCTTGGAATAAATTTACCCCTTGGGATAAATTTACCCCTTGGGATAAATTTACCCCTTGGGATAAATTTACCCCTTGGAATAAATTAACCCCTTGAGATAAATTTACCCCTTGGGATAAATTTACCCCTTGGGATAAATTTACCCCTTGGGATAAATTTACCCCTTGGGATAAATTTACCCCTTGGGATAAATTTACCCCAAGTGGTTAATTCTCTTAAGAGTATATGATGGTACAACTTATGCTGGCTTTGCTAAGTAATGTATTTTTTTTTCGAAATTGTTTATTGTTCAAATTCATCCTGTAAATTACAAATATCATTGACTGAATTAAACATGCTAAGAAACTCTTGAAAAAAATATCTGTCTCATAAATTCGTTGTTTAATTTGTGTGTTTGACATGGAACATTGTGTGTGGATGACTACTAGCAGGTTATTTTAGTCTCCCTCTTCACCTAGCAGTAAATAGGTACCTGTGGTTAGTCACCTATTGTGGGTGTCATCCTAGCAGATGGTGATATACCTTGGATATAATAATAATAATAATAATAATTATTATTATTATTATTATTATTATTGTTGTTGTTGTTATTGTTATTATTATTATTATTATTATTATTATTATTATTATTATTATTATTATTATTATTATTATTATTATTATTATTATTAAGGATGGGACGATAAAAAAATTTCTTATACTGATGCTCAATTTTTAAGAGTTTTTACTGATACCATCAAAATTAGCTGATGATCACCGATATTTTCACACGCTCGTAATTATTACTATTACATACATAATGCTCAAGCAATAGGATCATTACAGCATTAGAGAAATGGAGGTAATCAGATTAGATCAAGGAATTAGAGGATAGCTCATATTCCTTGGATCGAGAGCCCCTCACCTTGCATGGACTTTGATATGAGCTGAGCTGCAATAACTTAGTTTATAAACTCGTGTGGAAAAATAAGAGCAAAAGCACAAAATTGCTTTTACACTGTCATAGGCGGAGCACTAAACTCGTATGGGATATAAAGCAAAAAACGGCAACAATAATACAGACACAGGATTTCCCACACTAACAGTAGGAGCAGTAACGACAGGCACAACGTAATGGAGAAGAACTGAACACTAGAACATATAGTACCAGCAGCAGCATTGTATTTTTAATGGTCACAGGTAGAGGGTATATACAACAAAAGGTGTATATATTTCGTTGTATGTTCACCGAGTTTCCTCTAATTCCTATTTCTAGGGATTAAAATATTTCCGATGGTAGTGTATAGGTAAATTGCTGCATTAATGACTTAATGTTTTTGGTCCAAACACCTTATTATTACCATTGTTATTATTACACTCTCGGGGAAGAACTACACATGTCAAGGTTAGACAGCACCTGGGGAACTCAGATTCTTTAAAAATATTATATACGAATGTGAATTTTTGTAAAGCCCATTAGATGTACAGCATAAGTTTATTCAGGTATACACAAATACAGTTACGTAGATTATCATACATAGTAGCATATGTGTAGAGAACCTGGGATAACCCAAAAAAGCCAGTGACTTATTTCCATTGGGGTCCTTTTAATACCTTGTTATTATACTATAAAGAAGATAATATCTTATTATACTATAAAGGAAATATACTAGGAATAAGGTAAAATGAGTTATTTATATTAACATGTGTTTTAGCTAAGAAACAATCATTCTCCTCCCATTCTGTCGCTATATTCATTAGGTACCTTTTTTGACTCTCTTATATGACTGTCTTTGACATGTGCAGGCAGTTTGTTCCATTCCTTTATTGCTGTATAATAAAAGGTGTTTGAAGCTTGGCCACTGACTGTGGCCAGGCTTCATAGTGCTCTCCTCCCCTAGCACTATGATTGCTTTGATTCCCAGCCTTGACAAAATTGGCAGAAAGATATTCTGGACACAGCAATTTTATAAGGGACCCAGAATACTATCTAGGAGAAATCCACATGCAGTTGTTCTGATTCTGCTTTGTTGATTTTTGACATTTCCTACAGTTCTCAAAATAGCAAGGGTCACCCCGATCCATAAAGGAGGAGACCACACAGACTTGAATAACTATAGGCCAATATCCAACTTACACCCTCTCTCTAAAATCTTTGAAAAATTAATCCATAAGCGTATCTATTCCTACCTCATCTCCCACAACATACTCAACCCCTGTCAATTTGGGTTCAGGCCTAATAAAAATACTAATGATGCTATTATCCACATGCTAGAACACTTATACAGCAATAGAGAAAAAAGAAGTCCCACTGGGGATCTTCATTGACTTACGTAAAGCTTTCGATACAGTTGACCATGACTTGCTCCACATAAAATTGTCGCACTACGGTATAAGAGGGCACTCCCTCAACTACCTAAAGTCATACCTCAGCAACAGAAGCCAATATGTGTACGCAAATGGGGCACTCTTTCGCACAGCCAATTACAGTTGGTGTCCCACAGGTAAGTGTCCTAGGCCCTCTTCTCTTTCTCATATACATAAATGACCTACCAAATGCATCGCAACTACTCAAACCCACACTATTTGCAGATGACACTACATACGTCTACTCTCACCCGAGCCCAGTCATGCTAGCCAATACTATAAATATCGAATTACAGAAAATATCAACCTGGATGAGGACCAACAAACTTACTCTAAACATTGACAAAACCTACTACATTCAGTTTGGTAACAGAGCTACAGATGTGTCTCTTAACATAATGATAAAGGGATCACCTATCACAAAACTCAGAGGGAAAATTCCTAGGAATCCACCTTGATAATAGACTCAAATTTCAAACACACATACAACAAATTTCCAAAAAAAATTCCAAGACCGTAGGCATATTATCGAAGATACGGTACTATGTTCCACAGTCAGCCCTCCTGGCCCTATATCACTCGCTTATTTACCCCTATCTCACCTATGGAATTTGTGCATGGGGCTCAACAACAATAAACCATCTCAGACCACTAATCACCCAACAAAAGGCTGCAGTCAGAATGATAAATTCCCACTACAGACAGCACACTCCACCAATATTCAGAACTCTAAACCTACTCACAATACAAAACATCCATACTTATTACTGCACCTACTACATACATAGAACACTTAACTCTGACATAAACCCTCCCCTCAAACATCTCCTTACCAACCTCAACAGAACACATGACCATAACACAAGACACAGATCTCTCTTTGATGTTCCTCGCTATACAAAAACTCAATGCACATAAAAGGCCCTAAAATCTGGAATTTATTACCTGTGAATATAAAAGAAACACTGTTTATAAATTCAAGTCTCTTCTCAAAAATCAGTGTTTTAAAAATTGAGGTTGGAGAGTTGAAGGAGGAGGTCTTGCTTCTCCAGGAGGAGATTAGGAGGCTGAAGGTCCACCTCAGTGGGTCTGGGAGAGAGTGTGAGGTGACAGGAGTTGTGGGGAATGAGGCTTCTAGCAGTGAGGTGCAGTTTGTCTCTCGCTGTGAGGAGGCTGTAGGTGGGGAGGTAGCAACGGCTACCAGCAGTGAGGTGCAGTCCAGCACCTGCTACAAGTGGCGAGTGGTAACCAGTAATGGGAGGAGAATCAGAATAAGGAAAGTTAAGAGTGAAGATCTGAAGGTAGGAAATCGCTTCTCTGTTCTTCAGGATGAATGTACTTCAGTGGTCAGTGAAGGTAAGGGTACTACTGCCCCTGCTAACAGAGGTAAGCGCATTCTTGTGGTTTGTGACTCTCAGGTAAGATATATTGACCATGCTTTTTGTAATAGGAATAAGAAGATGAGAGATAGTGTGCTTCCCTGGAGCTGGTGTTGGGGACATAGTTAACAGGCTAGATAATATGTCAGGTAATGGGTAAAGCCCATTATCTGTCTCAGTGCTGGTGGAAATGATATTGGGAAGGGTAGGAGAGAAGAGCTGCTAGATAAGTACAGGTCAGCTATAGATTTCATTAAGTCTAAGGGAGGGGTCCCAATCATATGTAGCATCTTGCCTAGAAGGGGAGTAGGAAATGAATGGTTGTCTAGGGCAATTGGTGTAAATTGCTGGCTAGACAGATACTGCAAGGAACTTGCAATCCCTTTCATTGACAACTGGAACAACTTTTATGGCAAACATGATATGTATGCAAGGGATGGGGTACATCTCTCTGGGGCTAGGGTGGTAGCACTTGCAAACTCAATTGAGAAGGCCATTGGTGAAATGCCTATGATTTTAAGCTGATAGAAGATAGAAGTATGGGTGTGTGTGAGAAACAAGCAGGTTGCAACACTAGGGTTGGAAACAGTAAATGTATAAAAAGGCATTCAGCATGAAGTTATAAATAAAGACAATAGATCAGGTCAGCAAACAAAGGGGGACAGCAGAGGGCAGCAAGAGACTAGCTCCCTTAAGGTTTACTATACTAATAGCAGGAGTGTAAGAAATAAGATAGATGAGCTAAGATTAATTGAAAGTGCAGAAAACATAGATATTATTGTTATAACAGAGACCTGGCTCAATCTGAAAGATAGAGAGATGCACTCTGAATGTCACATACAAGGCTATAAATTATTCCACACTGACAGGGTCAACAGGAAGGGTGGTGGAGTAGCGATGTATGTCAGAGACAATTTAAATTGTTGTATTAGACAAGATATAAAATTAGAAGCGTCAGCCACTGAATCTGTTTGGTTACAGCTTCTCGAGGGCCGAGAAAACTAATTTTGGGTGTGATTTACAGGGCCCCAAATCTTGATAGGGAGTGCAGTAAACTTCTATGGGACGAAATTCGTAAGGCATCTACATACAAAAATGTTGTGCTAATGGGAGATTTCAACTACAGACAGATTGACTGGAACAATTTGACAGGAAATTTAGAGTCAGGTGACTTTCTTGATACGATCCAGGATTGTTTTTTAAAACAGTTTGTGACAGAGCCAACTAGGGGAAATAACCTCCTTGACTTGGTTCTTGCCAGTAGGGAAACACTAATTAATAATCTTGAGGTTAATGATGAGCTTGGGGAAAGTGATCACAAATCACTCAGTTTTAATATATCATGGAATTCCCCTAATAATGGCAATCAAGTCTCCGTCCCTGACTTTCGCTTGGCTGATTTCATAGGACTGAAAAATTACTTAGGTGGGCTGAACTGGAATGACCTGACTAAGGGTCAGGTAGGTGGTGATGGTTGCCGATATGACGCTTTCCAGGGCATAGTTCTAGCTGCTCAGTCAAATTATGTTCCAAATAGGGAAATCAGATCAAACAAAAATGATCCTAAATGGATGAACAATAGATTAAAATATCTGATTGATCAAAAGAGAGGCATATATAGGCAAATCAAAAGAGGAGAGGGGCAATTAAGAAATCGATATATTCAGTTAGAGAGAAATAAAAAAGGGAATTAGAAAAGCAAAAAGAGATTGAGGTTAAAGTTGGAAGAGAATCGAAGACTAACCCAAAAGGATTCTTTCAGGTATACAGAAGTAAGATCAGGGACAAGATACGCCCACTCAAAAGTTCCTCGGGTCAGCTCACTGACAGTGATAAGGAAATGTGCAGAATTTTTAACACATACTTCCTCTCAGTTTCTACACAGGAGGATACCAGCGATATTCCAGAAATGATAAATTATGTAGAACAGGACGATAATAAACTGTGCACGATTAGGGTCACAAGTGACATGGTCCTTAGGCAAATAGATAAACTAAAACCTAACAAATCCCCAGGCCCTGATGAACTGTATGCAAGGGTTCTAATGGAATGTAAAGAGGAGCTTAGCAAACCTTTGGCTAATCTTTTCAATATATCACTACAAACTGGCATGGTGCCAGATAAGTGGAAAATGGCAAATGTGATACCTATTTTCAAAGCAGGTGACAGGTCCTTAGCTTCGAACTATAGACCAATAAGCCTAACCTCCATAGTGGGAAAATTTATGGAATCAATAATTGCCGAGGCAGTTCGTAGCCACCTTGAAAAGCATAAACTAATGAACGAATCTCAGCACGGTTTTACAAAGGGTCGTTCCTGCCTTACGAATTTATTAACTTTTTTCACTAAGGTATTTGAGGAGGTAGATAATGGTAATGAATATGATATTGTGTATATGGACTTCAGTAAGGCTTTTGACAGGGTCCCACATCAGAGAATATTGAGGAAAATTAAGGCACATGGAATAGGAGGAGAAATTTTTTCCTGGATAGAGGCATGGTTGACAAATAGGCAGCAGAGAGTTTGCATAAATGGGGAGAAATCAGAGTGGGGAGGCGTCACGAGCGGTGTTCCACAGGGGTCAGTGTTGGGCCCCCTGCTGTTCACAATCTACATAAACGACATAGATGAGGGCATAAAGAGCGACATCAGCAAGTTTGCCGATGACACCAAAATAGGCCGTCGAATTCATTCTGACGAGGACATTAGAGCACTCCAGGAAGATTTGAATAGACTGATGCAGTGGTCGGAGAAGTGGCAGATGCAGTTTAATATACAAATGCAAAGTTCTAAATGTTGGACAGGACAATAACCATGCCACACATAACTAAATAATGTAGATCTTAATATTACGGATTGCGAAAAGATTTAGGAGTTCTGGTTAGCAGTAATCTGAAACCAAGACAACAGTGCATAAGTGTTCGCAATAAAGCTAATAGAATCCTTGGCTTCATATCAAGAAGCATAAATAATAGGAGTCCTCAGGTTGTTCTTCAACTCTATACATCCTTGGTTAGGCCTCATTTAGATTATGCTGCACAGTTTTGGTCACCGTATTACAGAATGGATATAAATGCTCTGGAAAATGTACAAAGGAGGATGACAAAGTTGATCCCATGTAACAGAAACCTTCCCTATGAGGATAGACTAAGGGCCCTGAATCTGCACTCTCTAGAAAGACGTAGAATTAGGGGGGATATGATTGAGATGTATAATGGAAGACAGAATAAATAAAGGGGATGTAAATAGTGTGCTGAAAATATCTAGCCTTGACAGGACTCGCAGCAATGGTTTTAAGTTGGAAAAAATCAGATTCAGGAAGGATATAGGAAAGTACTGGTTTGGTAATAGAGTTGTGGATGAGTGGAACAAACTCCCAAGTACAGTTACAGAGGCCAGAACGTTGTGTAGCTTTAAAAATAGGTTGGATAAATACACGAGTGGATGTGGGTGGGTGTGAGTTGGACCTGATAGCTTGTGCTACCAGGTCGGTTGCCGTGTTCCTCCCTTAAGTCAATGTGACCTGACCTGACTAGGTTGGGTGCATTGGCTTAAGCCGGTAGGAGACTTGGACCTGCCTCGCATGGGCCAGTAGGCCTTCTGCAGTGTTCCTTCGTTCTTATGTTCTTATGTTTTTATGTTCTTAACTAAATAAATACTGAATAATTGTATCTCATAAATTGTATCTCATATATGTATCTCATTATTGTTTCTCATAAATGTCAACCTGTTACCCAATCAAACTTTGATACTATTTAACTTCATTACCTAACATAATACTCCATGTGGAAAAAGACACTTATGTACAGTTCAGGACATTTATTAAAGGAAACGTTTCGCCACGAGTGGCTTCTTCAGTCCTAATACGTATTAGACTGAAGAAGCACTCGTGGCGAAACGTTTCCTTTAATAAATGTCCTGAACTGTACATAAGTGTCTTTTTCCACATCTTGTCGGTATCACCATACCATTTCCTCATAATACTCCATTCTACTGATTACACAGCAACACAGTAAATGACCATATGACCTGTCTTTGTAATACTCATTTGTACTAAATTGTTATCTGTTTTACAATAATTTTTGTACCACTGAATATATCATTGCTTAGTTAATCTTAAGTTAATTTTAAGCCTGCCCATAATGCTCTGCATGCAAGGGGCTTTGACATGCTGCATTTTAAAAATTGTATTCCTTGTACCTCTCTGTATCATGTTCAAAATAAATAAATAAATAAAATACTGATTGTACAACAATGCAAGCAACCATACGACCTGTTTTTGTAATTCTCATTTGTGCTTGTTATCTGTTTACAATAATGTCTTACCACTGAATACTTCACTGCTTAGTTAATCTTAAGTTAATTTTAAGCCTGCCCGTAATGCTATGCAGTCAAGTGGCTTTGGCATGCTGTATTTAACTGTATTCTTTTGTACTTCTCTGTTTCATGTTCAAATTAATAAATAAATAAATAAAAATAAATAAATAAATAAAGATAGGACTTAAACCACTTTATAGAACCTATGCCGATAGCTTGAAGTTTCTTATATAATTTATTGTGGTTGACAGTATTGAAGGCCTTTTGCAAGTCTGTTATCATTCCTATGAGGTTCCCTATCGACATTTCAGTTCTCATGTAATCCATCAGATTAATTAGGGAGGTGTTGGTTGAGTAAGATCTCCTAAAGCCTGATTCGTAACTATGAAGAATGTTGTTATTAAGATACTTTACTTGACAGTACACCGCCCTCTCTAGAATTTTGGATATTACACTGAGTATACTAACAGGCCTATAGTTACTGACATCAGACCTACTATTTTTCTTGAAGATAGGGGAAACTCTGGCCTCCTTGAACCCCTCCTGTACGGTGGGGAAAAATTTATTTTGTGACCAATGGGGATTGGCAATTCAGATGTTTACTGGACCGGTGCTCTTAGTTGGATTTAACCGGCTTAGTTCTAGTTGCACGAAGTCATGAGATACACTTACTAGTTGACAACTGTTTGGGGTTACCCCTTTATTGGTATAGTATGTTTTAAACTTATCAGAGTCTGTTAAAGGTATTTGATGCAGCTGGTAGTTTACTTACTAGTGTTGATGCAACAGATGTGTAGTATGAATTAAAATATTTTGCCACTTTAGTTGTTTCGTGGCATACCTCGTTATCGATATTTAGTACCATGTTAAATCTGTCTACGGGTTTATAGCTATGCCCCAACTGTTTTAGTTGTTGCCAGAGCTTTCTGGAGTTATTGTTGCACTCTGCGATTTTTGAGCAATAGTGCTTTGCCTTTGCTCTTTTTATAAGTCTCTGTACTCTGTTCCTCAACCTTTGTAATTCATTTAGTGCTGCAATATCCTGTCTGTTTGCCTTAAATCTTTTTAGCAGCTGGTCTCTGAATTTCATATTATCTAATATCTCAGTAGTCATCCAGGGTTCAGTTCTTCGTTTAATCCTAACCTCTTTAACTGGTACAATATTATCAAGGATGGTAGTGAACATTGTTTTGAATTTTTCCCAGGCATCGTTTACGTCCGTGCAACTTATCTCTGTCCAGTCACAATTATGTAGCCTATTTACCAGTGTTTCTTTACTGTAGTTTCTAGTTGACCTCATTTTTATTGTCCTGTGTAGGCCTATCCGTTCCCTAGTGATTTTCCTGGCGCATTAAATGATGAAATGATCACTAAGACCTGTGGTAATGACGCCTGACTGACTAATGTTTTCAGAGCGGTTACGAAGTATGAGGTCAATTAGGGTGGCTGAGAACTGTGTGATCCGGGTTGGTGTAATAATTAGTTGAGTGTAACTGTTTAAACCTAGAATTTGCTTATACCTTTTACATAGCCTGTTATTTTGCTATTGAAAGCAGATATTGAAGTCCCCCAGTATTAATGTCTCGCAATTGTTCTCAAGTCCAGACAAGACTCTCGAAAAGTCTTCTAAGAACTGGTCGTGGGTGGGAGGGCGATAACTAGTTCTTACTAAGATGGGTTTGGTCTTGGGAAGCAACACTTCAAAGCATAGAATCTCCAGATTGTCATTTAAATCAGGTCTTGGAATGTAGGCTAAGTCATTTCTTATGTAGACATATACCCCACCACCTTTTCTATTCCTATCTAAGCGTTTTATACTCCTATTTTGACCTCGTCATCAGTCACCGTATCATCCAACCAGGATTCAGAGATGGATATAACTCCTC
>NC_069404.1:36342113-36357437 GCF_026875155.1 Cherax quadricarinatus
TTGATCAGGCGCTAAACCCCCAGGGGGCCCTTCACAGACCGGGCCGCGGGGGCGTTGACCCCCGAAACTCTCTCCAGGTAACTCCAGGTTATCGATATTTAGTACCATGTTAAATCTGTCTACGGGTTTATAGCTATGCCCCAACTGTTTTAGTTGTTGCCAGAGCTTTCTGGAGTTATTGTTGCACTCTTCGATTTTTGAGCAATAGTGCTTTGCCTTTGCTCTTTTTATAAGTCTCTGTACTCTGTTCCTCACCCTTTGTAATTCATTTAGTGCTGCAATATCCTGTCTGTTTGCCTTAAATCTTTTTAGCAGCTGGTCTCTGAATTTCATATTATCTAATATCTCAGTAGTCATCCAGGGTTCAGTTCTTCGTTTAATCTTAACCTCTTTAACTGGTGCAATATTATCAAGGATGGTAGTGAACATTTTTTTGGGAAATTTTTCCCAGGCATCGTTTACGTCCATGCAACTTGTTTCTCTGTCCAGTCACATTGTATAGCCTATTACCAGTGTTTCTTTACTGTAGTTTCTAGTTGACCTCATTTTTATTGTCCTGTGTAGTGTGTGTGTGTGTGTGTGTGTGTATGAGTGTGTGTGCGTGTGTGTGTATGAGTTTGTGTATGTGTGTGTGTGTGTGTGTTTTGTGTGTGGTGTGTGTGTGTGTGTGTGTGTGTGTGTGTGTGTGTGTGTGTGTGTGTGTGTGTGTGATTATGTGTGTGTGTGTATGAATTTGTATGTGTGTGTATGTGTGTAGTGTGTGTGTGTGTGTGTGTGTGTGTGTGTGTGTGTGGGGTGTGTGTGTGTGTGAGAGTTTAGTTTAATATGTTTTTATGCACCCCATACCCATCCTGTGGGCGGTAGTCAAAAGATTACAGAGGTACAAAATTTGGGCCCCCAGGGACTGGACTCCAAAGTTTGATAGCTGAGCAAGTTACAGAGGAAATGAACTCACAATTTACAAAGGTAAGAACTCCAGGTAAGTCTGGTCACAATCATGACAGTTACAAAGGTATTTACAGATTACAGAGGTACGTATGGGGCCAGGGACTGGGCCCCCAAAGTTTTGATAGCTGAACTAGGTTTCAAAAAGGTTTAAAGAGCTCACAATTACAAAGGTAATGAATTCTGTAGAATGGTTACTTACGTTTATACTTTGGGGTACAATCATGAACAAATTATAGAGTAATGAGCAATTCACACTTCCACACCCGGGCACAACTGTAATGAGTTATTGGTGCAAATATTGAATTTTTTGAGTCACACACACCACACACACACACACACACACACACACCCCACACACACACACACACAATGACGGAAGGGTTAGACTCAGAAGTTCCCTGTTTGCAGATGATGTGAAGTTAATGAGGAAAATTAAATCTGATGAGGACCAGGCAGGACTTCAAAGAGACCTGGACAGACTGGACACCTGGTCCAGCAAATGGCTTCTCGAATTTAATCCTGCCAAATGCAAAGTCATGAAGATAGGGGAAGGGCACAGAAAAACCACAGGCAGAGTATAGGCTAGGTGGCCAAAAACTGCAAACCTCACTCAAAGGGGAAAGACTTGGGGTGAGTATAACACCGAGCATGTCTCCGGAAGCACACATCAGTCAGATAACTGCTGCAGCATATGGGCGCCTGGCAAACCTGAGAACAGCATTCCGATACCTTAGTAAGGAATCATTCAAGACACTGTACACGTGTATGTCAGGGGCCCCTACTGAGTAAAGCAGCACCTGTTTGGAACCCGCACTTGATAAAGCACGTCAAGAAACTAGAGAAATTACAAAGGTTTGCAACAGGTTTAAGTTCCAGAGCTAAGGGGAATGTCCTAAAGATGAAGAATAAGGAATCGGCCTGACGACACGAGACAGAGGGTCAGGGAGACATGAAACAGACAATATAAAATACTGCGTGGAATAGACAAGGTGACAATGACAGGATGTTCCAGTAGGGACACAGAACAAAGGCCACAATTGGAAGTTGAAGACTACAAATGAGACAGAGATATAGGTAGGAAGTATATCTTCAGGTCAAGAGTTGTAAGTCAGTGGAATAGCCTAGAAAATGACGTAGTGGAGGCAGGAACCATACACAGTTTAAGACGAGGTTTGATAAAGCTCATGGACGGGGAGAGAGAGGCCTAGTACAACCGTGAAAGAGGCGGGTGCCCAGCGCAAGACTCGACCCCGTGCAACCACAAATAGGTGAGTAAATGTAGGATACGTAACACATCACTTTATTTTAATATCTTTATGCACCCCATACCCATCCAGAGGGCGGTAGTCAAAAGATTACCAAGGTACATAATGTTTGCCAGTGACTGGACCCCAAAGTTTATGATAGCTGAAGCTAGTTAACAAAGGGTAAATGAACTCCAGGTAGATCTGGTCCACTAATCATGGCAAGTTTACAGAGGTGAGTGAAACAGCTTCACTCCAATACATGGTTACCGTCATGAACAAATTACAAAGTAATGAACCACTGATACGTCCACACCTGGTCACAATTGTAATGAGTTTTAAATACAAATATTAAGAGTCTACACCCACACTAATCGGCGCGCGCACACGATACACACACGAGAGCGCCCGCACGGACCAGTGCACCGAACGAGCTATCAAATAAGTCATACACACAAGCGGACGCACACCCCCACAAGCACACACAACCCACACACACACAACACCAAAACACCCACACACACACACCCACACACACACAACACCAACACCACACACACGACAAGACAAATGCCCTCCACAACACCCACACACACCCCTCACACACCCCCACACACACACACCCACACACACACACACAAACACAACCCACACACCCACACACGAGCCACACACACACCCACACACGCACACACACAATCACACACACAACACACACATCACACACACACCTTCAACACACAGCACACACACACACCTCACACACCCCCAACCACACGCACGCACACACACAACACACACACACACACACACACACACACACCACACACACACACACCATCACACACACCCACAACACACACACACACACACAACACACATACACACACACACACATCACACACACACCACACACGCACAACACACATCTATCGAAACAGGGAGATTGCCTGAGGCATGGAAAGACATCAAATGTAGTCCCAATCTTTAAAAAGGAGACAAGACATGAAGCATTAAACTACAGACCCATTGTCACTGACATGTATAGTATTCAAAATCATGGAGAAGATTATCAGAAGAGTGGTGAACACCTAGAAAGGGATTGATCTCATCAACAGCAGCCAGCAGGATTCAGGACGGGAAATCCTGTGTCACAACCCTACTGGAGTTCTATGACATGGTGACAGCATAAGACAAGAAGAAGGTGGGTGAATGCATTTTCTTGGACAGCAAGTAGGCGGTTGACCAGATCCACACAAGAGATTGTGCCAAAAACAGGAGGACCAGCAGGATAACAGGGAAGGCACAACAATGATCATGTGAATACTTGTCCGATGAAACAGCAGCGAGTCAATGGGTCCGTGGCAAGGTGTCCAGAGTGGGCACCTTGACCAAAAAGCCGTGGGGGGTCCCGCAGGGGTCAGTCCTAGGACTCAGTGTTTCAGTTTTCTTGATTTTGAACGACATGACAGAAGGAATAGACTCTGATGTGTCCCTGTAGCAGATGACTGAATTGATGAGAAGAATAAACGTCGATCGAAAACCAGTGCAGAACTACAAAGGATCGACGAGCTGCAACCTGGTCCAGCAATTGGCTCCTGGAGTTTCAATCCCTCCAAGTGCAAAAGTCATGAAGATTGTGAAGGGCAAAAGAAGGCTCGCAGAACGGAGTACAGTCTAGGGGGTCAGAGACTAACAAACCTCACTCAAGGAAAAGTCAATGGGGTGAGTATAACACCAGGCACATCTCCTGAATTGCACATCAATCAATAACTGCTGCAGCATATGGGCGCCTACAAACCTCACAGAACAAGCATTCCGACAACTGAAATAAGGGAATCGTTCAGGACCCTTGTACACCGTATACGATAGGCCCATATAGGAGTATGCGGCACCAGTTTGGAACCCACACCTAGTCCAAGCACGTAAAGAAACTAGAGAAAGTGGCAAAGTTTGCAACAAGACAAGTCCCAGAGCAAGAGGTATGTCCTGACGAGAGAGGTTAAGGGAAATCAACCTGACGACACTGAGTAGGACAGTGAGAGATAGGGGACAATGATATCGACATACAAAATACGAGAGAATTGACAAGGTTGGACAAAGACAGGATTGTTCCAGAGATGGACACAGTAACAAGGACACAGTTGGAAGCTCCAGCAATCAACCATTTGCACCCAATAACTCATACAGTTGTGACCGGTGTGGAAGTGGTGAATGCTCATTACTCTAAAATTAGTTCATATGCAGCCATTTATACACGTAAGAAACCATTCTTACAGTAATTCATTACCTTTCTGTAACCTTGTGAGTTCATTACCTATGTAACTTGTGAGTTCGTTACCTTGTACCTAGTTCAGCCATCAAAGCTTTGGATACCGTCCTTGACCGCATGATGTACCTCTGTAATCTGGTAAATACCTTTGTAACTTGTCATATTGTGACAAGACCTACCTGGAGTTCATCTACCTTTGTAAATTGTGAGGTTCATTAACTTAGTTAATTTGTGAATTCATTACCTCTGTAACTTGCTCACTATCAAAAACTTTGAGAGGCCCGTCCTGGGACCCATTATGTACCTCTGTAATCTTTTGACTACCGCCCACGGATGGGTATGGGGTGCAAAATAAACATATAAACTGAAATCTGTGTAGCCTAACATCCGTTCCCTATTGTGATTTTCCTGGCTCAAGTAAATGATAAAATATCACTAAGACATCCTGTGGTAATGACCCTGACTGACTAATGTTTCTCTAGAGCGATACATTATGTGGTCAATTAGGTGTCTGAGAACTTGTGATCCGGTTGGTGATAATAATTAGTTGAGTGTTAACCGTTAAACCAAATTTGCTTATACCTTTTTTACTAGCCTGCTATTTGCTATTGAAGCAGATATAGAAGGTCCCGCCATAATTTAATGTCTCGCAATTGTTTCAAGTCCGAGACAAACTCTCGAAAGTCTTCTAAGGAACTGGTCATGGGTGGGGGGAGGGCGGTAACAAGTTCTTACTAAGATGGTTTGGTCCTTGGAAGCAACACTTTCAAACCAATAGAATCTCTCCATATTGTCCATTTAAATCAGGTCTTGGATTAGGCTAAGTCATTTCTTATGTAGACATATACCCCACCACCTTTTCTATTCCTATCTAAGCATTTTATACTCCTATTTTGACCTCGTCATCAGTCACCGTATCATCCAACCAGGATTCAGAGATGGATATAACTGCCTCCCTGTCAGCTAGAATCCAAATCTCTGCCAAGTTTTGAAAAAGTGATGTTGCATTGACATGAATGAAGTGAAGGCCTGTTTTCATAAAACAATCATAATCATCAATAAATGGTAAGGGGTCCTGTAGAAAATACTGTATATTTTCCAAAAATACAGTGTATTTTGTATGTAAATTTATGGAATATATTGTAGGTAATAAAAATTAATTTGTAAATAAATAAAGAACCAGCAAAAGGGGTGAGCGTTGCTGGGGAAGAGTCGCTATTGACCGAGATGAACGTTAGTGAAAATCGGAAGAATTCTCGTCGCTCTAGGGGTTATTTTGGGCTTAAAACCTCTCAAATAGGAGCCGGAATTGTTGCAGTCCTGCATAATGTGAGCATTAGGCGAGTTACAGGACATCCAAGAACCCTCATAATCGATGTCTATTTATGTTGAATTCTCGGCCAACTCTATTTTCTTCATATTTTAGGCAAGGGGTTTTGTGTATGACACACCGTAATCTCCAGACTAATTGGCGAGTCTTATTATTATAAATTCTCCTTCAATGTATATGTATTCATTTTTTAAATTTAATATACAGTCCACATATTTATATTAATGTTTACTAGAATTCCTGGTGATATTTCATTTGAAATTAATATAGGTCCAGAGTGACTTGTGGAGATATGACAGTAGTAGGTATCGAAGGAAGACATTTTTTGAGACCTAGGTGTCCTAAAATTCCTACTTGTCTCTGCAACCTTGATAAAGAATAATTATCTTAGTTACCATTTACTGGTTTGTATCTTATGAGATTCATCCAAGTAAATTTAATTTTCCAAAGGTCCTTTATATTAAAATTGGGTAACTCACTGTCATCACTGCTAAAGGGTAACTGTACCAAACTGTTACAATGAAATCTGATATCATTACCATAATCGTACACACATCCATTATGCACCCACCTCTTAGACATTTTAGATTATTATTATTATTATAATCAAAAAGAAGCGCTAAGCCAGACATTTTAGATAAGGTACATTTACTGTTCTTCTTTCGTACCTTAATACAATGTATACATATTTCCGGTGGTGTCTGAGATAAAGAATTAATGGTTTCTATTGTTCACGTTGCCCTATGTGTGATTACATGTAGTATTTTTTTTTAAGATCATCATTCCAAGCTACAGACCATCGGTTATCACTGTCACTTCACATCTGTTTTGCAAATGTACCACAGTTAGAAGGTCCTGGATTAATTTTGATATCAACCACTTAATAGCGCCATTATTAAGCTGTGGCGCCACTGTTTTTTGTTTGGGTATGTGGTGTTGCCATACCTGCCGCGATAGGTTACAAGTTACGTTTCTGTTAGACATACAAATCAATTCGTTTAATTCTCTGATAAGGGTTACAATGTGGGGTTTTACAGGTTTTTGGGTATTGAGTGGTTAAACATGTTTATCTAATACTTAATTACAGAGGGCCACTAGGTCACCTAGCATGGCTAGGCATTTCGAGCAGACTTAGAATTAATTCTTAAACATAAAATCATTAACAGATTATTGAATTAATGTTTTCTGAAGTGACACATCAAAAATTGTGAGTTTAGCAATGTGAATGCTTTTGTTTTGGCACAATACAAGGTGTCTATATTGGAGTATCATAGGCAAACTTATGACTAGTTAGGATTTATTATTTTAAGATTAAATTAGTATTTCTGGGTTTATAGTCAGTGGGTGAGTGAGTGTAATTGTGAACCACCAGGTGGTTATCATGTAGTTAGTTGTCGGGTGGATCAGGGAGATAAGATGTTTTCTAACTGTAGTTTTGAAAGTGATGAATGTGTCTGCAGTTCTAGAGTTTTCAGGTAGGGTGTTCCAGATTTTAGGTCCTTTGAAATACATTGAATTTTTGTAAAGGTTTAGTCGAACACGGGGAATGTCATAGAGATGTTTGTGTCTGGTGTTATGCTGTGGATCCTTCACAACTATCAAGAAAGCATTTTAGGTCAAGGTTAATATTGGAATTTAAGGTCCTGTAGATATAGATTGCACAGTAGTAAGTGTGATGTTTCTGAACAGGGAGTAAGTTTAGATCTATGAAGAGTGGGGGGTGTGTTGCCAGGGATGGGATTTAGTGATTATTCTACTGCGGCTTTTTGTTGGGTTATTATTGGCTTTAGGTGTGTTGCTGCAGTTGAACCCCAAGCACAGATAGCATAGGTGAGGTATGGATATATAAGTGAATGGTATAGTGTGAGAAAGGGCAGTTTGCGCACGTAGTATCGTATCTTGGAGAGGATCCCCACCGTTTTGGATACTTTTTTTGTTATGTGTTGGATATGGGTGCTGAAATTTAGGTTGTTGTCAGTATAGGCCAAGGAATTTGCCCTCATTATGTCTGGCAATTAGAGTGTTGTCGATCTTAATGTTAAGTTGCGCAACACCTGCTCTGCTACCAAACATAATATAGTAGGTTTTGCAGTGTTAAGTGTAAGTTTATTGGCTGTCATCCAAGTCGATATTTTGAGCAGCTCCTCGTTAACAATGGTGTTGAGGGTGGCAAGATTAGGGTGGGAGATGACATAAGTCATGTCGTCAGCAAAGAGAATGGGTTTCAGGTGTTGGGATATGTTTGGAAGATCATTGATGTAAATGAGGAAGAGCAGGGGTCCAAGGACACTTCCCTGCGGAACTCCAGTATCAAGTGGCCGTATTGATGAGGCTGTGTCTTTAATGGTGACATACTGATACCTATTAGAAAGGTAGGATTTAAAATATGCAAGCAACATTGGCCTCTATACCATATGGTCAAGTTTTTGGAGTAGATGCGTTGTCTAACTGTGTCAAAAAACGCGTTTCTTAGGGCCAATAAAAATCCTAGCGATATACCGTTATTTTCCAAGCTTGTTGGTAAAAGCATTTCTACATTTGTTATAAATTGCTCATTAGTTCCTTTTATTTTTCCTGAATCCAAATTGGCAGGGGTTGATGTATGTTTTGTTGACGTTAAAATGAATATATTCTCCCTGCACGAGTATTCCTCGAAGATTTTGTATAGCCAATGGTAAGTTTTATATTGGCCTATAGTTTTTATGTCTGTAGGTCGCCACCTTTATGTATTGGTGTAAACCTTTGCTGTCTTGAGTAGTGTCGGGAAAGTGCTAGTTTTCTAGGTGACTTGTTAAAAGTAATGTGTTTAAAAAGTATGTAATAGTCATGCAAAAGGTACATGGGCCGCTTCGCTTGACAATAAAGTGTGGACGTGAGGTTCCCGAGTTATTTTTAAGTGACTTTTATGATCTCGGTGACTTCCGTGGGCTCAGTTGGTAGCAAGATAGAAGAATTTTTGTGGAAATTCCCAATCTGGGTAGTCCCGGCACGGGCATGTACATGGGATTTTACTGGCGAATTAGATCCATGTTGAGAAGAAGTCGTTTATCTTGTTAGCTGTATCAGTGGGATCAGTGGTGTTTCATGAGGTTTAGTTAGAACAATATTCCCCTTTTTTTTTTTTTCATTTGTGGGTCCCCCAGCTTCTGGGGAAATGTTTTTCCAGGTCTTTTTTTAATATCTCCTCTTGTGTCATTGAATCTGCTGAAGTAGTACAGTATGTTGGCTTTCTTTATTAAATGGGTGAAACTGATGAAATTGTTTAAAATATCTTTGTGTATTAAGCCCTGTCTATAATTCTTTTCATATTTTTTTTCCTACAATGATTACAAAATGTTTGTTGGTTATCTTATGGCAACCAAAGCCGTTTATTCGTGAACTGTTTCATTATGATGGCAATGTTTGGGCCTTTTACTGACCAGGGTCTTATTACCTCACATTCACCTTTTCCCATCCCATGACTGATTTCCTTGTTCAGAGAATTGCCGGATAAAGATATATATAATTATGGCAGCCTGTACCCCTCTAACTCCAGCCATGTCGACTCTTTTTATCACTTTACAACAAAAAAGAAAAGAAATGACTGATGGCTATCAGTCACCTAGCAATGGCCTAGTAGCTACTCTAACAATCACCACTGATTACTAGTAGATTTCCTGTTATCTTACTTCACAAACTCCCTTCACTCCTCACATCACAGTCCAGCTTCACCTATCACACTTCTAGCTCGTTTACATCCTGGCAGGATAAAAAGTTTTAATCAATGGCGATATCCGTCCAAAGCCTCCTCAATCCCACTTAGCAGAGCCGTGTCATGTTGACTGGTCCTGACCATAGAGGTGATGTTTCAGCCATTTTTTTAGCAATGAAAATGGCCACTTAGTGTGACAGAATCTTGTAGCATTGGTCGTTAGAGTTGGCGTTTTCTCACCCATTTCTTCCCTCCTAAATTACACTGGTCAGTTGATATGGAGGTCAGCTACAGAAAAAAAAATCTTGCTGTTATAACTATTCACTTCCTTCCCGCGGTTTGGCACTGAGGGAAAGAACCGCCGTTACAACCTGACAGTTTCCTTGGTGTTTGTTTTGTAGATTTGTCGGTTTCTCCTGTGTTTCCCTCCCATTAACACTGGTGCAGTTGATATGATGGTCAGCCACTGTCAGTATAGTTGAGAAGTCGCTTCGCTAGTTGTACATCTGGCAGCAGCTGGTGTTTGAATGCCGGTCCGCCATGTTTAAATGTTCACTTCCTTCCCTCATTTGGCACTGAGAGAAAAAACCGTCACAACAGTCCTGTCAGTTTCCTTGGAGTTTTGTTGTCAAGTTTTCTCCTATGTTGTCTTCCCATTGAACACTGGTACAGTTGATGTGGAGGTCAGTTACTTCAGTGTAGTGGAAAACGTCGCTTGTTTGGCTGTACGTCTGGTAGCGGGTCTGGTATTTGAATGCCGGTCGTCCTCTTTTGGTCATATTTGGTCCATTTCGTTGTCTCACATCAGTTTACTATGAACTATAAGTTCCATTGTATGTTTTTGGCAGCAGACTGCAATTACGCCCATCACTGGAACTTGGATCGGCCCAGGGGATGCCAAAGATATAGGAGCAGCAGTTGTTGCTGTTGCCTGGGTCATGACCCAGGAAGTTTCCAGATTTTCGTTAAATTGGAGGAAACAGGTTTTATCCAAGATAGGGGAGGTTAGCTCCAAATCCTTTGTAAATGGTCCAAGTCGGACCGAAACGTCGTCGTGAGTTCCTCTCTTCTATGTGCGGGGTATTTGTGTATTGTTCCAGTCACGGTATTGTGCCTTTTATTTTTGTTATCCAGTAATCAAGATTCCTTTAGAAGCCTCCTTTAACGCGAGCTGCAGGTGCGTTTACTTATGCCCATGTAAAAAGAAAACTAACACAAGGACCCCAGTGAAAATGAGTTACATTGGCTTTTTATTCTAGGTTAAATTCTACATAATTTACTACATAAAACCATTTAAAAACTCGTATATAAGGCCTAAATAAAAACTCGTATATTGTTATCGATTCCAACAGAGTGAACGTGACAACCGACCACCACGAGGCTTTCCCTACGAAGCCTCGGAGACTGAGGAGTATGGCAGTGTGATGGATGGTGGTGGTGACCCACGGTGTCCCCCACAAAGTGATCCACGGTGTCCCCCGCACCACCGGCGACCCTTGCGACACCTCAGGACCAGTAGGTTTGTCACACTTACACTGCTGCATGTGTCATACTGCTGATTCCCCTCCCCCTCTTCCCTAGACCCATTTATTAGACCTTTGTCCATCTTGCACACGGTATATAATACCAACGAATATATAAATTAGACACATGAGCAACATTTCAAAGCTTTTATTAACATACATTTTGCTGAACAGGAACTTTTCCAGTCCAATGCATAAAATGTATTTATTAAAAGTTTCTAAACTTTGAACATGTCTCTATACAGCCCCTTAAAACCTTGGCCACATACACGCTTTTTATTTTGTGTTGTATAATTAATTCCAAATTTGCTTTTTTCGAACAGATTCTGAGGAAAAGAACCTCGCAAAACTTACCACTGGTATGGGGGGGAGGAGAGACCTCATCCTACCGAAGGACATTTGCTAGATATTCCTATCATCGGTTCAATTATTCCCAAATTGCAGCCTAGGCAGACTTCCTTGTTGATTTCCTGATGAACAAGGCCGTTGCTGTTGTGACGCAGCAGGCTACGAACCACTTAGCTTGACTGATTTGTAGGCCTACATAAATACAGTGAGCCCTCAAATAACTGACCAATGACGGGAAGTGGTGTACGAAATTGCCGATTATCCGAAACCTCGAAATTATTTAATTATTCATGATCATCTGGTTGTCTTTTGAATCATCTTCAGAAAACAACCGGACACTAAGAATACGGTCATTGTAATATGTAATACAGTAATGCTGTCTGAGTAAAATTTTTTATAGTACAGTGGTCCCTTGAGTTAAGATATAAATCCTTTCCAGAAGACATGTATCTCAAAATTATCGTAACTCAAACCCGACAATACCTTGTTTTAAGGCAATTCGTTCCAAGACTCCGGAAGTGCAATTTTAACTATACCTTGGACTTGCATGCTAGCAGATAAACTTGATAGCACTGTAGTTCCCTTCAGCTGCTTCTCACTTATCCCAGTAAATAAGTTATTCCATCTCAATGATAATGTCTCTCCCTCTTTTCACTGGCTTAGATTCGTCAGCCACTTCAATGTTCTTTATTTCTATTTGCTTGATAATAGCAGGGATGGTTGATTGTGGAAAGCCATACTCACGCACCAATGCACTAATTTCTTGCTTGATCTTCAGAGAAATGGCTTGTTTATTGAACCTTTGATAGCTTCAAACCGAGAGAGCAAAAAAATAAACTGTAGTAAAAAACTCTAACTCTACTACGGCTGAGATATAACCATAGAAACATTCACTTCATTGCATGATTGGCTGCTAAACCACCCTCACAGACACCCCACACTTCTTTGTCACCGACACTATCCAAGTGCAGTCCTATTAACATCACTGGTGGCTAAGCACACCCCACACAAAAGCTGATGCTCCTAATGGTTAGCCATAGCCAGCAGCAGGCCTTCCACTTTATTGGTTGGTTGAGGCTCACCTACAGTCACAGACGCATAATAGTAATAAAATAATAATACTAGTAATTATATTTATTTCTAACAATGTACGATCATGATACAACTATTACAGACTAAGTGACATCATGTGATGTTAGAATGAAAGAGTTGGATGTCCCTGGCCCCAAGCTAAACAAACTGAAGGGGTAGGAGAGTTTCAGTGGGGGAAATAAATGGTGAATTAAATCTGGAGTATCTTAGAGAGTTAGAGCAAAGGAAGGTACAGTATGTTTAAATGATCAGTTATGGAAGGAGAAAAGAGAAATGAATGTGTAAATTCATCAGAATTATGTTGATTAAAGTAAAGTGGATGCGAGAAGTGGTCAAAATAAGCGTGTATGCACCTGGAGAAGAGAGAATGCAGAGGAAGAAGAGATTTTGGGAGATGTTAAGTGAATGTATAGGAGCCTTTGAACCAAGTGAGAGAGTAATTGTGGTAGGGGACTTGAATGCTAAAGTAGGAGAGAAACTTTTAGAGAGGGTGTGGTAGGTAAGTTTGGGGTGACCAGGTGTAAATGATAATGGGAGCCCTTTGATTGAACTTTGTATAGAAAGGGGTTTTAGTTATAGGTAATACATATTTTAAGAAAAAGAGGATAAAATAAGTATACACGATATGATGTAGGGCGAAATGACAGTAGTTTGTTGGATTATGATTGGTAGATAAAAGACTGTTGAGTAGACTTCAGGATGTACTGTTTATAGAGGGGCCACAGATATATCAGATCACTTTCTAGTTGTAGCTACACTGAGAGTAAAAGGTAGATGGGATACAAGGAGATAGAAGCATCAGGGAAGAGAGAGGTGAAGGTTTATAAACTAAAAGAGGAGGCAGTTAGGGTAAGATATAAACAGCTATTGGAGGATAGATGGGCTAATGAGAGCATAGGCAATGGGTCGAAGAGGTATGGGGTAGGTTTTAAATGTAGTGTTAGAGTGTTCAGCAGAGTTTGTGGTTACAGGAAAGTGGGTGCAGGAGGGAAGAGGAGCGATTGGTGGAATGATGATGTAAAGAGGAGTAGTAAGGGAGAAAAAGTTAGCATATGAGAAGTTTTTACAAAGTAGAAGTGATGCAAGGAGGGAAGAGTTATGGAGAAAAAGAGAAGTTAAGAGAGTGGTGAAGCAATGTAAAAAGAGAGCAAATGAGAGAGTGGGTGAGATGTTATCAACAAATTTTGTTGAAAATAAGAAAAAGTTTTGGAGTGAGATTAACAAGTTAAGAAAGCCTAGAGAACAAATGGATTTGTCAGTTAAAAATAGGAGAGGAGAGTTATTAAATGGAGAGTTAGAGGTATTGGGAAGATGGAAGGAATATTTTGAGGAATTGTTAAATGTTGATGAAGATAGGGAAGCTGTGATTTCGTGTATAGGGCAAGGAGGAATAACATCTTGTAGGAGTGAGGAAGAGCCAGTTGTGAGTGTGGGGGAAGTTCGTGAGGCAGTAGGTAAAATGAAAGGGGGTAAGGCAGCCGGGATTGATGGAATAAGATAGAAATGTTAAAAGCAGGTGGGGATATAGTTTTGGAGTGGGTTGGTGCAATTATTTAATAAATGTATGGAAGAGGGTAAGGTACCTAGGGATTGGCAGAGAGCATGCATAGTTCCTTTGTATAAAGGCAAAGGGGATAAAAGAGAGTGCAAAAATTATAGGGGGATAAGTCTGTTGAGTCTACCTGGTAAAGTGTATGGTAGAGTTATAATTGAAAGAATTAAGAGTAAGACGGAGAATAGGATAGCAGTGAACAAGGAGGCTTTAGGAAAGGTAGGGGGTTGTGTGGACCAGGTGTTTACAGTGAAACATATAAGTGAACAGTATTTAGATAAGGCTTAAAGAGGTCTTTGTGGCATTTATGGATTTGGAAAAGGCGTATGACAGGGTGGATAGGGGGGCAATGTGGCGATGTGCAAGTGTATGGTGTAGGAGGTAGGTTACTGAAAGCAGTGAAGAGTTTTTACGAGGATAGTGAGGCTCAGTTAGAGTATGTAGGAAAAGAGGGAAATTTTTTCCCAGTAAAAGTAGGCCTTAGACAAGGATGTGTGATGTCACCGTGGTTGTTTAATATATTTATAGATGGGGTTGTAAGAGAAGTAAATGCGAGGGTCTTGGCAAGAGGCGTGGAGTTAAAAGATAAAGAATCACACACAAAGTGGGAGTTGTCACAGCTGCTCTTTGCTGATGACACTGTGCTCTTGGGAGATTCTGAAGAGAAGTTGCAGAGATTGGTGGATGAATTGGTAGGGTGTGCAAAAGAAGAAAATTAAAGGTGAATACAGGAAAGAGTAAGGTTATGAGGATAACAAAAAGATTAGGTGATGAAAGATTGAATATCAGATTGGAGGGAGAGAGTATGGAGGAGGTGAAGTATTCAGATATTTGGGAGTGGAGTGTCAGCGGATGGGTCTATGAAAGATGAGGTGAATCACGAATTTATGAGGGAAAAAAGAGTGAGTGGTGCACTTAGGAGTCTGTGGAGACAAAGAACTTTGTCCTTGGAGGCAAAGAGGGGAATGTATGAGAGTATAGTTTTACCAACGCTCTTATATGGGTGTGAAGCGTGGGGTGATGAATGTTGCAGCGAGGAGAAGGCTGGAGGGCAGTGGAGATGTCATGTTGAGGGCAATGTGTGGTGTGAATATAATGCAGAGAATTCGTTAGTTTGGAAGTTAGGAGGAGGTGCGGGATTACCAAAACTGTTGTCCAGAGGGCTGAGGAAGGGGTTTTTGAGGTGGTTTTGGACATGTAGAGGAAATGGAGCGAACAGAATGACTTCAAGAGTGTATCAGTCTGTAGTGGAAGGAAGGCGGGGGGGGGTGGCCTAGGGAAAGGGGGGAGGGGGGGGTAAAGGAGGTTTTGTGGCGAGGGGGCT
>NC_069404.1:36357937-36385266 GCF_026875155.1 Cherax quadricarinatus
TTTCCCATCTTTGAACTTCAATTGTTTTCTGCGGGCCACTGAAAGATTTGGTTGATGTCTGCCTGGAGCTTTGCAGTGTCTGCAATGGAAGACACTGTCATGCAGATTCGGGTGTCATCTGCAAAGGAAGACACGTGCTGTGGCTGACATCCTTGTCTATGTCGGATATGGGGGATGAGGAACAAGAGGGGAGCTAGTACTGTGCCTTGTGGAACAGACTTTTCACCGTAGCTGCCTCGGACTTTACTCTGTTGACGACTACTCTCTGTGTTCTGTTAGTGAGGAAATTATAGATCCATCGACCGACTTTTCCTGTTATTCCTTTAGCACGCATTTTGTGCGCTATTACCATGGTCACACTTGTCGAAGGCTTTTGCAAAGTCTGTATATATTACATCTGCATTCTTTTTGTCTTCTAGTGCATTTAGGACCTTGTCGTAGTGGTCCATAGTTGAGACAGACAGGAGCGACCTGTTCTAAACCCATGTTGCCCTGGGTTGTGTAACTGATGGGTTTCTAGATGCGTGGTGATCTTGCTTCATAGGACCCTTTCAAAGATTTTATGATATGGGATGTTAGTGCTATTGGTCTGTAGTTCTTTGCTGTTGCTTTACTGCCCCCTTTGTGGAGTGGGGCTATGTCTGTTGTTTTTAGTAACTGTGGGACGACCCCCGTGTCCATGCTCCCTCTCCATAGGATGGAAAAGGCTCGTGATAGGGGCTTCTTGCAGTTCTTGATGAACACAGAGTTCCATGAGTCTGGCCCTGGGGCAGAGTGCATGGGCATGTCATTTATCGCCTGTTCGAAGTCATTTGGCGTCAGGATAACATCGGATAGGCTTGTGTTAATCAAATTTTGTGGCTCTCTCATAAAAAATTCATTTTGATCTTCGACTCTCAGTCTGGTTAGCGGCTTGCTAAAAACTGAGTCATATTGGGACTTGAGTAGCTCACTCATTTCCTTGTTGTCATCTGTGTAGGACCCATCTTGTTTAAGTAGGGGCCCAATACTGGACGTTGTTCTCGATTTTGATTTGGCATAGGAGAAAAATACTTTGGGTTTCTTTTGATTTCATTTATGGCTTTTAGTTTCTTCCCGCGATCCTGACTCCTAAAGGATTCTTTTAGCTTAAGTTCGATGCTTGCTATTTCTCTGACCAGTGTCTCCCTACGCATTTCAGATATATTGACCTCTTTTAGCCGCTCTGTTTTCTTTTCCGTCGCCTGTAAAGGGAGCGCCTGTCTCTTTCAGTTTTACAATCTACTCCTCCTTTTTCTTAGAGGAATAAGCCTTGTGCATACATCGAGTGCTACCGAGTTAATCTGTTCTAGGCATAAGTTGGGGTCTGTGTTGCTTAGTATATCTTCCCAGCTTATATCGGTTAGGGGCTTGGTTTACTTGGTCCCACTTTATGTTTTTGTTATTGAAGTTGAATTTGGTGAATGCTCCCTCGTGACTAATCTCATTATGTCGGTCTGGGGCTCCGCGCATACATGACTGAACCTCAATTATGTTGTGATCTGAGTATATTGTTTTTGATATGGTGATATTTCTTATCAGATCATCATTGTTAGTGAAGATGAGGTCTAGTGTATTCTCCAGTCTAGTAGGCTCTATTATTTGCTGGTTTAAATTGAATTTTGTGCAGAGATTTAAAAGCTCGCGTGAGTGTGAGTTTTCATCAGAGCTGCCTCCTGGTGTTAATTACTGCAACAATATTATTTGCTATATTCCTCCATTTTAGGTGCCTTAAGTTGAAATCCCCCAGGAGCAAGATGTTGGGTGCAGGAGCTGGAAGGTTTTCCAGACAGTGGTCAATTTTTAACAGCTGTTCCTGGAATTGCTGGGATGTTGCATCCGGAGGCTTGTAGACTATCACAATGACTAGGTTTTGGTTCTCGACCTTTACTGCTAAAACTTCCACTACATCATTTGAGGCATTTTAGCAGTTCTGTGCAAACAAGTGACTCTGCAATGTACAGGCCAACCCCCCCCTTTTGCCTGTTCACTCTGTCACATCTGTATAGGTTGTAACCTGGGATCCATATTTCGTTGTCCAAGTGATCCTTTATGTGGTCTCAGTGAAAGCCGCGAACATTGCCTTTGCCTCTGCAAGCAGTCCACGGATGAAAGGTATTTTGTTGTTTGTTGCTGGCTTTAGACCCTGTATATTTGCAAAGAAGAATGTTATCGGACTGGTGGTATTGTTGGTACTGGGGGGGGATTTTTTTTCCGGCATTAGTATCTGTATCTGTTGGTTTGGAGTGGAGGCCATCGACTGTGGTTCCACTCCAGGAATGACTGGATTTGGTGTACGATTTCTGCCATTTCCTGCCAGTTTTTTTTTCTTCCTGGCACTAAAAAACCTCTCCCTCTTGAGTGGCTGTGGCTACCCAGGTTTTTCCCATGGCCTGGATGTTTTGTATCTTTTTGTCCCCTTTAGATGGTATGCCTGGCAATTTAAGTTATAGCACAGTCTTTCCTGTACTGAAGAGGTACACAGTTCAGGTGAAAAAAGCTTACAGGAAGGGAGTTTGCATTTTCCTGTTGTCATATGGGCATGGCATTTCCTAGGGTGGTCATAGTTGCACGTCCCATCTGTTTTTCCAGATTTCCCATGCCAGCAGATTACCGAGTGCATAGTATGTGCACAGGCTTGGTTTCGTTTGCCTTGGGTTTCTGTGACTGTATTCCCTGTTGGTGCATGTTTCCCTGTCTTACTTCTATCCTCCCTAGCACCAACAATGGAGCTCCCACCATTTGTTTTTGGTAATATATCCTCACTATTGCTAGTGGGTCCTCTTGTTTGCTATTTCCTGCGGTATTTCTAGTTTGCAATATTGGTTTATCTTATCTTTGACTACACTTGTTTCCCTACTATGGCTCCTGTCCCCTATGCGGTCATTCATATGTATTCCTTCCTGCGTATAATTCCCGACTACCTGGACAAAATCTCCAGCTTCACCATTACTGTCTCCCAGGACAGCATCTCCATCTTCCCCATTACTGTCTCCCAGGACAGCATCTCCAGCTTCACCATTACTGTCTCCCAGGACAGCACCTCCAGCTTCACCATTACTGTCTCCCAGGACAGCACCTCCAGCTTCCCCATTACTGTCTCCCAGGACAGCACTATCAGCCCCCATTTACTGACTACCAGGACATCATCTCCAGCCTTACAGTTTCTGACTACATGGCCAGTATCAAGGGCAGTACCATTCAGCCCGGACTTTTTATGTTCCCATCTGTTGTAGAAAGCTTCCAGTTTTCTATGAAAGCAGCTTTGATGTTGACCTCTTTTAATACCCTTGTGATTTAGTCCACAGATTTATCTCATTTGGGCATACCCAAAAACACTTCCCTGTTTTAATACTGCTTGTAGCTAGTTCTTGGATATCTGCACAAGGGGCGTGACACCAATTTTCCACAGAAATGACAATTTATGCATGTGGAAGCCCGTTTGTTTGACTGACCACAGACTACACACAGCTTCATAATGATTTGAATGGTTTATTTACTGCAATTCTACTAGCAACCTCTTGAATATTCTATTAATAACCTGCTAGGTGTGTGCACAACGAAACCGTTTTGAAAACCAGTCCAGGGTTCGGACCAGTCAAGGGTTCGGACCAAGGGTTCGGACCAGTCTATCTGATCTGATCAGTGGGTCACTTATTTAAAACATACTGGTCGGTGATTTGAGCTAACACATGAAGGATCTACTGGAAATTATCTACCCGAGTAATATGTGATTTGATTGATACAAAAGTATAACTTGCGTGTTGAAGAGCCGGTGACTGCTGGCACTCCTACAATGACGAACGGTCGAGCCTCCACCTTTGTTTATCAATCGCTGTATCTAGCTTCTCTATTTTTTTTTTTTTTTTTTTTTTTCTTTCCGTCTCCACCACAATAAATGCTATATTATCACTATAGTTGACTGGTGCAAATTTTGGAGGAAGGGCGCTTTTTCTGTAGTAATAATTGCTTCTCGTTTGTATATTGCGACCGCTGGTAACTACAGGTTATATGAAATTCACAGTAACGTCTCGTATTTCAAGAAAAAGAAACTAATGAAAGTCACTCCACTTCACTAAGTACCATTATAATACTGGTTAGTTGCTACTACAACACTGTATTCTGCTATTCACTGGTATGCACTAATTTCTTGCTTGATCTTCGGAGAAATGGCTTGTTTATTGAACGTTTGATAGCTTCAAACCGAAGTGTAAAAAATAAACTGTATTATAAACTCTACTACTGGCTGAGATGCTACCATAGAAACGTTCAACTTCATTGCTGATTGGCTGCTAAACCACCCTCACAGACTCCCCACTTCTTTTGTCTCCGACACTATCCAAGGGGCAGTCTATTACATCACTGGTTGGCTAAGGCCCACCCCACACAAAAACTGATGCTCCTATTGGCTTAGACATAGCCTGAAGCAGGCTTCCACTTCAGTGGTTGGATGAGGCTCACCTACATGCACAGATCATAAATGTAATAATAATAATAATAATAATCTTTATTTCTACAAGTACGATCATGATACAACTATTACAGACCTAGGTGACATCATTGGCACACTATTGTGTATAGAAGGCCCCTGGTTATGCAGAGCATTTCGGACATCTTAGAGAAGCCTTGTTCCCCAGGATGCGACCTACAACAGTCATACCATCGTATGCATATCATGTCTCAAATTTTTCATCGCGACTCTAAGCTAAATTCCTCTATGAGGGTAAATCGTAACTCGAAATTATCGTAGCTCACTCCCAATATAACTCTAGGAATCACGGTACTGTATGTCATTTGTAGTAATTTTACCTTTCCTGATAGAAAGACTAGGTGTAAACTTTTGTGATTGATAGTGGTGACTCAGAATAACTTTTATTGAATCATAAGAGTTGTAAATTTCCAGTAGCATCTACACTAAACTTGGGGAATATAGTCCTTACTTATCCCTGCTGCTGGGAGGCCAGACTTTATTTTCGTTATCTGGAGTTTACCTGGAGAGAGTTTCGGGGGTCAACGCCCCCGCGGCCCGGTCTGTGACCAGGCCTCCTGGTGGATCAGCGCCTGATCAACCAGGCTGTTGCTGCTGGCTGCACGCAAACCAACGTACGAGCCACAGCCCGGCTGAGCAGGAACTGACTTTAGGTGCTTGTCCAGTGCCAGCTTGAAGACTGCCAGGGGTCTGTTGGTAATCCCCCTTATGTGTGCTGGGAGGCAGTTGAACAGTCTCGGGCCCCTGACACTTATTGTATGGTCTCTTAACGTGCTAGTGACACCCCTGCTTTTCATTGGGGGATGGTGCATCGTCTGCCAAGTCTTTTGCTTTCGTAGTGAGTGATTTTCGTGTGCAAGTTCGGTACTAGTCCCTCTAGGATTTTCCAGGTGTATATAATCATGTATCTCTCCCTCCTGCGTTCCAGGGAATACAGGTTTAGAAACCTCAAGCGCTCCCAGTAATTGAGGTGTTTTATCTCCGTTATGCGCGCCGTGAAAGTTCTCTGTACATTTTCTAGGTCGGCAATTTCACCTGCCTTGAAAGGTGCTGTTAGAGTGCAGCAATATTCCAGCCTAGATAGAACAAGTGACCTGAAGAGTGTCATCATGGGCTTGGCCTCCCTAGTTTTGAAGGTTCTCATTATCCATCCTGTCATTTTTCTAGCAGATGCGATTGATACAATGTTATGGTCCTTGAAGGTGAGATCCTCCGACATAATCACTCCCAGGTCTTTGACGTTGGTGTTTCGCTCTATTTTGTGGCCAGAATTTGTTTTGTACTCTGATGAAGATTTAATTTCCTCATGTTTACCATATCTGAGTAATTGAAATTTCTCATCGTTGAACTTCATATTGTTCAAGTTTCTGCTGAACACTGAGAACCACACAGTTCTTGGCACCACCACTTGCTTAGAAGCCATTATTAAAATGTACTTTACATAATATGTTAATAAAGTCACACAAAACAAAATCCAGAGAAAATTGAAGACAAAATGACGAGTGTACATGTGAGCACAAACCATAAACTGGCGTGGTAGGCCTAAGGCTCAGGGAACAATGAAAATAGACTGGTCCTGGGTATGGCCACGCTGGCTTGTACCAGATAAACATGTCACTGGACTTGGTCCAATGACTTAGAAGACAACTGGACACTTTTGGTACGGACAAAATCCAGAATTCCTGATTTGTTTCCATTTCGTCTGATACTTCTAATGTTTTCCGGCCAATTCTTTTGTCTGAAATTGCCGAACTTGATTAATAAGTTTTACTGTACTGGTGTTGCATGTTAAAGGGATTGAAGAAGACTGAGTAAAGAGTAAAAAAAAAACAAGAAAATATTATTTTAATTTAACTCATTGAGCGTGCCAAACCCTCGGTCATTATTATTTGAAAATAAGCGCTAAACACATGTGGGTCATACAGCTCCTGGGGAATGAGAGGTAATCAGGTTTCATCCGTTATGAACTCCCTTGAAGGTGAGAAAAAAGTAGTAACAAGCAGCAGTGTGACTAGTGCAGTACAGTCTGTAGTTCTATTATTATACTGAACTTACTGTGTGATGCTAACAATCATGCAGGATATTATACTTAATGTACAGTACTCTCTTATAGTAATCATGCTAGATATTTTTTAAATATATTTAACACATTCACTTCTATTATAAATTTAACTTTTAATTTATAACTATTTGACAGTTTGTGTTATCTTAGTGCAGTAAGCATAGTGCAATCATGACTGGCTGGTGCATTATGTTCTAGATGTCTTGTAGTCGTGACTTAGTAGTTTATAGTACATATACGTAACAATGGTCTGACAAAGATGGCTTTTTCCTAGATCAAGAATGGTGACTTTCTTGTAGCTTGAGAATAATGACTTCCTCTCCATCAGGTAGTGAAGACTTTCACCAAGCCTGAAACTAATCATATTTGTTGATGTTCCTTGAACAAGAATTTATTAGTTAAACTTAACTACGTCTGCTACAGTTTACATTATTGGACATATTAACATCAGCAACTTTAGTGATGGATTCATTCTGGATCGCTGCCCCTTCCACTTGCTCTCAGATGAGGCCTTTTAAATTAGAAAGGAAGTACAAAGAACTATTAAGAAATTTAAGTGTATACTGAATATAGAAGTTTGTAAGGTTTACCTGCTATCTTGCATGTTTGAGAAGGAAAACACTTGCAAGTTGATAGAATACAAAACTTTTGACAGGAGAGTTTAACATGCCTGCTACCCTACAAATATTACATGGAATATCTAAATTAATAAAGGGAGTTGTGTAAAGCAGTTTGTAGCAACAGTGGAGTCTGACAATCCAGTGAGCCTAGAACGAGTTCTCAATAACAATAAATTAAACAAGTGATGCAAGAGTATTGTTCATTCACAGTAGATTAAAATTCCATTTTATTTATATTTGAAATCTGCTTAGAATATTGTCCAAATACCTGAAACCATTAAAAGTAGGATAGCAGAGAACACCAGATACAAAGAATAATGTTAAGAGAATATTCTATAATAGACTATCTCAAAAAAAAAAAAATATCCTAGTGGGAACAAATCGGTGGCGTATAAGAAGAAATGTACAATAAACATTTAAAAGCTACAGTATTTTATTAGAAGTACCGATTACCTGATAGTCTACGCAAATTATAGTAACAAAATAGCTTTAAAAACTGGTAGCATCTTATGGAAAATTTTCTAGGGTGTTTATCTGTATGTACCTCAACATTATGTACATACAAGTAATCTCATTGGGAGACAACCATATTGTTTACCGTAGTCACCCCGTGTAGACATGTGAGAAAACTTAACCACCCCTGGTCGCACCAAGTGGTCCCCTCGACCTCACAATCTTATCCATATCTATCCGAGACCAGTATGGATTGGGTAGCACCCACAAGTACGGTGCTACTAATTAATTGTGGACTGTATAGATTATATTAGTTTAGCTGAATGAAGGGGAGGGGGTAGGATACACCTGGATACATCCATCAAGGAAAACATTTATACATAATCCCACCACTTACCAGATGTTCTCTGGTGGTCACTTGATGTAGTTGGATCACTCATAACCTATCTAATTACAACATAACACCACTGGCCAGCATAGGTTTGTTATAACTAGAAGGTTACTTAACTGTGGGTGATTGATACTCCTTATTTCTTCCATTCACCATCTCAGTTTCGATGTCCTGCTACACCGACACGGTTCTCATTCCGGCAGGACGAGGTATCCGTCGGTTTTCCCGGTTAGAAGTCGTGATTCCATAAATCTCCATTAACCCCGGTACGAGAGTCACACGTTCACTCGGAGCAAGGCGCTCTATTTCACATCCCGCATTCTCTTAACTCAATGTTATTATCACTGATTACATTACCATTCACAAGACGATTTAACGTCTCATAACTATTATACAAATTAGAGGTCACTCCATTAAGATCTGAGGCCGATGAGCAAGGATTAACACACGGTATGTCCCCTGGACACACCCGGGCAGTGCACCTGCCACCCGTCTACTCTTATCACACTTTTTACCACTCTATTACCATGGTCCCGTAAATCACGTTCCCTCACTCTCCACCAGGAACAGTTACGACGCTTCTTATTATGAAATGAGGCCTATATTAATCCTTAGGCCGCCGTGAATGTCAATTTCGTGGTTCCATGCTTTCTCAGCTTCTTCACCACATTCAAAACAATCCCCGCCTCTCCCCCCCGCACATCCGCGCATGTGCAAAGGGAACTCTTGGTTCTACTCTTATTTTCAAATACATTTTTGACCCATATAGACACATTAAACACCTATTAGGCACTATAGTTTCGGAAAATTAAAAAATTTTCCACACATCTGATACAATGAAAAAATAAATTTCTCCTGGTACAGTACTGTTCCAAAATGAGCACCAATATGTTGTAATCATCAGAATTATATTTAAAAAACTTAACATTATATGTGCAGTATATATAAATTTTCCTTTTGACGAACATTATGTATCTTAAGAGTATCCATACCAGTATTTAAGTCAATTGTAATACTGTACTAGTTTCCGCTGTATAGCCCTTGTGGCTTAGCGCTTCTTTTTGATTATAATAATAATAATGTACTAGTTTCTCTTTCATCTGATGTTTGGGCGTCTGGCAACAGGGTCCCCCGCAGCGTCCGGTTCCCCTAAGACACGTCTCGCTCAGCCTCGCCTCCAGCAGCACCAGCAGCACACACTTCGCCCTGCACGCCAACCCAGGTATTCTCTCTCTCAGGGTGTTCCTCGAGTCTCGACTATTAAGGAGAGGAGCTAATTGTTAAAATATCCTTATCTGATGTGGGTATGGCATGCATGTTAATATTATATTAATGGATATAATGTACAGAGCACTAGCATAATGATTAAAGCATTTTGTCACAATGACCGTCTCTCACCAAGACAGGATGCTCTAAGAAGAACCCCTCAAGGAAGGTTCCTTGATGTTGGTGAGGGGCTCTTGATTTAGGGAATTGGATCTGTGCTCCAGTTTCCCGAATTAAGCCTGAATGCCTTCCACATCCCCCCCCCAGGCCCCAGGCGCTGTATAATCCTCCGGGTTCAGCGCTTCCCCCTTGATTATAATAATCATGCTGCTCTTACCTGTATTTTTTTGTATGACCCTCCTGTCCTCCAGTGTCGTCAGTCCGATTTCCCTCAACCTTTCCTCGTACGACATACCCCTGAGCTCTGGGACTAGCCTTCTTGCAAACCTTTGTACTTTCTCTAACTTCTTGACGTGCTTGACCAGTACTCACCTAGTTGTACTCACCTAGTTGAGGTTGCAGGGGTCGAGTCCAAGCTCCTGGCCCCGCCTCTTCACTGATCGCCATTAGGTCACTCCCTGAACCGTGAGCTTTATCATACCTCTGCTTAAAGCTATGTATGGGTCCTGCCTCCACTACATCGCTTCCCAAACTATTCCACTTACTGACTACTCTGTGGCTGAAGAAATACTTCCCAACATCCCTGTGATTCATCTGTGTCTTCAACTAACAACTGTGTCCCCTTGTTGCTGTGTCCCATCTCTGGAACATCCTGTCTTTGTCCACCTTGTCAATTCCTCTCAGTATTTTGTATGGGTCATTATGCATGTCCCCCCCCTATCTCTCCTGTCCTCCAGTGTTGTCAGGTTGATTTCCCTTAACCTCTCTTGGAGACATACTTTTTAGCTCTGGGACTAGTCTTGCTGCAAACCTTGTCACAATCTCTATTTCTTTACGTGCTTGGCTAGGTGTGGTTCCCAAACTGGTGCCGCATCCTCCAATAAGGGCCGTAACGTACAAACGGTGTAACAGGTCCTGAACGTTTCCTTATTAAGAGTCGAATGCTGTTCTGAGGTTAGCTAGGCGCCCATATGCTGCAGCAGTTATTTGGTTGATGTGCGCTTCAGGAGATGTGCCTGGTGTTATACTCACCCCAAGATCTTTTTCCTTGAGTGATGTTTGTAGTCTCTGGCCCCCTAGACTGTACTCAGTCTGAGGATCCTCTTTGCCCTTAGCCCCAATCCTTCATGGACTGTTGCCACCTTGTGGGGTTTGAACTCCAGGAGCCATTTGCTGGACCAGGTCTGCGCCCACCATCTTCACTATTCCACCAACCACCATCTCTACTACACCCACCATTATCACTACTCCATCCATTATCACTACTCCATCCACCATTATCACTACTACTACTCCATTCACCATTATCACTGCTCCACCCACTACCATCACTACTCCCACCCACCACCATCTCTACTACCTACATACCCACCACCCTCACATCTCCATACCGACCACCATGTCTTCTCCCCCCCATTATTCACTACTCATCCACCATCACTACTCCACCCACCACCATCACTATTTCCCACCCACCACCATCACTATTTCACCCACCACATCACTATATCCACCCACCAACCTGCTCAACTGTTTCCACCCACCACCATCACTACTTCCAACCACCACCATCACCGCTCCACCCACCACCAATTTCAGTAAAACCACCCACCACCACACTACTCCACCCACTGCCAACACTTATTCCACCCACCAACCATCACTATTCGCACCCACCCCCCGGGGGGGGGGGGGGGGGGGGGGGGGGGGACACCAATCACTATTCCACCCACCCACCACACTGCTCCACCCACCACTATCAGTAACACCACCCCCACACCATCACTATTCCACCGACCACCATAACTACCCCACACACCACTATTAGACTCCCACCCATCATTATCTCAACGCCATCCACCACGCATCCACTACTCCACCCAACCACCATCACTACTCCACCCACCACCATCACTCCTCCACCAACCACCATCACTACGACACCCACCACCCTCACTACTCTACTGATCCACCATGTCTCTCCACCCACCATTATCACTACTCCATCCACCACTAATCACCTACTCCACTGACCACCATGACTACCCCACACACCACTAATCTGTACTCATCCACCATTATCTCTTCTCCATCCACCACCATCCCTACTCCACCCACCACCATCACTAACTCCACCCACCAATACAGCACTCATCCTACCATCACTGCTCCAACCACCACCATAACTACCACCCACACACCACTATCGTACTCACCCATCATTATCTCTACTCCCATCCACCACCATCACTACCCATCCCCCACCATCACTACTCCATCCACCACCATCACTACTCCACCCACCACCATAACTAACCCCCACACACCACTATCAGTCTTCCATCCACCCATCATTATCTCTACTCCATCCACCATCACTACTCCCACCCACCACCATCACTACTCCACCACCACCATCATACCCTCACAACACTATCAGTACTTCCCCCATCATTATACCTCTACCCACCCCATCCACCACCATCTCTACTACAACCCACCACTATCTCTACTACACCCACCACCCTCACTACTCTACTGACCACCATAATCCTACTCCACCCACTATTATCACTACTCGTCCCACACCTCCATCACTACTCTATCCACCACCATACGACTCCACCCCACCACCATCACTACTCCACCCACTCACTATCAGCACTCCACCTCCACTATCAGCACTCCACCCACCACTTCAGCACTCCACCCCACCACTATCAGCACTCCACCCACCACCATCCATTACTCCACCACACCACTATCACTATGGCCGCCCGACCACGCATGACTAAACCCTACACACCACTATCTGTACTCCACCCACATTATCACTACTCCATCCACCCCCCACCATCACTATTCCACCCACCACTGTTACTACTACACCCACCACCATCACTACTCCACCTACCACCATCACTACTCCACCCACCTTAATGTTTCTGGAAAAACTCTGAATGTTGAAATAGAGGTTACCTATTCCCTGGATTTATTCGAGAACCATACCAGGGACGAGGTGCCTCACTACAATGTGAGATTAGTGTGGGAGTATTATTCTTCCAGTTATGTCTTGGAAGAGCATGTGGGATGGGATGAAGTACCTGACATTCCTCTGGGTACAGAATTGGATTTGACTTCAGATACGCAGCCAACTAGTGGCGGGGTATCTGAAGCACGCTTGTAACTTGGATTTTGGCTCACAACTCAAAGCAAATTATCGATCAAGTGATGGCTCATAACTCGGAAAACTCTTAAGTTGGGGCACTCGTAAGTCAAGGAGCCAGTGTTTTTTTTATTTTTATAACACATCAGCTGTTTTCCCACTGAGCAGGTGTAACCGGGTAAAAAAAAAAAACCACTTTGATCATCACTCATACATATCAGACTGCTGCAGAGTGCTCAGAATACGACATTTAGATTTCCCCTTCCAAACTGCCCAATATCCACAATAACCGAATATATTATATTAATATATTAATATTAATTTTATTAATGCAACCTCTCCTCACTTTAGCAACCGTACTAGTTAACAGTCCACTGTGGAGTTACAGCAACTCACCAACCCAGTATGCAAACCTAAATAATGAATAAAAGAGCTGATTTCCTATTTTCTGTTTATTACAGTATACGCACACTACAGGTATAAACAATTAAAAATGTACCAGAAGAAGTATAAATGGTGGTAAATGTAACTTAAAAAAATATCTAAAGATGGGAAACGACAACCCACTACCAGTATAATGTGCTCCTTGCTTAATGACCAAATTCGCCTACTGACCTGCTCTTAGGAACGGAATCTGTTTGTTAAGTGATGAGAAGCTGTATATACATGAGTTATGTAAGTTCATAAACACCTAGTAATAGTAGGGTAATCAGTATCTGGGTGGGTAGCTAACCTAAAATAGATTTTTTGGAATAAAGTCTTTTTTGATAGATACAGCTATTAGTACCACCACTGGTGAATATTGACTAATTTTAATGGTATTGGAATGGTATCAGTCCAAAATTGAGTATCAGCATAGGCACAAAATTTGGTAGTGTTCCATACTTAACCCGTAAACGGTCCCAAACATATTATATACGTATTTCAACTTTGAAAGTATGTAAAAAAGTAGATCTTCTATTTTTCTTTTTATACATTTGAAAACGTGTAAAAAAAACTTTGATCTACTTTTTTATTTTGATTATAAATGGCCCTCGACCAACGGTGGCATCGATTAATGAAAATCGACTACGAACATTTTAATGCAAAATTTTTCCCCCGACAAGCGCTAAAAAACTCGACCAACACTATTGTTTCGTAATGACGCGTCCACTACTGGCCAGTGTTACAAGCCAGCTAGCCACCGCGGCCCAGCTTCCAAGCATACAATCGAACATTCAATGTTTATCACAGCCTTTTCTAGTGATTGGCACCTGAAAATAAGTCACCATGGGGCCCCAAGAAACTCTAGTGCCAACCCTAAAGCAAAAAGGGTGAGATTACTATTGGATATGAAGAAAGAGATCATTGCTAAGTATGGAAAGGTGAGTGCTGTGTCACCGTATCTGGCCAGGTGTAACACAACAGCCCAAATCAACCATCGCTACTAATTGTGGCCAAGCAAACAGCAATCCCGGAAGCTTGTCATGCCCAAAGTGGTGCAACTATGTTTTCGAAACAGAGATTCGGCAAGTACTTCGCAGATGTTGAAAAGACTGTATATTGGTGAGGATACACAAAAGACATATAGCCAGGAGATAGCTCCTCATGCTAGCATAAGTTAAAAGTGCTAGGAATATTGCATGACGAATTAATGAAAAAAATGCCAGCAACTAGTGGTGATGGAGAGTGAATTTTGAGGCCAGCAAAGGTTGGTTGAGAGATGTTAAAGGAAGGGAAGTAACTCCGAAAAGGAACTTGCCACCTCAATTCTAATGGAAGGGATTCCCCTTCTAAACACTAATAACCAACAACAGCTCTCCCCTCCCCCATTCCCACCAATCATCACCAGATCTTCAATAAAGTACGTGTCATGAACTGTGCAATCTTCTTCAGTTTGTGTGTATTTAAATTAATATTTCATGTCGGTAAAAACAATTTTTTTTTTCATACTTTGGGGTTCCCTACACGGATTAATTTGATTTCCATTATTTCTTATGGGGAAAATTAACTTTTACACAAAACGATAATTTTGACTAACATGAGCTCTCAGGAACGGATTAATAGCTTAGTCGAGGGTCCACTACAATTGAAAATATTAACGGTAGTAGGTTGGTATGACAGCACCACCCAGGAGGTACTACCATACTCCAATTTAAGTTGTGAAAATGAAAGCCTGTAAAGGTTTTTTACATGATGGAAGGATTGCAGGTTGTCTTTTGTCTGTCTCATAAATATGCAAATTACAGGTATGTCTTGCTACTTCTACTTACACTTAGGTCACACTACACATACATGTACAAGCAAATATATACACACAAAACCCCTCTGGTTTTTCCTTCTATTTCTTTCTAGTTCTTGTTCTTGTTTATTTCCTTCTTATCTCCATGGTGAAGTGGAAGCAGAATTCTTCTCTTGTAGCCATGCGTGTCGTAAGAGCGCGCCCAAGAAGCCGGAGCAAGGGCTTGTAAACCCCTTCATCACTGTATAAATACTAAATTTGAAAAGAGAAACTTGTTTTTCTTTTGGGCCACCCTGGCCTCGGTTGGATTCGGCGGTTTGATTGAAAAAAAACAAAAATTTGAAACCTAATGTAAAAAAAACATAGATCAACTTTTGGAGCACTACCCAGTGAACATAGCGATTTCTGCCTTGGACAGTTTAAGGTTTTAATCCAAGGAAGGATAGGGTTACTCCAAATGACTTTATCTAGAAATGAGTAATATATTTTGCTAAAAAATATCACAGAACCTACAGCTCTGTTGTCAAGCAACACTCGACTCTCACACTGAGGTCCGTGTGAGAACCCCTGTACAGGTGGAAACATTAGGGAGTGTATCGCTTAAGACACTACTGTTCCCTGTTCACCTAGCAATAAATAGGTACCCGGGGTTTCCGTCCTGGCGTGGGTCGCATCCTGTAGACAAAACCTAATTTGCCCTGAAATGCTCTGCAATAGCCCCAGGGGCTATTCGTATACAGGTATGTACCTGTAATATGTCCATTGATATCAACCTATGGTTTGTATACATTGTACTTGTATTTGAAGATATAGACAATTAACTGTATTTTATTATTATTGCCTATAAAAAATAGAAGAACAAAATAACAAGAATAAACATTAATTACCCTTTCCCCTTTAACTCGTATGTACAGTATGATTGTTATTGTTAATGAGAGCCATTGAAAAATGGCCCCGACAAAAATGCTACATCCACAAGGATGGTAACAATTTATCTTAGTTTTACTACACAAAGCATAATCAACATTTTTATGGTAGACGTATTATCCTTTTACTTTATGATTACCCCCTAATGCTATATTATTAGTAATTGTCGATTAATAACATGACTACTCAGTGATATGAGTACTATATAGGAATTATTTATGAAATCCTGACAGATTCGCTTCTAAGGTAGAGTGACCCTAAGAATGCAACCCATTCACTATTGCTCATTCAATGGCTGACTGCTAGAAGTGTTTTTCAGCAATCACATTCAAATGACCCTCCCAATCTACATTGTCCCTATCCATTCTTCAGGAAATGTAATACAAAGTCCAAAATAACATTTATCTAAAGTTCACTCAAAATTATTACATACCACTTAAGAATTTTACAAAACCTTGTATCATTGTATGCTCTTAATTTTAAAAAATGGCCCATAATTTTGTATGAGAACAAATAGGCATCAAGGAAATAAAATCTGGTGTGGGTGGTGAAGGATGTGCAGAAGACATCCCAGGAGGATTGGTGGGAAATGTGTGAAAAAAAGTTGCATGGTAGCGGCTTCTCTAAGCATGATAAATTGGACTACCAAGTGTTGAAAAAGGTGTGCTTGTATTTTTCAGGAGTCCAGCTGTAGGTCGTCCGAATGAGTGAGGCAGCAAATCTATTAATGATACACACAAGTGATGCGAATGTGAAACTGCGCTGGTGATACACAAACTACCACCCTAAAATCAATAAAGGCCTCTATTGAGCACCAACATGGTAGTGAAAACTACTGTACATGACTAATGAGAACTGTAATGGGTAAATTAACATTATATAAAAAGACTCAAAGGTAAAAATCACGGTGCATACCAAATCAACTAATAAGTGACCTCTAAGGCAAGATAAACACAACACCAGTCATAATAATGCACTGTATACTCTAATTTTTCTAGTTAATTCAAAATTGTTTATGCCACATTATTCATAGCAACCTATGACAGTGCTTGCATATTAGGCACCAGTGCTTTCCCAACACCAAGTCAGCTTTATGATAAACTAGATATGTTTATCATGATCTTGTCCCCAAGATACTAAACAACTGAATGGTCCTAATCATAAATGTTTATTGACACCTATTACATTTTCTTAAATGATCTCCTCTACTCTTAAAAGCAAGAACAGAGATTCATATTTAACCTAAAAGTACAGAAAGTGATAACAGAGAAATGAAATGTGTGACAATAAAGAATCCCACTTGATCTGATTTCCTTAAAATATATTATTTTATAACAAATAATAGTAAAAAAAAAAATAATAAATATTAAATAGCATTACTGATAAATAATTCTTATGAAATACAGTTATACAAACTTGCATAAAAAACATATACATACAATATGCATCAGTAATATTTGAAATTTCTGACATCCTAATAACAGTGGAACCTCGACTTAAAGTTTAATCTGTTCGTTGACCTAGCTCGAAGAACTCATTTGCACGTATGTCAATCAATTTCCCCATTTAAATTAACTGAAATGCCATTAATCCATTCCAGTGGAATACCTGCCTTGGGAGGTCAGGTCAAAATACTTCAATAATATGACGCTATATCAACTCTCTGGCTTATTTTATCTAAAATCAAAATTCATCTAATATGACATATTAAAACATAAATTTAAACATAAAAACATGACTATACTCTAAATGAATAAATAGGCCAGTGTTGGCGGCGGCAAAGGCCATTCCCTCTCCCGCTCGACTAATATCTTATCTATCTTCCCATGCTCTTATTATAAGAGAAAATGGAGTGTTTGTGAGATTAACTGCACTAGATCACTAGTTTCATAAGGAAAACACTAAAACAATGTATTTATAAATAAGAAATATTGTATAAAAACATAAAGCATCATAGAGAATGTAAAGCAATGAGAACTGTTTTATATAAAGTTTTCTTACAACACTTACCTTGGAGCAGATGCAGGCAGAGGTTGAGGGTGGGAGATAGGCAGAGCAGCGTAGGATGTCAGTGGCCCTATAAACCTCCAACAACAATGGAGGAGTTAGCTTCATTTCGTCCTTTTTCTATCGCTTAATCGCTTAACTTACTTGCTACACTCTTATTGCTACACTTTATCGCTGAACTTAACTGCTACAATTTGTTTTACTTTTTTTTTTCACTTCACCCTTCACTGATTTACTTGCTACACTTTATTGCTTGCTTATGTTTGTCTGTGATTTCATGCTTTAATTCCATGGAAATCATCCTCTTTTTCTTCTCAGCACTGTCCTTTGCACTTACTTTCTTAGAAAAAAGAAATTTTGCCAAATGACTGTAAAAAATGCAAGCAAAGCACAAGAGAAATGCTTCCACAGCGAGGAACACACGTACACTGCTCACTGGATGTTTTGGCATTCGCTGCACCAGCTGGTGGCAGCATTCCGAAGTTCCTCCTTATCAATTAATATGAAAATTATTATTATAATTATTATTTATTATAATTTAAGGGGACTTAAGCTCGCTCATTTTATATTATTATTAAATCATTATTATTAATTCAGGAACGGAAGACATATCCAATTCCTAGAACAAGAACCCCCTCACGCAGTGCCAATGAACCTGTGACACTGTGAGTGGCTGGTTGCTCCATTCCCTAAAAAAAAAAAAAAGTGATTATTTCCATGGGAATTAAAAACATGAAATCATATGATTAACAAGCTAGTATTGTGCAGGTATGTGGGTTGACAGGGAAGCGGGGAAGGCTGTGCTTGTAACTCGGATTGTTGTGTCCGTAAACTCAGAGCATCAAAAAAATCGACCGAGCAATGGCTCGTATCTCAAAAAACTCGTCTGAAGGGACACTCGTAGTCGAGGTTCGCATTGTATATAATAATATATATTATTATTGATCTTTCTGCTACGTTTCTATTTCAGATATGTAAATAATAAATGAATAATTATCTTACACTAAAAAAATACCAGAATATAATGTGGGAACATGTCCTCAGTGTGGCTTCCTCATAGCAGTGTTATGAATGAAACAAAAATACCAACCCGTGATTCACATCCCAGCAGTTTTGCTTATCTATCTGTATGAGAAACTTAGTTTAGAGATCAGATTTATGAACAAGCTTGAAATATTTCATGGAATTTTATTTATTATTATGACCATTATTATTACAGTATTATTATTGTGACAGCATTATCATCATTATATTACAGAGCATGAGGAATGAGAAGTAATCAGGTTTTAATCTGAGAAAGAGGAGACTAGCTAAAGTTCCTTGGATTAAAGACATCACCACATCAGAGCACTCTTCCCTACTCCTTCAGGTATACAGTATAAGCCCTATTATATGAATGCTAAATAATAGCAGCTACTGCTTCTTGGGCAGATTCTACAGTTATTGTAAGAGACGTAACAGACAGTCATCTCTACAAATTTGTGAGGGTTCTGTCCTGGAGGTTCCATGAAACAAAGTCTTAATGGCACAAAATATATATCTGCGATAACAACTTTTTATCAGATTTTGTGGTTCATTCTTTTTGCTTCAGGGGACTAAATTTCTGTAATGTGCTACTAATTTGGTTATTCTTTTGAACTCATTAAAGAAACAAAGATAAGAATAAGAGGTTCTAGTGTGGGAAGCCAATTAGCACTAGAGAAGACAATGGTATAGTTAGGCGGTGCAGGCAGAGTGGTTTAGCTCTCCTGATCACATTTTCGTTAACTTCTGGCCCTCTTGCGGCTTTTTCAGCTACTTAGCCTTCCTGTTTTTTGTACACATTTTGAAAAGCACTTCAAAAAAATATGTCAGGAGATTTCTTCAACTATAGAGCCATACAAGATAAGGCCTAAATCAACAGAAGGTCAATGTCTAAGGTAATTTACCCAAAATATAGAGTACTTATGAGGAAAACACAACATTTTCTAACTAATTTAAATGGATATTTGAAAACAACTAAGTTAATACCACTACTGTGTATTTTAAAAATAGAATTTGTTAGCTTTTTAGTTGTCATTGTCATTTGAAATCACTTTCGATAAAAACAATATATAAGCACAGGAACAGTACAAATATTACTATGAAATAACATGTTTTAGAACATCCAAAAATGTAACAATCATAACATTGCCTAAGACCTCAAAATTCACATTTTTTGGCACCTTTTGTATGTGCTTGCTTCTGAAATTAGAACCAGACTGAGCCACTGCAGAAAAACACTGGATAACTGAATCTGTTTGCTGGTTGCTTATCAGTCAAGTAGCTGGATAACTGAGAACCGTAAATAAGGAAGCCAGCGAATTGTAGAGATGACTGTGTGCTGAATATGTCGTAACTTTGTTTATTCATGTCTAAACTCTGAAATAACTTTAAAAGTAATGGCAAATAATAATCAAAATGAAGAGGTTATGTTTTAAATATGTAATACCTTGAGAGATAAGCGATTGACTCATGGACTGATAAATTTAAACCAATGAATAATGAGCCATTTAATTACTGGTGGTCATCTCATGTTTGGTACTAGTTGTTCTTCACTTATCAGCGACTATCAAACATTAGTTTGTTGAATCGTGATTACTTGAAAAGATAGATAGCACTGCATGGTGAGTTTTATCATATCAGGCACTGTTGTTTCGTTAGAGTCAAGTTGCTGCCACATATTGCCCTGGTCACTGTCAAAAATAAAAGAAAACATATGAAGAGGAAATCTAGAACCCACTACCTGCCCGAAACGCCTGACTCGCCAAGTTTGTGAAGTTTTATGTGATTCCTGTGGGACACTAGCAGCAACAGCCTGGTTGACAGGTCGTCAACAAAGAGCATGGCCTATAAATTGAGCTCAGGGGGGGGGGGGGGGGGGGGTAGAAGTGACTTGAAACTAGTCACAGGTTTGTTTTGTCTGGCACAGGTAAACTGTTCTCTGGCTACTTGTGACCCTCGTGTCAGGCATTGCATAGGCACTGATCTATTGTCTGAGGCCATTGATAAATTATGATCAGACATTAATCACTGATGACCCTCCCACAATGTACAACATAGTCCCAGAATTGTCTACTTTGTCTCCTTTGCCTCGTGAATCCTCTCTGTGATAATATTGCCAAATCTGTGAATGTTTTCAGCAGTTTACCTGCAGACTTATATAAATCATATACTTGGTATTAATATATATTAACTATATATTTGAAATTAGTTCTGTACATAAATCACACTTGGCATTGTTTCTGTAAATAATATTAAATACCTGGTGTTATGTCTGTACATGAATTATATCAATATATATCCATATACAATGTTTCCAGCATATGCTACAGCTGGTTAAAACTAAATTTTACCAAAAATTGTGGTCATGGGACAGCTAAATACGTACTCAAAACCAGAGCCCAAGACTTATAACGTGTTGAGATGTTTTCACTAATATAGGTGTTTATACTGTGGTATCTTTATACAGATAACTCATATCAACTTTCTGTTTGTATGCCCTTGATGTATTTTCATAATAAATCCAAAATACATTATTGTTTAATTTTCCTTTTTATAATGACAGTACCAGAAAATGAACCATTAAGCATATACAGTAAAGTGTCGTTTAACACGGTAGTACGTTCCTGAAAACGCAAATGCTGTGTTAGACAAAATTCAGAAAGAACATAGGGAAAATAGGTTACGTTTCAGTGGAAGCCCCAAAAAGCAAAACAACTTTTTTAGATCCTCGCGTATTCTTACAAAATAAAAGTGAATATGGTAAATGTAGTGCCTGTCCATGGTATATTACTGTGCCTTAACCCTTAAAAGCGGTCTAAAAAAAAAAAAATGTATGTATACGTTCACTCTCGAGCGCCCCAAATTTTTGAGAAAAAAATTCCTTTTTTTAAATAGAAGAAAGAGAGCAAAGGGACACCGCAGGCGTCCTCAATTATTTTATTGGCGCACCGTGAGTGCAACACACCCATTCTCTCATGTCTAGGTTGACTCAGGCTTATCGGTGCAATGATGAATGAATGACAAAGAAAACGTATATACAGTATAACGTTTAGGGGCGCTACGCACGTGAACGTATATATACGTTTGGACCGTTTAAGGGTTAAGACTACAAATGCAAGAGAAATAATATTTCTTACCTTAAATTGTTGGTAATGAATGTTATGAGGATGATTGTGAAAGAAGTGGAACTATCGATGGTTGGCCCTACGGGCTTAGGTGATGGTGTTGGTTGTCGGCAGAAGTGAATGGTAGAGGTTCTGGTACTGAAGCCGATGGTTGTATTGGAGTGTGCATAAATTCTGTAATGGATCTCTGGGCTCTTTTACCCTGCGGTACATTATACAGCTGCCGGTAAGGCATCATCAGCTGGTCTAGATCCTATTTCAAAGCACTGCTTCCAGATTTGTTAGGGTCCTCTTCAGTGAAAAAGTCTGCAAGTTTAGCAGCAATATAGAACTGCTCACATAACTGCTGCAATGTTCAACTGTTTTTCATCCGTTCCTCTTCATCTTCTCAGTATCTCCCTCCCTGTATCCTGTGCATCGAGCTTTACCAACATTTCCCTATGAACTCCTGTCTTTATCATCATCATCATCATCATCATCTAAGAGCTAATTCACATCTTCAAAACCATCACCTGGTAATCTCCTTGCCAGCTGAACAATTTCCTGAACCTGACTCTCAAGCAAGGGAAAACCAGTGAAAGAATTAACTACAGAAGGCCATAACTTTCCCTAGCCTGCATTTAATGTTGAGTGGGGCACTTCATTCCATGCAATTCTAGCATAGCTGATGGCATCTGCAATATTAAATTTATTCCAGAAACTTGGTACTGCCAAGTTGGAGTCAGAGTCCATTCATGAAACTAGTTTTATCATAACTATTTTTTGTGTAGTTACACTTGAATAGACTTAATAACTCCCCAATCCAGTGGTTGTATTAGAGATGTATTAGAGATGTTGTATTTGGAGGTAAAAATACAACTTTTACATGTGGGGTCACATCCAGCAATGCTTGTGGACAAGTATGGGAATTATCAAGAATGAAGAGAGCCATGAATACAAGGTTCTTGTTGAGCAGGTAAAACGACTTCAGGAATAAAGTGATGTTTAACCAGTCAAACAAATATTTCCCCTGGTCATGCATGCCTAAATGGTTGACTCCAAATATACTGGCAAGGTGTTTTTATCTACACCTTTCAAAGCACGAGGATTCTTAGAGTAGTAAATAACCATGGGCTTACACTTGAAATCACCTGCCGCATTACCGCAAAGGAGCAAGGTGAAGCAATCCTTTGCTGTCTTGAAGCCTGGTGCACTTTTCTCTTGCTGACTGATATAAGTTTGAGTTGGCATTTTCCAAGAAACACTTGTCTCATCAGCATTAAGCACTTGATGATGAGAGTGGTGTGGGTGGGAGTGAGTGGTTTAGGGAGGTGGGGGATGCCGATAGGTCTCCCATGTTGACACAATGGTGTAACCCACTAACTCACAGACCATCCAGCCTGGCGGACGACCAGGCGCTCAAAATTTTTTCCTCTCCTGCAACCGTGTTAAACTAATTTTACGAAGTGTTAAACAAAAATATGCCACAATTCTCCAATCGTGCCATAACAAAAACATGCAAGACAAAATCATGTTAAACGACGGTCTACTGTACCATTTCAAGCAGTCAATTACTGAAATTAACTTTGTTCTAACACCCACCCTCCCATCATTTCTATCTCACTCTCTCTCTCAGCACTGACGCACTCTCCAACATTCACTATATAAAACTATACCATATAAAAATCCTTATTGTTATTACAGTATTATATTCATAAAATTATCCAGTGATCAATAGAATTGTGTAGAATATGAAATACTGTACATATGAATAATCTTGAATCCTTGTGCTTAATATATAGTAGAGACCCAAATAAACTGGTGGTTACAGTCCTGAAAACAGGCATTTTACATTCTCCTCAAAAGAAATCTTGGATCTGAAACGTGAAAAAAAAAAATTGCAAGCAACTGAGTAACAAACAATAGTTTCCAACAATGTAAAAAAAAAATTAACTGGCAACAGTCATACATCTAGCATCACCCCGACTCTGATAAACATGACACAGAGGTAAAGTGCCCTCTCAGTAACCCACAGACCATGATAGAGGGAAATGTTGTCACACTCACTATCAACAGCAGCTTCTATCAATCACAATGGGTTGGTATAGTCTTTGTATGGAGGATAAGAGACTTGCATCACTCTCCTGGACCATGGAGACCCTGCAATGGATATTGCAGATAGACTGACTGCATTCCACAGTCTACTGAAATGCCAAGAACTACAAGATGATTGACTAGCTGCTGGAATTTAACCCCAGCACATACTGTACATTACATGGGTGAGGGAATATGGAGACCAGACAAACTAGTAAGAAGATTAAAAAGGTCTTTTTTTTTTTTTTTTTTTATACGCTGCCCATCTCCAGCCAAAGCACAGCAATCCAAAAACGAAAAACACTTTTACCACTATTCAACATTTTCACCATCATTTGGTATTTATAGGTATTTACAAGAAGAAATATCTACTTATAAGCACGAAATGTATCAAAAGATGCACACTTTTAAAAAAACAGTTTAACATCGTGGAAGTATGCCAAGTTTGCAATTCTGTTTAAGAAAGGAGCATAGGAAGCTAAATGAAGAAAGCATTCCCTACAACAGAGGTCAGCAACCTACAGCCAGTGGGCTGGATCTGGCCCATAATGCGAAATACTCCGGCTCGCTGTCCCTAAGAGAAATATTATATCAACCCTACCCACAGCCTTTTATTTTTTGAGGACTTCCATCATCTTTAATTCAAGAACAAGCACAGACAGTGAAATTTGGCAAAACTAGGATCAGCTGCCCATTTTGATGACATATTGCATCTGGCCACTTCCAACCTGTCATCCAATACAGTGGACCCTCGACCAACGATATTAATCTGTTCCTGAGAGCTCATCGTTAGTCGAAATTATTGTTAGTCGAGTTAATTTTCCCCTTAAGAAATAATGGAAATCAAATTAATCCGTTCCTGACACCCTAAAGTATTGACCAAAAAAATTTTTACCACATGAAATATTAATTTTAATACACACAAACTGAAGAAGACATGTACAATTACATGACACTTACCTTTATTGAAGATCTGGTGATGATTGATGGGATGGGAGGAGGGGAGTGTGTGGATGGTGTCAGTGTTTAGAATGGGAATCCCCGTCCATTAGAACTTGAGGTGTCAAGTCCTTTTCCAGGGTTACTTCCCTTCTTCTTTTAATGCCACTAGGACCAGCTTGAGAGTCACTGGACCTCTGTCGCACAACATATCTGTCCATAGAGGCCTGTACCTCCCGTTCCTGTATGACATAACTAAAGTGTTTCACAACATTGTCAGTGTAATAGTCACCAGCACGGCTTGCAATAGCTGTGTGAGGGTGTTTTTCATCAAAAAAGGTTTGCACTTTAAGCCACATTGCACACATTTCCTTAATCTTCGAAGTAGGCAACTAATTCAATTTCTCTATTCCCTCCTCCAGAGCAGTTTCCTCAGGTCTGGCCTCTTCCTGTTGAAGATGATCTTGCAGCTCATCAGTGGTTAGTTCTTCGTTGTCCTCCTCCACCAACTCTTCCACATCCTCCCCACTAACCTCCAACCCCAAGGACTTCCCTAATGCCACAATGGATTCCTCAACTGGCATACACTTCTCAGGGTTAGCCTCAAATCCTTCAAAATCCCTTTTGTCTACACATTCTGGCCACAGTTTCTTCCAAGCAGAGTTCAAGGTCCTCTTAGTCACTTCTTTCCAAGCCTTACCTATAATGTTTACACAATTGAGGATGCTAAAGTGATCTCTCCAAAACTCTCTTAGAGTCAATTGAGTTTCTGAGGTCACTACAAAGCACCTTTCAAACACAGCTTTTGTGTAGAGTTTTTTGAAGTTTGCAATGACCTGCTGGTCCATGGGCTGCAGGAGAGGAGTGGTATTAGGAGGCAAAAACTTGACCTTGATGAAGCTCATGTCCCCAGAAAGTCACTCTGCCAAGTCTGAAGGATGACCAGGATCATTGTCTAATACCAAGAGGCACTTAAGGTCCAATTTATTTTCCAGGAGGTAATTTTTCACAGTGGGGGCTAATGCATGGTGTAACCTATCATAGAAAAAGTCGCTAGTGACCAATGCCTTACTGTTTGCCCTCCACAGCACACACAAATTAGCCTTGAGGACACTGTTTTTCCTGAACACTCTGGGAGTTTCAGAGCGATACACCAATAAAGGCTTCACTTTGCAATCACCACTAGCATTAGCACATGTCAACAGAGTAAGCCTGTCTTTCATGGGCTTAAGTCCTGGGAGTGCCTTTTCCTCCTGAGTAATGTAGGTCCTGCTTGGCATTTTCTTCCAAAACAGGCCTGTTTCGTCACAATTAAACACTTGTTCAGGTTTCAGTCCTTCAGCCTCTATGTACTCCTTGAATTCCTGCACATATTTTTCAGCTGCTTTTTGGTCCGAACTGGCAGCCTCACCATGCCTTATCACACTATGTATGCCACTACGATTCTTAAATCTCTCAAACCAACATTTGCTGGCCTTAAATTTACTCACATCATCACTAGTTGCAGGCATTTTTCTAATTAAATCGTCATGCAACTTCCTAGCCTTTTCACATATGATCGCTTGAGAGATGCTATCTCCTGCTATCTGTTTTTCGTTTATCCACACCAATAACAGTCTCTCAACATCTTCTATCACTTGCGATCTCAGTTTCGAAAACATAGTTGCACCTTTGGCAAGAACAGCTTCCTTGACTGCCGTTTTCTTGGCCACAATAGTAGCGATGGTTGATTGGAGTTTTGTGTACAACCTGGCCAGCTCGGAGACACGCACACCACTTTCATACTTAGCAATGATCTCTTTCTTCATATCCATAGTAATTCTCACCCTTTTTGCTGTAGGGTTGGCACTAGAAGCTTTCTTGGGGCCCATGGTGACTTACTTTGCAGGTGCAATCACTAAAAACGCTGTGATAATATAAAATGTTCCGACTATGTTTGGATGCGACCGCGGTGGCTGGCTGGCTTGTAAACACTGGCACCCACGGGACAAGTGAGGCACGCTCAGGCCACATGTGGATGCGTCTCGAATGGAACGAATCGCATTGGTTGATTTGTTTAGCGCTAGTCGAGGCAAAATTTTTGCGTTAAAATGTATCGCTAGTCGGATTTAACGTTAGACGATGCCATCGTTGGTCGAGGGTCCGCTGTATTGAGAGACTGTCGAGCGAAAAATACCAAGTATAGTAGGGCCCCCGCTTTATGGTATTTTGCCTTACGGCGTTCCACTAATACGGACATTTCAAATTATGACCAAAACTCGCTATACAGCTCCCCACACTTAACTTTCTAATGCGGTCACCATACCAAATCCGGTGTGCTTACATTCGTGAGCACTTCGTCTCTCCATTGTGTCTGGAACTTCCAAAATTTCAAGTGTTTTAAAGCTATTTCATGTTTACATTACTCGAAAATTTACTTATGGTACCGT
>NC_069404.1:36385766-36458266 GCF_026875155.1 Cherax quadricarinatus
AAGAAAAGGAGATTTTTTTAGTGCCGGAAAAGGAAAAAAAACTGGCGGGAAATGGCAAAATCGTACACCAAATCCAGTTTTCCCGGGAGTGGAACCACAGCGATGGCCCCACTCCAAACCAAACAGATACAGATACTAATGCCGAAAAAAAATCCCCCCCCAGTCCCAACAATCCCCACCAGTCCATAACATTTTCTTTGCAAAATACGGGTCTAAAGCCACAACAACAACAAAAAAACCTTTCATCCGTGACGCTTGCAGAGGCAAAGGCAATTTTTTGGGGCTTTCACTGAGACCCACATAAAGGATCACTTGGACACGAAATATGGATCCCAGTTACAACCATACAGATGTGACAATGAACAGGCAAAAGGGGGGGGGTTTGGGCCTGTACATTGCAAGTACTTGTTTGCACAGAACTGCTTAATGCCCAAATGAGTAGGGGGAAGTTTTAGCAGAAAAGGTCAAAACCCAAAAACCTAGTCATTGTGGGTCTAAAGCCTCCGATGAAAACCCCCAGCAATTCCAGGAAAACTTTTAAAAAAATGACCCTTCTGGAAAATTTCCAGCTCCTGCCCCAACATCTTGTCCTGGGGGACTTAAAACTTAAGGGCCCCAAAATGGGGGAAAATATAGCAATAATATTTTTTGCAGAAATAACCCCCAGACAGCTCTGAGAAAAACTCACATCACACGAGTTTTTAAAAATCTCTGCACAAAATTAAATTTTAAAACCCAGCAAATAATAGAGCCTACTAACTGGAGAATACACTAGACCTCATTTTCCTAACAATGATATTGATAAGAAATGTCCCATATCAAAAACAATATACTCAACACAAAAAAATTGAGGTTCAGACATGTATGCGGGGGGGCCCCAGCCGACAAATAGACTACCCACGAGGGAGCATTCCCCAAATTCAACTTCAATAACAAAACAAAAAGTGGCCCAAGAAAAAACCAAGTCCTAACCGAAAAAAATGGGAAAATCTAAGCAACACAGACCCAAATTTTATGCCTAGAACAGTTAAAAACCGGGGGCCCCGATGAAATGACAAGGCTTTTTCCCAAAAAAAAAGGGAGGAGTAGTTTAAAAATGAAAGGACGGGGCCTCCCTTTACGGCGAGGGAAAAAAATAACAAGCGGCAAAAAGAGGTCAAATTTTCTAAAATGCCAGGGAACACGGTCAAGAAAAAAAACTTTGAACTTAAGCTAAAAAAATTTTCTTTAGAGTCGGGAATCGCGGGAAGAACTAAAAGCCATAAATGAAATCGAAAGAAACCCAAAGTATTTCTTCCCATGCCAATCAAAATCGAGACAACGTCAGTTTTGGGGCCCCCCATTTAAAACAAGATGGGTCCAACAGTGCAGAAGGAAATAGGAGCACTAAAGCCCCCAAAAGACTCAGTTTTTAGCAGCCCCAAACCCCAAAACAGAGTCGAAGATCAAAAAAATTTTTTTATGAAGACCCAAAAAATTTTGATTAACCAACCATCCGATTTATCCGACCCCAAAGACTTCGAACAGGCGATAAATGAAATCCCCTTTTCACTCGCCCCAGGGGCCAGACTCATGGGGCTCTGTGTTTCATCAAAACTCAAGAAACCCTATCACGAGCCTTTTCCATCCTATGGAGAGGGACAGGACAAGGGGGGCGCCCTCATTACTAAAAACAAAAAACATACCCCACTCCACAAAGGGGAGTAAAGAACAAAAAAGAACTACGACCAATAGCACTAACATCCCCTATATAAAAATCTTTGAAAGGGTCCAAGAAACAAAAATCACACCCCTCTAGAAACCATATTAACAACCCCGGGGAACAGGGGTTTTGAAAAAAGTCGCTCCGTCGTCTCAAATACTGGTCACTACGACAAGGGCCCAAAAGCACTAGAGCAAAAAAAATCAGATGAATATATACGACTTTTCAAAAACCTTCGACAAGTGTGACCTGGGGTAATAGCGCACAAAATGCCGGGTAAAGGAATAACAGGAAAAGTCGGTCGATGGATTATAATTTCCTCACTAACAGAACACAGAGAGTAGTCGCAAAAAGAGTAAAATCCGAGGCCACGGGGAAAAGCTCTGTTTCCCCGGCCCCCAGTACAGCTCCCACTTGTTCCTCTCCTCAATCCGACATAGACAAGGGGTCAGCCCAGCCCAAACCCGGTCCTTTCCCTTGCAGACACTCAAGGGCCCCGGGGACACAACCAAAACTTTCGTGGGCTGCAAAAACAATATGAAGTTCAACAAAGAGAAATTTCAATTACTAGATATGGTAAACATGAGGAAATTAAATCTTCATCAGAGTACAAAACAAATTCTGGCCACAAAATAGAGCGAAACACCAAACGCCCAAAGACCGGGGAGTGATTATGTGGGAGGATCTCACCTTCAAGGACCATAACATTGTATCAATCGCAACTGCTAGAAAAATGACAGGTGGATAATGAGAACCTTCAAAACTAGGGGGGCCAAGCCCATAAATGACACTCTTCAGGTCACTTGTTCTATCTAGGCTGGAATATTGCTGCACTCTAACAGCACTTTCAAGCAGGTGAAATTGCCAACCTAGAAAATGTACAGAGAACTTTAACGGCGCGCATAACGGGATAAAACACCTCAATTACGGGGAGCGCTTGGGGTTTCTAAACCTGTATTCCCTGGAACGCGGGAGGGAGAGATACATGTTTATATACACCTGGAAAATCCTAGAGGGACTAGTACCGAACTTGCACACGAAAATCCCCACTCACCTACGAAAGCAAAAGACTTGGCAGACGAGCGCCACCACCCCCCAATGAAAAGCAGGGTGTCACTAGCACTTAAAGACCATACAATAAGTGTCAGGGGCCCGAGACTGTTCAACTGCCTCCCAGCACACATAAGGGGGATTCCCAACAGCCCCCTGGCAGTCTTCAAGCTGGCACTGGACAAGCACCTAAAGCCCAGTTCCTGATCAGCCGGCTTGTGGCTCGTACTTGGTTTGCGTGCAGCCACAGCAACAGCCTGGTTGATCAGGGCTGATCCACCAGAGGCCTGGTCACAGACCGGGGCCCGGGGCGTTGACCCCCGAAACTCTCTCCAGGTAAACTCCAGTTAAGTGTGAACCACCAGGTGGTATTTTGTTTTAGTTAGTTGACGGGGTGTATCAGGGAGATAAGATGTTTTCTAATGGTAGTTTTGAAGGTGATGAATGTGTCTGCAGTTCTAGAGTTCTCAGGTAGGGTATTCCAGATTTTTAGGGCCTTTGACATACATTGAATTTTTGTAAAGGTTTAGTCGGACAGGGGAATGTCGTAGAGATGTTTGTGTCTGGTGTTTTTGGCCTGTGGGTTCTGTCACAACTATCAAGAAACGTTTTAGGTCAAGGTTGATATTAGAGTTTAAGGCCCTGTAGATGTAGATTGCACAGTAGTAAGTGTGGATTTACTGAACTGGGAGTAATTTTAGATCTATGAAGAGTGGGGGGGTGTGTTGCCAGGGATGGGATTTAGTGATTATTCTTACTGCAGCTTTTTTTTGGGTTATTATTGGCTTTAGGTGTGTTGCTGCAGTTGATCCCCCAAACACAAATAGCATAGGTAGGGATGGATAAATAATGAGTGGTATAGTGTGAGAAGGGCATTTTGCGGCACGTAGTATCGAAACTTGGAGAGGATCCCAACCGTTTGGATACTTTTTTTGGCTATTGCTGGATATGGGTGCTGAAATTCGGGTTGTGTCAAGGTATAAGCCTAAAAATTTTTCCCCATTATTTCGGGAATTAGGGGTTTGTCAATTTTAATGTTAATTTGGCATCTCCCTCTGCCCCAAACAAAAAAAGAAAAGGTTTTGTCATGTTAAGCTAATTTTAAAATTGGCTGCACCAAACGAATTTTAATCAGCCCCATTCAAAATGGGGTTGAGGGGGCAAGTTTTAGGTGAGAGATGACATAATCGTGTCACACAAAGAGAATTTTTTTTTTCGGGTTTGGATACGTTGTAATCTCAAATTAAAAATTTAAAAAACTTAACATTATTTTGGCATAAATATAAATTTCCTTTCGACGAACTTAGTATCTTAAGAGTGTCCATACCAGATTTAAGTAAATTTGTAATACGTACAGTTTCCGCTGTAACCCCCTTGTGGTTTACCTTTTTTTTATTATAAAAATAATGTACAGTTTCTCTTTCATCTGATTTTTTGGGGCGCTGGCAACAGGTCCCCCGCAGCGTCCGTTCCCCTAAGACACTCCACTCAGCCTCCCTCCAGCAGCACCAGCAGCACACACTTGCCCTGAATCCAACCCGGGTATTATCTCTCTCAGGGGTGTTCCCAGTCCGACTATTAAGGAGAGGACTAATTGTTAAAACACCCTTACTGATGGGGAGGGCTTTCATTTTAAATATTATATTAATGATATAATGTAAGAGCACTACAAAATATTAAAGCTTTTTGCAAAATGACCGCCTCACCAAAAAGGGAAAGCCTAAAAAAAACCCCCTAAAGGGAAAGGGTTTCTTGATGTTTGGGGAGGGGGCCTTTATTTAGGGAATTGGACTGTCTCCCTTCCCCGAATTAACCGAATGCTTCCACATCCTCCCCCCCCCCCAGGCCTGTATAATCCCCGGGTTCAGCGCTTCCCCCTTGATTATTAAAAAAAAATCTAAAAAGAAAAACGAAAGTTTTTTTTTTTAAAAGTAATTTATGCAGGAAAAGGGGGTTCTAGCCCCCTTTCCCCACATTTAAATTGCTCTTACACACCATGGGAAACGAGGAAGAATTCTTTACCCTTCCCTATGGAATAAGGAAATAAAGAAGAAACGAACTGTTAAGAAAAAAAGAAAGCCCAGTTGGTGGGTTTGGTTACTCCCTAATGGGTTTTCAGGGGGGAACTCGCTCCTGCCCCCCCCTCTTCAAATGATGCTACAAGGCCTCTCTCTCTCTCCTCTCTTCCTACTTTGTCAACCCCTAAAAGCTATTAAGGTTCCTGCCTCCACTACATCCTTGGGGGGCTATTCCACTTCCTTACACTTTTTTGACTGAAGAAATACTTCCAACATCCTGTACTCGTCTGAGTCTTCAGCTTTCCAAATTTTGACCCCCTTTTCGTGTCCCCCCTGGAACATCCGTCTCTCCCACCTTTTCTATTCCCCCCAGTTTTTTAGTCTTATCAAATTCCCCTGACCCTCCCTTTCCCCCAGGGCTCATCCGATTTCCCCCCAACCTTTCCCTCGACACATTCCCCTGAGCTCTGGGACAGCCTTCTTGCAAAAACCTTTGTCTTTCCTAACTTCTGACTCTTGACCCCGTACTCACCTATTTTTCTCACCTAGTTGAGGTTGCAGGGGCAGTCCAAGCTCCTGGCCCCCCCTCTTTACTGATCGCCAAATAGTCACTTCCCTGAACCGTGACTTTATCATACCTCTGCTTAAAGTATGATGGGGCCCCTGCCTCCACTCCCAATCGTTTTCCCAAAAACTTTTTCCCCCTTTCCTGACACTCTGGGGCTAAAGGGAAATACTTTCCAACATCCCTGTAAATTCATCTGGCCCTTCAACTTCCATTTTGGCGCCCACCTTTTTTTCTGTTTTCCCCATCTCGGAAAAATTCCTGTCTTTGTTTTCCCCCCTTGTCAATTCCCCCAGATTTGATGCATTTAAATGCCCCCCCCTATCTCTCCTGCCCTTTCCAGGGGTTGTCGGGTTATTTCCCTTAACCTCCCCCTCTTTTGACAAAACCTTTTGGGCTCTGGGACTAGTCTTGTTGCAAACCTTTGCACTTCTCTAGTTTTTTCCCGTGCTTGGCTAGGTGGGGGGTTCCCAAAACCCGGGGCCGCAAACCAATATGGGCCTAACGTACACGGGGGTACGGGGTCCTAAACGTTCCCTTTAATTAAGATGTGGGAAAATGCTGTTCGGAGGTTTGCAGGGGCCCCTTTGAACCCGACCTTTTTTGGGTTGTGTCGTTCAGGAATTTTGCCTGGTGTTATACTCACCCCAAGATTTTTTTCCTTGATGATGTTTGTAGTCTTGGCCCCCTAAAACGTACCCCGTCTGGGGTCCTTTTTTGGGCCTTCCCCAATTTCAGATTTTTGCACTTTTTGGGGTTTTGAACCCCCGGGACCCCAATTGGGGGACCAGGTCTCCCACCCACCATCTTCACTATTCCACCCTCCCCCCAATCTCTACAAACTCACCTTTAAATCACTACCCATCCCCCAATTTCACTACCCCACCCCCCCATTATCAATTTAAACTCCTTTCCACCACCATTACTACTCCACCCACCCAAAAAAAAAAACTATTCCCCCCCACCCCCACACTTTTTCCACCCACCACCATCACTTTTCCCACCCACCACCTCACTATTCCACCCACCACCATCACTTTTTCCCACCCACCACCATCACACTCCACCCACCCCCCCTCACGGCCCCAAACCCACCACTATCGGGAACTCCACCCACCCCCAAACCATTTACTCCACCCCCCACCACTATAAACATTACCCCCCAACCCCCATCACTATTCCACCCACCACCATCATTTTTCCCCTCCCCCCACCATCACTATTCCACCCACCACCATCACAAACCCCACCCACCACCATCACTATTTCCCAAAAAAAACACCATCACTATTCCACCCACCACCACCCCCAATGCTCCACCCACCACTATCAGAACCCCCACCCCCCACCATCACAACTCCACCCACCATTATCAGAAAACTCCACCCCCCACCATCACTATTCCACTGACCACCAAACTACCCCCACAACCACTATCAAAACCCCCACCAATCATTATCTCTACCCCCACCCAAACCCCCATCACTACCCCACCCACCACCATCCAAACTCCACCCACCACATCTCTACTAAAACCCACCCCCCCCATTTCTCAAACTTCACCATGTCTTCTCCACCCACCATTATCACACTCCCATCCCCCACTATCACTACTCCACGGGACCACCATGACAAACCCCAACACACCCACTATTGTACTCCGTCCACCATTATCACAACTCCATCCACCACCATCACTACTCCCCCCCCACCCCCCATTCACTGCCCCCCACCACTATCAGCACTCCACCCAAACCCCCGCTGTTTAAAAACCCAAACCCCAAACTACCCCACACACCACTACCCAGTACTCCACCCATCATTATCTCTACCCCTTTTCCACCCCCAAATCACTATTTCCATCCACCCCCATCACTACTCCACCCACCACCATCCTGTTTCCACCCACCCCACCCCACTGCTCCCCCCCCACCACCATAACTACCCCACACACCCTATCAGTACTCCCCCCATAAATTATCTCTACCCCCTCCACCATCACTGCTCCCCCCACCACCTTTAAAATTTACTCCCCCCCCACCCCCCTCACTACCCTAAAACCCCACTATCAGTACTCCCCCCATCATTATCTCTACCCATCTGCCACCATCTCTACTAAAACCCCACTACCATCTCTCCCTAAAAACCCACCACCCTCACTATTTACGACACACCATGTCTACTCCACCCACTATTTCACTACTCGTCCCACCACCTCACTACTCTATCCACCACCATAAACGACTCCCCACCCACCACCATCCTACTCCACCCCCCCAAAATATCACTATCCGCCGACCACCTTTCCCTTCCCCCACAAAACCACTATCTGTTACTCCACCCACCTTTAAACACTACCCCAAACCCACCACCATCACTACTCCACCCACCACTTTTATACAACACCCCCCACTGTTCCCACTACCCCCCACCACCATCACAAACTCCCCCTTTACCCCCCATCACTAACCCACCCCCCTTAATGTTTCTGGAAAAACTCTAAAATTTTGAACTAGAGGTTTACCCTTTTTCCCAGGTTTTTATACGAGAACCATACAAGGGACGATTGCCTCACTAAAAAAGTAGATTATGTGGGAGTACAGTGGCCCCCCCCGCATACCGATTTTAATCCTGCAAGAGGGGTCATTGTTTTGCGAAATTAAACGGTATGCGAATGAATTTTCCCCCTAAGAAAAAATGGAAATCAATTAAATCCGTGCAAGACCCCAAAAGTATAAAAAAAAAAAATTTTTTTTCCACATGAAATGTTAATTTTAAAAACACAAAAAACTTAAAAAGGGATGCACACTTACAGACACTTACTTTTTTGAAGATCTGGGAAAGATTTAAAGGGATGGGAGGAGGGGAGAGAGAGTGTTTGTGTTTTGAAGGGGAATCCCCTTCCATTAAGACTTTAGGTGTCGGTCCTTTTCTGGGGGTTAAATTCCCCCCTTTTTCCCTTTTTAAAGCCACAAGGACCACTTCAAGTCACTGGGCTTCTTTCGCAAAAACATACTGTCCTATTTGGGCCCGTAAACCCCTCGTTTCCTTTTTTGACTTCCCTAAAGTGTTTTTAAAAACAGTGTCAGTTTAAAAAATCACCAGCCCCGGCTTGCCCAAAAGCTGTGTGGGGGGGATTTCTCATCCATAAAGTTTTTCACTTTCCCGCCACATTTCCCCAGATTTTTCCCTTTAAAACTTTGTAGTAGGCAAATTCTTTAATTTCTCGTCTCCCAACCCTGAAAACCCGTTTTCTCAGGGCCTTTGGGCCCCTGCTCTTGAAAATTGATTATCACTCATCAGGGGTTTTGTTCTTCATTTGGTTTCCCCCCTCCACCAACTCTTTCCACATCCTCCCCCCCTAAAACCCCCCAACCCCAAGGACTTTCCCCCAAGCCCACAATGGATTTTCCCCAACTGGCATTAAACCTCTCAGGGTTAGCCTCAAACCCTTCAAAAACCCTTTTGGCTACACATTCTGGCCACATTTTTTCCAAGCAAGTTTAAGGGTTTTTTTAGTCACCCCCCTCCCCAAACCTTTCCTATAAGGTTTTACACAATTGAAAGGGTATTAAAATGCTCTCTCCAAAACTCTCTTAGAGTCAATGAGTTTTGAGGTCACTACAAAGGGCCCCTTTTAAACAGGCTTTTGTTTACAGTTTCTTGAAGTTTGCAAAACCTTTCTGGGCCATGGGCCCGCAGAAAAAGGAATTGGGGATTTGGAGGGAAAAACTTGAGTTAATGAAAATTTCCAAGTCCCCATAAAGTCGCTCGGGCCCCGTCTTTAAAGGTTTACCAGGGGCATTGTCCCAACACCAGGAGGGCACTTTAAAGGGTTTTAATTTCTTTTCAGTTAGGGGGTCTTCCATTTGGCAAATGCATGGTGGGAACCAGTCCCAAAAAAAAAAGTCCCTAGTGGAACCCCATGCCTTACTGTTTGCCCTCCACAAAAAACCCAAAAACAAAAAAATTTTCCCTTTAGGAACATTCTTTTGCCTGAACGCTCTGGGAGTTTCCCGAGTGATACACTAATAAAGGCTTTAAATTTTCAATCCCCCATTTGCATTGGGAAAACACAACAAAAAGTAAGCCTGTCTTTCATAGGGTTATTCCTGGGGGTGCCTTTTCCCCCCTGAGTTAAAATTTGGTCCTGCTTTGGGATTTTCTTCCAAAACAGGCCTTTTCATTACCCAAATTAAAAAAACTTTTTTAGGTTTCAGGGCCTTTAGTCTCTATGTACTTCTTGAATTTTTCCCGCACTATTTTTTAGCCCTTTGTGGGCCAACTGGGAGCCTCCCCCATGCCTTTTTCAACTATGTATGACACTACCTTCTTAAAACCTCAAACCAAACCCTTTTCTGGGCCCCTTTAAATTTACTCACAATCAGCACTATTGCAGGCATTTTTTTAAATTTAAAACCTCCCTGCAACTTCCCCAGCCTTTTCGCTTTTGATCGCTTGAAGGCGTTATTCCCCCTCTACTGTTTTCATTTATCCACAAACCAAAAAGAAGTTTTCTCAACATCTTCCATCACTTGCGATCTTTTTTTTCGAAAACACAGTTAAACCTTTTGGGAAGAACAGCTTTCCTTTATTTCCTTTCCCGGTGCCCACAAAAAGTAGCGATGGGTTATTGGGGTTTCCCTTTAACCCCGGGCCAGGTTGGCGATTTCGCACTCCACTTTCATACTTATCAATGATCTCTTTCTTCATTTATATTGCAATTCTCACCCTTATTGGTGTATGGGGTTGGGCACTAGAAGCTTTCTTGGGCCCATGGTCACTTATTTTCCAGAAACAGCACCGAAAACACTGTAATAATACGAAATATTCCGATTGTATGCTTGGATGTTACCGCGGAGGCTGGCTGGTAAACAATGGCACAGGCGGCACATGTGTGGCTGGCTGAGGGCGCACATTGGACGCGTCTCGGACGAAAATCGGTGAGCGGGTTTTTAAGCGGTATGCGAGGCAAAATTTTTGCGATTAAAGCAAGCGGTATGCGGATTAATCGTTATGTGGTGCCATCGGTATGCGGGGGTCCACTGTATTATTCTTCCAGTTATGTCTTGGAAGAGCATGTGGGATGGGATGAAGTACCTGACATTCCTCTGGGTACAGAATTGGATTTGACTTCAGATACACAGCCAACTAGTGGCGGTGTATCTGAATGCACGCTTGTAACTTGGATTTTGGCTCACAACTCAAAGCAAATTATCGATCGAGTGACGGCTCATAACTCGGAAAACTCATAAGTTGGGGCACTCGTAAGTCAAGGAGCCAGTGTATTTTTTTTTTTAACACATCAGCTGTTTCCCACTGAGGCAGGGTGACCAGGGAAAAAAAAAAAAAACTTTGATCATCACTTATACATAATCACTGTCTTTGCAGAGGTGCTCAGATACGACAGTTTAGATGTCCCTCCAAACTGCTAATATCCCAATATACCGAATATATTATTTATTATATAAATATTATTTTATTATACAACCTCTCCTCACTTAGCACCATACTAGTTTACTGACCACTTGGATTTACAACCAGCTCTACAACCAGTATGCAAACCTAAATAATGTATATAAGAGCTGATTTCCTATTTTCTGTTTATTACAGTATACAGCACACTACTGTATAAACATTTAAAAATGTACCAGAAATGTTATAAATGGTGTAAATGTAACATTAAAAAAATATCTAAAGATGGGTGACACAAACCCACTACCAGTATAGTGTGCTCCTTGCTTAATGACCAATTCGCCTACTGACCTGCTCTTAGGAACGGAATCTGTTGTTAAGTGAGGAGAAGCTGTATATACTATGAGTTATATAAGTCATATAGCACCTAGTAATAGTGGGTAATCAGTATCTGTGCGGGTAGCAACCTAAAATTGATTTTTGGTATCAGTCATTTTTGATGATACTGATATTAGTACCAGCACTGGTGAATATTGACTAATTTTAATGGTATTGGTAGCGGTATCAGTCTAAAATTGAGTATCAGCATAGGCACAAAATTTGGTAGTGTTCCATTCTTAACCCGTAAACGGTCCAAACATATATATACGTTTTTTCAACATTTGAAAGTATGTAAAAAAAGTAGATCTTCTTTTTTTCTTTTTACATTTGAAAACGTGTAAAAAACTTTGATCTACTTTTTTTTGTTATACAGTGGACCCTCGACCAACGGTGGCATCGATTAATGATAAATCCGACTAGCGATACATTTTAACGCAAAATTTTTGCCTCGACTAGCACTAAAAAACTCGACCAACACTATTTGTTCCGTCAGACGCGTCCACTTCTGGCCAGTGTTTACAAGCCAGCTAGCCACCGCGGTCACTTCCAAGCATACAATTGGAACATTTCATGTTATCACAGCCTTTTTAGTGATTGCACCTGCAAAATAAGTCACCATGGGCCCCAAGAAATCTTCTAGTACCAACCCTACAGCAAAAAGGGTGAGAATTACTATTGATATGAAGAAAGAGATCATTGCTAAGTATGAAAGTGGAGTGCGTGTCTCCGAGCTGGCCAGGTTGTACACAAAACCCCAATCAACCATCGCTACTATTGTAGCCAAGAAAACGGCAATCAAGGAAGCTGTTCTTGCCAAAGGTGCAACTATGTTTTCGAAACTGAGATCGCAAGTACTCGAAGATGTTGAGAGACTGTTATTGGTGTGGATACACAAAAAACAGAAAGGCTAGGAAGTTGCATGACGATTTAATGAAAAAAATGCCAGCAACTAGTGGTGATGTGAGTGAATTTAAGGCCAGCAAAGGTTGGTTGAGAGATTTAAAGGGAAGGGAAGTAACCCCGGAAAAGGACTTGCCACCTCAATTCCTAATGGAAGGGGATTCCCCTTCTAAACACTAAGACCATCAACACTCTCCCCTCCTCCCATCCCAACAATCATCACCAGATCTTCAATAAAGGTAAGTGTCATGTAACTGTGCATGTCTTCTTCAGTTTGTGTGTATTAAAATTAATATTTCATGTGGGTTTTCTTCTATTTTCTTTCTAGTTCTTGTTCTTGTTTATTTTCTCTTATCTCCATGGGGAAGTGGAACAGAATTCTTCCTCTGTAAGCCATGCGTGTCGTAAGAGGCGGCTAAAATGCCGGGAGCAAGGGGCTTGTAACCCCTTCTCCTGTATAAATTACTAAATTTGAAAAGAGAAACTTTTGTTTTTCTTTTTGGGCCACCCTGCCTCGGTGGGATACGGCTGGTTTGTTGAAAAAAAAAAAAATTGAAAATATGTAAAAAAAACATAGATCTACTTTTGGAGCACTACGCATGTGAACGTAGATCTGCTTGGACAGTTTAAGGGTTAATCCAAGGAAGGAGAGGGTTACTCCAATGACTTGGATCTAGAAATGAGTAATATTTTTGCTAAAAATATCACAGAACTACAGCTCTGTTGCTAGCACACTCGACTCTCACACTGAGGTCCGTGGTGTGATCCCCTGTACAGGTGGAAACATTAGGGAGTGTTTCCTTAAGACACATACTGTCCCTGTTCACCTAGCAATAAATAGGTACCTGGGGGTTAGCCGTCTGGTGTGGGTCGCATCCTGTAGACAAAACCTAATTTGCCTGAAATGCTCTGCATAGCCAGGGGCTTTCTGTATATGTACTGTAATATGTCATTGATATTAACTAGGTTTGTATACATTGTACTTGTATTTGTAGATATAAAAATTACTGTTTTTATTATTATTGCCTATAAAAAATAGAAGAACAAATAACAAGAATAAACAGTAATTAACCTGTCCCTTAACTCGTATGTACAGTATGAGTATATTGTTAATGAGAGCCATTGAAAAATGGCCCGACAAAATGCTACATCCACAAGGGATGTACTATTTATCTTAGTTTTACTACACAAAGCATAATAAACATTTTTATGGTAGACTATTTCCTTTTACTTTATGTATACTATGTATATTATTAGGTAATTGTCGAGTATTAACATGACCACTCAGTGATATGAGTACGTATATAGGAATTTATTTTTACGATATCTGACAGATTCCTTCTAAGGTAGAGTGACCTATAGAAGGAAACCCATTCACTATTGCTCATTCAATGGCTGACTTGCTAGAAGTGTTCAGGCATCACAATTCAAATGACCCTCCAAACTACATTGTCCCTATCCATTCTTCAGGTAATGTAATACTATTCAGAATATCATGTTTAGTTAAAGTTCACTCAAAATTTTACATACCACTTAAGAATTTGTACAAAACCTTGGTATCATTGTATGCTCTTAATTTATAAAATGGCCCATATTTTGTATGTGAACAAATAGGGCATCAGAGGGAGAATAAATCTGGGGTGGGTGGAAGGAGGTGCAGAAGACATCCCAGGAAGGATTGGTGGGAATGTGCGAAAAAAAGTTGCATGGTAGCGGCTTCTCTAACCATGATGAACATGGGGAATATATAATAGCTAAATTCAAATCCAAATACCTACAAAAACCTCTCACATTGATAAACATCTACAGAGTTCCACAGTCAAACATTAGCCAATTTAGTCAAAACCTAGGAAGTATGATAACTGATGCACGCATGAACAAAGATCACTTACTACTCTCAGGTGACTTCAATATAAATCTCCTGCAAGACCAGGACCTACACGTTACTGAATTCACAAACACAATGAGTAACTGTATGTTACTACCAACAGTAACAAAACCTACAAGAGTTACAGAGACTAGTGTTTCCCTACTTGACCACATCTGGACCAACACCATATCCCTTTAAAATCAGGCATAATTACAGATAATACCACAGACCACTACCCTACTTTCCTCATAACAACTCTTGGTAAAACTACCCCAAGACACTACTAAAGTCACCTTCAGACTTCACAATGAGGCAGCCATTAATAACTTCACAACAGCAGTAGCAAACATTGATTGGCACACTGAGCTAGAAATCTATACAGATATTGACGAATGTATTAATAATTTTCTAAAAAAGACCCAATACCTCTATAACAAGCACTGCCCTAAAAAAACTAAACAGATGACAGCTAAGAGACTGAACAGTCCCTGGCTAACACCCAGCATTCTCAAATCCATAAATACAAAACACCAATATGAAAAACAGTACAGAATGGGTCACATAACCAGAGACCAAACAAAACGTTACTCGTCAATCCTAACCAGCCTGATAAGAAGGGCAAAAAAAATTGTATTATGAGAACAGATTATCCAACTTATTAGGTGATATAAAAAAGACCTGGAAAACTCTATCAGAAATTCTGGGAACAAAAAAGATATCACGAAATAGCGAAATAAAATTAGCAAAATCAGATGAACCCCAACCCCCACCAACAGAAACAGCAAACAGACTCAATGATTTCTTCTCCACTATAGGACAAAACCTTGCCAATAAAATCCCAAGCTCAGATACCCCACCAAATGACTACCTCACCGGCAACTACCCGAACACACTGTTCCTAGCTCCGACTAACCCATACGAAGTCTCCCTTATTATCAACGCACTAAAAAACAAGGCAGGAGATTTAAATACCTTACCACCCTTTATATACAAAAAACTGTCACAAGTGCTATCACCAATCATTGCAACACTCTTTAACAAATCCATAGAATCCTCCACCTTCCCTACAGTACTCAAAATAGCAAGGGTCACCCCGATCCACAAAGGAGGAGACCAAACAGAGTTGAATAACTATAGGCCAATATCCAACTTACACCCTCTCTCAAAAATCTTCGAAAAATTAATTCATAAACGAATCTACTCCTACCTTATCTCCCATAGCATACTCAACCCCTGCCAATTTGGATTCAGGCCTAATAAAAATACTAATGATGCTATTATACACATGCTAGAACATATATACACTGCAATAGAGAAAAAAGAAGTCCCACTGGGGATCTTCATTGACTTACGTAAAGCTTTTGATACAGTTGACCATGACTTGCTCCACGTAAAATTGTCACACTATGGTATAAGAGGGCACTCCCTCAACTACCTCAAGTCATACCTCAGCAACAGAAGCCAATATGTGTACGCAAATGGGGCAAACTCTTCTGCGCAACCAATTACAGTTGGTGTCCCACAGGGAAGTGTCCTGGCCCTCTTCTCTTTCTCCTATACATAAATGACCTTCCAAATGCTTCGCAATTACTCAAACCCACACTATTTACAGATGACACTACATACGTCTGCTCTCTCACCCGAGCCCAGTCACGCTAGCCAATACTGTAAATACCGAATTACAGAAAATATCTACCTGGATGAGGACTAACAAACTTGCACTAAACATTGACAAAACCTACTTCATTCAGTTTGGTAACAGAGCTACAGATGTCCCTCTTAACATAATGATAAACGGATCACCTATCACAAAGCTAACAGAGGGAAAATTCTTAGGAATCCACCTTGATAATAGACTCAAATTTCATACACATATACAACAAATTTCTAAGAAAATTTCCAAGACTGTAGGCATACTATCAAAGATACGGTACTATGTTCCACAGTCAGCCCTCCTGGCCCTATATCACTCTCTTATTTACCCCTATCTCACTACGGGAATTTGTGCATGGGGCTCAACAACAATTAACCATCTCAGACCACTAATTACCCAACAAAAGGCTGCAGTTAGAATGATAACAAATTCTCACTACAGGCAGCACACTCCACCAATATTCAATACACTAAACCTACTCACCATACAAAACATCCATACTTATTACTGCACCTATTACATACATAGAACACTTAACTCTGATATTAACCCTCCCCTCAAACATCTCCTTGCCAACCTCAACAGAACACATGACCATAACACAAGGCACAGATCACTCTTTGATGTTCCTCGTGTCCATCTCACACTATGCAAAAACTCAATGCACATAAAAGGCCCTAAAATCTGGAATTCATTACCTGTAAATATAAAAGAAACACTACCTGTTTATAAATTCAAGTCTCTTCTCAAAGATCACTTACTCACCCAAAACCAAATAAATACTGAATAACTGAACCTTATAAATTGTATATCTTAAATGTTTCTCACAATTATATCACATAAATGTTAAACCTAAAACCCAATCTAACTTTATTATTTTTTAAATACACTACCTAACAGAATACTCCATATGACTGAATGTACAACAATGCATGCAACCATATGACCTGTCTTTGTAATACTCATTTGTGCTTTATAGTTATCTGTTTACAATAATGTATTATCACTGATTTCATCATTGCTTAATTTTAAGCCAGCCCGAAATGCTATGCATAGTATAAGTGGCTTTGGCATGCTGCTCTTATCTGTATTTTTTTGTACCTCTGTATGTATGCTCAAATTGTTAATAAATAAATAAATAAATAAATAAATAAATTGGACTACCAAGTGTTGAAAAAGGTGTGCTTGTATTTTTCAGGAGTCCAGCTGTAGGTCGTCGAATGAGTGAGGGCAGCAACTCTATTAAGGATCACACAAGTGATGCTGAATGTGATCTGCGCTGGTGAGACACATACTACCCACCCTAAAATCAATAAAGGCCTCTATTGAGCACCAACATGGTAGTGAAAACTACTGTACATGACTAATGAGAACTGTAATGGGTAAATTATCATTATATAAAGAAACTCAAAGGTAAAAATCACATACCAAATCAACTTAAGTAAGTGACCTCTAGGCAAGATAAACATCAACACCCATCATAATAATGCTCTGTATACTCTAATTTTGCTAGTTTATCAAAATTGTTTATGCCACATTATTCATAGCTACCTGTGACAGGTGCTTGCATTATTAGCACCAGAGTTCCAACACCAAGCAGGCATTTATGATAAACTAGATTGTTAGCATGAATCTGTCTCCAAGATACTAAACAACTGAATGGTCTAATCATAAATGGTTATTGACTCCTATTACATTTTCTTAAATGATCTCTCTATTTTTATATCAAGAACAGAGATTCCATATTTAACCTAAAAGTACAGAAAGTGATAACAGAGAAATGAGAATGTGTGACAATAAAGAATCCCACTTGATCTGATGTCCTTAAAATATATTATTTTAACAAATATTGAAAAAAAAAAAAATTAAATATTAAAATTAGCATTACTGATATATAATGCTTTGTATACAGTATACAAACTTGCAGAATTAACATATACATACAATATGCATCAGTATTATTGAAATATTCTGACATCCTAATACAGTGGAACCTCGACTTAAGAGTTTAATTTGTTCCGTGACCTAGCTCGTAACTCAATTTGCTCGTATGTCAAATCAATTTTCCCCATTTAAATTAATTGAAATGCCATTAATCCATTCCAGTGGAATTCCTGCTCTTGGGAGGCAGGACAAAATACTTCAATATGACGCTAATATCAACTCTCTGGCTTATTTATCTATCAAAATTCATCTAATATGACATATTAAACAGTATACAGTGGACCCCCGCTTAACGATCACCTCCAAATGCGACCAATTATGTAAGTTATTATGTTTGTGCGTTTGTATGATGTTTGGGGGGTCTGAAAATGAAATAAATCTACTACAATATTCCTTATGGGGAAAAAATTCGGTCAGTACTGGCAAAACCCGAAATACTACTGGAAAGAAAAAAGTTCGTTAACCGGGGGTCCACTGTAATTAACATAAAAACATGATCTATACTCTAGAATGAATAAAATAGGCCAGTGGTGGCGGCGGCAAAGGCCATTCCCTCTCCCGCTCTGACTATATCTTCCCATGCTCTTATAAGAGAAAATGGAGTGTTTGTGAGATTAACTGCACTAGATCACTAGTTTCATAAGGAAAACACTAAAACAATGTATTTATAAATAAGAAATATTGTATAAAAACATAAAGCATCATAGAGAATGTAAAGAAATAAACTGTTTATATAAAGTGTGCTTACACACTTACCTTGGAGCAGATGCAGGCAGAGGTTGAGGGTGGGAGATAGGCAGAGCAGCGTAGGATGTCAGTGGCCCTATAAACCTCCAACAACAATGGAGGAGTTAGCTTCATTTCGTCCTTTTTCTATCACTTAATCGCTTAACTTACTTGCTACACTCTTAATGCTACACTTTATCGCTGAACTTAACTGCTACAATTTGTTTTACTTTTTTTTTTCACTTCACCCTTATCACTGACGTTCATTGCTACAACTTTATTGCCTTGCTTATTTGTCTGTGATGTCCATCTTTAATTTCCATGGAAATCATCGCGCTTTTTCTTCTCAGCACTGTCCTTTGCACTACTTTCTTAGAAAAAAGAAATTTTGCCAAATGACTGTAAAAAATGCAAGCAAAGCACAAGAGAAATGCTTCCACAGCGAGGAACACACGTACACTGCTCACTGGATGATTTGGCATTTCGCATCCACCAGCTGTGGCAGCATTCCGAATTCCTCCTTATAATTATTATGTATTATTATTATTATAATTATTATTATTATTAATTTAGGGGACCTAAGCTCGCTCATTATTATATTATTATTACAATATTATTATTAATTCAGGGAACCGGAGGACAATCCAATCCCTAGATCAAAGAACCCCCTCACCAGTGCCAAGGAACCTTGACACTGGTGAGGGGCTGGTGCTCCAGTTCCCTAAAAAAAAAAGAAAAAGAGGATTATTTCCATGGAATTAAAACATGAAATCATAGATTAACAAGCGAGTTGTGCAGGTTGTGGGTTGACGGGGAAGCGGGGAAGCTTGCTTGTAACTCGGATGTTGGTCCGTAACTCAGAGCAAAAAATCGACCAAGCTATGGCTCGTATCTCAAAAAACTCGTCTGTTGGGACACTTGTAAGTCGAGGTTCCATTGTATATAAATAATATATATTATTATTGATCTTTCTGCTACGTTTCTATTTCAGATATGTAAATAATAAATGAATAATTATCTTACACTAAAAAAATACCAGAATATAATGTGGGAACAGGCCTCAGTGTGCTTCCTCATACCAAGTGTTATGAATGAAACATAAAAATACCAACCCGTGATTCACATCCCAGCAGTTGCTTATCTATCTGTATGAGAAACTTAGTTTAGAGATCAGATTTATGAACAAGCTTAAAATATTTCATGGAATTTTACTTATATTATGACTAAACATTTATTACCGTATTATTATTGTGACAGCATTATCATCATTATATTACAGAGCATGAGGAATGAGAAGTAATCAGGTTTTAATCTGAGAAAGAGGAGACTAGCTAAAGTTCCTTGGATTAAGAGCATTTCACCAGCATCAGAGCACTCTCCCCTACTTCCTTCAAGGGTGTTCAGTATAAACCTCTATTATATGAATGCTAAATAATAGCAGCTACTGCTTTCTTGGGCAGATTCTGCCAGTTATGAAAGACGTAGACAGACAGTCATCGCTACAAATTTGGGAGGAGTTTACTATCCCTGAGGTTTCCATGAAAATTAAAGTCTTAATGGTACAAAATTATATCTTGCATAACATACTTTATCAGATTTGGGTTCATTTTTTGCTCGGGGACTATATTACTGTAATGTGGCTACTAATTGGTTATTCGTTGAACATCATAAGAAACAAAGTCAAGAAAAAGAGTTCGAGGTGGGGAAAGCCAATGAGGCTAGAGAAACAATGGTAATGAGTTAGGGAGGTCTGGCAGAGCGGTTGCTCTCCCTGAGCACATCGGTAACTTCTGCCCCGTGCCTTTTTCAGTCTACGTGTACCTTCCTGATTCTGTACACATTTTGAAGCACTTCAAAAATATGTCTGGAGATTTTCTTCAACTATAGAGCCATACAAGATAAGGCTATCAACAGAAGGTCAATGTCTAGAGGAATTTACCCATAATATAGAGTACTTATGAGGAAATCACACATTTTCTAACTAATTTAAATGGATATTTGAAATCAACTAAGCTTTACCACTGACTGTTATTCAAAAATAGAATTTGTTAGCTTTTAGTTGTCATTGCATTTGAAATCAACTTTCGATAAAAACATTTATATAAGCACAAAACAGCAAATATTACTATGAAATAACATGTTTTGACATCCAAAAATGTAACAATCATAACATTGCCTAAGACCTCAAAATTCACATTTTTTGGCACCTTTTGTATGTGCTTACTTCTGAAATTAGAACCAGACTGAGCCATTGCAAAAAAACACTGGATAACTGAATCTGTTTGCTGGTTGCTTATCAGTCAAGTAGCTGGATAATTGAGAACCGTAAATAAGGAAGCCAGCGAATTGTAGAGATGACTGTGTGCTGAATATGTTGTAACTTTGTTTATTCATGTCTAAACTCTGAAATAACTTTAAAAGTAATGGCAAATAATAATCAAAATGAAGAGGTTATGTTTTAAATAAGTAATTCCTTGAGAGATAAGCGATTGACTCATGGACTGATAAATTTAACCAATGAATAATGAGCCTTTAATTACTGGTGGTCGAAATCTCATGTTTGGTACTAGTTCGTCACTTATCAGCGACTAAATCAAACATTAGTTGTTGAATCGTTGATTACTTGAAAGATATGATATGCACTGCTGGTGAGTTTTATCATATCAGGCACTGTTGTTCGTTAGTGTCAGTTGCTGCCATCATATGCCTGGCACTGTCAAAAATAAAAGAAAACATTTGAAGAGGAAAGCAGACCACTACCTGCCGAAACTGCCTGATCAGCCAAGTTGTGATGGTTATGTGATCCTGTGGGACACTAGCAGCAACAGCCTGGTTGACCAGGTAGTCAACAAAGAGCATGGCCTATAATTGAGCTGCAGGTGTAGAAGGACCTAGAAACTAAACTAGTCACAGGTTTTGTTTTGTCTGGCCACAGGTAAACTGTTCTCTGGTTACATAACTTGTGACCCTCTGTCAGGCATTGAGCATAGGCACCTGATACGATTGTCTGAGGCCATTGATAATTTATGATCAGGACAGTAATCACTGATGACCCTCCCACAAGTACAACATATCCCAGAATTGTCCTACCTTTGTCTCCTTGCTCGTGAATCCATCTGTGATAATATGGCCAAATCTGTGAATGTTTTCAGCAGTTTACCTGCAGACTTATATAAATCATATACTTGGTATTAATATATATTAACTATATATTTGAAATTAGTTCTGTACATAAATCACACTTGGCATTGTTTCTGTAAATAATATTAAATACCTGGTGTTATGTCTGTACATGAATTATATCAATATATATCCATATACAATGTTTCCAGCATATGCTACAGCTGGTCAAAACTAAATTTTACCAAAAATTGTGGTCATGGGACACCTAAATACGTACTCAAAACCAGGCCCAAGACTTATAACGTGTTGAGATGTTTTCACTAATATAGGTGTTTATACTGTGGTATCTTTATACAGATAACTCATATCAACTTTCTGTTTGTATACCCTTGATGGATTTTCATAATAAATCCAAAATACATTATTGTTTAATTTTCCTTTTTAAAATGACAGTACCAGAAAATGACCAGTAAGCATATACAGTAGAGTGTCGTTTAACACGGTAGTTACATTCCTGAAAACGCTGTGTTAGACAAACTGAAAAACTTAGGGGAAAAATAGGGTTACGTTCGTGGGAGCCCCCAAAAAGCCAAACAACTTTTTTTAGATCTCCAGATCTTACAAAATAAAAGTGATTATGAATCGTAGTCTGCACGTCGTGGTTATTACCTGCTTAACCCTTAAACGGTCCAAACGTATGTATACGTTCACTCGCGTAGCGCCCCAAATTTTTTGAGAAAAAAATTATTTTTTTTTAATAGGAAAAAAGAGCATATGGTACCCAGGCGTCCTCAATTATTTTAATATAGCGCACAGTGAGTGCGCACACCCATTCTCTCATGTCTAGGTGACTCAGGCTTATCGTGGCAATGTTGAATGAATGACAAAGAAAACATATATATACGTTTGGGGCGCCACGCACGTGAACGTATATATACGTTTGGACCGTTCAAGGGTTAAGACTTCAAATGCAAGAGAAATAATATTTCTTACCTTAAATTGTTGGTAATGATGTTTGAGGATGATTGTGAAGAGAGTGGACATCGATGGTGTGGCCCTACTGGGCTGAGGTGGATGGTTGTTGGTTGTCGGCAGAAGTGAATGGTAGAGGTTCTGGTACTGAAGCCGATGGTTGTATTGGAGTGTGCATAAATTCTGTAATGGATCTCTGGGCTCTTTTACCCTGCGGTACTTTATACAGCTGCCGGTAAGGCATCATCAGCTGGTCTAGATCCTATTTCAAAGCACTGCTTCTAGATTTGTTAGGGTCCTCTTCAGTGAAAAAGTCTGCAAGTTTAGCAGCAATATAGAACTGCTCACATAACTGCTGCAATGTTTCACTTTTTTCTTCCGGTTGTTCTTCTTCTTCTTCTGTTATCTCCCTCCCTTGTATCTGTGCATCGAGCTTTACCAACATTTCCTATGAACTCCTGTCTTTATCATCATCATCATCATCTAAGAGCTAATTCACATCTTCAAAACCATCACCTGGTAATCTCCTTGCCAGCTGAACAATTTCCTGAACCTGACTCTCAAGCAAGGGAAAACCAGTGAAAGAATTAACTACAGAAGGCCATAACATTCCCCAGCCTGCATTTAATGTAGAGTGGGACACTTCATTCCATGCAATTCTAGCATAGCTGATGGCATCTGCAATATTAAATTTATTCCAGAAACTTGGTACTGCCAAGTTGGAGTCAGAGTCCATTCATGAAACTAGTTTTTTCATAACTATTTTTTGTGTAGTTACACTTGAATATGACCTTTAAAAACTCCCCAATCCAGTGGTTGTATTAGAGATGTTGTATTTAGAGGTAAAAATACAACTTTTACATGAGGGGTCATCCAGCAAAGCTTGTGGACAAGTATGGGAATTATTAAGAATGAAGAGAGCCTTGAATACAAGGTTCTTGTTGAGCAGGTAAAACGACTTCAGGAATAAAGTGATGTTTTTAAACAAGTCATCAAATATGTTTCCCTGTCATCCAATGCTGACTGGTTTGACCTCCAAATTACTGCAAGTGTTTTTTATCTACACGCTTTTTCAAAGCACAGGATTCTAGAGTATAAATAACCATGGGCTTACACTTCGAAACACCTAGCCGCATTATACCGTCAAAGGAGCAAGGTGAAGCAATCCTTTCTGTCTTGATGCCTGTGCAACTTTTCTCTTGCTGACTGATATAAGTTTGAAGTTGGAGTTGCATTTTCCAAGAAACACATGTCTCTCAGCATTAAAAACACTGATGAGAGAGTGGGTGTGGTGGGAGTGGATGGGTTTAGGGGGAGGTGTGGATCCGATAGGTCTCCCACGTTGACACAATGGATGTAACCCACTAACTCACAGACCATCCAGACCCTGACGGATGACCAGCGCTCAAAATTTTTTTCCTCTCCTGCAACGTGTTAAATTAATTTAACGACGTGTTAAACAAAAATATGCCACATATTCCTCCAATCGGCCATACAAAACATGCAAGACAAAATCGTGGTTAATCACAGTCTACTTAAACCTTATTCAAGCAGTCAATTACTGAAATTATCTTTGTTCTAACCAACCCACCCTCCCTACATTTTCTATCTCCCTCTCTCGCTCTCAGCACCTAGGCACTCTCCAACATTCACTATATAAAACATAACATATAAAAATTCCTTAATTGTTAATTACAGTATTTTATTCATAAAATTATCCAGTATCAATAGAATTGTGGTAGAATATGAAATACTGTACATATGAATAATCTTGAATCCTTGTACTTAATATATAGTAGAGACCCAAATAAACTGGTGGTTACAGTCCTGAAAACAGGCATTTTACATTCTCCTCAAAAGAAATCTTGGATCTGAAATGTGAAAAAAAAAATTGCAAGCGAACTGAGTGAACAATCAATATTTTTTTTCATAACAATTTAAAAAAAATTAACTGGCAACAGTCAGACATCTAGCATCACCCTGACTCTGATAAACATGACACAGAGGTAAAGTGCCCTCTCAGTAACCCACAGACCATGATAGAGGGAAATGTTGTCACACTCACAATTCACTCCTTTTGCCCTGCACAATCGTCTCTTTCCACCATCAACAGCAGCTTCTATCAATCACGAATGGTTGGTAAGTCCTTGTATGGAGGATAAGAGACTTGCATCACTCTCCTGGACCATGGAGACCCTGCAATGGATATTGCAGATAGACTGACTGCATTCCACAGTCTACTGAAATGCCAAGAACTACAAGATGATTGACTAGCTGCTGGAATTTAACCCCAGCACATACTGTACATTACATGGGTGAGGGAATATGGAGACAAGACAAACTAGTAAGAAGATTAAAAAGGTCTTTTTTTTTTTTATATACGCTGCCCATCTCCAGCCGAAGCATAGCGATCCAAAAACGAAAAACACTTTTACCACTATTCAACACTTTCACCATCATTTGGTAAAATTTGATTAGGTATTTACAAGAAGACATATCTACTTATAAGCTCGAATGGTCAAAGATGCCACTTTTTTAAAAAACAGTTTTAACATCGTGAAGTATGCCAAGTTTGCAAATTCTGTTTAAGAAAGGAGCATAGTAGCTAAATGAAGAAAGCATTCCCTACAGCAGAGGTCAGCAACTTACAGCCAGTGGGCTGGATCTGGCCCATAATGCGAAATACTCCGGCTCGCTGTCCCTAAGAGAAATATTATATCAACCCTACCCACAGCCTTTTTATTTTTGAAGGACTTCCATCATCTTTAATTCAAGACAAGCACAGAAAGTGAAATTTGGCAAAACTAGGATCAAGCTGCCCATTTTGATGACATCTTGCATCTGGCCTTTTCCAACCGTCTCCAAAAATAAAAAACAGTGAGACCCTCGACCAACGATATTAATCCACCTGAGAGCTCATTGTTAGTCAAAATATCGCTAGTTGAAAGTTAATTTTCCCCGTAAGAATAATGGAAATCAAATTAATCCTTCCCTGACACCCGAAAGTATTGACCAAAAAAATTTTTACCACATGAAATATTAATTTTAATACACACAAAACTGAAGAAGACATGTACATACATACACTTACCTGTTTATTGAAGATCTGGTGATGATTGATGGATGGAGGAGGGGAGTGTGGGGGAAGGTGTCAGTGTTTAGAATGGAATCCCCCGTCCATAGAACTTGAAGTGTCAATTCCTTTTTCCGGGGTTTACTTCCCTCTTCATTTAATGCCACTGAGGACCGCTTGAGAGTCACTGACCTCTGTCGCACAACATATCTGACCATAAGGCCTGTACTCCTGTTCCTGGATGACATGCCTAAAGTGTTTCACAACATTGGCAGTGTAATAGTCACCAGCACGGTTTTGCAATAGCTGTTGAGGGTGATTTTCCATCAAAAAAGGTTTGCACTTTTAAGAGACCACATTGCACACATTTTCCTTAATCTTCGAAGTAGCAATTCTTCAATTTCTCTGAATCCCCTCCTCCAGAGCAGTTTCCTCAGGTCTGGCCTCTTCCTGGTGAAGATGATCTTGCAACTCCTCAGTGTTGGTCTTCATTGTCCTCCCTCCACCAAACTCTTCCACATCCTCCCCACTAACCTCCAACACAAGGACTTCCTTTCCCAATGCCAACCAATGGATGCCTCAACTGCATCAACTTCTCAGGGTTAGCCCTCAATCCTTCAAAATCCCTTTTTGTCTACACATTCTAGCCACAGTTTCTTCCAAGCAGAGTTCAAGGTCCTCTTAGTCACTTCTTTCCAAGCCTTACCTATAATGTTTACACAATTGAGGATGCTAAAGTGATATCTCCAAAACTCTCTTAGAGTCAATTGACTTTCTGAGGTCACTACATTATTATTATAATCAAGGGGGAAGCGCTAAACCTCGATTATTATACAGCGCCTGGGGGGGGGGATGTGGAAGGCATTCAGGCTTAATTCGGGGAACTGGAGCACAGATCCAATTCCCTAAATCAAGAGCCCTTCACCAACACAAGGAAATCTTCCTTGAAGGTGTCAGGGCCACTACAAAGCACCTTTCAATACAGCTTTTTGTGTAGTGTTTTGAAGTTTGCAATGACCTGCTGGTCCCATGGGGCTGCAGGAGAGTGAGTGGTAATTGAAGGAGGCTAAACTTGAACCCTTGATGATGTGGCTTCATGATCCCCAGAAAGTCACTCTGCCAAGTCTGAAAGGATGACCAGGAGACATTGTTTTTAATTACCAGGAGGCACATAAGGTCCAATTTTTATTTTTCCAGGAGGTAATTTTTTCGACAGTGGGGCAAATGTATGGTGTAACCAGTCATAGTGACCAATGCCTTACTGTTTGCCCATCCACAAGCACACCACAAATTAGCCCTTGAGGACACAGTTTTTCCTGAACACTGATCTGGAGTTTCAGAGTGATACACCAATAAAAGGCTTCACTTTGCAATCAACCACTACATTAGCACAACATCAACAGAGTAAGCCTGTCTTGCATAGGCTTAAGTCTGGGAGTGCCTTTTCCTCCTGAGTAAGGTAGGTCCGCTTGGCATTTTCTTCCAAAACAGGCTGTTTCGTCACATTTAAACACTTGTTCAGAGTTTCAGGTCCCTTCACAGTTTATGTACTCCCTTGAATTCCCTGCACATATTTTCAGCTCTTTGGTCCGAACTGGCAGCCCTCACCATGCTTATCACACTAATTAATGCCACCTACGATCCTTAAATTCTCAAACCAAACCTTTTGCTGTCCTTAAATTCACTCCAACAGCACCACTAGTTCCAGGCATTTTCTAAATTAAATCGTCCATGGCAACTCTAGCCTTTTCACATATATCGCGTGAGAGATGCTAAACTCCTTGCTATCTGCTTTTCGGTTATCCACACCAATAACATCTCTCAACATCTTCTATCACTTGCGATCTCAGTTTCGAAAACTTGGCTGCACCTTTGGCAAGGAACAGCCTTCCTTGATTGCCTTTTTCTTGGCCACAATAGTAGCGATGGTTGAGTGGGTTTGTGTAATAACCTGGCCAAGCGCGGAGACACGCATACTCACTTTCAATACTTAGCAATGAACTCTTTTTCAATCCCTAGTAATTCTCACCCTTTTTGCTGTAGGGTTGGCACTAGAAGCTTTCTTGGGGTCCATGGTGACTTAAGTCTTTGCAGGTGCTATCACTACAAAATAGCTGTGATAATATATAATGTTCCACTGTATGTTAGATGCGAACCGTGGTGGCTGGCTGGCTTGTAAACACTGGCACCCACGGGACAAGTGAGGCACGCTCAGGCCACATGTGGATGCGTCTCGAACGGAACGAATCACATTGGTCGATTTGTTTAGCGCTAGTCGAGGCAAAATTTTTGCGTTAAAATGTATCGCTAGTCGGATTTAACGTTATACGATGCCATCGTTGGTCGAGGGTCCGCTGTATTGAGAGACTGTCGAGCGAAAAATACCAAGTATAGTAGGGCCCCCGCTTTATGGTATTTTGCCTTACGGCGTTCCACTAATACGGACATTTCAAATTATGACCAAAACTCGCTATACAGCTCCCCACACCTAACTTTCTAATGCGGTCACCATACCAAACCCGGTGTGTTTACATTCGTGAGCACTTCGTCTCTCCATTGTGTCTGGAAACTTTCCAAAATTTCAAGTGTTTTAAAGCTATTTCATGTTTTACATATACTCTGATAATTATACTTATGTGTACCTGTACCTTAATAAACTTACATGTTGTGCTGGTATGCAGGTACACATTAAAATCACTAAGAGTGTCTTATTAGTCTTGAGGAAACCATATTAATAAAGATAATAATCACTCTGAGGCACATTAAATGTCGTATATTACGGTAATATAAACATTTTCATTAATCCATCTATGATATTTTTTCAAAATTATATAATAAACACTCTATGTAACATATAAACATGATAAATACACCCCACAGTAAAATAAATTAGCATAAATATTAGATGTAATGTGTAGATGAACATGTATGAACCAAAACCAGATGCGTTCGTCTGCTTGTTTATATACTACACGTCTCTCTCTTCTCTCATTTACATATTCTCTCTCTCACTCTCTCGTTTATTCATTTTACCTCGTTTACTCACCTCTCACCCAACATTAAGACTACAAATATTTTAAGGTAAGTAATGGATGTACTGTATATGCATTTCATCGCTCTAGGGCGCTTTACATGTAGTATATTACGTGAGGGTGGGGTGTCCTGGCTGGCTACCATACCTCCTACACCTGACTTCCTACAAAAAAATACATTTCACCTCTCTCCCTACATTAAGACTACAAATATTTTAAGGTAAGTAATGAGTGTACTGTGTGTGTATTTTACTTTTGTTTTTAATGCCTACTTTTATTGCTTACTTAATACATACACCTACCATCCGACTTACGACCACTCGACTTACGACCATGTTTTTTTGGCAAAATTTCTGGGAACTAAACAACTATTTGTGTTGTACACAGTGTTTATCCTAAACCTTACAGTATAAAATACAGTACTAACAGCTTAAAAAGTAAAGTAAAACATGAAATACCAAAATAAAACAATAAAATAAAGTCATTACAAAAATGTGATGTTGATATTCAGTAGCAGAGTTCGACTTACGTCCATTTCGACTTACGACCGGTTTCTCGGAACCGAACTCGGTCGTAAGTCGGATGGTAGGTGTATTAGTGTAAACTTATCTGGCATTTATAAGTGGAAAAAATGGCGTTTTGCTTTCCGGCGTAGCCTGGAGCCTAACCTGCTGTATAAGTGGGGCCCTACTGAACTTGCCTAATTGTGGTTGCAGGGGTTACCTAATACTGGGAGACTGTCGAGCGAAAAACAAAAAGTTCTCACCTAATTGTGGTTGCAAGGGTGAGGCTAAGTTCAATACCAATGTCTCAAAATAACTCATGTTCAGCAGATATAATATTGCTTAATTAACCCTTTAACTGTCCAAACATAGATCTACGTTTTCACTGCCAGCGCTCCAAATATTTTGAATTTTTTTTTAATTAAAGAGGGCAATTTTCTGTGTGTAATAAAAAAAAAAATTTTAGGATCAGTACTTACCGAGATATAAGACTGCAAAGTTGGCACTAGATGCTCCCCTGATGGCAACATGGAGTTCTGCCGCTTGCCGAAATGTTGCCAATATACCTTTTTTCCTCATTTTTTTTTTTTTTTTTCAACAAGTTGGTCGTCTCCCACCGAGGCAAGGTGACCCAAAAAAGAAAGAAAATCCCCAAAAAAATACTTTCATCATCATTCAACACTTTCACCACACTCACACATTATCACTGCTTTTGCAGAGGTGCTCAGAATACAACAGTTTAGAAGCATATACGTATAAAGATACACAACATATCCCTCCAAACTGCCAATATCCCAAACCCCTCCTTTAAAGTGCAGGCATTGTACTTCCCATTTTTATGTTCTGATAATTACAATTTATAATAGTTCTTGTGATTTCACAGTCAATCTTTGTTCTGACAATAATATTAGGTACTGAAAAAGTACTGAAATAGTCACAAACACATTGACAGGTGAACATTTTCACCTGCCTTGGTTATTTACTCTAGAAATACAGTGGACCCCCGACATTCGATAAATCTGACATTCGATGCATTTTAACGCAAAAATTTCACCTCGACATTTGATGGAAAACCCGACATTCGATACGATTCGTACGAGATGTGTCCACGTGTAGCCTGAACTGCCCCGTGTGTGCCAGTGTTTACAAGCCAGCCAGTGTGCGCGCACACTGAGTAATTGCTTCGCAATTACTCAAACCCACACTATTTGCAGATGACACTACATATGTCTTCTCTCACCTGAGCCCAGTCACACTAGCCAATACTGTAAATACCGAATTACAGAAAATATCTACCTGGATGAGGACTAACAAACTTACACTAAACATTGACAAAACCTACTTCATTCAGTTTGGTAACAGAGCTACAGATGTCCCTCTTAACATAATGATAAACGGATCACCTATACAAAGCTAACAGAGGGTAAATTCTTAGGAATCCACCTTGACAATAGACTCAAATTTCATACAATATACAACAAATTTCTAAGAAAATTTTCCCAAAGACTGTAGGCATACTATCGAAGTACGGTACTATGTTCCACAGTCAGCCCTCCTGGCCCTATATCACTCTCTTTTTTACCCCTTTCACCTATGGAATTTGTGCATGGGGCTCAACAACAATTAAAACCATCTCAGACCACTAATTACCCAACAAAGGCTGCAGTTAGAATGATAACAAATTCTACTACAGGCAGCACACCCCACCAATATTCAATGCACTAAACCTACTCACCATACAAAACATCCATACTATTACTGCACCTATTCATACATAGAACACTTAACTCTGATATTAACCCTCCCTTCAAACATCCCCTTGCCAACCTCAACAGAACACATGACCATAACCAAGGCACAGATCACTCTTTGATTTTCCCTCGTGTTCATCTCACACTATGCAAAAACTCAATGCACATAAAAGGCCCTAAATCTGGAATTCATTACCTGTAAATATAAAAGAAACACTACCTGTTTAAAAATTCAAGTCTTACATCAAAGATCACTTACTCACCCAAAACCAAATAAATACTGAATAACTGAACCTTATAAATTGCATATCTTAAATGTTTCTCACAATATATCACATAATGTTAAACCTAAAACCGAATCTAACTTTATTATTTTTTAAATACACTACCTAACAGAATCCTTCATATGACCTGTCTTTGTAATACTCACTTGTGCTTTATAGTAATCTGTTTACATTAATGTTTTATCACTGACTTCATCATTGCTTAGTTAATCTTAAGTTAATTTTAAGCCAGCCCGTAATGCTATGCATAGTATAAGTGGCTTTGGCATACTGCTCTTATCTGTATTTTTTTTTGTACCTCTGTACGTGTGCACAAATTTAAAATAAATAAATAAATAAATAAAACATTCGGTACATTCCATATTATCACTGTTTTTGGTGCTTGTTTCTGCAATATAAGTCACCATGGACCCCAAGAAAGCTTCTAGTGCCAACCCTGTGGTAAAAAAGGGTGAGACTTAGTATGGAAATTAAGAAAGATTTTGAAGGGTTTGGGGCTAACCCTGAGAAGCCTATGCCAGTTGTGGACTCCATTGTGCCTACTTCAAAAATTAAGGAAATGTGTGCAAAGTGAGTTGAACTGCAAACCTTTATGGATGAAAATCACCCTAACACAGCTATTGCAAGCCGTGCTGGTGACTATTACAATGACTATGTTATGGCCCATTTTGGACAAATCTTGAAGGAATGGCGACAGAGGTCCAGTGACTCTCAAGCTGGTCCTAGTGGCATTAAAAGCAGAAGGGAAGTAACCCTGAAGAAGGACTTGCTACCTCAAGTCCTATTGGAAGGGGATTCCCCTTCTAAACAGTAACAACTTTGACACTCTCCCTTCCTTCCATCCCATCAATCATCACCAGATCTTCATTAAAGGTACCTGGAGTTTACCTGGAGAGACTTTCGGGGGTCAACGCCCCCGCGGCCCGGTCTGTGACCAGGCCTCCTGGTGGATCAGCGCCTGATCAACCAGGCTGTTGCTGCTGGCTGCACGCAAACCAACGTACGAGCCACAGCCCGGCTGATCAGGAACTGACTTTAGGTGCTTGTCCAGTGCCAGCTTGAAGACTGCCAGGGGTCTGTTGGTAATCCCCCTTATGTGTGCTGGGAGGCAGTTGAACAGTCTCGGGCCCCTGACACTTATTGTATGGTCTCTTAACGTGCTAGTGACACCCCTGCTTTTCATTGGGGGGATGGTGCATCGTCTGCCAAGTCTTTGCTTTCGTTAGTGAGTGATTTTCGTGTGCAAGTTCGGTACTAGTCCCTCTAGGATTTTCAGGTGTATATAATCATGTATCTCTCCCTCCTGCGTTCCAGGGAATACAGGTTTAGAAACCTCAAGCGCTCCCAGTAATTGAGGTGTTTTATCTCCGTTATGCGCGCCGTGAAAGTTCTCTGTACATTTTCTAGGTCGGCAATTTCACCTGCCTTGAAAGGTGCTGTTAGAGTGCAGCAATATTCCAGCCTAGATAGAACAAGTGACCTGAAGAGTGTCATCATGGGCTTGGCCTCCCTAGTTTTGAAGGTTCTCATTATCCATCCTGTCATTTTTCTAGCAGATGCGATTGATACAATGTTATGGTCCTTGAAGGTGAGATCCTCCGACATAATCACTCCCAGGTCTTTGACGTTGGTGTTTCGCTCTATTTTGTGGCCAGAATTTGTTTTGTACTCTGATGAAGATTTAATTTCCTCATGTTTACCATATCTGAGTAATTGAAATTTCTCATCGTTGAACTTCATATTGTTTTCTGCAGCCCACTGAAAGATTTGGTTGATGTCCGCCTGGAGCCTTGCAGTGTCTGCAATGGAAGACACTGTCATGCAGATTCGGGTGTCATCTGCAAAGGAAGACATGGTGCTGTGGCTGACATCCTTGTCTATGTCGGATATGAGGATGAGGAACAAGATGGGAGCTAGTACTGTGCCTTGTGGAACAGAGCTTTTCACCGTACCTGCCTCGGACTTTACTCTGTTGACGACTACTCTCTGTGTTCTGTTTAGTGAGGAAATTATAGATCCATCGACCGACTTTTCCTGTTATTCCTTTAGCGCGCATTTTGTGCGCTATTACGCCATGGTCACACTCGTCGAAGGCTTTTGCAAAGTCTGTATATATTACATCTGCATTCTTTTTGTCTTCTAGTGCATTTAGGACCTTGTCGTAGTGATCCAGTAGTTGAGACAGAAAGGAGCGACCTGTTCTAAACCCATGTTGCCCTGTTGTCAATTATTCTATTGTTATTGTTATTGTAATTATTCTATTGCATTAAACTTAATATTTCATGTGGTAAAAATTTTTTTTCATACTTTTGGGTGTCTTGCATGGATTAATTTAATTTCTATTATTTCTTATGGGGAAAATTAATTTGACTTTCAATATTTTCGACATTCGATGAGCTCTCAGGAACGGATTAGTATCGAATGTCGTGGGTCCAGGGTATATACAAAGTACGTGTATTTATAGGGTCCAGCAATGTTTTAGACACGGTGAAGTACATATGAAACTCCTTAACCCTTTGACTGTTTCAGGCCCCTCTCTGAAACTGTCATTCTGTCGCTCAATTTTTGAAAAAAAAAAAATTATTTTTTCTTATGAAATGATAGAGAATCTTTTCCCGATGGTAATGACACCAAAAGTTCGAAATTTGGTCGAAAACTCGTGGAATTATGCTCCCGCGAAGTTAGCGGTCTCGGCAACATATGCGTATCGGTGATTTCGCCGACTTTGAGCCCAATTTTCAGCCAATTCCATTGTTCCAGTTGACCAAACTCATAGCTATTTCTTTAGAACTCCATTTTATCTATCAGCTGAGTACAAGAAACCTCCCATTTACTAATTTGGACTACACAATATGGTGGTCAGAAATTGGCAATTTGGCCAATTTCACGCAAAATAAAAAAGATGCCAATTTCAAAATAGGGTCCAGAATAAACAAGGCAGACATTTGTGGCACTAAAATAACATATGCTCTGTTCATTAGTCACATCTCTAGGCCCCTCTTATATTATTATTGCTTTCTATTTTGATTTTTTATTCATACAAAAAAATACAAAATTTACTGTTATGCAGACGACTGCATTATTGTAAAAATGGTATAAATAATATCAGTGCACTAGTGAAAGAATATTAGACTCCCCAGTTGACGTGTATTGGACGTGTGGTGTGATTTATTTACTCTTGAACATTGGTAAAAATCGAACATTTCCGCTACTTTGAGCTCAGTTTCAAGGTCGTTTTCATCGTAAAAGTAATGAAAATCATCTCTATTTCTGTAATATGTTTTCCATTTTATCACCTAAGACCATGAAAACGCGAATACAACGATAAATACTATACGAAAATACACCTCAAAGTCGGTGTTTTATTCCAAAAAAACGATCAGTTTTTTTTTTTCTCATTACGCAATGTGTGCTGCAGGATTTTTTTTATGTGGTGCACACTGACCACACAGACCCATTCTCTCGCATGTGGGCCTACCAGCTTTCTCCCACTTGATTTGAAGCCGCTAGAATTATTGAGTATATATACGTCAGAAACATTGGCTCGTAAGACGTATTTATACGTCGAAAACAGTCAAAGGGTTAAAGCATGGTGTATTATTACTGTAAGATGAGTGTCACTCCACTGCTGACAGTGCAGCAGTAGAGTGACATTTGATGAGCGTGCACTGCTCCAAGGAACCCTGGCTTTATTTGTTTTCATGTTACACACAAACATGTATGTCTGTCTGCCCATCTCTGCTTATCTGTCTTTCCGTCTGCCTGTGTGTGTGTCTTTCCATCTGTGAGTGGCTCGTAAACCAACAGGTATTACACACAATGCAGAGTTGTCACGTCTGATTCTTGATCAAGTGAAAATGCGTATTACTTGCCAGTTATTCACCTGTGTGAGAGAGAGAGAGATGGCCAGCCGGCCAGCCAGCGTTAAGACCCACTCTGTACTGGCCAGGCATCTCAGACCAATCGTGCCAAATTTGGAGGCAGGAAAAATAAAACATTGATGTACATTTGGAGCGCTAGTGGAACTAACATAGATTTACGTTTGGACAATTAAGGGGTTAAATATATATATAGATGTTAAAGTTTAGTATGTATTATTATTATGACCTCTGTTTATTAACTATGGTGATAGGTGTGGCCCGCCATTCACTCACAGACATGGGCCCTGGCCCCCTAGGTAAAACGAGGTTGCCGACCAATACCCTACAGTATGCATTTGTTCTGCCAATTTTCAGATATGGAATGCCAGGGTCTGTTTGACCCTTGTGGGTTTGGCAATTAGTTATGATTATAATAATATGCCAGTGTAGAACCCACACTGAACAAAAAAAAAAAGGAAACTGAAAATTTCCAAAGGGTCATCACAGTTATTACTGTACCAAAACTGGGTGAAAATTTTTAAAGAAAGTTTACAAGTAATGGAGTGCATAGCATAAGGATACAGGAGACATGATCATGACAAAAATACTTGGTGAAACAGAGTAGGCAAGACACTGTTTAGCCTGAAATTAACCAGAATGAGGGGATAACTAAAATTTAATCTTCATAGGACTCGCCAAGATATTAGTTAACACTAACAGAGTTAGAGCAGAAGAAATGGAGCAGGTTATACCCTCGATATACCTTTGAAGAATTTCGAGAGTATATCTACTCTCTGAGCCCGGCCATGGGCCAGGCTCGTCTGGTGCTCGCCTGGTCAAGAAAGCAACATTTGTGGGAATTGGGACAATCCAGTTTCATAGCAGGTATGACAGATCAAGATCATTTAAGTAAAAATTCAACAAGGTATTATCATAATTTTATTTTAATTTATATGACAACTTAAAGTAAAAAATATTAATTAGCAAATTAACAAATACTTCACACACATAACAAATATGGAAATGCAAGTTTATATAAAAAACATTCTACATTTTGAACACAATCTAACACAAAATAAAGATGAAAGAATGCTAAAGACTTAACTGACACAGCCATATTATAAATATACAAAGCAATCTCATCTTACTAGGAATGAACCAGTCACCCTACCCATTTTTCAATAGTACAGAGGTTTAACACAAATTCATTATATATTTAAAAAATAACTATACCTGAACAAAAATAATTCATTATAAGTGAACATAAGATTTGATTACATACTAACATGATAAACCTTAGAGAAAAATTTAAAAGTTAAGGACAAAAAATTTGCTTATGCAATGCTAAAAACCTTCCAACTACAGCATTCACATTACAGATTAAACCTTAAATATGTCAAGTGGGACATCATGAATGATCATTGCAGAAAAGTATAATGACTTTTGGAGGCATTTTGAAGCAGGCTACATGTCTGGATTGTTGATGTACTGTGACTCCAAGAAGAGTTCATCACTATGATTACTGATGTACCTGCAATAACAATATATAAACGATTATTACAAGGTTATAGTCGCAGCCACTATAAAAATTAACAATCTTTAATGAGCATTTTAAAATGAGCAATACACTTTGATATACTTTTTGAGAAACTTTTACTCTTAAAATTAGCCTGTTACAATGAATATTACACTTCTCCATTTCGATTAAGAGAAGCTAGGGAAAAATATAAAATGCAAAAACATTACAAATCAAACAAAAAATGATATACTCATAAGGCTTGTTGTACAGTAGGGCCCCACTTATACGGCAGGTTAGGTTCCAGGCTACCGCCGTAAAGCGGAAACCGCCGTAAAGTGGAACACCCTTTTTTTCCACTTATAAATGCATACAAATACTAGATAACAAGTTTACACTAACATATATTAAGTTAGCAATAGAACTAGGCATCAAAAAACAATAAAAAAGTACAAAACACACATAGTGCACTCATTACTTACCTTAAAATATTTATAGTCTTAATCTAGGGTGAGACAAGTAGTATTTATTGTAAGAAATCAAGTGTGGTATGTATGGTAGTCAGCCGGGCTACCATACCAGGCCAACCCACCCACACACATATTCTATGATATTTAAGCATCCCAGAGCGATAAAATGTATAATGTTCACTCATTACTTACCTTAAAATATTTGTAGTCTTAATGTAGGGTCAGGAGTAAGTAAATGAGATAAAATGAATAAATGAGAGAGAGAAAGAGTGCATGATAGAGGACAGGCGCAGAGTTATGTAAACAAACCAGGCGAAGGTAAGTTTTGTAAACAAACAAAGTGTACACGTCTGGTTTGTGAACAAGTTACATTGTGTACAAGTTGTCTCTACATTGATACGGTAGAATAAATAAAGAAGAACACTCCCATTCTCATGTAACATCATTTTGAGAAGAAATGACGCTCTGAGTGAAGGCAATGAAAATAAGTCACTCTGTCTGACTTTTTTGGGTTATCTTAGGTTCTCTACACATATGCTGTTATGTATGATAATCTATGTAACTGTATTTGTGTATACCTGAATAAACTTACATACATACAAAAGGAATAATTTTCTACAGTTACCCCCAGTAACACATTTTCTCTTATGTTAGATTAGAGAAAATGTTATTCTTGGCATCACTTGTACAAGTTATCTGGCTACCACATCTCATATTTATGTTTATTTATTCTATTGTGGGGTGTATTTATCATCTTTATATGTTATGTATCACGTTTATTATATAACTTTGAAAAAAATATCATGGACGGATTAATGAAAATGTGTATATTAGCGTAATATACGACATTTAATGAGACTCGGTGATTATTATTATTATTATTATTTCTAATATGGCGTCACTTGTGCAAGTCGTCTGCTACCACATCTCATATTTATGCTTATTTATTCTACTGTGGGGTGTATTTATCATATTTATATGTTATGCATCGTGTTTATTATATAATTTTGAAAAAATATCATAGATGGATTAATGAAAATGTGTATATTAACGTAATATACGACATTTGAATGAGACTCGATGATTATTATTATCATTACTAATATGACGTCTGGAGACATAAAACACTCTCACTGATTTTAATGTGTACCTGCACGCCAGCACAGTATGTAAGTTTATTTAAGTACAGGTATACATAAGTATAATTATCAGAGTATATATAAAATATGAAATAACTTTTAAAAACACTTAAAATTTTGGAGTTTCCAGACATAATGGAGAGATTTAGTGCTTACGGATCTCACAGAGAATGTAAACAAACCGGGTGGGGCGCGGTGACCGTATTAGAAAGTCAGGTGGGGGGAGCCGTACAGCAAGTTTTGGTCATAATTTGAAATGACCGTATTAGCGGAACGCCGTAAAACGAAACACTGTAATGCGGGGCCCTACTGTACTTATCTTCTTGTACAGTATATACAGTGGAACCTCGGTTTCATATGCCCTTGTTTCCGTAGGATTCAGTTTTTGATGATTTTTTTCGTCAAAATTTTATCCCAGTTTTTGTATGTCCACTCGGTTTTCGTAGAGTTGACAATGGTCCGCCGTACCAAACGCATCCGCCTGCCTACGCCCACACAAAGCATCCCACACATTCTGACTCGGTCTGGCTTTGTTTCATGTTGAGTGAGCATTACCCTGCATGTTCAGAAAACATTTCGTAATAATCCATTGTTTTTTGTGCTTGTTTATTGAGTGTAACTGCTATATAAGCCACCATGTGTCCTCGAGAAGGATTTTTAAGGGTTTGAGGCTGACCCTGATGACCCTACGCCTATTATGGAATCTACTGTCTTTAAGGAAGTCCATGGGGATGGATGAGAGTGGCCAGGATGTGGCAGAGTTGGTGGATGACCACAGGGAAGAGCTAACCACTGAAGAGCTGCAAGACCTTCAACTGGAACAGCAACAGACTGCAGCTGAGGAAATTGCTTCAGAGGAGGAGGAAAAAAGAGGGAAGAATGTGCCTTCTTCAGTGATTAAAGATATGTGTGCAAAGTGGAATGAGTTGCAAAGTTTTGTGGAGAAATATCACCCTAATGAAGCTGTTGCAAACCATGTCTGCAACATGTTCAATGACAATGCCTTGTCCCATTTTAGGCAAATCTTAGAGACACCAGAAACAGACCTCTCTGGACAGATTTTTTGTGTGATAGGGAGGACAGTGACTCTCAAGCTGGTCCTAGTGCCAGTAAAAGACAAAGAAGGGAAGTAACCACAAATAGAGCCTTGATACCTGAAGTCCTTATGGAAGGGGATTCCCCTTCCAAACAATAACCTCTCCTTCCTCTCCCCTCCTCGCCGTCTTCCATACACCAACAAGTCTTCAAAAAAGGTAAAAGTGATGTTAAATGTTCATTTATCCATTTCATTAGTCATTTATATTTATTTGTCATTGTTTTCTGTATGTAAAACTATATTCTCTATAAAATGTATTTTTTGTTAATATTTTTGGGTGTCTGGAACGGATTAATTGGATTTACATTAATTCTTATGGGAAATATTGCTTCACTTTTCATACAATTCGGTTCATCAGACTTTCTAGAACGAATTAATCACAAAAACCGAGGTTCCACTGTATACAGTATATATTTTTTTTACATCAGCCATCTCCCACAGAGGCAGGGTGACCCAAAAAAGAAACACTTATACCATCACTTACACATAATCACTGTCTCTGCAGAAGAGCTCAGATACAACAGTTTTGATGTCACTCCAAACAACCAATATCCCAAACCCCTTCTTTAACCCTTTGAGTGTCACAGCCCCTGCTCGCAAACTTGTTCACAGGGTCGACGAATTTAAAAAAAAAAATTATTTTTTCTAAAGAAATGATAGAGAACCTTTTTCCAAAAGTAACGAAACCAAAACCACGAAATTTGATGGAAAACTTATGGAATTACGCTCGCATGAAGATGGTGGTCTCGGCGATATTTATGCATCAGCAATTTCGCCCAGTTTGAGACTTCTTTTGGGCCAATTCCATTGTTTCTGTCAACAAAACTCATAGCTATTTAGATAGAACTCCTTTTATTCTATCACAAGCTCAGCTCACTCAGATAAGCTGTGAGCGGTAAATTTGGGCCTAGATATGAGAGAATGGGCCTATGTGGTAAGTGTGCACCATATAAAAAAAATCCTGCAGCACACATTGCATAGTAAGAAAAAACTGTGACCGTGTTTTTGGATTAAAACAGCAACTTTGCAGTGTATTTTTGAATGGTTTTTATGGTTGTATTCGTGGTTTCTTATTGTTATTTGATAGAATGGAAGATATATTACAGAAATAGAGATGATTTTGATTGGTTTTAGTACTAAAAATAGCTTGAAATTCAGCTCAAATTAGAGGAAATGTTTGATTTTTGCTGATGTTCAAGAGTAAACAAATCACATCATGTGTCCATTACACATTAGCTGGTGGGTCTAATGTGCATTCATGAATGCGCTGATATTATTTATACAACTATTACAATATTGCATAACAGTAAATCTTTTATTTTTTGGTGTGAATTAAAAATCAATATGGAATTCATCTGTAAAGCCTGAAAACATAACTAATAAACAGAGGATATGTTTATTTGAGTGCCAGGAATGCCTGAATTGTTTATTCCGGACCCTATTTTGAAATTGGAATATTCTGAACTTTGCGTGAAATTGGCCAACTTACCAATTTCTAATCACTTATTGGGTAGCTGAAATAGTTGAGAGGACAATTTCTTGTGCTCAACAGATAAAATGGAACATCTACTAGTGAAATAGCTAAGAATTTGGCCTAATGTAGCAATGTAATTGGCCAAAAATAGGATTCAAAGTGGGCAAAATTGCTGATGTTTAAATATCTCTGACACAGCAAAATTCGAGAGAGCATAATTTCGCAAATTTTTTATCAAATTTCATACTTTCTGTTTTATTACCTTCAGAAAAAGATTTTCTACCACTTCATAAAAAAAATAAGAATTTTTGTTTTTTAAATTCTTGGACCCTGTGGGGAATTTTCAGATTGAGGGTCTAGACTTAAAGGGTTAACAGTCCCAAAATTGGATGAAACTGTCATTGCACAAGCGCTCACTGACCTTCAACGCGCCTCCATAATTACACAAATTTTACCTCAAATTTTGCATATTTCATATCTTTACCTGTAGAAAAAGATTATCTACAGACAGTGAAAGAGTTAAATTGTTGATAAGAACAGTGAGGACTTTTAACAGGAGTAGAGACCAAAAGCCGAGGTCACTCCTGCAGAGAATATGTAGTGATGAAAATCACTTGGCACTAGACACTAGGTCATGTTACAGGCTGGCATTTCAAAAGCATGAAGAGCATCATACAACAGACCTGTATGTTCCCTCTACTCCAGCCAGTTACCCAAACCACACCAAAAAAATATTTTTAATTATAATTCCCATACCAAAAACAAGAAAACCAGTAATCCAAGCTGCTGATTACTGAAATACAACATATACTGCATTTAACTACCATAAAATAAAAATCAGGTAATTAGAGAAAAATATTGTAAAAACATTTTTGATGCCAGAAAGAAATATTTAGTCAGTTAAGCAAGCAGGCTCCTGATTCTTCATTCCTACCTTTTATATAATATATATTCTTCACTTAGCGTATACTGCAAATACTTACTCAAATAAGATATATCCAGGTGTTTGATGATGATAATCTCTTAGCTTCCGGCAGATTTCATTCGAAACAAGATCCTCATGAAGCTACACTGTTGAAAACCAAATTTTTTTTTTTATGTCACTTAGATAAAAATATAATTTTAAGAAAATACAATAAACAGCAAATACATTCATGAAATACAATGGTGACCTTGAGTTTTCGAACATCTCCCAGCTCGAACAATTATGTAAGTGTATGTTTTGCAAGTGCTTTTGTAAAGTGGTATTTTTTGGGGGTCTGAAACGGATGACCCTACCACATAGTAAACCTAATTTTTACATTATCCTTTATGGGAACAAATCGTTTGGTAAAGGCACTCAAACAGCCTTCTGTGATCGAATGTAAGTTCATAACTCAAGGTACCCAACTGTGTACAATTTTTTTTTTTTAACCCTTTGACTGTCGCAACCCCCAATCCTGAGGTGTCTCCTGTGACAGCAAAATTTAAAAAAAAAAAAAAAAAAATTTTCTTATGAAATGATAGAGAATCTTTTCCCGATTGTAAATGACACCAAAAAAAACGAAATTTGATGGAAAACTAACGGAATTATGCTCTTGCGAAGTTAGCGACCTCGGCGGCTGTTTACAAATCGGCAATTTCGCCCACTTTGAGCACTTTTTCGGCTAATTCCAATGTTTCCAGTAGCCTAACCTCATAGCCTATTTCTTTAGAACTACCATTTTTTCTATCGATTGAGTAGAAAAACGCCCATTTACCGATTTCAACTACCTAATAATGTGGTCAGAAATTTGCACTTTGGCCAATTTCTCGAAACTAAAAAATATGACAAATTTCAAAAAAATAAGGTCCAGAATGAACAATGCAGACATCCCTGGCTCTAAAATAAACATTTTCTTTGTTCATCAGTCATGTCCTCCAGCCCCTCTGATATTACTCTTGCTTTCTATTTTGAATTTTTATTCAAAGAAAGAGATAAAAAAACAAAAAAATAAAGACATACTATATGCAGACTACTGCAAATACTAGTAATAATTGCATAAATAACATCAACCCATTCATGACAGCATATTAGAATGGCTAGTTTGGACATTAATTGGACAATGACATCATTTGTATTTACTTTTAAACATTGGCAAAAATTCAAACATTTCCCCTACTTTTGAGCTCCATTCTAGGTTCTTTTTTATAGTAAAAACCAGATCAAAATCACCTCTATTTCTATAATATGTTTTCCATTCTATCCAAATGAGACCAAGAAAACGAGAATACAACCAATAAAATACTATACGAAAATTAGACCACAAAGTCGGCATTTAATTAAAAAAAACGGTCGGAGTTTTTTTTTCTCATTTATGCACTACGTGCTCCAGGATTTTTTTTATATGGTGCACACTGACCACACAGACCCATTCTCTCACATGTGGGCCTACCAGCTTTCTCCTGCTTGATTTGAAGCCGCTAGAATTTATGAGTATATATACGTCAAACACGGTACCTCATAAGACGTATATATACGGCCGCGACAGTCAAAGGGTTAACAAGTCGGCCGTCTCCCACCAAGGCAGGGTGACCCAAAAAGAAAAAAAATCCCCATAAAGAAAATACTTTCATCATCATTCAACTCTTTCACCTCATTCGCACATAATCACTGTTTTTGCAGAGGTGCTCAGAACACAACAGCTTAGAAGCATATACGTATAAAGATACATAACATATCCCTCCAAACAAATATATTTCTATATTCGATGGTTTTTTTCTTAAGACATCCCTCAAATGGGATAACCATGGCAAAGAATTCTCAACCAACCCTACTTAAACTGCATACTGTTACCATTGTGCCCTAAAATATCCTTCCAAGTATTTACTCCTATATTTTCCTCACACTACTTCACCATTCTAAAATATTTCAGCACTCTAATCATCTATTATCTTTTCAACAAACACATCTTAACTGTTGTATTAATGTTGGTAGAATTACCGACAATTATTATTATCACACTGGCCGATTCCCACCAAGGCAGGGTGGCCCGAAAAAGAAAAACTTTCACCATCATTCACTCCATCACTGTCTTGCCAGAAGGGTGCTTTACACTACAGTTTTTAAACTGCAACATTAACACCCCTCCTTCAGAGTGCAGGCACTGTACTTCCCATCTCCAGGACTCAAGTCCGGCCTGCCGGTTTCCCTGAATCCCTTCATAAATGTTACTTTGCTCACACTCCAACAGCACGTCAAGTATTAAAAACCATTTGTCTCCATTCACTCCTATCAAACACGCTCACGCATGCCTGCTGGAAGTCCAAGCCCCTCGCACACAAAACCTCCTTTACCCCCTCCCTCCAACCCTTCCTAGGCCGACCCCTACCCCGCCTTCCTTCCACTACAGACTGATACACTCTTGAAGTCATTCTGTTTCGCTCCATTCTCTCTACATGTCCGAACCACCTCAACAACCCTTCCTCAGCCCTCTGGACAACAGTTTTGGTAATCCCGCACCTCCTCCTAACTTCCAAACTACGAATTCTCTGCATTATATTCACACCACACATTGCCCTCAGACATGACATCTCCACTGCCTCCAGCCTTCTCCTCGCTGCAACATTCATCACCCACGCTTCACACCCATATAAGAGCGTTGGTAAAACTATACTCTCATACATTCCCCTCTTTGCCTCCAAGGACAAAGTTCTTTGTCTCCACAGACTCCTAAGTGCACCACTCACTCTTTTTCCCTCATCAATTCTATGATTCACCTCATCTTTCATAGACCCATCCGCTGACACGTCCACTCCCAAATATCTGAATACGTTCACCTCCTCCATACTCTCTCCCTCCAATCTGATATTCAATCTTTCATCACCTAATCTTTTTGTTATCCTCATAACCTTACTCTTTCCTGTATTCACCTTTAATTTTCTTCTTTTGCACACCCTACCAAATTCATCCACCAATCTCTGCAACTTCTCTTCAGAATCTCCCAAGAGCACAGTGTCATCAGCAAAGAGCAGCTGTGACAACTCCCATTTTGTGTGTGATTCTTTATCTTTTAACTCCACGCCTCTTGCCAAGACCCTCGCATTTACTTCTCTTACAACCCCATCTATAAATATATTAAACAACCACGGTGACATCACACATCCTTGTCTAAGGCCTACCTTTACTGGGAAAAAATTTCCCTCTTTCCTACATACTCTAACTTGAGCCTCACTATCCTCGTAAAAACTCTTCACTGCTTTCAGTAACCTACCTCCTACACCATACACTTGCAACATCTGCCACATTGCCCCCTATCCACCCTGTCATACGCCTTTTCCAAATCCATAAAATGCCACAAAGACCTCTTTAGCCTTATCTAAATACTGTTCACTTATATGTTTCACTGTAAACACCTGGTCCACACACCCCCTACCTTTCCTAAAGCCTCCTTGTTCATCTGCTATCCTATTCTCCGTCTTACTCTTAATTCTTTCAATTATAACTCTACCATACACCTTACCAGGTACACTCAACAGACTTATCCCCCTATAATTTTTGCACTCTCTTTTATCCCCTTTGCCTTTATACAAAGGAACTATGCATGCTCTCTGCCAATCCCTAGGTACCTTACCCTCTTCCATACATTTATTAAATAATTGCACCAACCACTCCAAAACTATATCCCCACCTGCTTTTAACATTTCTATCTTTATCCCATCAATCCCGGCTGCCTTACCCCCTTTCATTTTACCTACTGCCTCACGAACTTCCCCCACACTCACAACTGGCTCTTCCTCACTCCTACAAGATGTTATTCCTCCTTGCCCTATACACGAAATCACAGCTTCCCTATCTTCATCAACATTTAACAATTCCTCAAAATATTCCCTCCATCTTCCCAATACCTCTAACTCTCCATTTAATAACTCTCCTCTCCTATTTTTAACTGACAAATCCATTTGTTCTCTAGGCTTTCTTAACTTGTTAATCTCACTCCAAAACTTTTTCTTATTTTCAACAAAATTTGTTGATAACATCTCACCCACTCTCTCATTTGCTCTCTTTTTACATTGCTTCACCACTCTCTTAACTTCTCTCTTTTTCTCCATATACTCTTCCCTCCTTGCATCACTTCTACTTTGTAAAAACTTCTCATATGCTAACTTTTTCTCCCTTACTACTCTCTTTACATCATCATTCCACCAATCGCTCCTCTTCCCTCCTGCACCCACTTTCCTGTAACCACAAACTTCTGCTGAACACTCTAACACTACATTTTAAACCTAGCCCATACCTCTTCGACCCCATTGCCTATGCTCTCATTAGCCCATCTATCCTCCAATAGCTGTTTATATCTTACCCTAACTGCCTCCTCTTTTAGTTTATAAACCTTCACCTCTCTCTTCCCTGATGCTTCTATTCTCCTTGTATCCCATCTACCTTTTACTCTCAGTGTAGCTACAACTAGAAAGTGATCTGATATATCTGTGGCCCCTCTATAAACATGTACATCCTGAAGTCTACTCAACAGTCTTTTATCTACCAATACATAATCCAACAAACTACTGTCATTTCGCCCTACATCATATCGTGTATACTTATTTATCCTCTTTTTCTTAAAATATGTATTACCTATAAACTAAACCCTTTCTATACAAAGTTCAATCAAAGGGCTCCCATTATCATTTACACCTACAATAGGTAAAAGGACACAACTGCAACTAATGTGACATTTTATTGTAGCAATGTTTCGCTCTCCAGGAGAGAGAAATGTTGCCACAATAAAATGTCACATTTGTTGCACTTGTGTCCTTTTACTGAACACATCATATCTGCATTAAGACTCCAATTAACATACATTTCCACACTGCTTATGTTCCCATTAATACAATATGGCTTTCTTACAAGCTTAATTTCCCAACACAGCCTCTCCTCACTTAACGACGGAGATCTGTTCCTAAGACCACATCATTAAATGAATTCGTCACTAAGTGAGGAGCATACTATAATGGTAGCAAGTTTGTGTCAACTATCTTTGATATTGTTTTAATGCCACCTTTGCATCATTTATAACATTTCTGGTATATTTTTAAATGTTTATACAGTAGTGTACTGTATACTGAAATAAACAGAATAGAGGAAATCAGCTCTCATATACATTATTCAGATAAGAATACTGATCAGAGTACCCGTCATAAGTCCAAGGCGTCGATAAATGAGTAAATCACTAAATGAGGAGATACTGTACTTATTTTTATTACTTTATGCTAGTATACCCAGTACTTAATGCACAGCCACAGCATGGCTCCAATGAAACAGAATTACACAGTGAAAATCAAATTCAGATAATCTTCAAGTGAATCCTTGCTAATGAGTTGAATACAGACTGCAAGTTGAAAAACATAAATGAATGGCTAGTAAAATTTGTGATGAATTAAAAATTGCCAGGGAGGTATAAATCTTTTAGGAGTGAGGAAGAGCCAGCTGTGAGAGGAGAGGTGCATGAGGCAGTGAGTAAAATAAAAAGGGGGTAAAAGTAGCCAGGATTGAAGGGATCAAAACAGAAATGTTAAAAGCTGGCAGGGATATAGTTTTGGAGTGGTTGGTACCTATCAAGAAGTACCTAGGAACTGCAAGAGAGAGCATGCATAATTTTTTCATAAAGGAAATGGGGGTAAAACTGTAAAAATTATAAGGTAAAAAGCCTGCTGAATATACAAGGTAAAATGTATGGTAGAATTATTACTGAAAGAATTATGAATAAGATGGAAAGCAGGTTAACAGATCAACAAGGGGGCCTGAGAAAGGGTAGGGGAGGGGAGAAGTTTTTGCTGGATTTATAAATGGCATATGACAGAGTGGATAGGGAAGCAATGTGGCAAAGAGTTTTTTGAGAGAGTGAGGCTCAGGTTAGGGTATGTAGGATAGAGGGAAATTATTTTCTAGTAAAAGTAAGCCTTAGACAGGGATGTGTAATGTCACCATGGTTGTTTAACATATTTATTGATGGGGATGTAAAAGAAGTGAATGCTAGAGTGTTGGGGAGAGGTGTGGGATTAAAATGTATAAAATTTAATGCAAATTGGGAGTTATCACAGCTGCTTTTTGAGATGGTTGGTGGATGAATTTAGGAAGGTATGTAAAAGAAGGAAATTAAAAGTGAACATAGGTAAGAGCAAGGTGATGAGGGTAATAAATCTGGGTAATGGAGGACTGGATATGAAATTGGATGGAGGGAGTATGGACGAAGTAAATGTATACAGATATTTGGGAGTAGAACTGTCAGTGGATGGTTCTATGAAAGACAAGATGAACTGTAGAACTGACAAGGGTAAAAAGGTAGATGGTGCACTGAGACATCTAATGAGACACAGAATGCTATCCATGGAGGCAAATTTGGAGGAATATAAGAGTATAGTGACAGTAACACTTGTTATGGGTGTGAAGTATGGGTTGTGAATGTTTCATTGAGAAGGAGGCTGGAGGCAGTGGAGATGTCATGTCTGGGGGTAATGTGTTTGTAAATATTATACAGTGGTACCTTGGGATACGAACTTAATTCATTCCAGAAGGCTGTGCCGATACCGAACGAATTTGTTCCCGTAAGGAATAATGTGAATTAGATTAATCCATTTCAGACCCCCAAAAATACACTTGCAAAAACACTTACATAAATACACTTACATAATTGTTCGAGTTTTGAGCTGTTCGTATCCCGAGGTACCACTGTATAGAGAATTCATAGCTTGAAAATTAGGAAGTGCAGGTCACTAAAAGTATTATCCAGAGGGATGAAGAGTGGTTGCTGAAGTGGTTCAGAAATTTAGAGGATAAAGAAAACTAGTATGACCTTGAGGATGCATAAATCTGTAGTGGAGAGGAGGGATAGAGGTGTTCCTAGAAAAGATTGGAAGGAGAGGAGAAAGGTTTCGTATGAAGGGTTTGAACATTCAATTGGCATGGGTGAGCATGTTAGGAGTGAAGGCAAGTGGCTTTTATGACAATGTGCTGTTGGAGCTGTGAGCAAGGTAAAACTTATAAGGGATTCAGAGACACTAGTTAGCTGAACTTTGGTTCTGGAGGTGGGAAGTACAGTCAACCCTAGATATAATGGATTTTGATATAATGCACTACTTATACAATGGTCAAAATGTGCTGTGTAAATTGTGTACTTAACTCCTTTACTTTATTATTTATTGCAATATATCAGTTAAAAACAGAGTAGGGGAGTTAGTAGATGGGGAGAGGGAGGTATTAGGTAGATGGCGAGAATATTTTGAGGAACTTTCAAATGTTAAGGAAGAAAGGGAGGCGGTAATTTCATGCACTGGCCAGGGAGGTATACCATCTTTTAGGAGTGAAGAAGAGCAGACTGTAAGTGTGGTGGAGGTACGTGAGGCATTACGTAGAATGAAAGGGGGTAAAGCAGCTGGAACTGATGGGATCATGACAGAAATGTTAAAAGCAGGGGGGGATATAGTGTTGGAGTGGTTGGTACTTTTGTTTAATAAATGTATGAAAGAGGGGAAGGTACCTAGGGATTGGCGGAGAGCATGTATAGTCCCTTTATATAAAGGGGAAAGGGGACAAAAGAGATTGTAAAAATTATAGAGGAATAAGTTTACTGAGTATACCAGGAAAAGTATACGGTAGGGTTATATTGAAAGAATTAGAAGCAAGACAGAATGTAGAATTGCGGACGAACAAGGAGGTTTCAGAGTGGGTAGGGGATGTGTAGATCAAGTGTTTACATTGAAGCATATATGTGAACAGTATTTAGATAAAGGTAGGGAAGTTTTTATTGCATTTATGGATTTAGAAAAGGCATATGATAGAGTGGATAGAGGAGCAATGTGGCAGATGTTGCAAGTATATGGAATAGGTGTAAGTTACTAAATGCTGTAAAGAGCTTTTATGAGGATAGTGAGGCTCAGGTTAGGGTGTGTAGAAAAGAGGGAGAATACTTCCCGGTAAAAGTAGGTCTTAGACAGGGATGTGTAATGTCACCATGGTTGTTTAATATATTATAGATGGGGTTGTAAAAGAAGTAAATGCTAGGGTGTTCGGGAGAGGGGTGGGATTAAATTATGGGGAATCAAATTCAAAATGGGAATTGACACAGTTACTTTTTGCTGATGATACTGTGCTTATGGGAGATTCTAAAGAAAAATTGCAAAGGTTAGTGGATGAGTTTGAGAATGTGTGTAATGGTAGAAAGTTGAAAGTGAACATAGAAAAGAGTAAGGTGATGAGGGTATCAAATGATTTAGATAAAGAAAAATTGGATATCAAATTGGGGAGGAGGAGTATGGAAGAAGTGAATGTTTTCAGATACTTGGGAGTTGACGTGTCGGCGGATGGATTTATGAAGGATGAGGTTAATCATAGAATTGATGAGGGAAAAAAGGGTGAGTGGTGCGTTGAGGTATATGTGGAGTCAAAAAACGTTATCTATGGAGGCAAAGAAGGGAATGTATGAAAGTATAGTAGTACCAACACTCTAATATGGATGTGAAGCTTGGGTGGTAAATGCAGCAGCGAGGAGACGGTTGGAGGCAGTGGAGATGTCCTGTCTAAGGGCAATGTGTGGTGTAAATATTATGCAAAAAATTCGGAGTGTGGAAATTAGGAGAAGGTGTGGAGTTAATAAAAGCATTAGTCAGAGGGCAGAAGAGGGTTGTTGAGGTGGTTTGGTCATTTAGAGAGAATGGATCAAAGTAGAATGACATGGAAAGCATATAAATCTATAGGGAAGAAAGAGGGTAGGGGTCGTCCTCGAAAGGGTTGGAAAGAGGGGGTAAAGGAGGTTTTGTGGGTGAGGGGCTTGGACTTCCAGCAAGCGTGCATGAGCGTGTTAGATAGGAGTGAATGGAGACGAATGATACTTGGGACCTGACGATCTGTTGGAGTGTGAGCAGGGTAATATTTAGTGAAGGGATTCAGGGAAACCGGTTATTTTCATATAGTCGGACTTGAGTCCTGGAAATGGGAAGTACAATGCCTGCACTTTAAAGGAGGGGTTTGGGATATTGGCAGTTTGGAGGGATATGTTGTGTATCTCTATACGTATATGCTTCTAAACTGTTATATTCTGAGCACCTCTGCAAAAGCAGTGATAATGTGTGAGTGTGGTGAAAGTGTTGAATGATGATGAAAGTATTTTCTTTTTGGGGATTTTCTTTCTTTTTTTTTGGGTCACCCTGCCTCGGTGGGAGACGACCGACTTGTTGAAAAAAAAAAAAAAAAAAATATCTGTAAACTGTGTGTCTACCTGGAGGGTATTCCAGGGATCAACGCCCCCGTGGCCTGGTCCACAACCAGACCTCCCGGCGGATCAGGGCCTCATCAACCAAGCTGTTACTGCTGGCTGCACATAATCCAACATACGAACCACAGCCCGGCTGATCCAGCACCGACTCTAAGTATCCGTCCAACTCCCTCTTGAAGGCAGCCAGGGGCCTATTGGTATTTCCCCTTATGCATGGTGGGAGGCTGTTGAACAGTCTTGGGCCCCAGATACAGTGGACCCCCAACTTACGATATTAATTCATTCCAGAAGTCTGTTCGGGTGCCGTTACCGAACGAATTTGTTCCCATAAGGAATATTGTAAATTAGATTAGTCCGTTTCAGGCCCCCAAAAATACACGTACAAAAGCACTTACAAAAATACACTTACATAATTGTTCGAGTTGGGAGCTGATCGTAAGGTGGGGGTCCACTGTACTTATTGTGTTTTCTCTTAGTGTACCAATGGCGCCCCTACTTTTCATTGGGGGTATTTTGCACCGCCTGCCCAATCCTTTACTTTCGTAGGGAGTGATTTCTGTGTGCAGATTCGAGACCATTCCTTCTAGGATTTTCCAAGTGTAGATTATGATATACAGTATCTCTCTCGCTTGTATAGTGGTACAATAGGTATAGAATAATTTAAGTGTTTTTTAACATCATTATGATTTAACGACACTCTGACAATCTCCTCAATTAGTCTGTTATATCGAGAGTTTACTGTATATGCCTGCACTCTGAAGGAGGGGTGGGGATACTGCAGCTTGAAGGGGCATCTGAGCTGTAATGTCGGCACACCTCTGGCAAGACAGTGAAAGTGAATGATGGTGAGTGGTTTTTCTTTTTCTTTTTCCCACCTTTGTGGGAGACAATCAGTGTGTTAAAAAGAAGAAGAAAAAAAAAAAAGCAATCAGGCAGACATAGTAAAAATAAGAATGACAGCAGCCTTGATAAGACTCAATAAAGCTCACCCAACACAAAAGGCTTAACTTAGTGTGGAGATACTCTTCAGAGCATTATCAGCTACTCTTACACTTTACTTAATATTACTGGTACAAAGATTTAATCTATGTTGTGCTACATATACATATGCACAGATTAGTTAGCCATAGTATTGCTCAATTTGTTATGTATCATTTCTCTATGCTCTGTATAATGTAAAAACCTCAAATTAGAGTTCTGGCCAAAAACGTGTACGTACCAAAAAGACGTAAGAGATGGGTGTGACCATAGATAATGGATGGCGGAGGAGGATCATGATGAGATTCAGGAAGCAAAGACCAGTCTTGCAGTTGTGGTGGGATACCTCGATAAAGCGATGTGCTAATGTTGGTTCCAGCACTTCCACTCACTCCAGCTGTGCTGGTGCCAGACGTAACAGTTGTAGGAGTGCTACGTCCAGATTCACTACAATGAAAAATTAAATTAAAGATCCCTTTAAATAGTATTATACTGTACATGAAAACACTGATATAAATAAATAAGCTTTTATTACTGTATTTGTGAGCATGAACAACATCAATATGATAGCTAATTAGTAGGAAGGATCAGCTGTAGATAAGGAGGAATTTCAAAAACTCAGTGAGTTATACATGGGTATGTATTTTATTGAAAAGTAAAAAAGGGCCAAGACATCAGATACTGAAACCTTCCTTTTCATTTGACACTTTGTAAATCAGTCAAGGAATTATGTTTATTTCTAGTTTGGTATGACTTCTATAGTAGTGTTTCAGGAATGGGAGAGGCAAATACTAATGAAAATTGAAACTAACTGAACTGAGAGCAAACTATTTCACAACAATGAAAATCAGTGTGTGGCGAGTCATCAGAACTATCCTGCAACTCATCACTGCTGGTTAGATAAGTCACATGAATTGAAAGAAATTCCTCCTAATTTATAGTTTCTACTTTAATAAAAATAATATAAGCTCTTCAGTTTCCCCACCAGCAGGTTGATTCAAAGAAAACACATTCACCATCACTCTCCCTAAATGGAAATTATCAGTTTCTCCACTTATATGTACAATGAACACTTGCAGTGCATAGCCACCTTCAATTATTTTCAGCAAATAACAAGAAATAAGTGAGAGCAAGTGTATATACATCCAAAAACTGACCTGCAAGATGGAAAATGATCACATCCACTTTTTTTTAGGAAGTGATCAACCGAGATGAATCAGAAGCACAAAAGCTGGTTTGTCTGATTATAGCTCTTCGAGTTCAATGGGATTTTAGCCTAAGAGCAGTGTATATTGAAATGTTCCAGTAACAGTGCTTCCTTTTTTGCATGCACTGTTTATAATATACCATAATACTGATACCATTTAACCAAAACAAACTAAAAAATATGTCAACCAATTAAAAAAAAAAAAACAAGTCCTGGAAAATACTAAAAAGAAATTTGTTTGAAAAATTGTACATTTCATACAAGTCAACACCAGACAGATTTTACTCACTCTGTACTACATACTCAGAACTACTAAAATTTAACATTGACATCCAGTACATATCTAAGAAAACATCCAAGTGGTGGGTATTCTTTCAGAAATATATTACCACGTATGGTACCTCAAACAGCATTACTCAATCAGTACTACTCAGTACTCTTTAATCTATCCTTACCCTTGATACAATGAGTGGGGATCTACAACAGCAAATACCCAAAAAGCCATCATAACTTAACACACACCACTATTCAAAAGTTTAACTTTATTCAGCAGGCAATACATCTGCACAAACACACATTAACCCAGTTCTAAAAATTTTCTTGGAAAGTAGGAACAGAATGAAGAAACAATACAATAAACAAACATCTAAATGATATCCCACGTTTGATTCAAACTGGCCTAAAACTCCCGGCAAATAAAAGGCTAAAAAATATGGAATTTTCTATGACAATTTGATGTAAATTTACAGATTGAGTATGTAAGCTTTTCCAGATTCCAAAAGCATTCATGCTTGTGCATTTATTGTCACACTATATACTGTATTACCCCCAGTACTTAGTACTATAAATAAAACTGTCAATACACTTTTGTATTTCTTATATGTTCATATTTACATTGCTGTTACTTAAAAATAATTGCAACCCCCAATCCTAGTGTGTCTCTCAGTGCTGCAAAATATTTGAAAAATAAAAAAAAATATTATCGTTTCTTATGTAATGATAGAGAATCTTTTCCCGATGTAACGACACCAAAAGTACGAAATTTGATGGAAAACTTACGGAATTACGCTATCGCGAAGTCGGCGATATTTATGCATCGGAGATTTTGTCCGATTTGAGCTCTATTTTCGGCAAATTCCATTGTTCCATTCGACCAAACCCACAGCTATTTCTTTAAAACTCCATTTGTTCTATCAACTGAGTACAAGAAACCGCCCATTTACCAATTTCAATTACCCAATAAAGTGATCAGAAATTGGCAATTTGGCCAATTTTGTGCAAATTAAAAAAGATGCCAATTTCAAAATAGGGTCCAGAATGAACAATGCAGATATTCCTAGCACTAAAATAACATTTCTCTGTTCATCAGTCACATCTCCAGGCCACTCTTATATTACTCTGTCTATTTTTAATTTTTTTTCACACAAAAAACTGAAGATTTACTATTATGCAGACTACTGCATTATTGAAATAATTGTATAAATAATGTCAACCCATTTGTGACTGCAAATTAGAATGGCTAGTTGGATATTTATTGGAGAGTAATGTCATTTGTTTACTCTTGAATGTTGGGAAAATCAAACATTTCCGCTACTTTGAGCTCCATTTCAAGGTCCTTTTCATGGTGAAACAAATCAAAATCATCTCCATTTCTATAATATGCCTTCCATTCTATCAAATGAGACCAAGAAAACGAGAATACAACCATAAATACTATACGAAAATACACCTCAAAGGCAGCATTTTAATCCAAAAACACGGAGTTTTTTTTTTCTCATTATGCACTGCTTGCTGCAGGATTTTTTTTATACTGTGCACACTCACCACACAGACCCATTCTCTCACATGTGGGCCAACCATCTTTCTCCTGCTTGATTTGAAGCCGCTAGAATTGTGAGTATATATACGTCAAACACAATGGCTCGTAAGACGTATATATGACCGAAACAGTCAAAGGGTTAAATAAATTTACCTAGTTTTGTTACCTAATTTTGTAGAAATTATCTGTACTGTGAAATTAAAATGTATGTTTGTTTCTGTCAAGTTATATTAGTACAGTAAGTTACTACAGGTTGACCATCATTAATCCAGCACCATCGGGACCTGTAGGGTGCCGGATTAGTGATTTTGCTAGATTATAGAGTGGTTGGGATAGAATACACTTAACTCAACAGCGATATTTACGCATCAGCGACTTCACCTACTTTACGCCCTATTTTTGGCCCATTCCAAACGTAGATCTACGTTATCACTAGTGCTCCAAACATAGATAAACGTTTTATTTTCCTGCTCATATTTGGCACAATTGGCCTGAGATGCCTGGTCAGCACAGAATGGGTCTTAACACTTGGTGTATGCACCATTAAAAAAATCTGGGACCACTTAGTACCGAATGGGAGCACCAGTTCAACTGAGCACCACCTAAAGTAAACAGTGTGGCAAACACCAGGGAGTCACTGATGTTATGTCATATTAACACTCCCCTTTTAAGAGAAAAGTGATGTTAACCCCAAGTTTAGTGGCTTTGAGGTGAATGTGGCCACAAGTGGTTGAGGAAATATTAAAAGCATCAATAATAACACATGTGCAACATCCTTTCAATTTTGGTACCACTGGTAGTGTCATCCTGCCAGAATGTCCTAAAACCTATGCCCTACGTAAAGAGAAACAATTCTGGAATGTGTAATACGTGTTCAGCAGGCTGGCTGGCCTGCTGGTTGGCTGGCTGGCTGGCTGGCCGGCTGGCTGGCTAATTGGCTGTCTCAATCTCCATCTGTCTGTCTGTATCTATCTCTATCTCTTTCTCTGTCTGTTTCTGTCTGTCTCTTTCTCATAGGTACACATAAATACAATTATATATATAGTGTAAATTACCTAGGATAACCCAAAAAATCCAGACAAAGTACTATACTGTACTTGTAGATATAATGCACCATATGCATGACTGGCATGTAACACGCATTTTCACTTGTTCAGGAATCAGACATGACTACTCTGCATCGTATGTAATACTTGTTGGTTCACGAGTCCCTCTCTCTGAGACAGAGAGAGAGACAAGCAGAGACAAAAAGACAGATATGCAGACAGAGATAAGCAGAGAACCAAACAGACAGACATGTTTATGTATAACAGTGAAAACAAATAAAGCCAGGGCAGTGCACGATCATCAAATGTCACTCCACTGCTGCACTGTCAGCAGTGAAGTGACACTCGTCTTACACAATGCTTCAAGGAGTTTCATTCTCCCGCATGTCCAAAAGATTGCTGGGACTTATAAATACTATGTATATATTTCTAGATAATAGTATGTGACTAAGGTAGGTAAAAATGTTCACCTGTCACTGTGTTTGTGACTTTGAGCACTATTTCACTACCTAATACATGTATTACAGCCTCTCCTCACTTAACATTCCGTTCCTAAGACCACGTCGGTAAACGTATTCGTCGCTAAGTGAGGAGCGTATTATAATGGTAGTGGGTTTGTGTCAACCATCTTTGATATTGTTTTAATGTCACCTTTGCATCATTTATAACATTTCTGGTATATTTTTAAATACAGCAGGGCCCCGCTTTACGGCGTTTCACTTTACGGCGTTCCGCTAATACGGTCATTTCAAATTATGACCAAAACTCGCTATACGGCTCCCCCCACCTGACTTTCTAATACGGTCACCGCGCCCCACCTTGTTTGTTTACATTCTTCGTGAGCTCAGTAAGCACTAAGTCTCTCCATTTTGTCTGGAAACTCCAAAATTTCAAATGTTTTTAAAAGTTATTTCATATTTCATATATTTTTTTTTTTTTTTTTTTCAACAAGTCGGCCGTCTCCCACCGAGGCAGGGTGATAATTATACTTATGTATACCTGTACTTAAATAAACTTACATACTGTGCTGGCGTGCAGGTACACATTAAAATCAGTAAGAGTGTCTTTTGTCTCCAGACGTCATATTAGTAATGATAATAATAATCATCGAGTCTCATTTAAATGTCGTATATTACGTTAATATACACATTTTCATTAATCCATCTATGATATTTTTTCAAAATTATATAATAAACATGATGCATAGCATATAAATAAGATAAATACACCCCACAGTAGAATAAATAAACATAAATGTGAGATGTGGTAGCAGACGACTTGCACAAGTGACGCCATATTAGAAATGATAATAATAATAATAATAATCACCGAGTCTCATTAACCCTTTTAGGGTCCGTCCCATAGATCTACTGCTTTACGTTCAGGGTCCAAACCGTAGATCTACGCCATGAGCTCAGCTCACTCTGATAAACTGTGAGTGGTACATTTGGGCCTAGATATGAGAGAATACATCTATGTGGTATGTGTGCACCACATAAAACAGATCCTGCAGCACACTGTGTATAATGAGAGGAAAAAAATGAAATCATGATTTTTCGATTAAAACAGCAACTTTGCAGTGTTTTTTCGTATGTTTTTTATAGTTGTATTTGCGATTTCTTGGTCTCATTTGATAGAATGGAAGACATATTACAGAAATAGTGATGATTTTGATTGGTTTTAGCACTGGAAATGGCTTGAAACTGAGCTCAAAGTAGCAGAAATGTTAAATTTTTGCCGATATTCAAGAGTAAACAAACGACCTCACACGTCTAATACACGTCAGCTGGTGGGTCTAATATACATTCACAAATATGGTGATGATATTTATACAATTATTACAGTATTGCATAACAGTAAATCTTCTATTTTTTGGTGTGAATAAAAATTCATTATGTGAATAAAAAATCAAAATGGAATTTATTTGTAAAGCCTCAAAACATAACTAATGAACAGAGGAAATGTTAGTTTAGTGCCAGGAATGCCTACATTGTTCATTCTGGACCCTATTTTGAAATTGGAATATTTTGAACTTTGTGTTAAATTGGCCAAATTAACAATTTCCGATCACTTTATTTTGTAGTTGAAACAGTTGACTTGGCGATTTCTTGTGCTCAATCAATAGAATAGAAGTAATACTAGTGAAATAGCTAAGAATTTGGTTGATTGGAATAATGCAATTGGCCTAAAATGGGAGTCAAAGTCGGCAAAATCGCCGATTCGTAAATATCGCTGACACATCAAAATTCGCGAGAGCATAATTTCGTCAATTTTCCACCAAATTTCGTACTTTTTGTTTTATTACCTTCACAAAAAGATTCTCTACGATTTCATAAGAAAAAATAACAATTTTTTTTTTTTAAAATTCTTGGACACTGGTGCGTGACTCCAGATTTGGGCCTTGGACCCTGAAAGGGTTAAATGTCGTATATTACATTAATATACACATTTTCATTAATCCATCCATGATATTTTTTTCAAAATTATATAATAAACACGATACATAACATAAAAAGATGATAAATACACCCCACAATAGAATAAATAAACATAAATATGAGATATGGTAGCCAGATAACTTGTACAAGTGACGCCAAGAATAACATTTTCTCTAATCTAACATAAGAGAAAATATGTTACTGTGGGTAACTGTAGAAAATTATTCCTTTCGTATGTAAGTTTATTCAGGTATACACAAATACAGTTACATAGATTATCATACATAACAACATATGTGTAGAGAACCTAGGATAACCCACAAAAGTCAGAGTGACTTATTTTCATTACCTTCACTCAGAGCATCATTTCTTCTCAAAATGATGTTACATGAGAATGGGAGTGTTCTTCTTTATTTATTCTACCGTATCAATGTAGAGACAACCTGTACACAATGTAACTTGTACACAAACCAGACGTGTACACTTCGTTTACAAAACTTACCTTCGCCTGGTTTGTTTACGTAACTCTGCGCCTGTCCTCTCTCATGCACTCATTCTTTCTCTCTCTCATTTATTCGTTTTATCTCATTTACTTACTCCTGACCCTACATTAAGACTACAAATATTTTAAGGTAAGTAATGAGTGAACTGTATATACATTTTATTGCTCTGGGATGCTTAAATATCATAGAATAGTATGTGTGGGTGGGTTGGCCTGGTATGGTAGCCCGGCTGACTACCATACATACCACACTTGATTTTTTACAATAAATACTACTCATCTCACCCTATATTTTAAGGTAAGTAATGAGTGAACTGTATATACATTTTATCGCTCTGGGATGCCTAAATATCATAGAATAGTATGTGTGGGTGGGTTGGCCTGGTATGGTAGCCTGGCTGACTACCATACCTACCACACTTGATTTCTTACAATAAATACTACTTGTCTCACCCTAGATTAAGACTATAAATATTTTAAGGTAAGTAATGAGTGCACTATGTGTGTATTGTACTTTTTTATTGTTTTTTGATGCCTGGTTCTATTGCTAACTTAATATATGTTAGTGTAAACTTGTTATCTAATGTTTGTATGCATTTATAAGTGGAAAAAAAGGGTGTTCCACTTTACGGCGGTTTCCGCTTTACGGCAGTAGCCTGGAACCTAACCTGCCGTATAAGTGGGGCCCTGCTGTATTTATACAGTAGTGTACTGTATATTGTTATACACAGAATAGAGAAAATCAGCTCTAATATACATGATTTAGGTATGCATACTGGCCAGAGAGCCCTTCGTAAGTCTGAGTAGTCGGTAAACGAGTACATCGCTAAGTGAGGAGAGGCTGTAGTGTCAGAGCAAAGACTGGCTATGAAATCACAAGAACTACTGCAAATTGTAATTGTCACAACATAAAAATTGTATGAATTTAAAAAAAATTGAGGAAAAAAGGCAAGCGGCAGTGCTTCTTGTTGCCGTCAGGTGAGCAACAAGCGCTAACTTTGCCACCATATATCTCTTTAAGTACTGACTAATTCTTTTTTAGATTATTACATGTAAAATAATGTCCTCTTCATTTAATTTTTTTTTTTTTTTTCAAAATGTTCAGAGAGCTGGGCGAGAGAATGTAGATCTACATTTGGACAGTTAAGAGGTTGAAATCTACGAAACTCATAGCTATTTCACTAGTATTCCTTCTATTCTGCTGACCGAGTACAAGAAACTGCCAATTTACCTATTTCAACTACCCAATAAAGTGGTCAGAAATCGGTAATTTGGGCAATATCACACAAATTTCAAGAGATGCCAATTTTAAAAAAGGGTCAAGAATAAACAATGCAGACATTCCTAGCATTAAAGTAACATTTTCTCTCTTCATTAGTCATCTCCAAGCCCCTCTTACATTACGTTTGCTTTCCATTTTGAATTTTTATTCACACAAAAAATAGAAGATTTACTGTTATGTAGACTACTGTATTATTGTAATAATTGTATAAATAATGTCAAGCCATTCGTGACTGCGTATTAGACTGGTCAGTTGGACACATATTGGACAGTTTACCTGGAGTTTACGTGGAGAGAGTTCCGGGGGTCAACGCCCCCGCGGCCCGGTCTGTGACCAGGCCTCCTGGTGGATCAGAGCCTGATCAACCAGGCTGTTGCTGCTGGCTGCACGCAAACCAACGTACGAGCCACAGCCCGGCTGATCCGGAACTGACTTTAGGTGCCTGTCCAGTGCCAGCTTGAAGACTGCCAGGGGTCTGTTGGTAATCCCCCTTATGTGTGCTGGGAGGCAGTTGAACAGTCTCGGGCCCCTGACACTTATTGTATGGTCTCTTAACGTGCTAGTGACACCCCTGCTTTTCATTGGGGGGATGGTGCATCGTCTGCCAAGTCTTTTGCTTTCGTAGTGAGTGATTTTCGTGTGCAAGTTCGGTACTAGTCCCTCTAGGATTTTCCAGGTGTATATAATCACGTATCTCTCCCTCCTGCGTTCCAGGGAATACACGTTAACTCTTGAACATCGGCGAAAATCGAACATTTCCGCTACTTTGAGCTCAATTTCAAGGTACTTTCTGTCATGAAACTAATTAAAATCATATCCATTTCTGCAATATATCTTTCATTCTATCAAATGAGACCAAAAAAATGAGAATACAACCATAAAAACCATATAAAAATACACCGCAAATCGCTGTTTAACACCATAAACACGGTCGCAGTTTTTTCTCATTATGCACTGTGTTGCAGGATTTTTCTTATATAGTCGACACTTACCACAAAGACCTATTCTCTCATATGTAGGCCCAAATTTACCAGTCACAGATTATCTGAGTGAGCTGAGCTTATGGCGACCAACGGTGGCTTCAAAGCCACCTTATCATTTATGGACAATGTACGGTCTATGTGCTTTACACAAAATGAAGCATTTCTTTTATTCATTGGAACCATAACTAGGGCTAAAAGTGAGCAGGTTATAACAATAAATCAAAAAAAGAAATTGGAATGAGTTATGCCGCAAGTAGCTGCAGGTTGGTGTGGCAACCCTGGAAATTTGAAATTATGCTAGCCGAAATTAGTGCTAGAATACTGATGGAACCAGATTACCGATTGCCAGATTAGTGATGGCCGACCTGTACTAGTATGGTAATAAAATTTTGTAAAGGGTTTGGTATTGTTAGGAACGTTACACTAATTTACCCATACGTTTTTCACATCAAGTAACACAATTTTGTTACATGCCGATTCTCAGGTATGTAACATCCATGATATGAGGTTTACTGTGCCTTATTATTTCCCATTTTTCTTAATGAGTAAAAATGCAGAAAGATAAGACACCTACCATGCCATATTGGTTGCTGCACTCTTTTCACGTTCCACTACAGTATTTGAATCCCCTGATGGAGGTCTCTTTGATCTTAACAGGCGATGACCAATGGAGTCTGCAACTACAAAGGTTTAAGTTGAACACAATTTGGAGAAAATTACTAATTAATAGGAAGTGATACCTTTATTACAAAAAATAAAATATTGAACAGTTTCTCAACAGTTTTCACAGTACAATCAAACCCCAATTCATATCAACCCCTCTTACACCCTTCCTCCCTTATGACTATTTTTACCTGGCAAAGTAACCTCCTAAAAACAAAGCATTTAAGAATGAAAACAGTTCCCAGAAAGGAGGCCCATTTATAACATTGAGCCTACGGGTAACAAGAGTCCAACTTATGACAGAAAGATTAAAATCAATTCATTATACATATGTAATTATTTCCAACACCATTATCAATAATTTCATAAACACATTGTAAGAGTTTGTGCAAATGTGATGATTGCAAACAAATTGTCTCCTTGAAAAGTTCACAGAACCTCTGATGCTCATGTTCTAAAATACCTGGGAGACAATATGCTGATTTTTCTATGCACACAGTTGATAAGTTCTTGAGGGAAGAATTTTATTAATATTTGACTCATGCACATACAATATACATTACTGGCACAACAATTCATTTAGACTTAAGTGAACATGTCTGCTTCTCTCACCTTTATTTTTCTCCTCCTCCTTTTGGGAAGCTTCCACTTTTGCCTTTGAATCTTCCGTATCACCTTCATCCTTGTGCACTGACGTGTTCTCTGAAGCATCTTTTTCATCAACTAACATTGGTTCGTATCCATCAAGTTCTCTGTTGCATGAAAGAAAATTATCAGAATATTTAGTCAACCTCTAAAATAGCAAAACAAATAATTAGGCAACCAATTAGCTAATTCTTTAATTGATACAAATTATTTTTTTTGCACATTCCCAAATATTAAATCATATCTAAACACAAATGTTCAATAAACACTGATCAGTTGTACAGAAAAGAGCAATTAAACAAAGCAAATGAAACAGAAGGTAAGTGTGATACAATAAACTTCGTCATCACACAGATGTCCACTTCAGAACAGTAAAAGCCAATCTACTTCCCCCATTAACTCCCTTCATTGTTGGGACCCCAAAAATTAAAAGTGCCGACAATGTCAGGAATTTAAAAAACAAAATTCTTCTGAAATGGCAAAGAATCTTTTTCTGAAAATAAAATTTGATGTATATTTTGGTTATAGTAAATTGAGGTTTGTCATAAAATGCTTAAAACTGTACTGAATCGTTGAAATATGCATTAAAATGACGTTTTAGCACGTTCTTCTGTATTATTAAATATTTCGCATATTTTTAAAAAATCATATGAAAAGTCCATAATAATATAAATTACGATCGAGTATTTCATACAGAATTACTCGGGTACAAAGTTGGCAGTCTCAGCAAAATTTACATAATCAGTGATTTTGTCCAATTTGAGACCTATTTGAACCGTAGTTCTACAGGTTTGCGGTCTGTCCATGCCATAGTTCTACGGCATAAGCTCAGTTCACTCAGATAAGCAACAAGCACTAAATTTGGGCCTAGATGTGTGAGAATGGGTCAGTGCAATAAGTGTGCACCATATAAAAATAATTCTGTCCCATGCAGTGCATAATGGGAAAAAACTGCGACTGTGTTTTTGGTTTAAAATAGCAACTTTATGGTGTATTTTCAGATGGTTCTTTATGGTTGCATACTTAGTTTCTTGGTCTCATGTGATGGAATGGAAGATACAGCACAGAAATAGAGAAATTTGATTAGTTTCAGGACTGAAAGTAGCTTGAAATCGAGTTCGAATTAGTGGGAATGTTCAATTTTTGCTGATGTTCCAGTGTGTATAAATCACCTCACTCATCCAATACGAATCCAACTGGTCAGTTTAATATATGTTCATGAATGTGCTGACATTCATTAACAATTGTTACAACACTGCATGACAATAAATCTATTTTTTTGTGTAAATAAATAATCAAAATGGAATTTGTGTGTAAAGCCTGGGAACATAACTAATGAACAGAAGAAATGTTATTTTAATGCCAGGAATGCCTGCATTGTTTATTCTGGATCCTATTTTGAAATTGGCATACAGTGGACCCCCGCATAACGCTATTAATCCGTTCCTGAGAGCTCAATGTTATGCAAAATTATCATTATGCAAATTAATTTTCCCCATAAGAAATAATGGAAATCAAATCAATCCGTGCAAGACACCCAAAAGTATGAAAAAAAAAAATTTTACCACATGAAATATTAATTTTAATACACACAAACTTAAGAAAACATGCACAGTTACATGACACTTACCTTTATTGAAGATGTGGTGATGATTGATGGGATGGGAGGAGGGGAGACTGGATGGTTTTAGTGTTTAGAAGGGGAATCCCCTTCCATTAGGACTTGAGGTGTCAAGTCCTTTTCCGGGGTTGCTTCCCTTCTTCTTTTAATGCCACTAGGACCAGCTTCAGAGTCACTGGACTTCTGTCGCACAACATATCTGTCCATAGTGGCCTGTACCTCTCGTTCCTTTATGACTTTCCTAAAGTGTTTCACAACAGTGTCAGTGTAATAGTCACCAGCACGGCTTGCAATAGCTGTCTGAGAGTGATTTTCATCCATGAAGGTTTGCACTTCAAGCCACTTTGCACAGATTTCCTTAATCTTTGAAGTAGGCAACTTCTTCAATTTCTCTATCCCCTCCTCCAAAGCAGTTTCCTCAGGTCTGGCCTCTTGCTGTTGAAGTTGATCTAGCAGCTCATCAGTGATTAGTTCTTCATTGTCCTCCTCCACCAACTCTTCCACATCCTCCCCACTAACCTCCAACCCCAAGGACTTCCCCAATGCCACAATTGATTCCTCAACTGGCATAGGATTCTCAGGGTTAGCCTCAAATCCTTCAAAATCCCTTTGGTCTACACATTCTGGCCAAAGTTTCTTCCAAGCAGAGTTCAAGGTCCTCTTAGTCACTCCCTCTCAAGCCTTACCTATAAGGTTTACACAATTGAGGATATTAAAGTGCTCTCTGCAAAACTCTCTTAGAGTCAATTGAGTTTCTGAGGTCACTACAAAGCACCTTTCAAACACAGCTTTTGTGTACAGTTTTTTGAAGTTTGCAATAACCTGCTGGTCCATGGGCTGCAGGAGAGGAGTGGTATTAGGAGGCAAAAACTTCACCTTAATGAAGCTCATGTTCCCACAAAGTCGCTCTGCCAAGTCTGTAGGATGACCAGAGGCATTGTCTAACACCAGGAGGCACTTAAGGTCTAATTTCTTTTCAGTTAGGTAATTTTTCACAGTGGGGGCAAATGCTTGGTGCAACCAGTCATAGAAAAAGTCCCTAGTGACCCATGCCTTTCTGTTTGCCCTCCACAACACACACAAATTAGCCTTGAGGATATTCTTTTGCCTGAACGCTCTGGGAGTTTCAGAGTGATACACTAATAAAGGCTTCACTTTGCAATCATCACTAGCATTGGCACACATGAGAAGAGTAAGCCTGTCTTTCATAGGCTTACGTCCTGGGAGTGCCTTTTCCTCCTGAGTAATGTAGGTCCTGCTTGACATTTTCTTCCAAAACAGGCCTGTTTCGTCACAATTAAACACTTGTTCAGGTTTCAGTCCTTCACTGTCTATGTACTCCTGGAATTCCTGCACATATTTTTCAGCTGCTTTTTGGTCCAAACTGGCAGCCTCACCATGCCTTATCACACTATGTATGCCACTACGCCTCTTAAATCTCTCAAACCAACCTTTGCTGGCCTTAAATTTACTCGCATCACCACTAGTTGCAGGCATTTTTCTAATTAAATCCTAGTGCAACTTCCTAGCCTTTTCACTTAAGATCACTTGAAAGATGCTATCGCCTGCTATCTGTTTTTCGTTTATCCACACCAATAACAGTCTCTCAACATCTTCTATCACTTGCGATCTCTGTTTCGAAAGCACAGTTAAACCTTTGGCAAGAACAGCTTCCTTGATTGCCGTTCTCTTGGACACAATAGAAGCGATGGTTGATTGGGGTTTTGTGTACAACCTGGCCAGCTCGGAGACACGCACTCCACTTTCATACTTAGCAATGATCTCTTTCTTCACCTCCATAGTAATTCTCACCCTTATTCCTGTAGGGTTGGCACTAGAAGCTTTCTTGGGGCCCATGGTCACTTACTTTTCAGGTGAAATCACTATAAAAAGGCTGTAATACAAAATGTTCCGACTGTATGCTTGAATGTTACCGTGGAGGCTGGCTTGTAAACAATGCCACTGGCAGAACAAGTGAGGCTGGCTCAGACCGCATGGACGTGTCTCGGACGAATCGCGTTGAGCGAATTTTTTAGCACTATGCGAGGCATAGTGCTAAAAAATCCGCATAGCGATAAAATGTATCGCTATGCGGATTTAACACTATGGGATGCCAACGTTATGCGGGGGTCCACTGTATTTTGAAATTTGTGTGAAATTGGCCATATTACCAATTTTTGATCACTTACTGGGTAGTTGAAATAGTTGATTTGGGCAGTTTCTTGTGCTCAGTCAATAAAATGGAAGACATACTAGAAAAATAGCTAATGTAATGGAACAAAGTAATTGGCCTAAAATAGGACTTGAAGAGGACAAAATCGCTGATGTGAAAATATTGCTGACACGGCAAAATTTGCGAAAGCGTAATTTGGTCAATTTTCCATCAAATTTTGTACTTTCGGTTTTATTACCTTCAGAAAGAGATTTTCTACAATTTCATAAGGAGAAAATAATTTTTCTTTTTTTTTTTTTTGAAAATTCTTAGATGTTGTGGACAAATTTCAGATCGGGGGGGGGGGATTAACAATGAAAGGGTTAAGCCAATTCCACTACTTAATTTGACTGAATTCTAAGCAACATATTTCACTAGCATGCCTTCCATTCTATTGATTTAGCAAATGAAACCACCCATTCAATTATCAAAACTACCCTATAAAGTGTACAGAATTTGGTAATTTGGCCAATTTTACAAAAAATTAAACAGATTCCAATTTAAAAACAGAGTCCAAAATAAACAATGTAGGCATTTCAGCAACTAAAGCAACATTTCTATTCATTAATCACATCCTCAATTTTGAATTCATCACCAAACAAAAAATTGAGACCCCTGATCTTTAACTCACCGTCTCGAAAAATTAAAAAAAAATTTTTTTTTATGAAATGATAGAGAATTTTTTCCAGATGGTAATGACACTAAAAGTACGAAATTTGATGGAAAACTTACGAAATTACGCTCTCACGAAGATAGTGATCTCTGCGATATTTACACATCTGCGATTTTGCCCACTTTGAGCCTTATTTTTGGTGAAATTCCATAGTGCCAGTCAACTAAAATCATAGCTATTCCACTAGAACTATATTTGTTCTATCAACTGAGTACAAGAAACCGCCTATTTACCAATTTCAACTACCCAATAAAGTGGTCAGAAATTGGCAATTTGGCCAATTTCACACAAATTTCAAAAGATGCCAGTTTCAAAACAGGGTCCAGAATAACATTTTCTCTGTTCATTAGTCACATCTCCAGGCCCCTCTTATATTACTCTTGCTTTCCATTTTGAATTTTTATTCTCTCACAAAAAAAAAGAGAGAGATTTACTGTTACGCAGACTACTGCATTATTATAATAATTGTATAAATAATGTCTTGAAACCAATCAAAATCATCTCCATTTCTGTAATATATCTTCCATTCTATCAAACAAGACCAAGAAAACGAGAATACTACCATAAATACCATACGAAAACACACCGTAAATTCACTGTTTTAAACCAAAAACGCGGTCGGAGTTTTTTTTTTTCATTATGCACTGCGTGCTGTAGGATTTTTTTTATACAGTGCACACTGACAGCGCAGACCCATTCTTTCATGTGTAGGCCTACCAGCTGTCTTCCACTGGATTCGTAGGAGCTAGAATTTTGGTATAGCATTATGGAACCGACACTGGCTCTCAAGCCATAATATTACGAGACCAACTGAAAGGGTTAAGGCATCCCAACAATTGGAGCAGGCGGAAATGAATGGTATAAAATGCCGACACATGGAAATATAAACACATATGCAGTTTAATGTGATCCTTTATTAACAACGTTTCGCCCACTGTGTGGGCGAAACGTTTTTCAAGTCACAAACAGATCTGTTTGTGACTTGAAAAAGCCCACTGTGTGGGCGAAACATTGTCAATAAAGGATCACATTAAACTGCATATGTGTTTATATCTCCAATTGGAGCAGGCCTAGTAAATTCTCATAAAACAGACCAGAGGGTAAGGGGTAAGGATGACCTTACTCATTCTCAGAAAAATCCTCAAAAATCTAATATTTTTGCTACTTTGAGCCCCATTTCAAGCTACTTCAAGTCCTGAAACCAGCCAAATTTATCTCTACTTCAGTAGTATATCTTCATTCTATCAAATAATAACAATAAATAGCCAATACAACCCAACCTAGAAAACACTTCTATGTCACTATTTTTAACTAAACATAAGATCAAAGAATTTCTTTTACCATCAAGCACCGTGGGGGAGTAGGATATTTCTTATGCCATGCATACTCCCAGGTTATCCCAGGGACAGCTTATCCCAGGGAGCTGAACTCAAAATTAAATATCCATGCATGTTTTTGTTACTTTAAGTACATCATCCACTTTTTTAAGCTGTGTGTGGGAGGCCAGAGGAAATGGATGGTGAGGAGAAAGTCTTTTATATTATTCTAGCCTTAATCTTGACAGAATCAGAGGAAACTAGACTGTAGTTAATCCTTCTCAGCAGATAGGATCAATATAGACCATAAGATCATCTGCTGTCTACCTCTTGCAAGTGCTCTCATGTATACACCTACTCCCTAAACTGGCAGATTTGTGACCTAGCCAGAGTATAATGCAATTTTTTTTTAACATGCTGGCTGTCTCCCACCAAGGCAGTGATCCAAAAAAGTGCATATAATACAATAAGTATAGTGATTAATAATAACAATCTTTAACAGTTACCAAATTTTTAAAGCTCATTCTGCAAAAAAGTACATTCAATATTTTACTTGCTCACAAGAAAATATATTTATACATGTGAATGATAGCAGTAAATACCACATTCAGCAACAAAATATTACCACAGCTGAATACAATAAAAAGAAGCTTTTTCAATTACATTTTCTGCTAAGAAATATTTATATTTTAGCCTCCATACTTTATTAATTCTAATATTGTATATACTGTAAGCTTTTTAGTAGGATTCATTATCTGAAACACTTTAGCACATCCACTATGCTGTCTGGTTATGCTAGTCAGCAAACTATGACTATACAAGAGTTCAAATATACAAATCATCAGATAACAATATTTTCTGTTAACACATTGTGGCATATTTTCAATGTACACACTGTAAAAATCAGTTTACATGGTGGAGTACATGTAGGGAAAAATGTGGCATGAGCAACGGTCTTCCCTCTCTTCCTCAGGACAAGTCCACTCTCTTATGGTAAAGTCCTATGTAATGTACACACCCTCCCTCACCCAGTGCTTCGTTCATGCACATCCAATACCACACTCAATGAGTGTTAGTGAATCAACTTCTGATGTTTTCAGCATCCAATCTCGTCTCTAGAAAATGATAACAGCACCCAAGAGGAATGCGAGTGATCCTGGAGCTGAAAAGAATAAACATGAAATTCTTGGTGTTTTGGAGACAATAAAGATATTAGACAAGATTAAGAGTGGTGCACATGTGACGACTAGGAAACTGCTAAGTGAGGGCTTTGAAGATATATAGGGGGTACATGTGAATGAACTGTTAGAAGATAATGAAAAAATAAGTCCAGAGGAAATGTTAGCAGAGCTCAATACCTAGATACAAGGGAGGCAGATAAGAGCTAAGTGAGCAGTTCCATGTTACCTGGAGTATACCTGAGGGGGTTTCAGGGATCAATGGCCCTGCAGTCCAATCTGTGAACAGGCCTCACTGCTGCTAAACTAGAAGACTTTCTCATTAAATTGGACCCTGATAAATCTAAAACCACTATACTGAAACAGGGTCTAGATGAGATGATGATGCCTTACAGTCAGCTATATAAAGTACAGCAGGGTAAGAGAGACCAAAAGATTCATTAGAATTTCTCACCACTCCAGTACAACCATCAACATCAATGCTAAAGCCTTGACCATCTACCTCAGCCCAGCAGTGCCATAGTATCCCTCTCCACACCTATCAAAATCAGGTGTGGAGAAACCTATAATAATTTGGTCGATTTGTGGGTCTCATGAACATAACCCTATTTTTCCCATATCTTCTTCAGTTCCATTTACATATTTTGGTTGCACACTGTTTTCAAGAATGTAATAATTGTGTAACTGTGTTAACCAACAGTCTACTGCATAAAGATGTTTGTGAGATTGTAGTTTGTTCCAGCAATGGCACTATGACATTTCACTTCAAGAAGCAAACCAATTTTGGTAAACTTACCCTTTACTATATACTGGCTGTGCAGTTCTAAGACGTTCTGCTTGTCTACGCTCTTTGGCATATAAAAGAAGAGTTTCAATGTGGAAATCGAAACATATGCGAATACCGTCCATTACTTCCTTACATAGGTCCAATCTGCTAAAATTTAAATTAATATGAAGCCTAATATATCAACTTTTTTTTTTTTTTCAAATCCAATACATGCAAAGTTACATATCATTTTCATTTATTCACATGTTATAATTAAGAAGATACCAGCCAGTCTCAGGCTTCATTTACTTACGTAAGAAAACACTTGTCTTTCTCTTTAATTTCATTTCTTCTCTTTTCTTTTGTTCGGGCTAAATAACGGACAGCAAAAAATTTGACGTAGTTTTCTAATAAACTCAGAGCTGTCTTATCTGTTGGAAGGTCCAGCAGCTTGAATACAAAAAATTATAATTAATATTTAAAATCAATACGTATTCTGTTTTATATACAGCAGGGCCCCACTTATACGGCAGGTTATGTTCCAGGCTACCACCAGAAAGCGGACATCGCCGGAAAGCAGAACACCATTTTTTCCACTTATAAATGATATAAATGCCAGATAAGAAGTTTACACTAACATATGTTAAGTCAGAAATAGAATTAGGCATTAAAAAGCAGTAAAAAATAAAATATACACACAGTACACTCATTACTTACCTTAAAATATTTGTAGTCTTAATGTAGGGTGAGAGGTGAGAAATATTTATTGTAAGAGGTCAGGTGTGGTAGGTATAATAGTCAGGTGTGGTAGGTATGGCCACCACCACCCTCACATAATATACATTTAAAATGCCCTAGTGTGTTAAAATGCATACACATTACACTCAATCTTGAACTTAAAATATTTGAAGTCTTAATGTAGGGTGAGAGGTGAGTAAATGTGATAAAACGAATAAACGAGAAAGAGAGAGAATGAGTAAATGAGAGAGGACAGAGACACGGAGTCTATAAACAAGCGGACAAACTTGTCTGGTTATGGGTGATACACATTCATTTCCACGTTTGTGAAGCTTTTACCATAATACAAACACCTTACATTGTGTACAAATTGTCTCCATATTGGTACAGTAGAATAAATAAAGAGCAACACTCCCATTCTCACATCACACACCATTTTTAGAAGGAATGACACTCCGAGTGAATGCATACAAAAGGAAAAATTTTCTGCAGTTACCCCCAGTAATACTACTGTGTATGTAGTGAGTTCATTATATAATTTTTAAAAAATTTCATAGATGGATTAATGAAAATGTTTATATTAATGTAATATCCAACATTTAATGTGCCTCAGAGTGATTATTATTGTGTTTTACTATTATCATTATTAATAAGGCACTTCAAGAGTACCTGGAATTTACCTGGAGAGAGTTCCGGGGGTCAACGCCCCCGCGGCCCGGTCTGTGACCAGGCCTCCTGGTGGATCAGAGCCTGATCAACCAGGCTGTTAATGTGTACGTGCATGGCCAGTACAGTGTGCAAGTTTACTTAGGTACAGGTACATACTTTTCTTTCTTTCAACACACCGGCCATATCCCACCGAGGCGGGGTGGCCCAAAAGGAAAAACGAAAGTAGGTACATGCACACAAGTATAATTACCAGAGTACAGTAGGGCCCCACTTATACGGCAGGTTAGGTTCCAGGCTACCGCCGTACAGCGGAAACCGCCGTAAAGTGGAACACCCTTTTTTCCCACTTATAAATGCATACAAATACTAGATAACAAGTTTACACTAACATATATTAAGTTAGCAATAGAACCAGGCATCAAAAAAAAATAAAAAAAGTACAATACACACATAGTGCACTCATTACTTACCTTCACCCGGGGCTCCCATCCCGGCCAAACCCCACCCACCTAATGTCTATGATATTTAAGCATCCCGAGCGATAAAATGTTTTACAGTTCACTCATTATTTTTTTTTTTTTTAAACAAGTGGGCCCGTCTCCCACCGAGGCAGGGTGACCCAAAAAAAAAGAAACCCCAAAAAGAAAATATTTTTTCATCATCATTCAACACTTTCACCACACTCACACATTATCACTTTTTTTTGCAGAGGTGCTCAGAATACAACAGTTTAGAAGCATACACATATAAAGAAAACACACCATATCCCTCCAAACTGCCAATATCCCAAACCCCTCCTTTAAAGTGCAGGCATTGTACTTCCCATTTCCAGGATTCAAGTCCGACTATATGAAAATAACCGGTTTCCCTGAATCCCTTCACTAAATATTCCCCTGCTCACACTCCAAAGATGTCAGGTCCCAAGTACCATTCGTCTCCATTCACTCCTATCTAACAGGCTCACGCACGCTTGCTGAAAGTCCAAGCCCCTTGCCCACAAAACCTCCTTTACCCCCT
>NC_069404.1:36463266-36498091 GCF_026875155.1 Cherax quadricarinatus
GAGTATGGAAGAAGTGAATGTTTTCAGATACTTGGGAGTTGACGTGTCGGCGGATGGGTTTGTGAAGGATGAGGTTAATCATAGAATTGATGAGGGAAAAAAGGTGAGTGGTGCGTTGAGGTATATGTGGAGTCAAAAAACGTTATCTATGGAGGCAAAGAAGGGAATGTATGAAAGTATAGTAGTACCAACACTCTTATATGGATGTGAAGCTTGGGTGGTAAATGCAGCAGCGAGGAGACGGTTGGAGGCAGTGGAGATGTCCTGTTTAAGGGCAATGTGTGGCGTAAATATTATGCAGAAAATTCGGAGTGTGGAAATTAGGAAAAGGTGTGGAGTTAATAAAAGTATTAGTCAGAGGGCAGAAGAGGGGTTGTTGAGGTGGTTTGGTCATTTAGAGAGAATGGATCAAAGTAGAATGACATGGAAAGCATATAAATCTATAGGGAAAGGAAGGAGGGGTAGGGGTCATCCTCGAAAGGGTTGGAAAGAGGGGGTAAAGGAGGTTTTGTGGGCAAGGGGCTTGGACTTCCAGCAAGCGTGCATGAGCGTGTTAGATAGGAGTGAATGGAGACGAATGATAGTTGGGACCTGACGATCTGTTGGAGTGTGAGCAGGGTAATATTTAGCGAAGGGATTCAGGGAAACCGGTTATTTTCATATAGTCAGACTTGAGTCATGGAAATGGGAAGTACAATGCCTGCACTTTAAAGGAGGGGTTTTGGGATATTGGCAGTTTGGAGGGATATGTTGTGTATCTTTATACGTATATGCTTCTAAACTGTTGTATTCTGAGCACCTCTGCAAAAATAGTGATAATGTGTGAGTGTGGTGAAAGTGTTGAATGATGATGAAAGTATTTTCTTTTTGGGGATTTTCTTTCTTTTTTGGGTCACCCTGCCTCGGTGGGAGACGGCCGACTTGTCGAGAAAAAAAAAATACGAAAAGAATAATTTTCTACAGTTACCCCCAGTAACACATTTTCTCTTATGTTGGGCTAGAGAAAATGTTATTCTTGCTGTCACATGTACAAGTTATCTGGCTACCACATCTCATATTTATGTTTATTTATTCTGTTGTGGGGTGTATTTATCATATTTATATGTTATGCATCGTGTTTATATAATTTTGAAAAAAATATCATAGATGGATTAATGAAAATGTGTATATTAACCTAATATACGACATTTAAATGAGACTCGGTGATTATTATCATTACTAATATGACGTCTGGAGACATAAGACACTCTTACTGATTTTAATGTGTACCTGCATGCCAGCACAGTGTGTAAGTTTATTTAGGTACAGGTATACATAAGTATAATTATCAGAGTATATATAAAATGTGAAGTAACTTTTAAAAACACTTGAAATTTTGGAGTTTCCAGACAAAATGGAGAGACTTAGTGCTTACGGATCTCACAGAGAATGTAAACAAACAGGGTGGGGTGCGGTGACCGTATTAGAATGTCAGGTGGGGGGAGCCGTATAGCGAGTTTTGGTCATAATTTGAAATGACCGTATTAGCAGAATGCCGTAAAGCGAAACACCATAAAACGGGGCCCTACTGTATACGTAAAATACGAAGTAACTTTAAAACACTTGAAATTTTGGAAAGTTTCCAGACGTAATGGAGAGATATGCACATGGAGAATGTAAATAAACTGGGTGGCGCGTGGTGACTGCATTACAGTGCTAGTCACAGCATTATTCCGGGTAAGTGCCCTGGCATAATACCGTGATGAAAATCAAAGGCCTACCATACAGGAGGGTCTTTTTTATCAGAGCATTATGCTGGGTAGCAGCCGGTAGCATGACGTCATGGCCTGCCGCCACACTCCACAGTGACTCCTCAGTGCTCACGTGACTGCCGTGGTGAGATGAAGCGTTGCACTTTTGTCTCTCATCCGCCCCATCTTTTGTCCGGTGTTCAATTTGGTTTTTCAGGTTATACATGTTTGATTATATGTAAAAGGAAGTCTTTAAAATCTGAAGCTACAACTCAAATCATAGGGCTTCACAAAGCTGGGCAATAGATGAAAGAAATAGTGGAGAATATTGGTGTGTGTGAGCATTCAGTGAGGAACTGGGTGCAGCATTTCAAGGCTGGTGGTGGTGTTGAGTTACTGTCTGCCAAACCTGGGCCTGGCCCCTCAAAGAAGACACCTGTTCGTACCTTAACTGAGCTAAAGAAGCAGTTAGAGAGTACACCTAAGATAACTGCTAGAGAATTGAAAGAAAAGAACCCACATCTTCTCTCAGAGGTGTCTGTAAGAACTGTTAACAGACGTGTGTCAGAACTGGGCTACAGTAGTCACCACCAGGTTAAGAAACCGATTCTCTCCAAGCCAAAGAAGAAATGTAGGCTGGATTATGCAAAGAAATATCTTCACTGGAATCCTCAACAGTGGTATGAAGTACTTTGGAGTGATGAAGCAACCTTCACTGTCACCTGTAACCGTGGGGGACATGTTAGTTACCATTTTGTCCTAGGCACATGTCGATTAGACACTAGGCCCAGGTACCAGCCCAGAGGTAGCGACCTGCTAGACCCACGCTACACCTGTAGGACCACCAAACACCAAGACTCGCTCATTGTTTGGGGGTGTTTCAGTGCTCAGAGAGTTGGTGAACTCATTGTGCATCCCAAAAACCAGTATATGAACCAGTTATTGTGTGACAATTTACCCGAGGCATTTGACAAGTGTGGGGCTACGGTTTTTATGCAGGAAGGTGCACATGTCATACTGCCAAATCTGTAGTTCAGTGGCCTAAGGACTGAAGTGAGGTTCTTTAATGACTGGCCAAGCAATTCCCCAGACCTAAACCTTATTGAGAACCTCTGGTCAAAAGTGAAACAGTTTACTGGGCAAGGTTATCAGTTCCATTCCACAGCTGCAGGGTGCTCTACATGAGGCATGGAATAATAAGCCTCTCCAAATTCTCAAGAATTTGTGAGTGTGTCCTCCTACATGGCTGAGGGACGTGATAAGCGCAAAGGACCAGCACAAGTTTTAAAACCTCGTAAGGGCATATATCTATCAAATCTTTCATGGATTTTGTTTGGTACGTGCGTTGAGGGGCGGCATATCGCCATGACTAACACTGCAGAGCGTACAGTGGGGGAACGTATATGTTCATTTTGGTCATAATTTGAAATGGTGTTCTAGCGAAAGCCGAAGGGTGATAACGCCAAGTACAACAAGATTAAAACGTAAGGACATACTGTATTATTAACCCTTTGACGTTTTGTTGTTTGGTAAATAGTGCAAGCGATAGCCCGGCCGGGATTGAACCGCGTATAGAGTCTCAAAACCAGTCGGGGGCCAGTTTCGTGGTCTGCGCGACGGACTGATTTGAAAGTCTATGTACGCGGGATCAATCCCGGGAGCCTTAGTATGGTTTATTGCAATCGTTTACCTTACTGTTTTTAAGTCAAGTCGTATAAATACGTCTTACGAGCCATGTTTCTGACGTATATATATTCAATAATTCTAGCGGCTTCAAATCAAGCGGGAGAAAGCTGGTAGGCCCACATGTGAGAGAATGGGTCTGTGTGTCAGTGTGCACCACATAAAAAAAATCCTACAGCACACATTGCGTAATGAGAAAAAAAAACTGATCGTTTCTTTGGAATAAAACGCCGACTTTGAGGTGTATTTTCGTATAGTATTTATCGTTGTATTCGCGTTTTCATGGTCTTAGGTGATAAAATGGAAAAATATTACAGAAATAGAGATGATTTTCATTACTTTGAGATGAAAACGACCTTAAACTGAGCTCAAAGTAACAGAAATGTTCGATTTTTACCAATGTTCAGGAGTAAATAAATCACACCACACGTCCAATACACATCAACTGGGGAGTCTAATATTCTTTCACTAGTGCACTGATATTTTTTATACCATTTTTACAATAATGAATTTTGTCTGCATAACAAAAATTTTTTATTTTTTTTTATGAAAAAAAAAATTTCAAAATAAAAGCAATAATAATAAAATGGGCCTAGAATGTGACTAATGAAAAAAGAGCAATGTTTTTTTTAGTCCCCCGGGAATGTCAAACCTTGTTTATTCTGGACCCTTTTTTTTTTGGAAATTGGCACCTTTTTTATTTGCGGAAATTTGGGCCCAAAATTCCCCAATTTCTGACCACCATTTTGGGTAGTCCAAAAATTAGAAAAGGGGAAAGGTTTCTTGTACCACTGATAGAAAAAAATGGATTTCTAAAAAAATAGCTATGATTTTGGTCAACTGGAAAAAGGGGAATTTTGGCTAAAAAATAGGGCCCCAAAGTCGGCGAAAAAATCGCGTTCGCATATGCGCCGGGGAACAGCTAACTTCCCCAGGAGCAAAATTTCCCATGATTTTTTTCGACCAAATTTGGGAAATTTTTTGGTGTCATTCCCATGGGGAAAAGATTCCTACATTTCAAAAAAAAAAAAATTTTTTTTTTTAAAAAATTGAGGCCCATAAAAAGACATTTTAAAGAAAGGGGCCTAAAAACAGAAAAAGGGTTTAAACTGCAGATTTTAGATTAGATTTTCCCCACTGAAGTACCCCAGTTTTTGAAAACGCCCCCATTCCTTCCTGTGGATGGTCAAAAATCCATGAATAAAAATAAATTTCCCTGGGAAATTTTGGGCCCCACAAAATTTTTTACGGAGTACAACATCTAGATTTATATCTACAATTTACAATTTGTCCCATATTAAAAAAATTTCCCATACATTATATGGGGATACGGGTGGACCCTGGGTAAAAAACAAAAAAACCCCCCAGTCCCACTCAAAACAAAGCGAAGCACTGGGCCCCAAACAAAATACGCCCCTCCAGAACCTACTGAAAATTTTTTTTCGTTTTTTTTCTTCGCTTTTTTTTTTTTTGTATTTTTTTGTATAAATAAGTACCCAGGGGGTTTATGATGTTTATTGTTTAACAGCCTCCCCCAAAAAAAAAAAGGGTTTGGGGAAGAACTTGTTTGATACTCAAACAGAGGGGGCATTTGAACACCCTTTTCTGGAAAAAATTTAAAGGCCCCATACTGAGGCCCCCACTGTATTTTGAGCTGCAATGAATGCACTAAAACAAAAAAATAATCTTTCTTTACTTTAAAAAAGGGAATTATTATACTAAAAATTGAATCCATCAAAACTTTTAAAAAAATTACCATATTTTGTGTAAATATCCCTTGTTTTTTTATCATTGATTAGATGAAAATTTTTTTTTTCAAGAAGGGCTTTCGGGTTTACCCCGGCAAGACAATGGGGAAAGGGCGCTCAATTTTCATATCACTGGTAAACATCCTTTTCCTTTTCCCTTCCTCCTCCCTCCTCCCCCCCCTTTTGGTTTGCTACCACTTCATAGGGGCCTGGCCAACTTCGTCCCTCAGGCCTTTTATTCCCACCTTTCATGATACACCATTACTTTAAATTTGGGGAAAAAAAATGCTTTTAAAATTTTTTTAAGACGGGGTTTAAAGCTTTTAAAAGGGCAAAAAAGATTTGTTTACATTTTTTTAAACACATACAGCTTTTAAATAATGCTCTCCCAACTGTAGGGAAAACTGATTCAAAATTTTAACAAAAAACAAGCACCCCTATAAATGTTTTATAAACATGAAAATTTTTTTTTTTTAGGTCACCCCCCCGGGGAAGGGTGCCCTTTTTTAAAAATTTTGTAATTTATACATAAAAGGGGGTTAAAAAACCCCCTTGTCCTAAAGGAAGAATTCTTTTTCCCACTTCCCGGGAATATAATTATTTTTTCATTTTATTAAATCAAAAATTTTATAAGAAACCTCTCCCTCCCCTTTCCGGGATGGAATTTCGATCCTAAGACCCCCCTAGTACAAAAAATTCATCCCTAATCAAGGAAAAACCCCTTTTACTAACACTTCAAAAGTGCCCCAACCCAAAATTTTAAAACTTTTGTGTGGGGGGTTTCCGGGATTTTTGGGGAGTAAAAAAAAAGACACTTGGAAATTTTTGGGTAGAGTATACTGTACTGTAAATGGTTCCCCAAAAATTTCTAGAAACCCCAAAAAGGGAAAAAATTTTCTGGGTTTCCTGCAATCTAAAATTTCCCAAACTCATATACAGAAAATTTATCCAAGAAAGTCCCAAAAAAGTTTGGGGAACCCCCAAAGAACAGTACTACGAAACCCAAACCCCAATCTTCTTGCACAAAACCCAACCACCCCATCTACCCTTACCTCACCTAGGGTTTTTGTGTTTTGGGCTCAACAAGAAAAATACCTTAAACCTTTAAAAAACCCAAAAAAAAAACTGCAGTGCGTTTATTGATTTAAAAAACCCCTGAAAATAGACAGTAAAAATTCCTCCCTCTTTTCAAGAGTTTTAAATTTAAATCAATATAAAAAATTTAACCCACACTTATTATTGTCCCAAATATATGCACAGAACTCAATACTAAAATTAAAAAACCTTCCTCTAAAACCCTACTTCCCAATACAACAAAAACACAAAACCATAATGAAGGCGGGAAACATTTTTTCTATGCCCCTCGTGCCCATTTTTCCCTGTGGAAAAATGCTACCCCATGTAAAGGGTGTGAAGATCGGGAAATTTCCCCTTTCCTGAACACCCCTAAAGGCCCCCTGCCTCCCAAATAAATTTTTAAAACCCTCCCTTAGAAATCCCATCCCCAAAAAAATTCCCCAGAAAAAGCTGACAAAAATAGTTTTTTACTGAAAAGAAACACAAAAAAAAGTCCCAATAAATTTTAAATTTTCAATACTGAATATTGGCTGAAAAATTGCTCTACCATGTACTTTTTTAACTTAAAAATCGGGGTGTTAAAAATTTCATTTTTTTTGAATCCCAAATTTTTTTTCTTCAATTGAAAAATTTTTGTATTTTTTAAAACTTTTTAATGTTTTAAAAATTTTGTAATGTTAAATTTGTAATTTTTAAATACCCCAAATTTGTACTTCAAAATGAAAACCCTGTTTAAAAATTGTTTTTTGAAATACTGCAATTTTTATAAAATAATTCAAAACTGTAATTATTCACTACAAATTTCCCCTTTCTAGACCTATTAAAACATTTCCCGCATTTTCCTAAAATATTCAAGTCTCTGTATTTACTGTAACTCGCCCAATGTCCATTTAAACGGTTTTTAGCCTAATTTAAACTAAGTTTTAATTTTTAAATTTGCCCAAAATGTCTGCATACAAGGGTTTTTTTGGCAAAATACAAACACTCAACTATTTTATTCCTTTGTACAAAATATTTCATTTAAAATTTAAAATTTTTATTTCATTATTATTTTTATTTTTTTAAAATTTTTATTTTTAGTGGGGTAACCCCGGGGCTACAAATGGGAACCCCCCCCCTTTCAATTAATCCGTTCCTGAGAGGGTCACGTTTAAAACCCCAAAAATTTCATTTGCCAAATTTTTTTTCCCCCCCTAAGAAAAAAAAATGGAAACAAATTAACCCTTCCTGACCCCCCCCCAAAATATTTAAAAAAAAAAAAAATTTTTCCACATGAAATATATTTAATTTTTTTAATTTCCCCAAACTGAAGAAGACTTTTTCAAATTTCTACTCTAATAAAAAAAATAGAATACATGAAACTTACCCTTTTTTGGGAAAATTGGTGATGAATGATGGGTGGGAGGAGGGAAAAAAGAGTAGGGAAATTATTGTTTTTGGGAAGGGGGAAACCCCTTTCCCTTTTGGACTTTAGGTTTAAACCCGGAAGAGTTTCCCGGGGTCAAAGCCCCCGCGGGCCCGGTTTTGTGAAACCCGGCCCCCGGTGGGGTCAAAAGCCTGATAAAACCAGGCAGTTACTGCTGGCTCACGCAATCCAAAAGTACGAGCCACAGGGCCGGGGTGGTCAGGTAAACCCACTTTATGCTTTTTCAGTGGGCCCGCTTTGCCCGCCGGGGGTTTCTTGGAATCCCCCCCATGTATGTGGGAGGCAGCTTTAACAGTCTCGGGCCCCCGACACTTTTTGTAAATGTCTTTTAACGTGGGAGTGACACCCCTTTTCTTTTCCCCTCTGGGGGGAGTTGCATTTTCTGCCGAGTCTTTGCTTTCGTTGCGAATGATTTTTTTATGGCAAATTCGGGACTAGGGCCCTCTAGGATTTTCCAGGGTTATCCCCTGTAATATTTTATCTCCCGCACTGCAAGTCCTTTTTCCGGGGGTTTCAGTGGACCCTCGACCAAAATTTTAATTTCCCTTCCCCGGAAACTTTATCTTAAACGGAAAATTTTTTGTTTTTTAATTTTTCCCCCTAAGAAAATTTAAAAGGAAATCAAATTAATCTGTTTTTGACACTCCAAAGTATTGAAAAAAAAAAAAATTTTTCCCCATTTAAATATTAATTTTAAAACACACAAACTGAATAAGGGCATGTACCCAAATTCATGAACTTACCTTTTTTGAAGAACCCGGGTGAGATTGGGTGGGATGGGGGAAGGGGGGAAAAAATGTGGGTGGGTGTTAGTGTTCAAAAGGGGGAAACCCCCCCTTTCCCTTGGACTTGAGGGGGCAATCCTTTTTTCCCGGGGTTTACTTTTCCCCTTCCCTTTTTTTAAAAGCCAAATAGGACCAGCCCTTTAGAGTCACTGGGACCTCTGTCACCAAACAATCTGTCCGGAGGGCCTGTAACCCCCCATTCCTGTATGACATTCCTGAATGTTTCACAAAACTGTCAGTGTACTAGTCACCAGCACGGGCTTGCAAAAGCTTGTTTTGGGTGAAATTTTTATCAAAAAAGGGGTTTTCACTTTAAAACCACATTGCACACATTTTCCTTTAAACTTTGAAGTAGGGGAACTTCTTCAATTTCTCTATTCCCTCCTCCGGAGCAGTTTCCTCAGGTCTGGCCTCTTGCTGTTGAAGATGTTCTTGCAGCTCATCAGTGGTTAGTTCTTCACTGTCCTCCTCCACCAACTCTTCCACATCCTCCCCACTAACCTCCAACCCCAAGGACTTCCCCAATGCCACAATTGATTCCACAACTAGCATAGGCTTCTCAGGGTTAGCCTCAAATCCTTCAAAATCCCTTTTGTCTACACATTCTGGCCACATTCTGGCCAAGGTACTCTTAGTCACTTCCTCCCAAGCCTTACCTATCATGTTTACACAATTGAGGATGCTAAAGTGATCTCTCCAAAACTCTCTTAGAGTCAATTGAGTTTCTGAGGTCACTACAAAGCACCTTTCAAACATAGCTTTTATGTAGAGTTTTTTGAAGTTTGCAATGACCTGCTGGTCCATGGGCTGCAGGAGAGGAGTGGTATTAGGAAGCAGAAACTTGACCTTGATGAAGCTCATGTCCCCAGAAAGTCACTCTGCCAAGTCTGAAGGATGACCAGGAGCATTGTCTAACACCAGGAGGCACTTAAGGTCCAATTTATTTTCCAGGAGGTAATTTTTCACAGTGGGGGCAAATGCATGGTGTAACCAGTCATAGAAAAAATCCCTAGTGACCCATGCCTTACTGTTTGCCCTCCACAGCACACACAAATTAGCCTTGAGGACATTGTTTTTCCTGAACACTCTGGGAGTTTCAGAGTGATACACCAATAAAGGCTTCACTTTGCAATCACCACTAGCATTAGCACACATCAACAGAGTAAGCCTGTCTTTCATAGGCTTATGTCCTGGGAGTGCCTTTTTCCTCCTGAGTAATGTAGATCCTGCTTGGCATTTTCTTCCAAAACAGGCCTGTTTCGTCACAATTAAACACTTGTTCAGGTTTCAGTCCTTCAGCCTTTGTGTACTCCTTGAATTCCTGCACATATTTTTCAGCTGCTTTTTGGTCCGAACTGTCAGCCTCACCATGCCTTATCACACTATGTATGCCACTACGATTCTTAAATCTCTTAAACCAACCTTTGCTGGCCTTAAATTCACTCACATCACCACTAGTTGCAGGCATTTTTCTAATTAAATCGTCATGCAACTTCCTAGCCTTTTCACATATGATCGCTTGAGAGATGCTATCTCCTGCTATCTGTTTTTCGTTTATCTACACCAATAACAGTCTCTCAACATCTTCTATCACTTGCGATCTCAGTTTTTAAAACATAGTTGCACCTTTGGCAAGAACAGCTTCCTTGATTGCCGTTTTCTTGGCCACAATAGTAGCGATGGTTGATTGGGGTTTTGTGTACAACCTGGCCAGCTCGGAGACACGCACTCCACTTTCATATTTAGCAATAATCTCTTTCTTCATATCCATAGTAATTCTCACCCTTTATGCTGTAGGGTTGGCACTAGAAGCTTTCTTGGGGCCCATGGTGACTTATTTTGCAGGTGCAATCACTAAAAACGCTGTGATAATATGAAATGTTCTGATTGTATATTTGGATGCGACCACGGTGGCTGGCTGGCTTGTAAACACTGGCACCCACGGGACAAGTGAGGCGTGCTCAGGCCATATGTGGACACGTCTCAAATGGAACGAATCGCGTTGGCCGAGTTTTTTAGCGCTAGTCAAGGCAAAATTTTTGCGTTAAAATGTATCGCTAGTCGGATTTAATGTTATACGATGCCTTCTTTTAATGCCACTAGGACCAGCTTGAGAGTCACTGGACCTCTGTCACACAACAAATCTGTCCATAGAGCTCTGTACCTCCCGTTCCTTTAAGATTTTCCTAAAATGGGCCATAATATTGTCATTGTACAGGTTGTCAACATGGCTTGCAGTAGCTGTGTCAGGGTGATTTTCCTCCGTAAAGGTTTGCAGTTCAACCCACTTTGCACACATTTCCTTAATCTCTTTTTTCAATTCCCTACTAATTCTCGCTCTTTTTACACAGGGATGGCACTAGGAGCTTTCTTGGGGTCCATGATGACTTATTTTGCAGTTACAAGCACTAAAAACACTGGGATAATGTGAAATGTACTGAATGTATGCGTAGATGCGACTGCACTGGCTGGCTTGTAAACACTGGTGCTGAGGCCACACGTGGGACACGTCCCGGATGAATCATATAAGGCGAGATTTTTATCGTAAGGTGAGGCAAAATTTTTGCATTCAAATGCTTCGTATGGCGAATTTAACGTAATGCGATGTGTTCTAAGGCAGGGGTCCACTGTATAACGAAAGAAAACTGTGTTTACATCTGGGCAAACACTCCTAGATCACTCTTACCATAAGAAAAAACACAAATAGAGTGATTTTTCCCGATTTTGTTTTCTGAGTCATATGCTATGCTCTCTGTCTCATTGCATCTTAAGAAAAGATTAAACTCACTGAAGAAGGTATGTCGATGGTAATAATAATTTATAACAATAGGTATTAGGCTGGTAGACAGCAACCACCTAGGGAGGTACTACCGTCCTGCCAAGTGAGTGTAAAACGAAAGCCTGTAATTGTTTTACATGATGGTAGGATTCCTGGTGTCCTTTTTTCTGTCTCATAGACATGCAACATTTCAGGTACGTCTTGCTACTTCTACTTACACTTAGGTCACACTACACATACATGTACAAGCATATATATACACACACCCCTCTGGGTTTTCTTCTATTTTCTATCTAGTTCTTGTTCTTGTTTATTTCCTCCTATCTCCAGGGGGATGTGAAACGGAATTCTTCCTCCGTAAGCCATGCGTGTTGTAAGAGGCGACTAAAATGCCGGGAGCAAGGGGCTAGTAACCCCTTCTCCTGTATAAATTACTAAATTTAAAAAGAGAAACTTTCGTTTTTCTTTTTTTGGGCCACCCCGCCTTGGTGGGATACGGCTGGTTTGTTGAAAACAAAAATATATAATACAGTGGACCCCCGACTTACGATATTAATTCATTCCAGAAGTCTGTTCGGGTGCCATTACCGAACAAATTTGTTCCCATAAGGAATATTGTAAATTAGATTAGTCCGTTTCAGACCCCCAAAAATACACGTACAAAAGCACTTACAAAAATACCCTTACATAATCGTTCGAGTTGGGAGCTGATCGTAAGGCGGGGGTCCACTGTAATCATAATAATTTATAACAATAATAATTTATAATAATAATGCAGTCAGAATAACAAATTCCCACTACAGGCAGCACACTCCACCAATATTCAGAACTCTAAACTTACGAACTGTACAAAACATCCATACCTATTATTGTACCTACTACATACATAGAACACTTAACTCGAATATAAACCGTCCCCTCAAACGTCTCCTTACCCACCTCAACAGAACACATGACCATAACACAAGACACAGATCACTCTTTGATGTTCCTCGTGTCCATCTCACACTATGCAAAAACTCAAGGCACATAAAAGGCCCAAAAATCTGGAATTCATTACCTGTGAATATAAGAGAAATACTGTCTGTTTTTAAATTCAAGTCTCTTCTTAAAAATCGCTTACTCACCACAACTAAATAAATACTGTATACATCTACCATCCGACTTACGACCGAGCTTGGTTCCGACCAACCGGACGCAAGTCAAAATGGACGTAAGTGGAACTTTACTACTGAATATCAACATCACATTTTTGAAATGACTATTTTATTGTTTTATTTTGGTATTCCATTTTTTACTTTACTTTTTATGCTGTTAGTACTGTATTTTATACTGTAAGGTTTAGGATAAACACTGGGAAATAGTACAGTTGTCTATTTCCCAGAAATTTGGCATAAAAAACACGGTCGTAAGTCGAGTGGTCGTATGTCGAGCAGGTTGTAAGTCGGATGGTAGGTGTAATTGTATCTCATAAATGTTTAACTTGTGACCCAATCAAACTTTGTTATTTTTAATTATATTACCTAACAGAATACTCCATTCTACTGAATGCACAGCAACACAGTAAATGACCATTTGACCTGTCTTTGAAATACTCATTTGTGCTTAATTGTTATTTGTTTACAATAAAGTTTACCACTGAATATATCATTGCTTAGTTAACCTTAAGTCTGCCCATAATGCTCTGCATACAAGGGGCTTTGGCATGTTACACTTAACCACTGTATTTCTTTGTACTTCTATGTATCATGTTCAAATTAATAAATGAATAAATAAATAATAATAATAATAATAAATAATTGCTCTGGAGTACTTTAAATGTCATACGTATTCCTTATAGGTTTGGTAGCTGACATTTAAAGCACTCCAGAGTGATTATTATTATTATTTTGATTATTACCATCAACATACCTTGTTCACTGAGTTTAATCATTTCTTAAGCTGCCACTATACACCGAGAATGTAAACACAGACGAACACACCAGCTAAACCTTTTACTGTGAACTTCTTTTGTACTTTTTCCATTTCCCTCTTGTTTTTCCTCTTCCAAGTTCTGCTGCACTTCTAACTCTTCTTCTACTATGGGATGCACAATAAAGTGCAAATTTCTAGACGAAATTTGCAGTCTTGGAGATTGCTTGATGCTGAAATGCATCACTAACCCATTTACAATGAACTTCTTTTGTACTTCAATTTTCCTGTTGTTTTTCCTCTTGGAAGAGGAAAAACAACAGGAAATTTGTACAAATATATAATCTTGGAGACTGTGAAAGCTAGTGTACTGAATGGCTGTAGGAAGGAGATTCAGATGCTTGACACTGAAGACGCTGCGGTGCCCGTTCATGACCCAAGTTCTCGTACAGTATACAATAATGACTCGTCAGAGAGCCCGTCGTAACTCTAGAGTTTTCAGTAAACAAGTATGTCGGTAAGTGAGGAGAGGCTGTAATATACAATTACAGTGGAACCTCAGTACTCAAACAGCTCCTTACTTGAACAATTCAGTATTCGAATGCTTTGTTTGGTAAAAAAATCACTCGGTAATCGACCATTTGCTCGGCACTCAAACAAACACGGCCTACCAGAACTTCACTGTAAACCATTTTGTGTTCCTTCGCATTTTTTGATGTTTTTATATTATTTGTATAAATAAGTCATCATGGCTCACGAAATCGTAATGACACGATTGCAAACAAACCATACCACAGGTGGGGTTTGAACCCACGGGTTCAAGCCCCACCTGTGGTATGGTTTGGTTAAGTCATCATGCGCCTACGAAGATTAGTGATAACAGCCAACCAAAAGGAAAATTGGTTGGGAAAAATTTGTTCAGCATTTGAACAGACTGGCATTCGAACAGCCTTCTGGAATGAATTAAGTTCGAGTACTGAGGTTCCACTGTATATATACATAACATCCTATATCTTCATGGGTAGCCAATTATTATGTATCCACTAATTCAAGCAAAATTTATTATTGCCTCTAACCAATCTACTTACAATTTACTAAGCTAATATTCATCAGTAAACCAAGTAACAAAAGCTCCTACCTGTGAACTTGTTTCTGACTCCTCCTGCTGCTCCCTCTCTCGCCTCTCTTTTTCAATCGTTTCTCGTATTGTTTCTGATAACCTCCTCTTTCTCTTTCTTTCTTTGCTGCCAAGATAATTAATCATTTTCATAATTGTTTTAGAAATGTAACCAGTTAAAATGATAAAAACCTGAAGCAGAAGAAATACGAGGCAATCATGAAAAGGAACTTAAACAGGAAATCAGGATGACTGAATTTAACAGACTAACAGGGCAAATAGTGACTGGTTGTGGTCAGTGTGGTGAATGGAGAGGAGACTGTCTTGCTGTGATCATAACTTAAGAGACAATTTTGCTATCAACAGTTTTTGTCATCTGTTTCTGAAACAAATGACATGGTAAGTTTTGTCCAGTATTTCTGAAGTCCATTAAACTGAAGATTCACGTAGCTCAATGTACTCCCAGTTATCCAGACTAACTGGGGGTGTGAATGGGCTGGTAATCCCAGGTCACAGGTTCAAATCCCAATCACTCAATTAAAAAACTAAGAAAAACCTACAGCAATTCACTCACTAAAGAATGACTATGTGTAAAGCAAAATATTCCATTCTCAATGAAGATTTTTGAACATGCTTAACTGTAGTATTACTGTGTTGTGCTATATTCCAGCTACATTCATACCGCTTACTCAAGATTCAATTTGTTGTTGTTTACCTTGTGTATTAATGTATGATACTTGATCATTCTTCAACTTTCTTATTTTTACATAATCAAATATTTGCACAACCAACATTTTAAGAAAATAGAAACATAGTGCATTATACATGTTAGTGTGTTAAAAATACTCCTGCAGCATTTCCACTTCTATGAATAAGAAATACTATACAGTGGTCCTTGGAGATAAGAAATTAATCTGTTACTGAAGTATCATGCCTCAAAATTATCGCAACTCAAACCCAAAAATATGTGGTTTTATGTTAATTCGTTCCAAGACTCGACAAGCAACTTTTACTGTACCTTGGGCTCAAATTTAACTTACAGGCACTGTATCTCCCTTCATCTAATTCTCTCTTACCCACAGTAACAACATGATCATTTCTCTGCCTCTTTTCACTACCTAAGATCTGACAGCCACTTTAACATCTTTTATAATGTCTTTTTGCTTTATAATAGTGGAGATAGTTGATCGTGGAAAGCTATACTTATGCACCAATGCACTAATTCTAACTACTGCATTACAAGAAGAAACTGCTTCACATAAATGATAACTAAATTATCTTTAAAATACATCACAAAAGATAATAAATACCAACAATTATATAAAGACATGTGATTTCACTACATATTAATTAAATATTGAGTGAAATTATGCTTTTCAGAAGTCATTTAACACACATGAAAACAACTGAAATTTAGTAGAAAGTCTACTGAAAAAACACAAAGTTCTGCATGAGATCAAGGCATATGTTGTTATAGTCATGTAAAAGTGATAAACCCACATGGGTCATACAGCAACTGGGGAATGGGAGGCAATCAAGTTTAATTTGATGAAGGGAAGGGCAACTCAAATTCCTTGGATCAAAATCTCCTCACAAGCACCAAAGCACCCAATGACAAACATATTAGAAAATCACCAGTAATCTTTGATTATTTCTATGATTATACAGACAGGTGGTAGAAGTGTTGTCTTGACAAACTTTTTGTGTTATCCGTTTTAAAATAGGAAAAAAGATTGTTAAAAATAATATTAAATAACAATGTATCAATAAAACTTGCCCGGCCATAAAAATAAGGGTCTTATGAGCAGTGACTAAGATACTTCTATGGATAATGGATATACTGCTCAAAAATGTGTAAAACATTGCCTTTAAATATATTATGAATAAAATTTCTGGAGAATTATATTAAATCATTACAAATTATCTGAATTATATTTCAATGCCTTGTTTTCTTTCTCTCATACATGCTGGAGACTCTCGGCCATTAAACTTTCTTTCAGCATTAGTTATCAAGGTGCTGTGATACAAGATAATGTACATTAACTCTAAACCACTAGCGTAATGCAAAAGTGACATACTCTTTATGCAGAACCAAATTATTATAAACTACATTTGCAAGGATAGGCCAGTAGACACTTGGGCAAGTAAAAGTTAAGTAGCACCCCACTCTTGTGATGTTTAAAGTTCCCAGTGTGATCATGGCACACACAACACACCCAATAAAACTGGACACATGAATCTCTGATGAACAGCAAGACAAAAACAGTTTTCTTGTCTATACTGATGGGAACAGGTTGTAGAGCATATGTGAGTGGTGTCCCAGAGGCAAAGAAAAAAAAAAAGAGATGTTTTAAATATAACACCTCAAAGTAATGGAAAGTACGAAGTCTACTTGGATGACTAATAGATAAAGACTGCCAACACAGCAGCCAAAACAAAAAATGGTAATAACAGGAAACAGAGGGGAACAATACAGTTTAAAGGTTTGAAAACTATACAAGTAATAAATGAAGTTAAAAGGGAATTCAGCCTGATTTTCAGAAAAATTTAGATTTCTGCAGTTTTGGTGTCAATACTTTCATCAGTGTTTTAAGATTTTGTTTTTAACACAATGGCCATCTCCCACCAAGGAAGGGTGACCCAAAAAAAAAGAAACACTTTCACCATAATTGCCTTTCTAAAGGCACACTGATACTACAAATCAGATGCCCCTCCAAACAGAAAATATCCTCACCCCTTCCAGAGTGCAGGCACTGTATGTTCCACCTCCAGGATTAAAGGCCAACTAACTGGTTTTCCCGAATCCCTTTATAAATGTTACCTTGCTCACACTCCAACAGCATGTAAAGTCAAAAAAAATCTACTGCCTCTACTCACTCCTATCTAAAACACACACACACACACACACACACACACACACACACACACACACACACACACACACACATTCATATTTCTTCAGTCATAGAGTCGTCAGGAAGTGGAATAGCCTAGCAAGTGAAGTAGTGGAGGCAGGAACCATACATAGTTTTAAGAAGAGGTATGACAAAGCTCAGGAAGCAGAGGGAGAGGACCTAGTAGCGATCAGTGAAGAGGCGGGGCCCAGGAAGCTTGAGTCTCGACCCTGAACCACAATTAGGTGAGTACAATTAGTCGAGTACACACACACACAATACGTTACGTACGTCTGCTGGTACTAGCATAAAACTGCTTTCACCCTCTCCTCCTAACTTTCCTAGGGTGACCTGACCTGCCTTCTCTCCACTACATATTCATACAACATCCTCTATTTTATGCCATCCTCTTTAAATGTCCCAGCAACCATCCTCAACAACCCTCCTCATCTTCTCTGGATAATAATTTTAATTTAGTGCCCTGACCTCCTATCTCAAAAAACTTATGAATTTTGTAACATATATACATACACACCATTTCCCTCAATGTACCCACTCACCGTTTGACCCCTCTTCAAATTCTATGGTGATTCACCCATTTTTCATATACCATCCACCAAAAGCCCAAAAATCTGAACACATTTAACTACCTCCATATTCCTTCCTTTCATTATCTAATTTCTTCATTATTCCCTTCTCATTATCAAATTTTTTTATTACCTCATCCCTTGTTCTTTCCTATTTTAGTTTTTCTTTAATTTCTTCTTTTACATCCCTTCCTAAAATTATCCACCAACCTTCGCAACTTCTCTTCAGCACAGTGTCATCGGCAAAAAGCAATCGGCAAAAGTGACAATTCCCACTCTGTATTAGATTTTATATATTTTAATCCCACACTTCTCCCCAACACACTAGCATCCACTTCTTTTACAACCTCATCTATATATATAATAATAATAATAATAATAATAATAATAATAATAATAATAATAATACAGTGGACCCCCGCATAACGATTACCTCCGAATGCGACCAATTATGTAAGTGTATTTATGTAAGTGCGTTTGTACGTGTATGTTTGGGGGTCTGAAATGGACTAATCTACTTCTCAATATTCCTTATGGGAATAAATTCGGTCAGTACTGGCACCTGAACATACTTATGGAGTGAAAAAATATCGTTAACCGGGGGTCCACTGTAATATAATAATAATAATAATAATAATATAATATCTTTATTTACTACAAGTACATGTTACATGGTATAAGTCCTAGATGACATTCAATGACATACTACTATATAGAACAGCCCTTGTTTATAAACCATACACGGGCGGGGATGCATAGAACCGCAAATAGTTGTCAGTGTCCCAGGATGCGTACCCTGTATTCGTTATATCTCCAGTCGGTTAACACCCAGGTACCCATTTTTACTGATGAGGAACATAGACAACAGGTAGAAAGAAACACACCCAATGTTTCTACTCTGGCTGGGAATCGAACCCATGCCCTTCAAACCCATCGTTAAATCAGTACCTTGGTTCATTAACCAATCACAGGCAAGCCCGCCAAAGCAGAAGCAACGTGGTTCACTTGCGGGAAGCATTGGCAGACTTGCCTACCTGCTGGTTGAATATGGTGCACTCTCTCTCTGGCTTTTGCTTTGCCATCTGTCACTGTGGTGAGCATTTATTATTATTCTGTCTACATATTGTACATATCTGTACACAGTGGGGTGTAGGCAAATATACATTATAGTCTACTGCTGAGTTTGTTTGCTCCAATTCCCATTATGACCAGGTCTCACAGCCCATTTATTACCTGTGTTCATAATAACAACCATGGTGACATCACACCCTAATAACCTGATCCCTAATTTTTTTTTTTTAAACACATTAGCTGTTTCCCACCAAGGCAGGATGGCCCAAAAAGAAAGAAAAAACTTTCATCATCATTCAACACTTTCACCATCACTCATACATAATCACTGTCTTTGCAGAGGCACTCAGACATGACAGTTTAGATGTTCCTCCAAACTGCCAATATCTCAAACCCCTCCTTTAACCCTTTCACTGTCGAGACCCCTGCTCACAAACTTGCTCCCAGTGTCGAAGAATTTAAAAAAAAAAAAAAAAAAAAAAAAAACTTATGAAATGAGAGAGAATCTTTTCCTGATGTTAATGACACCAAAAGTACAAAATTGGATGGAAAACTTATGGAATTATGCTCTCGCAAAGTTAGCGGTAACAGCGATATTTAGGCATCGGTGCCCACTTTGAGTCCCATTTTCACCCAATTCCATTGCTCCAGATGACCAAACTTGTAGCTATTTCACTAGAACTCCTTTTGTTCTATCAACTGAGAACAAGAAACCGCCCATTTACTGATTTCAGCCACCCAACAGTGGTCAGAAAATGGTAATTTGGCCAATTTCATACACAATTCAAAGAAGGCCAATTTTAAAATATAGTCCAGAATTAACAATGCAAACATTTCTAGTACTATAATAACATTTTCTCTCTTCATTAGTCATGTCTCCAGGTCCCTCTTATATTATGCTTGCTTTCCATTTTGAATTTTTGTTCACATAAAACATGGAAGATTTACTGTTATGCAGACTACTCCATTATTGTAAAAATGGCATATGTAAATAATATCAGCACATTTGTGAAAGCATATTTGACCCACCAGTTGACATTGGCAAAAATCAAACCTTTCCGCTACTTTGAGCCCAATTTTGAGGTACTTATAGTCCATTACAACCTGTCAAATACTTCCATTTATCAAATGAGACCAAGAAAACGAGAATACAACCATAAATACCAGATGAAAATACACAGCAAAGTCACTACTTTAAATGAAAAACATGGTTGGCCTCTTTTTTTCTCATTATGCACTGCGAGCTGCAGGCTTTTTTTTTATACTGCACACACACTGACAACTCAGACGACTCATTCTCTCATATGTAGGCCTACCAGCTTTCTCCTGCAAGATTTGAACCCCTTAGAATTTTGGCGTACCATTTCGGGAACGACTCTGGCTTGCAAGCCATAATATTATGGGACTGACAGTAAAAGGAGAAAAGTGCAGGCATTGTGCTTCTCATTTCCAGGACTCAAGTCCGGTTAACCGGTTTCCCTGAATCCCTTCATAAAATATTACCCTGTTCACACTCCAGCAGCTTGTCAGGTCCCAAAAACCACCCATCTCCATTCACTCCTAACACACTCGCGCACGCTTACTGGAAGTCCAAGCCCCTTGCCCACAAAACCTCCTTTACCACCTCCCTCCAACCTTTCCTACGACAACCCCTACTCTGCCTTCCTACCCCTACAGATTGATATGCTTCTTAGACATTCTACTTTGTTCCATTCTCTCTAAATGACCAAACCACCTCAACAACCCTACTACTTCAGCCCTCTGACTATACTTTTAGAAACCCACACACCTCCTAATTTCCACAAACTAACGATTTCTCTGCATAATATTTACACCACACATTGCCTTTAGACACGACATCTCCACTGCCTTCAGCCTCCTCCTTGCTGCAGCATTTACAACCCATGCTTCACACCCTAAAGTGTTGGGTACACTATACTCTGTTCATTCCTTTCTTTGTCTCCAAGGATAACGTTTTTTTGTCTCCACAGATACCTCAACGCACAACTTGCATTTTTTCCTTCATGAATTCTATGGTTAACCTTATCCTTCATAAACCCATCCACTTACAAGTCAACTCCCAAATATCTGAAAACATTCACTTCTTCCATACTCCCTCCCTCCAATGTGATGTCCAATTTTTCTTTAAATTGTTTGATACCCTCACCACCTTACTTTCTCTTCCGCCCCCCCTTTATCTATGTAAATTTTCAACTTTCTCCCTTTACACACCCAGCTGAGCCTCAATATCCTCAAAAACTCGTAACTGCTTCCGGTAACCTTCCACCTATTCCATACACTTGCACCATCTGCCACATTACTTCCTTATCCACCCTATCACATGCCTTTTAAGAACATAAGAAAGAAGGAGGAAACACTGAACAGGCTATGACCCATGCGGAGCAGTCAATGTCCACCCAGAATTAGACCAATGACCCCCACCCCAGATTAGCCCAATGACCCACCCAGTCTGGTCACCTCCACTCAAGGATGGAGCACTACACCAGACTCAGCAGCACAAGCTAGTCAGGTCCAACTGACACACACCCACACCCACTCATGTATTTATCTATCCTATTTTTAAAAACTACCACAATGTAGTTTTAAAATCACCAACTCTATTTACCAACCAGTGCTTCCTATATCCTTCCTGATCTGAATTTTTCCAGTTGAAACCCCCTGCTGCGGAGTCGGTCTTGGCTGGAAATTTTCAGCACGTATTTAATCCCTTCATTTATTCCGTTTTCCATTTATTACACCTCGAATTCATATCCCCTCCTAATTTACGCCTTTCGAGAGAGTGCAGGTTTCAGGGTCCTCAGTCTATCCTAATAGGGAAGATTTTGATACTGGGATATCTTTGTAATCCTCCTCTGTACAATTTTCCAGAGCATTTATATCCATTCTGTAGTACGTGACCAGAATAACTGAGCAGCATAGTCTAATTGGGCCTAAACCAAGGATATATAGAATTTGAAGAACAACCTGCGAGGATTCTATTTTTTTTTCTTCTGATATGAAGCATGAATTCTGTTAGGCTTTATTGCGAAACATAATGCACTGGTGTCTTGGTTTTAGTTACTGCTAACCAGAACTTCCTAAAGCACTTTTTTGCAATCAGTCAGTACTAGAATCTACATTATTTAGTTTATATGTGGCATGGTTATTTAACTGTACAAACATTTAGAAACTTTGCATTGCATAGTATACTAATCTGCCACTTGTCCGACCATTGCATCAGTCTATTCAAATCATCCTGGAGAGCTCTAGTGTCCTCATTAGAATGAATTGGACGGCCTATTTTAGTGTCATCAGCAAATTAGCTTATGTCGCTATTTATTCCCTCATCTATGTCGTTTATGTAAACTGTGAACAACAACGGGCCCAACACTGTCCCCTGAGGAACACCGCTTGTGACGTGCCCCCATTCCGATTTCTCCCCATTTATGCCAACTCTCTGCTGTCTATTTGTCAGCCATGCCTCTACCCAGGGAAAAATTTCTCCTAATCTGTATACAACAAAAACTTCCTTACCCTTATATAAATATTGCTCACTTATATGCTTCACAGTAAACACTTGGCCTACACATCCCCTACCCTTCCTAAAACCTCTTCGTTTATCTGCGATGCTGCTCTCCGTCTTACCCTCAATTCTTTCAATAATAACTACCATACACTTTACATGGAATACTCAACATGCATTAAAGTAAAATATTTATTACTTAAAACAAGTTTTCAATTATAAATGTTGACAGCAAAACAACAGCTATGCAGCTGGTATCAACTTCCTTTCATCAATTTTTAGTATTTATTGTTTGATTTTATTTTACTGAAGAGCTTTTTGTGGACAACTTAATTTTGCATAGGACAACGTTTAAAAAAAACAGTGAATGTGAAAGGTAAATTTTGAAATTACCAGGAGTGAGAACATTCATACCTATATACAGCAATATATGTATTTGTTACTCAGTTACAGCTGACAATATTAGAATACAGTAGTAGAACTGGGATTGGGGTGTACAAGCTGTGTTAGTTTCATGTCAAAAATTTTATTAACTGTGAAACAACAATCATTTTGAAACAAAAAATTACAGTAAACTCTCGATATAATGGACTAATAGGGAATTGTCTGAGTGTCTGTTATATAAGAATGTTAAAAATAGCAAAAATGAAACACTGAAGTACTCTAGTGTATACCTAATATAATACTGTACACACATTTTACAGATATACTGCAATAAACATCGAAATTAAAGGAATTAACAGTACAATTTTTAGGATTTACTGTAATTCAATAATTCCAAGTAGAATTAAATTATACACTTATGTTAACCCAAAATCATCAATGTACCACGAGAACTCTCAGCAAAATTGACTGGTAAATTATCACTTTGATAAGTTATTTTTTTATTATCACACTGGCCGATTCCCACCAAGGCAGGGTGGCCCGAAAAAGAAAAACTTTCACCATCATTCACTCCATCACTGTCTTGCCAGAAGGGTGCTTTACACTACAGTTTTTAAACTGCAACATTAACACCCCTCCTTCAGAGTGCAGGCACTGTACTTCCCATCTCCAGGACTCAAGTCCGGCCTGCCGGTTTCCCTGAACCCCTTCATAAATGTTACTTTGCTCACACTCCAACAGCACGTCAAGTATTAAAAACCATTTGTCTCCATTCACTCCTATCAAACACGCTCACGCATGCCTGCTGGAAGTCCAAGCCCCTCGCACACAAAACCTCCTTTACCCCCTCTCTCCAACCTTTCCTAGGCCGACCCCTACCCCACCTTCCTTCCACTACAGACTGATACACTCTTGAAGTCATTCTGTTTCGCTCCATTCTCTCTTTGATAAGTATTTGATAAAAATCAAGAAAAATTATAGCCCTTAAAATATGTAGTGCTCTTCGAGTCAATTTTGATTATTTGTTAATGGAATTTCTTTTATTAAAGAAAATTTAGATTTATTACTTTTGCATAAAAATCCATAGAAAAATTTACATTTAAAAGGGCAACACTCCATTTCATCAAGCGAGAACATTCATAACCATGAAAGGATATATATTCTCTTCTGCTTTTACCCATAGGACAAATATTGCAGAGCTAAGACTAAGAATGGGATAGGTGAGATGTGTGTTAGTTTCATGCAAAAATTTACTATGGTAATGAAAATAGATAATTTTGAAAAATTCCAAAACAAAGCAATATAATTATTCCAAAACTAGTGTCCTGATCAGAATGAAATTATATGTGGAATTTATAATAACCCAACAACACTGGAATATTACAGAATTTTTCAATATCAGTAACAAACTTTCAAAAACAAAATCACTTTGAAAGCATTACCCTTGCTGAAAAGAGGAAGAATTAAGTTTTGAAAATTAAATAATGCAGGTAAATAAAATAGTGAAGGAAATTCTAAGTAAACAAGAGGATAGAAATAAAAGAAATGGCCATACAGGAGGAACTGTGAAGGAAATATGGTAATAAATGAAAGAAAACATGATGCAGCAACTTTATTTTAGAGGTGACAATCAGTGAAAAAAATCAATAGGAGATAAACAAGGAATAAGATGAAAAAGCAGGTGTAACTCTTAGAAAAGTAGTAAATGTGAGGTGTGTAGCATGAAGGTGAAAAAACTTACACAAGAATGTCTCAGGAGGAGGAAAAGCATGTAGAAATGGCAAAAGAACTGTCAGGACCAGGATAAATTTAGAAATGAAAAAGTTCATGGTTAAGAGGTTTCCATTTCACACTCAAGAGGCAGGATAGTAGTACAGTACTTCCTTGAATGACTGGTGTCTACCAAACTTATTATCCATGTAGGAAACAAACTAATTTTTAATGTAAATGATTTCAATCCTATTAGATAAAGCAATCCCTCATAATGCAGATTTATGTAACAAACAGTGAATGGTTTAATAAGAGCAATTAGGATAGATTGAATAATAGAAGAGAGGATATTACATCAGCCAAAAAAGTTTTGCATAAACTAGATTTAAAGTAACATATAAATAAAATATAAGAGGAGTTCAGTTATGTAATGTGTACTGTACAGAGAATTGGTATCCCAAAAGTGAAATTTTAATGGCTTCAAGGAGAATATTTTTGAGGGTATAGTATGTGAAAAAAATAGTTTCATTAGAAAATGCATCCTATTAAATCTGTCTAATCTATTTAAGGCTAGAACAAATTCTGTAGGCGGCATTACTAGGAGGAGAAAAATTTTTGAAAAAGAAGACTGAATGTAAAATTTTTTATACTAAAGCTCCTAAAAAATGATTCTGTAAAAAAAATAGCATGGAAAGATATTCTTCAAAGATTTGTGTGGTGATTGTACAATATTGTAAGATATAATACTGAATAGTAAAGCAGTGAGACCAGATGAGATATTGCCATGGGTTTTCAAAGCAAGCATGAATGAACTGTGTCCACTTAAATGAACTGTGTCCACTCTGGATTATTTTCAACATTTTGTTGAGAGATGCAAACTAGCAAATAAATGAAAAATACAATTCTATTAAAAAGAGATAGTAGGCATTTTTTTATTCACAGGCCAATTTTTCTAAAATGCATTTTAAATAAAAAAGCTATCAGTGAAAAAGGACTGAATATTTGGAGTGCCAGCTAATATACTAATAATTAAATTTTAGATCAAAGACAAATATTTTACAAATAACTTAGTCTGCTATGATAGCAACAAAAATGATGCAAGAGCAATGTAGATTAGCATGCAGCATTTATGTGTATTATAATGAAAGCTATCAAAGTTCACATAATTAATTTTAAAACTGCAAAAAAGCTAAAGAGGGTGAGTTACTGGAAAGGAGAATCTAAGAAACATAATAAAACAAACATTTTATAAAATGATTTACAAATTGAGGAAAAAATCATGTCGGAAAATTAATGAAGTCATGGTGATGGAAATCAGCAAAAATAAATAAGATTCAATGGAAAATTAAGTGTTATGGAATAGCATTTTCACCAGAATGCCATATTAACACAGATGCTAGGAGATTCATATACCCCTTAATGGCTAAATTTAGGCTAGTCTTTAAATATATGAACAGAGGTATTGCATGTTCAATTTCTTTACACTGTATTGAAGACCCAACCTGGATTATGCAGGTTTTTGCATGGTATCCCTTATTTTATACAGATTCACCATTATGCAGTCCTACTTCTTTCACTAATCCTGTACGTGCAATGTTTTTTTTATTATTAACACACTGGCCGATTCCCACCAAGGCAGGGTGGCCCGAAAAAGAAAAACTTTCACCATCATTCACTCCATCACTGTCTTTCCAGAAGAGTGCTTTACACTACAGTTTTTAAACTGCAACATTAACACCCCTCCTTCAGAGTGCAGGCACTGTACTTCCCCTCTCCAGGACTCAAGTCCGGCCTGCCGGTTTCCCTGAATCCCTTTATAAATGTTACTTTGCTCACACTCCAACAGCACGTCAAGTATTAAAAACCATTTGTCTCCATTCACTCCTATCAAATACGCTCACGCATGCCCGCTGGAAGTCCAAGCCCCTCGCACACAAAACCTCCTTTACCCCCTCCCTCCAACCTTTCCTAGGCCGACCCCTACACCGTCTTCCTTCCACTACAGACTGATACACTCTTGAAGTCATTCTGTTTCGCTCCATTCTCTCTACATGTCCGAACCACCTCAACAACCCTTCCTCAGCCCTCTGGACAACAGTTTTGGCAATCCCGCACCTCCTCCTAACTTCCAAACTACGTGCAATGTGTATTTACCATACATATCGGCACGATTCACAAAGTATACCAAAAGTTTTTATTATGAGAACTGAGGTGTTTATTGTGAGAATTAAGGAAGGACACATGCAATAAAAAAATTCATCAGCTTTACAAAACAGATTCCAGAATTACACAACATAAAATATGAAGAAAGACTAAAAGCACTAAACTTACCTTTGCTGGAAAATGGAGGAGGAGGAGATAGGATAACCACTTTTAAGTTCATGAGAGGCTATGATAAAAAAGATGGGGAAAGTTTTTTAGAATTGGCAAACATGAGAGAACAAAAGGGACAATCTTTAATTATGAAGAAGTGAAAAAACATGCAGGAAGGGTTTCTTTACAAATAAAAGTTCGATGGTGTGATGATTGATGCTCGATGTTCGATGATTTAGTGTGATTGGGGATAGAATGTGATGTGTTGATTTGATTTTCGCGATGTGTGTGTTGATTGTTCGGTTTGTGGATTTTGATTTGTTTGCTGATGAAATATGCATCAAGGAGGAGGTAGTGCATGCAACAACTATTGAATTGTAAGAAAAAATAATTATGATTATAAAAAAAAATGCCTGGACACCACAAGCATAGCTCTATTTCTTTAGCTAAATATGGGTAAATACAATATATATCTCTCTGCAAAAGACAGGCTGAGGTAGACACCACATGATGAGACTCTTCCTCAAATCGGCTGTGACTTCAAAACATAGCAACTGTCAAGAGGTTGGAGGTTCTATACACCACAACACAAGGGCATAGAAAGAAAAAGTGCACGAGAAAGTGACATCAGTCTCCTGCATCAAGACATCAAATTCAGTTTTCTGCTGCCAAATGAACTACACCTGCTTGGTGACTAGTACTCTTATATCCAAAAGAGGGTTTCATTTCTCAACATGCTAGTCCACAACATTCCTTCTGTCCTGGTTGCAAATAACACCAAGCTGTTTGCATTATTACTTCTCAGCATCATTATTAACCTGATTAATATAGTCCAGTACAGATACATATTCTCTGAAACAAGGAATGAGCCCAAATCTGAATCAAAATTTGTTATGCAGACTTTATTTTGATTACTTAGATTGTGGCTTCACTAGACCTCTAGGGACATACCCCCTCCCCCTGCCCACAAATTTATAGGGACAACTGTACATCCACAAACCATTAATTAACCCTTAAACTGTCCAAACGTTGGACGTGCAGCAGGCTCTGAACATAGATCTACGTTTTTTTTACATGCTTTCAAATGGGGAAAATCAAGGTCGGAGCGCTACGCATGTGAACGTAGATCTACATTTGGACAGTTTAAGGGTTAAAAGGAAAATTTCCCTCAAGTATTCCAATGAGCCAATAGGCCAATCAATGCTATATCAATGACAAAATATAACAAAACTGCCTGAAAGCTAAAAAAAAAAAAACATGATTAGGTAAGTAATATTAACACAGATGGTAACTACAAAAAAAGAAATTACATGTAAAAATAGTCTTTGAGGAAAGCCAATTGACAAACCCCCTATAATATGTTAATAAAAAAAAAAAAAGTCTTCCTAGTAACATTCATCAACACGAGTTCTTGTGGTGAACAAATGTGGATATATTCAGAGATCATATGGAAATTGACCAGTGAGTGAATCAATAAATAAACAAGAGGCAGACTGGCAGTGGTCCCTGATGGGCTCTAACATACAAGAGCCCAATATAATAAACTTCTTTCACCACCTAATAAAAAAAAAAGAGAAAACTTACTACAGCGGTCCTCCTATCAGCACTCTATTTGATTTCATAGACCTGAAATGAGATCCATTAGCATTATTTTATATTCACATAACAGGTGCCTCATTAAATCAGTTTATATGGTATCAAATGGTGTATCAACAAGAATTTTTTTTCATATGCCTAAATTAATAAATTTTGCAATACAGTGGACCCCCGGTTAACGATATTTTTTCAATCCAGAAGTATGTTCAGGTGCCAGTACTGACCGAATTTGTTCCCATAAGGAATATTGTGAAGTAGATTAGTCCATTTCAGACCCCCAAACATACACGTACAAACGCACTTACATAAATACACTTACATAATTGGTCGCATTCGGAGGTGATCGTTATGCGGGGGTCCACTGTACTCTTAATATATTTCCATCATTAAACAGCACACATAAAATAAAGAGGTAAGAAACTTACAACTTTATCTGGGCTTTGTCAGCAAGCTGTCTCTGTAAATCTCTGTTTTCATCTGTATCTTTCAGCACAAAGTCTTCAGAAACACAACGGTCCCAAGATGCATTCCACCCCTATAACGACATTTTGTTTACACTTAGTAAATTATCAAGATAAAAATAGCAACAAGTGTGCTACAAAAAAAAAAAAAAAAAAAAAAACATGCCAAAAACGACATGTTGATAGCTGCTAATCTTTATTATTAATCATTTCCAAACTCTCTGGAAACACAAATACTGTAACAAGTCTGGAAGGAAATTAACACAAACTTAGGTTCAATGCCACAAAGGTGCATACCTGAAAATGGATTAGGTATTCAATTTGCTTTCGCCCTTTACCATCTTTATTGAATACTACTTCGAGGACTTTTGAATCATAGAGTACCTTAGCCTTGGTTGGGTCTGGCTCGTAGCAAAGGACTCTTTCTCCCTCGCTAAACTTCACCCTCACTCCTCGGGTTGACACCATTATAACTGAAAAAATTAAACAATACAAACATAAGATATTGTGTTTATACTTTAAAATTGTGAAAGGGAAAGCTAACATCTCCTGATCAGAATTTAATAATTCTCATATTTATAATACAGTAGGGCCCCACTTAATGGCGTTTCGCCTTATGGTGTTCTGCTAATACAGTGATTTCAAATTATGACTGAAACTTGCTATACAGCTCCCCATCTTTCTAATAAGGTGTGCCCTACCCAGTTTGTTTACATTCTCCATGAGCACATCTCTCTATTATGTATGGAAACTTCCCAAAATTTCAAGTGCTTTAAAGATATTGCATATTTTATATGTACTCTGATAATTTTACTTATGTGTACCTGTACCTAAATATACTTACACACTGTGCTAGCATACAGGTACACATTAAAATCACTAAGTCTCTCTACTCTCGATGCCATATTAATAATACAGTAATACGTAATCTCTTGGGCACATTAAATGTCATATATTATGTTAATATAGACAGTTCCATTAATCCATCTATAACATTTTTTCAAAATTATATAATAAACACACTACATAACATATAAACATGATAAATACAGCCCACAGTAGAATAAATTAACATAAATATGAGATGTGGTAGCCAGGCGAATTTTAGGATTTGTAGGACTTGTAGGACTTGCAGTAGCCAGGCGACTTGTAGCCCAACATCAAGAGAAAATGTGTACACTATAATATTACTGGGGTAACTAGAAAACTATTCCTTTCGTATGCCTTCACTCAGAAAGTCATTTCTTCTAAAAATGGTGTTACATGAGAATGGGAGTGTTTCTCTTTACTTATTCTACTGTATCAACATGGAGACAATTTGTACACAAAGTATAGTGCTTGTATTATGGAATAATGCAAATGTGTATGAACGAAAACCAGACGTGTTTGCCTGGTTTTTTAACATTATGTTTTGGTGGGGAGGGGCAGGGAGGGCTGCTTTGGCTGGCTACCATACTTCCCAAACCTGACTTCCTACAAATAAAACTCACCTCTCACCCTACAATAAGACTACAAATATTTTAAGGTAATTATTCAAAGTACTGCATATGTAATTTATCACTCTGGGGTGCTTTAATTAAACGTCGTAGTATATTACATGTGGGTGGGGTGGGGTGGGGTGAGGTTGGGTGGGGTGGGCTGACCTGGCTGGCTACCATACCTCCCAAACCTAATTTCCTACAAATAAAACTCACCTCTCACCCTACATTAAGACTACAAATATTTTAAGATAAGTAACGGGTGTACTGTGTGTGTATTTTACTTTTTATTGTTTTTAATGCCTAGTTCTATTGCTGACTTAATACAGGTCCGCCATGACAAATCCGGCATCACTGGGACCTCTAGTGTGCCGGATTACTGAGTTTGCCAGATTACAGAGTGGTTAGGTTAGAATACACTTAATAAAGTTAACCAACTTTATTTACACAAGATAGTTCATTGAACATCGGCAAAAATCGAACATTTCCGCAGCTTTGAGATCAATTTCAAGGTACTTTTTGTCGTGAAACCAATCAAAATCACATCTATTTCTGTAATATATGTTCCATTCTATCAAATGAGACCAAAAGAACGAGAATACAATCATAAAAATCATACGAAAATATACCACTAAGAGGCGGCTAATAGCCGAGAAGTGAACTCCGTTATTTATGTTCCGATTTTTTTCATTTTTGGTGTACGTTAAGAAGCATCTTCCCATCATACACTGCCCAAGTTTCAATAAGATAGCCCAACAAACAAATGAGAATTTTTTTTTTTTTCAACAAGTCGTCCGTCTCCCACCGAGGCAGGGTGACCCAAAAAAAGAAAGAAAATCCCCAAAAAGAAAATATTTTCATCTTCATTCAACACTTTCACCTCACTCACACATAATCACTGTTTTTGCAGAGGTGCTCAGAACACAACAGTTTAGAAGCATATACGTATAAAGATACACAACATATCCTCCAAATGCTAATATCCGAAACCCTCCTTTAGAGTGCAGGCATGTACTTACCATTTCCAGGACTCATGTCCAAGCTATATAAAAATAACGGTTTCCCTGAATCCTTCACTAAATATTACCCTGCTCACACTCCAACAGACGTCAGGTCCCAATTACCATTCATCTCCATTTCACTCCTATCGAACAACGCTCATGCACGCCTGCTGGAAGTCCAAGCCCCTCGCCTATAAAACCTCCCTTACCCCTTCCTTCCAACCTTTTCGAGGACGACCCCTACCCTGTCTTCCTTCACCTACCGATTTAAATGCTCTCCATGTCATTCTACGTTGATCCATTCTCTCTAAATGATCAAACCATCTCAACAACCCCTCTTCAGCCTTCTCACTAATACTTTTATTAATTCCACACCTTCTCCTAATTTACCAAAAATCATATATGTCAAGCCCAAGCCAGGTACCAGAAATAAGTTACTTTGTCTGACTTTTTTGGGTTATCCTCGGTTCTCTATACATACACTGATATGTATGATAATCTATGTAATTGTATTTGTGTATACCTGAATAAACTTATTTATTTCTATTCTCTCGACTGAGTACAAGAAACTGCCCATTCACCTATTTCAACTACCCAATAAAGTGGTCAGAAATGCTATGTGCACAATTTCTCACAAATTTCAAAAGATGCTATTTCAAAATAGGGTCCAGAATAAACAATACAGACATTCCTGGCACTAAATTTTCATATTTCTCTGTTATTAGTCATGGCTCCAGGCTCCTTTATATTTCTCTTGCTTACATTTGGAATATTTATTCACACAAAAAATATAAGAATTTCTGTTATGCGGATAATGCATTATTGTAATAACTGTATAAATAATCGTCAATCATTCGTGGACTGCGTATGGAATTTGGGACTGGCAGGCGGACACAAATTAGACAGTGACGTTGATTTGTTTACTCTTGAACATCGCCCCCCTAAGAATCAACATTTCCGCTACTTTTAGCACAAATTTCAAGGTAATTTTCGTTGTTGAAAACCAATCAAAATCGTATCTGTTTCTGTAATATATCTTCCAGTCTATCAAATGAGATCATAAAAGCAATAATACAACAATAAAAACCATACAAAAATATACCGCTAAGGGGCGGCTAATGGCTGAGGAATGAACTCCATAATTTTGCCCAATTTCTTTCATTTTTGGTGTACGTTAAGAAGCATCTTTCCATCATACATTGCCCACGTTTCAATAAGATAGCCCAAGAAACAACTGAGAAAAATAATTATTTAAAAAAATCATGTATGGCAAGCCCAAGCCAGGTACTAGAAATAAGTCACTTTGACTTTTTTGGGTTATCCTAGGTTCTCTACACATATGCTGCTATGTATGATAATCTATGTAAAGAAAATAGCATAGCTTTTCTATTTCAGTTTTATGGTGCACTATGAGTGTATATCCCAGTTAGCCCTGTGCTATACTCCGTTTTCTCTAATATAAGCCCCGAAGACAGGGATAGGAAAATGGTACATACAGTGGTCCCTCGCTTTTCGTAGTCTCGGCTATTCATAGATTTCGGGAAAAATCCTTGGAATGTTTTCGTAATAAACATTGGCTCGCTTTCCATAGGTGACTCGCGAGTAAGGTAGTTCTCAGGACGCGTACACGGGGTGAGCCGGGGCGGAACTAGCCAGTCTGGCATTGTTACCAGTGAGCGAGGTCCCTCATGTGCTCCAAGCAAATTTTTTTTCAAAATATTCCAATTTATTTTAGTGCTTGCAAGTTACTAATAAGCTACCATGGCTCCAAGAAAGCTCCTAGTGCCAAGCCCTGTGGTAAAGAAGGTGAGAAATACGATTGAATTTAGAAAAACATCATTGAACAATATGAAAGTGGTACAAGTGTGGCCCGAATCTGTCCAGGATGTATAAGAACCCTACACAACCTATGTTTCCATTAGTCGGCCAAGAAAAAGGAAATCAAGGACGCTGTTGTTGCAAAGGGGGTAACTATGCTGACAAAAATGAGATCACCAGTACTCGAAAGAGGTTGAGAAGTTATTATTGGTGTGGATAAATGAGAAACAATTAGCAGGAGATACTCTTATGACTTCGATTATTTGTGAAAAGGCTAGGCAGTTGCACAACGATCTGGTAAAGAAATTGCCTGAAAATAGTGGTGATGTGAGTGAATTTAAGGCCAGCAAAGGCTGGTTTGAGAGATTTAAGAACTGTACTGGCATACACAGTGTGGTAAGGCATGGTGAGGCTGCCAGTTTGGACCACAAGGCGGCTGAAAAATATGTGCATGAATTCAAGGAGTACATAGAGGCTGAAGGACTGAAACCTGAACAAGTGTTCAATTGTGACGAAACAGGCCTCTTTTGGAAGAAAATGCCAAAGAGGACCTTCATTACACAGGAGGAAAAGGCAATGCCAGGACACAAGCCTATGAAAGACAGGCTGATGCTAATGTTCTGTGCTAATGCTAGTGGGGATTTCAAAGTGAAGCCATTACTAGTGTACCATTCTGAAAATCCCAGAGTGTTCAGGAAAAACAATGTTATGAAGAGTAAATTGTGTGTTTTGGAAATCTAATAGTAAGGCATGGGTCACGAGGGAAATTTTCGTCGAGTGGTTCAATGAAGTGTTTGGCCCTAGTGTGAAGAATTACCTCCTGGAAAAGAAATTGGATCTCAAGTGCCTGCTAGTAATGGACAATGCACCTGCTCATCCTCCAAACTTGGATGACCTAATTTTCGAGGAGTTTGGGTTCATCACAGTAAAGTTCTTGCCCCGAATACCACTCCTCTCCTCCAGCCCATGGACCAGCAGGTCATTGCAAACTTTAAAAAACTCTACACAAAAGCAATGTTTCACAGGTGCTTGACTGTGACCACAGACACTCACTTGACCCTAAGGGAATTTTGGAGAGAACACTTCAGCATCCTCCATTGCATAACCCTTATAGGTATGGCTTGGGGGAGTGACTACCAGGACTTTGAACTCTGCTGGAGAAAATTGTGGCCAGATTGTGTCGACAAGAGGGATTTTGAAGGGTTTGGGACTGACCCTGATGAGCCTATGTCTGTTGTTAAATCAATTGTGGCACTGGGGAGTTCCATGGGGTTGGATGTGAGTTTGGAGGATGTGGAAGAATTGGTGGAAGACCACAACGAAGAGCTCACCACTGAGGAGCTGCAAGAGCTTCAGCAGGAACAGCAACAGATCGCAGCTCAGAATCTTGCTGCAGAGGAGGAGGAAGAGAGATGGAAGAAGGTGCCTTCTTCAGAAATTAAAGAGATTTTTGCTATGTGGGGTAAGATGGAAAGCTTTATGGAGAAACATCACCCTGACAAGGTTGTTGCAAGCCATGTTGGCAACATGTACAGTGACAAAGTCTTGGGCCATTTTAGGGAAGTGTTAAAGAGACACCAGAAACAGAGCTCTCTCCACAGTTATTTTGCGAGACAGGACTCCAGTGACTCTCAAGGTGGTCCTAGTGGCATTAAGAAACAGAGAAGAGAAGCAACCCCAGAAAAGCAATTGGTACCTGAGGTGTTGCTGGAAGGGGATTCCCCTTCCAAACT
>NC_069404.1:36498591-36543750 GCF_026875155.1 Cherax quadricarinatus
GATATTCCCCCAAATTACCGATTTCTGCCACTTTTTTGGGGGTATTTAAATAGGTAAATTGGCAGTTTCTTGTACTCGGTCAGCAGAATAGAAGGAATACTAGTGAAATAGCTATGAGTTGGTAGATTTCAACTCTTAACTGTCCAAATGTAGATCTACATTCTCTCGCCCAGCTCTCTGAACATTTTGGAAAAAAAAAAATTAAATAAAGAGGACATTATTTTACATGTAATAATCTAAAAAAGAATTAGTCAGTACTTAAAGAGATATATGGTCACAAAGTTAGCGCTTGTTGCTCACCTGACGGCAACAAGAAGCACTACCGCTTGCCTTTTTTCCTCAATTTTTTTTAAATTCATATAATTTTTATATTGTGACAATTACAATTTGCAGTAGTTCTTGTGATTTCATAGCCAGTCTTTGCTCTGACACTACAGCCTCTCCTCACTTAGCGATGTATTCGTTTACTGACTACTCGGACTTACGAAGGGCTCTCTGGCCAGTATGCATACCTAAATCATGTATATTAGAGCTGATTTTCTCTATTCTGTGTATTACAATATACAGTACACTACTGTATAAATATTTAAAAATATACCAGAAATGTTATAAATGATGCAAAGGTGACATTAAAACAATATCAAAGATGGTTGACACAAACCCACTACCATATAATACGCTCCTCACTTAGCGACGAATACGTTTACCGACGTGGTCGTAGGAACGGAATGTTAAGTGAGGAGAGGCTGTAATACATGTATTAGGTAGTGAAATAGTGCTCAAAGTCACAAACACAGTGACAGGTGAACATTTTTACCTACCTTAGTCACATACTATTGTCTAGAAATATATACATAGTATTTATAAGTCCCAGCAATGTTTTGGACATGCGGGAGAATGACTCTCCTTGAAGCATTGTGTAAGATGAGTGTCACTTCACTGCTGATAGTGCAGCAGTGGAGTGAGATTTGATGATCGTGCACTGCCCTGGCTTTATTTGTTTTCACTGTTACACATAAACATGTCTGTCTGTTTGGTTCTCTGCTTATCTCTGTCTCTGCATATCTGTCTTTTTGTCTCTGCTTGTCTCTCTCTCTGTCTCAGAGAGAGGGACTCGTGAACCAACAAGTATTACATACGATGCAGAGTACAGTGGACCCCCGCATAACGATCACCTCCGAATGCGACCAATTATGTAAGTGCGTTTGTACGTGTATGTTTGGGGGTCTGAAATGGACTAATCTACTTCACAATATTTCTTATGGGAACAAATTCGGTCAGTACTGGCACCTGAACATACTTCTTGAGTGAAAAAATATCGTTAACCGGGGGTCCACTGTAATCATGTCTGATTCCGGAACAAGTGAAAATGCATATTACATGCCAGTCATGCATATTGTGCATTATATCTACAAGTACAGTATAGTACTTTGTCTGGATTTTTTGGGTTATCCTAGGTAATTTACACTATATATATAATTGTATTTGTGTGTACCTATGAGAAAGAGACAGACAAAAACAGACAGAGAAAGAGATAGAGATAGATACAGACAGACAGATGGAGATTGAGACAGCCAATCAGCCAGCCAGCCAGCAGGCCAGCCAGCCAGCCAGCCAGCCAACCAGCCAACCAGCAGGCCAGCCAGCCTGCTGAACACGTATTACACATTCCAGAATTGTTTCTCTTTACATAGGGCATAGGTTTTAGGACATTCTGGCAGGATGACACTACCAGTGGTACCAAAATTGAAAAGATGTTGCACATGTGTTATTATTGATGTTTTTAATATTTCCTCAACCACTTGTGGCCACATTCACCTCAAAGCCACTAAACTTCGGGTTAACATCACTTTCTTTTTAAAAAAGGGGAGTTTTAATATGACATAACATAAGTGCTCCCTAGTGTTTGCCACCTGTTTGCTTTGGGGTGGTGCTCAATTGAACTGGTGCTCCCCCCTCAAACTAAGTGGTCCCAGATTTTTTTAATGGGCATACCCCAAGTGTTAAACCCATTCTGTACTGCCCAAGGCATCTCAGGCCAATTGTCCAAATATAGAGGCAGGAAAAAAAAACTTTATCTATTTTTGGGGACACAAGTGATAAGGGTAAAAGGGGGTTTTGGGAAATGGCCAAAAATGGGGCGAAAAAGGGGGGTTTAAAGGTCGCTGATGCTAAATTTCGTTGTTGATTTAAAGGGGTTTTCCCAAATCCCAACCACTCTAAATCAACCAAAATACTAATCCGGGCACCCAAAGGGGTCCCAATGGTGCGGATTAACCCTTTCAGGGTCCGTCCCTAGTTTCAAACGGCTGGTGGGTGAGCGCCCCAAACCGTAGTTTTACCCCAAAAAATTCTAGCGCCGTAAAAATTTAAAGGCGCGAAACGCTCATAGGCCACATTTTGAGAGAATGGGTCTGCGCGGGGGTGGCGCCGTAAACAAAAAATCTGGGGCCCTGCATAGAAATTGGGGGAACCCCGGGCTCAGCCAAACCCTTGTTCACCAGGGTTTTTTTTCGCAAGTCACTCTCACCCCCGGGAAAAATTTGGGAAACTCTCCTTTTTCCTGTCTAAATTTTGGGGGACACTGATGGAAGGGGAAAATGAAGACAATTCAAACGGTTTTTGATGATTTTAGGGGAACCAAAAAATAATGACCGGGATATCGATAAAAAGTGCAAAAACCCCGACGACCCTCAAACCTTCTCCCTCTGGGTGGGCACTCGTAAACTACGGCCCGGTTTTTTCCTAAACGTAAAGAAAACAATTTTTCCCGGGGCCGGGCCTCTGATTTCCCAGTAAGACGATGACTGACGGGGAATTTGGGTAAATTTTATTGCGCTCAAACATCATTCGGGGATTGATAGGGGGAAACATATTCACCAGTGAAGCTTTGGTATGTCCCGCCGCTGCTTTCGCCCGGGTAGGGAACCCTTGCTAGGCCCAGGGGACGGAGTAAAATCCCGTAGTACATCCCGGATCTCCCGGGCCTAACACCCCGTTTTGGGTAGTGATAGGAGGATGTTGGGGGCTACACTTGGCTTTGGATGGGCCACAAAAAACATCAGGGGATGGTGTTAGGGGGGCCCTGGTGGGGGTTTGGGGCACCGCCATGCGGATTTCGCTGTGCCACGGGGGAACCCACGCTGCAAAATGGGTCATTTCCCAAGGACAAAGGGAGCGTCACCCACCACCCGCCACAACCCCCCCCGAACAACCCAGCCTATGATGTCCCAGTACCCCAGAAAACCGAAACTGGGTTTGGGCACAAAACCCCAAATTTTTGGTTCCCAGCCTTCCCCCCCTTTGTTTAACCCCAAAAAGGGGAAATTTCTACCTACCTTTTCCCCCCTTTAAAACCAGGGGCCAATAAAACGGGAATTTTCTTTGAATTATTTTTTGACCACCCAATTGATGGAAACTATTGTCGGGGAAAGTAATAAGTATTTTCAAGTACACCAGGGCAAATACGATCTTATCACCACAGTCAAACACACAGGTAAAAAAGAGACGACTGTTGCAGAAATTTTATTTGCTTTTTGAAACCAAAATGCTTATGCCTCACCTATAAGCATAATATAAAAGCATACGGGTTTCCACAGATCGGCTAATTTGTACCCCTTTTTTTCAGTGAAATAATCCAGTAAACGGGTTTACCCTTACTCTTACAAAGTTGCCTTCCAAAAAAAAACCACCTTGACAAAGGGGAGGGGTTTATACAAGATTAAAAAATGTTTTCATGTATCTCAAACAAAATTTCAGGATATACTTTTACCCCATTCAAGAATCTTGTAATTGACGAGTCTTTGTTTTTGGGTTCAAAGGAAAGACGGGTCTTTCCCAAGCAGTAAATACCGACAAGAGGAACCGTTTTTGGTAAAAAAATTTTTTGGGACCCCTTGTTATTGGCAGTGGCCTGGTGTTGGAAATTTTTTGTATACACGGGAGTAAAACATTGAAAGATACCAAAAAGTTTTTGGGGTATATCGGGGGATTTATGGAAACATGATGGAAACCTTTAAATTTTTTGGTAAAGGGCCATACTTTATTTTACCGATAACGGGTACACAAGCCCATTACCCCATGATTTCTTTGCAAGGGGAAACAAGACAATGTGTGGGGCAAAAGTGCGTTCAAAATCGAAAAACAAAATCCCCCCAGGCTCAACGCATTGTTCGGGGTGAGACGGCAGGTTTTTAACGGGCCAAATTGACATAAAGGCATTACGGGGCTACAAACGAGAAGTCCCCTTGGGGTTGACAACCTTTTCCACCGTAATGAAATGCAAGACAGGGGGCAAAGTTGATCGAGGACTAATGAACGTATTCAAAAAACCGGGTGACAGTGATTGATTATAAAAAAAAACCCATGCTTTGGTTGCCCAATGTGAAAATGCAGATTGTTTTAGTTTTTGTTTTTCCGAAAGGTTTTACAAGGGGGGTCCTTGAAACTTTTTTTTCCCAAATTCTCATGGACTTTTTCCAATGCGAATGCATAAAAATATTTTACCAAAATAAAGACGGGAAACAGACCACCGTATGGGAATTTTTTTGTCTGTTGCAGACAACTCAAAAAGAAGAAAACCAGGTAACAAACACCTGAAATACAAAAAATGGCCTCGAATTCATCCAAAAATACCCAAGCGTTTGGAAGAAAAGGGTAAATCATTTCAAAATACAGCCCCCTTTCAACCAAAAAAAATTTTGGGCTCAGAAAAAGCATTGTCTGGGGCACAAAAAAAAACGAGGGGAAAAACAAAGACGAAAAAGACAACTGGGTTTTAGTGTGGGGAAATTTGAAAGGGTGCCTCTGTGCTTTGGGTGCCTTTGTTTAAAGGGATTTCCCCCAAGCTCCACAGTTTTTAAAACAAGTCCAGTGATTGGAATATGTAAAATATGATAGAACTTTATATTATACAAAATTTTTTGCATGTTTATTGTAATAAACAACAGTGGTAAACAAAATTTTGTTTAATAATTTTAGTGCGGTTGGGGGTTTCAATACGTGAGTTTATATATAAAAAATTTTTATACATTATTGGTCTCTCGGGCCCCAAAATTGTTATGGGAAATAGAAAAAAAAGGGAAAAGAAAAAAAAAAACAACAAAACAACAAAATAATTTTAAAACGCGTTTTGGGGAAATTCGCGATGTTGCCGCCACCACATCATTTTCTAAAAATTTCTTGGCACGGTATCTCGGAAAGAAACTGATCTTTTCAATTTTTTTTTTTTTATTCCCTTCACAAAAATAGTTTCTTAATTCTGAAAAGAAAAAAAAATTTTTTTTTTTTTTTTTCCCCAAAATTTTCCCCTTGGACACTGGTGCGTGACTTCAAAATTTTTGGCCCCTTTGGCCCCCTAAAAGGGGGTTAATGATGGTAAACCCCCTGAAAGTAATTTAAACTGTACTAATATAACTGACGAAAAAAACACACTTTTTAAATTTAAACAGTAAAAGGATATTTTTTTTTTACAAAATTGGGTTTAACAAAACTAGGTAAATTTATTTAACCCCTTTGATTTTTTTCGGTCATATATACGCCCTTACGAGCCATTTTGTTTGACGTTAAATATCCACAATTCTAGCGGCTTAAAATCAAGCAGGAAAAAGAGGGGTTTGGGCCCACATGTAGAAAAGGGGCCCTGTGTGGTGAGGGGTGCCATTAAAAAAAAATCCTGCAGGCAAGCAGTGCATAATAAAAAAAAAAAAAAACTCCTGTTTTTGGAAAAAAATCTGCCTTTGGGTGAAATTTTCGTATGTTTTTAAAGGGTTGGGAAATTCTCGTTTTTTTGGTTTTTCTTTTGATAGAAGGGAAAGGGCATATTATAGAAAGGGGAGATTTTTTTTGGGATTTTTTCACCATGAAAAGGACCTTAAAATGGAGCTCAAAGTAGGGGAAATTTTTGTTTTTTCCCCAAAAAATTCAAGAAAACCCAAATGACTTTACTCTCCAAAAAACCCCAACCAGCCATTCAAATTTCCCAGCCAAAGGGGTTTGACTTAAATTTATACAATTATTTAAAATAATGCAGTAGTCTGCATAATATAAATCTTCATTTTTTTTGTTTGAAAAAAAAATTAAAAAATAGACAGGGGAAAAATAAAGTGCCGGAAACGTGACTGATGAACAGAGAAAGTTTTTTTTAGTGCTAGGAAAATCTGCTTTTGTTCATTCGGACCCTTTTTTAAAAATTGGGCATTTTTTTTAAATTTGCACAAAATTTGGGCCCAAATTTCAATTTCTGAACATTTAAATTGGGGCAATTGAAATTGGTAAAATGGGATTTTTGTACTCAGTCCATAGAACAAAGGAGTTCTAAAGAAAAAAGCTATGGGTTTGGTCGAATGGAACAAAAGGGAATTTTCCGAAAATAGAGCTCAAAATTTGGGCCAAAAAACCCCCGATGCATAAAATCGCCCACTTTACGATAGCGTAATTTCCCTAAGTTTTTTCCCTTTAAATTTTTTTAAATTTTGGGGTCGTTACATCGGGGAAAAAAATTCTCATCATTACATAAGAAAAAGATAATATTTTTTTTTATTTTTTTAAAATTTTTGGGCAAATGAAAGACACTAGGATTGGGGGTTGCAATTTTTTTTTAAGTAACAGCAATGTAAATTTTGGGAAAATATAAGAAAAAAAAAAAAATTATTGACAGTTTTATTTTTTACTAATACTGGGGGGAATACGTAATAAGTGTACAATAAGTGCACAACAGATCTTTTTTTTGGGAAACTGGAAAAGCTTACATACTCAATCTGTAAATTTACATCAAATTGTCATAAAAAATTTCCAAAATTTTTTTGCCTTTTATTTTTCCGGGGGTTTTAGCCCCGGGTTTTAATCAAACGTGGGATATCATTTAGATTTTTTTTTTTTGTATTGTTTTTTTTTCATTCTGTTCCTACTTTCCAAGAAAATTTTTTTGAACTGGGTTTAAAGTGTGTTTGTGCGATGAAATTTCCTGCTGAATAAAGTTAAACTTTTGAATAGTGGGGGTGTGTTAAGTTTTTGAAAGGCTTTTGGGGATTTGCTGTTTAACCCCCACTCATTGTATCAAGGGTAAGGTTTAATTTAAAATTTCTGAAATAGTACTGATTGAGTAATGCCCGTTTGGGGGTAAACCCTAAAGTGGTTTTAATTTTTTGAAAAACTCCCCCCACTTGATGTTTTCTTAGATAGGGACTTTGGGGTTTAATGTTAAATTTTTTTGTATTCTGAGTAAAGTAGTACAATGATAAAATCCTGTCTGGTGTTGACTTGTAAGAAATGTACAATTTTTCAAAAAAAATTTCTTTTAGTATTTTTTCCCGGAAATTTTTTTTTTTTTTTAAATTTTTGACAATTTTTTTTTGTTTTTTTTGGTTTTAAAAGGACCCGTATTTGGGGATAATTTTAAACAGTGCATGCCCCAAAAAAAGGGGCACGTTACCGGAACAATTTTTATAAAAAAACTGCTCTTAGGGGTAAAAAACCCATTGAAAATCGAATTAATAATCAAAACAACGGGAGCTTTTGGGGCTTCTGATTCATCTCGGGGTTTATTTACTTTCCCAAAAAAAAAATGGATGTATCCCTTTTTTTCCCTCTTGCAGGTCAGTTTTTTTGGGGGTATATACACTTGCTTCCACTTATTTCTTGTTATTTGGCCCGAAAATTTTTGAAAAGGGGGCTTTTGGGACTTCAAAATGTTTCATTGTACATAAAAAGTGGAAAACTGGGTAATTTTTCCCTTTAGGGGGAGTGATGGAATGTGTTTTTCTTTGAATCCAAAAACCCGCTGGTTGGGGGAAAATGAAGAGCTTATATTATTTTTATTTTAAATAAAACTATAAATTTTGGAGGAATTTTTTTTTCATTCATGGGGCTTATCTAACCCCAGTGATGAGTTGCAGGAAAAGTTTCTGATGACTCGCCCAACACTGATTTTCCCTTTTTGTGAAAAAATTTTTTTCCCCTCAGTTTAGTTAGTTTCAATTTTCATTTTATTTTTTCCCTCCCATTCCTGGGAAAAAACTACTATAGAAGTCATCCAAACTAGAAATAAAAAATTAAATTTCCCTTTACTGATTTCCAAAATGTCAAATTAAAAGGAAGGTTTTAGGGATCTGGGTTTCTTGGCCCTTTTTTTTCTTTTTCCCAAAAAAATACATAAACCCCTTATAACTCACTGAGTTTTTTAAATTTCCCCCTTATCTACAGCGATCCTTCCCACTAATTAACTATCATATGATGTTTTTCATGCTCAAAAATACAGTAATAAAAAACTTAAATTAAAAGTGGAAACCCCCCGGGTTTAAAGAATTTTTTCATTCCAGAAGTATGTTTTAGGGGGCCAGTACTGCCGAATTTTGTTCCCATAAGGAATATTGTAAGTGATTAAACCCCTTTCAGACCCCAAACATACACTACAAAAGCACTTACATTAAAAACCTTTCATAATTGGGCGATTGGGAAAGGGGACGTTATGCCCGGGGGGCCCCTGTATTTATTTTCAGTGTTTTCCCTGTAAAAGTAAATACTATTTAAAAAGGGGCTTTTTAAAATTTTTTTTTTTCATTGTAGTGAATCGGACGTAGCACCCCTACCAAATGGTTTTTCGTCGGCCCCCCAGCAAAAGCTGGATTTTTGGAGGTGCGGGGAAACCCAAAATTACCCCTTTACTTTAAAGGGGTACCCACCCCCCCCGGGGCCCCCGTCTTTGGGTTCCGAAACCCCCACCCGACCTCCCCCCAACCAATTTCAATTTCACACCCCCTCCCCTTAAAAGCCTTTTTGGTAAATACCAAAGTTTTTGGCCAAACTCTTTTAATTTTTTTTAAAGTTAAAAAAAACCCTAACAAATTCTACAGGGCTCCCAAACCCCAAGGAATGTCCCAAGTTAACTTTACCCCCAAATATTAAGAAATTGATACGAAAACCCCCAAAAGACCCACCAATTTAATTAACCCTTTTTTTTGGGGACTTTTTTTAGCCATCAAGGGTTTTTCCTTTTTAACACCCCCCCAACCTTTTTTTTTTTTTCCCAAAAAATAAATTTTTACTAAAAAAAAAAACTACCAACACCCGTTTTGGGGGGCCACATTACCCAACCCAACCCAACGAACCCAAAAAAAACCCCCCCAGGTGAGGCCTTTTATTTTTCTCTAAATTTTAAAAACCAAGAGAACCCCCAAAATTGGTTAAAAAAGAAAAAACCCCTTAATATTCAACCTTTTCCCCTTCGCCAAAGTTTTGCCATAACGTTTCAAATCCCCACAAGGAAACCCCCCCCTCCCTTAAAAAAGGTGGGAGGCCTTCAAAAACCCTCAATAAAAAATTGGGGGATTTTTTCCAAAAGTGTCGTTAAAACCCCCCCTTGTGTTAAAAAAAATTAAATTTTTTTCTTTTTACCTTTTTTTGGGGCCCTAAACAACCAAAAATCTTAATTTCAAAAATTCCCTTTTTGGGCAAATTTTTTTCAACGTCACCCCAACCGAAATTTAAAGGAATTGGGGGCCCCGGCGGTGGGCCCCAAAAAACCCCCCAATGGGGAAAAAAGGGCCCCCTTGGGTGCCTTAAGGGGGGGGAAAAAAATTTTTCGTTTCCCCCACCCTTGGTTTTAGTAATTCAACCCCAAAATAAATTTGGTTTTTTTTAAAGGCCCTTTTGCCCGGGGGGTTTTTGGGGGCCCGGGGCGGACCCCAATTTCCAATTTAAAAAATTTCCTTATTTAATAAAAAATTTTGGGGTTTTAAGGAAAAAAACAGACTTTTCCTTTTAATGAAAAAATTTAAAAAATCCTTTTAATCGGGGTTTACTGTATTTTCCCCCCCAAACCGTTCCCGCCCCCAAAATGGTTTGGGGAAAAACCCAAAAAGGACCCCGGGTCCCCTTTCCCGAAGTTGGCATAAAAGGCCCTTTCCCCTTTACCCTTGGTTCCCATGTTGGGAAAGTTCAAAACCCATTTTAAAAAACCCTTTTCCCTCCCCATCTTTTCCAGAACCAAACCTTATCCCTTCCCTCAATTTTTGCACCTTAAGGATATATTTTTTTTCCTTTAAAAAAATCAAATTTTGAACCCCTTCACAACCCAACCAAATTTTGGAAAACCCTTTAAAATATCCCATTAATTTTTTAAAATAATTTTATCAGGGGTTAACCCCGGGGAAAAAATTCCCAAAAACCGAACCAAATTTGTAAAGTGTTTTAATTCCCCCTTTTTTAAGTTTTTTTGGGGGTAAAGGTTAACAACACATTTTCCCTAAAACCAAACTTTGTTCCCCTTAACAGCCACAATGAATTAATTTTTTCCCCAAACCCTTTAAAAACAAACCTTTCCCCCCCTTCCAAACTTTTCTGGAACCCCCTCCCTTCCCCCCTTTAAAAATACAACCCCATTCAACCCTCAAGGGGTTTCTGTTTTCCCCTTTTTTCCCCCCTCCTAAATTTTCTAAAATTTTTATGCAACCACCTTTTTAATTCCCCCCTTTTGGATTTTAATTTCTTTGTCCTGAACCTTTTTCCCAAAATTTCAAACCCCCGAATTTTTATACATTACCCTCCATAACCCCCCAAACACCCCGGTCCTCCCAACCCCAATTTTTTTAAGTTTTATTTTATTTTTAATTTTTTTTCAATTTTTTTTTTTTGGGGTCCCCCAAAATGGGGAAAACTTTCACCATCATTCACTCCATCACTGTCTTGCCAGAAGGGTGCTTTACACTACAGTTTTTAAACTGCAACATTAACACCCCTCCTTCAGAGTGCAGGCACTGTACTTCCCATCTCCAGGACTCAAGTCCGGCCTGCCGGTTTCCCTGAATCCCTTCATAAATGTTACTTTGCTCACACTCCAACAGCACGTCAAGTATTAAAAACCATTTGTCTCCATTCACTCCTATCAAACACGCTCACGCATGCCTGCTGGAAGTCCAAGCCCCTCGCACACAAAACCTCCTTTAACCCCCTCCCTCCAACCCTTCCTAGGCCGACCCCTACCCCGCCTTCCTTCCACTACAGACTGATACACTCTTGAAGTCATTCTGTTTCGCTCCATTCTCTCTACATGTCCGAACCACCTCAACAACCCTTCCTCAGCCCTCTGGACAACAGTTTTGGTAATCCCGCACCTCCTCCTAACTTCCAAACTACGAATTCTCTGCATTATATTCACACCACACATTGCCCTCAGACATGACATCTCCACTGCCTCCAGCCTTCTCCTCGCTGCAACATTCATCACCCACGCTTCACACCCATATAAGAGCGTTGGTAAAACTATACTCTCATACATTCCCCTCTTTGCCTCCAAGGACAAAGTTCTTTGTCTCCACAGACTCCTAAGTGCACCACTCACTCTTTTTCCCTCATCAATTCTATGATTCACCTCATCTTTCATAGACCCATCCGCTGACACGTCCACTCCCAAATATCTGAATACGTTCACCTCCTCCATACTCTCTCCCTCCAATCTGATATTCAATCTTTCATCACCTAATCTTTTTGTTATCCTCATAACCTTACTCTTTCCTGTATTCACCTTTAATTTTCTTCTTTTGCACACCCTACCAAATTCTTCTTTTACATACCTTCCTAAATTCATCCACCAACCATCTCAAAAAGCAGCTGTGATAACTCCCAATTTGCATTAAATTTTATACATTTTAATCCCACACTTCTCCCCAACACTCTAGCATTCACTTCTTTTACATCCCCATCAATAAATATGTTAAACAACCATGGTGACATTACACATTCCTGTCTAAGGCTTACTTTTACTAGAAAATAATTTCCCTCTATCTTACATACCCTAACCTGAGCCTCACTCTCTCAAGAAACTCTTTGCCACATTGCTTCCCTATCCACTCTGTCATATGCCATTTCTAAATCCATAAATCCAGCAAAAACTTCTCCCCTCCCCTACCCTTCCTCAGGCCCCCTTGTTGATCTGTTAACCTGCTTTCCATCTTATTCATAATTCTTTCAGTAATAATTCTACCGTACATTTTACCTTGTATATTCATCTGGCTTTTTACCTTATAATTTTTACAGTTTTACCCCCATTTCCTTTATGAAAAAAATTATGCATGCTCTCTCTTGCAGTTCCTAGGTACTTCTTGATAGGTACCAACCACTCCAAAACTATATCCCTGCCAGCTTTTAACATTTTTGTCTTGATCCCTTCAATCCTGGCTACTTTTACCCCCTTTTTATTTTACTCACTGCCTCATGCACCTCTCCTCTCACAGCTGGCTCTTCCTCACTCCTAAAAGATTTATACCTCCCTGGCAATTTTTAATTCATCACAAATTTTACTAGCCATTCATTTTGTTTTTCAACTTGCAGTCTGTATTCAACTCATTAGCAAGGTTCACTTGAAGATTTTCTGAATTTGATTTTCACTGTGTAATTCTGTTTCATTGGAGCCATGCTGTGGCTGTGCATTAAGTACTGGGTATACTAGCATAAAGTAATAAAAATAAGTACGTACAGTATCTCCTCATTTAGCGATTTACTCATTTATCGATGCCTTGGACTTATGACGGGTTCTCTGATCAGTATTCTTATCTGAATAATGTATATGAGAGCTGATTTCGTCTATTCTGTTTATTTCAGTATACAGTACACTACTGTATAAACATTTAAAAATATACCAGAAATGTTATAAATGGTGCAAAGGTGACATTAAAACAATATCAAAGATGGTTGACACAAACTTGCTACCATTATAGTATGCTCCTCACTTAGTGACGAATTCATTTAACCCTTTCAGGGTCCGTCCCGTAGATCTACGGCTTTACGGTGAGTGTCCAAACCCTAGATCTACGCCATGAGCTCAGCTCACTCTTATAAACTGTGAGTGGTACATTTGGGCCTAGATATGAGAGAATACATCTATGTGGTATGTGTGCACCACATAAAACAGATCCTGCAGCACACTGTGTATAATGAGAGAAAAAAACTGAAATCATGATTTTTCGATTAAAACAGCGACTTTGCAGTGTTTTTTCGTATGTTTTTTTATAGTTGTATTTGCGATTTCTTGGTCTCATTTGATAGAATGGAAGACATATTACAGAAATAGAGATGATTTTGATTGGTTTTAGCACTGGAAATGGCTTGAAACTGAGCTCAAAGTAGCGGAAATGTTAAATTTTTGCCGATATTCAAGAGTAAACAAACGACCTCACACATCTAATACACGTCAGCTGGTGGGTCTAATATTCATTCACAAATATGGTGATGATATTTATACAATTATTACAGTATTGCATAACAATAAATCTTCTATTTTTTGGTGTGAATAAAAATTCATTATGTGAATAAAAAATCAAAATGGAATTTATTTATAAAGCCTCAAAATGTAACTAATGAACTGAGGAAATGTTAGTTTAGTTCCAGGAATACCTACATTGTTTATTCTGGAGCCTATTTTGAAATTGGAATATTTTGAACTTTGTGTTAAATTGGCCAAATTAACAATTTCTGATCACTTTATTTTGTAGTTGAAACAGTTGATTTGGCGATTTCTTGTGCTCAATCGATAGAATAGAAGTAAAACTAGTGAAATAGCTAAGAATTTGGTTGATTGGAATAATGTAATTGGCCTAAAATGGGAGTCAAAGTCGGCAAAATCGCCGACTCGTAAATATCGCTGACACATCAAAATTCGCGAGAGCATAATTTCGTAAAATTTCCACCAAATTTCGTACTTTTTGTTTTATTACCTTCACAAAAAGATTCTCTACGATTTCATAAGAAAAAATAACAATTTTTTTTTTTTTAAATTCTTGGACACTGGTGCGTGACTTCAGATTTTGGCCTTGGACCCTGAAAGGGTTAATGATGTGGTCTTAGGAACAGATCTCCATCGTTAAGTGAGGAGAGGCTGTGTTGGGAAATTAAGCTTGTAAGAAAGCCATATTGTATTAATGGGAACATAAGCAGTGTGGAAATGTATGTTAATTGGAGTCTTAATGCAGATATGATGTGTTCAGTAAAAGGACACCAGTACAACAAATGTGACATTTTATTGTGGCAACATTTCTCTCTCCTGGAGAGCGAAACATTGCTACAATAAAATGTCACTTTAGTTGCAATTGTGTCCTTTTACCTAACATATTGTCGGTAGGGGGTGTGTGGACCAGGTGTTTACAGTGAAACATATAAGTGAACAGTATTTAGATAAGGCTAAAGAGGTCTTTGTGGCATTTATGGATTTGGAAAAGGCGTATGACAGGGTGGATAGGGGGGCAATGTGGCAGATGTTGCAAGTGTATGGTGTGGGAGGTAGGTTACTGAAAGCAGTGAAGAGTTTTTACGAGGATAGTGAGGCTCAAGTTAGAGTATGTAGGAAAGAGGGAAATTTTTTCCCAGTAAAAGTAGGCCTTAGACAAGGATGTGTGATGTCACCGTGGTTGTTGAATATATTTATAGATGGGGTTGTAAGAGAAGTAAATGCGAGGGTCTTGGCAAGAGGCGTGGAGTTAAAAGATAAAGAATCACACACAAAGTGGGAGTTGTCACAGCTGCTCTTTGCTGATGACACTGTGCTCTTGGGAGATTCTGAAGAGAAGTTGCAGAGATTGGTGGATGAATTTGGTTAGGGTGTGCAAAAGAAGAAAATTAAAGGTGAATACAGGAAAGAGTAAGGTTATGAGGATAACAAAAAGATTAGGTGATGAAAGATTGAATATCAGATTGGAGGGAGAGAGTATGGAGGAGGTGAACGTATTCAGATATTTGGGAGTGGACGTGTCAGCGGATGGGTCTATGAAAGATGAGGTGAATCATAGAATTGATGAGGGAAAAAGAGTGAGTGGTGCACTTAGGAGTCTGTGGAGACAAAGAACTTTGTCCTTGGAGGCAAAGAGGGGAATGTATGAGAGTATAGTTTACCAACGCTCTTATATGGGTGTGAAGCGTGGGTGATGAATGTTGCAGCGAGGAGAAGGCTGGAGGCAGTGGAGATGTCATGTCTGAGGGCAATGTGTGGTGTGAATATAATGCAGAGAATTCGTAGTTTGGAAGTTAGGAGGAGGTGCGGGATTACCAAAACTGTTGTCCAGAGGGCTGAGGAAGGGTTTGTTGAGGTGGTTCGGACATGTAGAGAGAATGGAGCAAAACAGAATGACTTCAAGAGTGTATCAGTCTGTAGTGGAAGGAAGGGCGGGTAGGGGTCGGCCTAGGAAGGGTTGGAGGGAGGGGTAAAAGGGAGGTTTTGTGTGCGAGGGGTTTGGATTTCCCAGCAGGCTTTGCGTGAGCGTGTTTGATAGGAGTGAATGGAGACAAATGGTTTTTAATACTTGACGTGCTGTTGGAGTGTGAGCAAAGTAACATTTATGAAGGGATTCAGGGAAACCGGCAGGCCGGACTTGAGTCCTGGAGATGGGAAGTATAGTGCCTGCACTCTGAAGGAGGGGTGTTAATGTTGCAGTTTAAAAACTGTAGTGTAAAGCACCCTTCTGGCAAGACAGTGATGGAGTGAATGATGGTGAAAGTTTTTCTTTTTCGGGCCACCCTGCCTTGGTGGGAATCGGCCAGTGTGATAATAAAATAAAAAATAAAAATTGTCGGTAATTCTACCAACTTTAATACAACAGTTAAGATGTGTTTGTTGAAAAGATAATAGATGATTAGAGTGCTGAAATATTTTAGAATGGTGAAGTAGTGTGAGGAAAATGAAGGAGTAAATACTTGGAAGGATATTTTAGGGCACAATGGTAACAGTATGCAGTTTAAGTAGGGTTGGTTGAGAATTCTTTGCCACGATTATCCCATTTGAGGGATGTCTTAAGAAAAAAACCATCGAATATAGAAATATATTTGTTTGGAGGGATATGTTATGTATCTTTATACGTACGTATATGCTTCTAAGCTGTTGTGTTCTGAGCACCTCTGCAAAAACAGTGATTATGTGTGAGTGAGGTGAAAGAGTTGAATGATGATGAAAGTATTTTCTTTTTGGGGATTTTCTTTCTTTTTGGGTCACCCTGCCTTGGTGGGAGACGGCCGACTTGTTAAAAAAAAAAAAAAATTGTACACAGTGGTACCTTGAGTTATGAACTTAATTCGTTCCAGAAGGCTGTTTGAGTGCCTTTACCAAACGAATTTGTTCCCATAAAGAATAATGTTAATTAGGTTACATGTGTAGTCCGTTTCAGACCCCCAAAAATACACTTACAAAAGCACTTGCAAAAATACGCTTACATAATTGTTCGAGCTGGGAGATGTTTGAAACTCAAGGTACCATTGTATTTCATTCATGTAATTGCTGTTTATTGTATTTCTTAAAATAATTTTATCTAGAGGTGACCTTAAAAAAAAAATTTGGTTTTCAACAGTGAAGCTTCCTGAGATCTTGTTTCGAATGAATCTGCCGGAAGCTAAGAAGATTATCATCATCAAACACCTGGATTTATTTATTGAGTAAGTATTTGCAGTATATGCTAAGTGAAGACTATATATTATATAAAGTAGGAATGAAAGAATCCCAGGAGCCTGCTTGCTTAACTGACTAAATATTTCTTTCTGGCATCAAAAATGTTTTTACATTATTTTTCTCTAATTACCTGATTTTTATTTTATGGTAGCTAAATGCAGTATATATTGTATTTCAGTAATCAGCAGCTTAGATTACTGGTTTTCTTGTTTTTGGTATGGGAATTATAATTAAAAATATTTTTTTGGTGTGGTTTGGGTAACTAGCTGGAGTAGAGGGAACATACAGGTCTGTTGTATGATGCTCTTCATGCTTTTGAAATGCCAGCCTGTAACATGACTTAGTGTCTAGTGCCAAGTGATTTTCATCACTACATATTCTCTGCAGGAGTGACCTCAGCTTTTGGTCTCTACTCCTGTTAAAAGTCCTCACTGTTCTTATCAACAATTTAACTCTTTCACTGTCTGTAGATAATCTTTTTCTACAGGTAAAGATATGAAATATGCAAAATTTGAGGTAAAATTTGTGTAATTATGGAGGCGCGTCGAAGGTCGGTGAGCGCTTGTGCAATGACAGTTTCATCCAATTTTGGGACTGTTAACCCTTTAAGTCTAGACCCTCAATCTGAAAATTCCCCACAGGGTCCAAGAATTTAAAAAACAAAAATTCTTATTTTTTTTATGAAATGGTAGAAAATCTTTTTCTGAAGGTAATAAAACAGAAAGTATGAAATTTGATAAAAAATTTACGAAATTATGCTCTCTCGAATTTTGCTGTGTCAGAGATATTTAAACATCAGCAATTTTTCCCACTTTGAATCCTATTTTTGGCCAATTACATTGCTACATTAGGCCAAATTCTTAGCTATTTCACTAGTAGATGTTCCATTTTATCTATTGAGCACAAGAAATTGTCCTCTCAACTATTTCAGCTACCCAATAAAGTGATTAGAAATTGGTAATTTGGCCAATTTCACACAAAGTTCAGAATATTCCAGTTTCAAAATAGGGTCCAGAATAAGCAATTCAGGCATTCCTGGCGCTCAAATAAACACATCCCCTGTTTATTAGTTATGTTTTCAGGCTTTACAGATGAATTCCATATTGATTTTTAATTCACACCAAAAAATAAAAGATTTACTGTTATGCAATATTGTAATAATTGTACAAATAATATCAGCACATTCATGAATGCACATTAGACCCACCATCTAACGTGTAATGGACGCATGATGTGATTTGTTTACTCTTGAACATCAGCAAAAATCAAACATTTCCTCTAATTTGAGCTGAATTTCAAGCTATTTTTAGTACTAAAACCAATCAAAATCATCTCTATTTCTGTAATATATCTTCCATTCTATCAAATGACAATAAGAAACCATGAATACAACCATAAAAAACATACAAAAATACACTGCAAAGTTGCTGTTTTAATCCAAAAACATGGTCACAGTTTTTTCTTACTATGCAATGTGTGCTGCAGGATTTTTTTTATATGGTGCACACTTACCACATAGGCCCATTCTCTCATATCTAGGCCCAAATTTACCGCTCACAGCTTATCTGAGTGAGCTGAGCTTGTGATAGAATAAAAGGAGTTCTATCTAAATAGCTATGAGTTTGGTTGACAGAAACAATGGAATTGGCCCAAAATAAGTCTCAAACTGGGCGAAATTGCTGATGCATAAATATCGCCGAGACCACCATCTTCATGAGTGTAATTCCATAAGTTTTCCATCAAATTTTGTGCTTTTGGTTTTGTTACTTTTGGAAAAAGGTTCTCTATCATTTCATTAGAAAAAATAATTTTTTTTTTTAAATTCGTCGACCCTGTGAACAAGTTTGCGAGCAGGTCCTGTGACATTCAAAGGGTTAAAGAAGGGGTTTGGAATATTGGTTGTTTGGAGTGACGTCAAAACTGTTGTATCTGAGCTCTTCTGCAGAGACAGTGATTATGTGTAAGTGATGGTATAAGTGTTTCTTTTTTGGGTCACCCTGCCTCTGTGGGAGATGGCTGATGTAAAAAAAATATATACTGTATACAGTGGAACCTCGGTTTTTGTGATTAATTCGTTCTAGAAAGTATGATGAACCAAATTGTATGAAAAGTGAAGCAATATTTCCCATAAGAATTAATGTAAATCCAATTAATCCGTTCCAGACACCCAAAAAATATTAACAAAAAATACATTTTATAGAGAATATAGTTTTACATACAGAAAACAATGGGCAAATAAATATAAATGACTAATGAAATGGATAAATGAACATTTAACATCACTTTTACCTTTTTTGAAGACTTGTTGGTGTATGGAAGATGGCGAGGAGGGGAGAGGAAGGAGAGGTTATTGTTTGGAAGGGGAATCCCCTTCCATAAGGACTTCAGGTATCAAGGCTCTATTTGTGGTTACTTCCCTTCTTTGTCTTTTACTGGCACTAGGACCAGCTTGAGAGTCACTGTCCTCCCTATCACACAAAAAATCTGTCCAGAGAGGTCTGTTTCTGGTGTCTCTAAGATTTGCCTAAAATGGGACAAGGCATTGTCATTGAACATGTTGCAGACATGGTTTGCAACAGCTTTGTTAGGGTGATATTTCTCCACAAAACTTTGCAACTCATTCCACTTTGCACACATATCTTTAACCTTTTGACTGTCGCAACCCCCAATCCTGAGGTGTCTCCTGGTGTCGCAAAATTTAAAAAAAAAAAATTATTTTTTCTTATGAAATGATAGAGAATCTTTTCCCGATTGTAATGACACCAAAAAAAAAAAATTTGATGGAAAACTGACGGAATTATGCTCTCGCGAAGTTAGCGACCTCGGTGCTGTTTACAAATCGGCGATTTTCGCCCACTTTGAGCCCTATTTTCAGCTAATTCCATTGTTCCAGTTGCCCAAACTCATAGCTATTTCTTTAGAACTCCATTTTTTCTATCGATTGAGTACAAGAAAACTGCCCATTTACCGATTTCAACTACCTAATAATGTGGTCAGAAATTTGCAATTTGGCCAATTTCACGAAAACTAAAAAATATGACAATTTCAAAATAAGTCCAGAATGAACAATGCAGACATTCCTGGCTCTAAAATAACATTTTCTTTGCTCATCAGTCATGTCTCCAGGCCACTCTGATATTACTCTTGCTTTCTATTTTTGAATTTTTATTCAAAAAAAAATAGAAGACTTACTATTATGCAGACTACTGCAATACTGTAATAATTGTATAAATAACATCAACCCATTTATGACTGCATATCAGAATGGCTAGTTGGACATTTATTGGACAATGGCATCATTTGTTTACTTTTGAACATTGGCAAAAATCAAACATTTCCCCTACTTTGAGCTCCATTTCTAGGTTCTTTTTAAAGTAAAATCAATCAAAATCACCTGTATTTCTATAATATGTTTTCCATTCTATCAAATGAGACCAAGAAAACGAGAATACAACCATAAATACTATACGAAAATAGACCACAAAAAAACGGTCAGAGTTTTTTTTTTCTCATGCACTGTGTGCTCCAGGATTTTTTTTATATGGTGCACACTGACCACACAGACCCATTCTCTCACATGTGGGCCTACCAGCTTTCTCCTGCTTGATTTGAAGCCGCTAGAATTTATGAGTATATATACGTCAGACATGGTACCTCGTAAGATGTATATATACTGCCGCGACAGTCAAAGGGTTAATCACTGAAGAAGGCACATTCTTCCCTCTTTTTTCCTCCTCCTCTGAGGCAATTTCCTCAGCTGCAGTCTGTTGCTGTTCCATTTGAAGGTCTTGCAGCTCTTCAGTGGTTAGCTCTTCTCTGTGGTCATCCACCAACTCTGCCACATCCTGGCCACTCACATCCATCCCCATGGACTTCCTTAAAGACAGTAGATTCCATAATAGGTGTAGGGTCATCAGGGTCAGCCTCAAACCCTTAAAAATCCTTCTCGAGGACACATGGTGGCTTATATAGCAGTTACACTCGATAAACAAGCACAAAAAACAATGGATTATTACGAAATGTTTTCCGAACATGCAGGGTAATGCTCACTCAACATGAAACAAAGCCAGACTGAGTCAGAATGTGTGAGATGCTTTGTGTGGGTGTAGGCAGGCGGACGCGTTTGGTACGGCGGACCATTGTCAACTCTACGAAAACTGAGTGGACATACGAAAACTGGGATAAAATTTTGACGAAAAAAGTCATCAAAAACTGAATCCTACGGAAACAAGGGCATATAAAAACCGAGGTTACACTGTATATACTGTACAAAAAGATAAGTACAGTAGGGCCTCGTTTTACGGCGTTTCGTTTTACGGCGTTCCGCTAATACGGTCATTTCATATTATGAACAAAACTTGCTGTACGGCTCCCCCCACCTGACTTTCTAATACGGTCACCGCGCTCCACCCGGTTTGTTTACATTCTCTGTGAGATCCATAAGCACTAAGTCTCATCATTATGTCTGGAGACTCCAAAATTTTAAGTGTTTTTAAAAGTTATTTCATATTTTATGTATACTCTGATAATTATACTTATGTATACCTGTACTTAAATAAACTTGCATACTGTGCTGGCATGCAGGTACACATTAAAATCAGTAAGAGTGTTTTATGTCTCCAGACGTCATATTAGTAATGATAATAATAATCGAGTCTCATTCAAATGTCGTTTATTATGTTAATATACATATTTTCATTAATCCATCTATGATATTTAATCAAAATTATATAATAAACACGATGCATAACATATAAATATGATAAATACACCCCACAGTAGAATAAATAAGCATAAATATGAGATGTGGTAGCAGACGACTTGCACAAGTGACGCCATATTAGAAATAATAATAATAATAATAATAATAATAATCACCGAGTCTCATTAAATGTCGTATATTACGCTAATATACACATTTTCATTAATCCGTCCATGATATTTTTTTCAAAATTATATAATAAACATGATACATAACATAAAGATGATAAATACACCCCACAATAGAATAAATAAACATAAATATGAGATGTGGTAGCCAGATAACTTGTACAAGTGATGCCAAGAATAACATTTTCTCTAATCTAACATAAGAGAAAATGTGTTACTGGGGGTAACTGTAGAAAATTATTCCTTTCGTATGTATGTAAGTTTATTCAGGTATACACAAATATAGTTACATAGATTATCATACATAACAGCATATGTGTAGAGAACCTAAGATAACCCAAAAAAGTCAGAGTGACTTATTTTCATTGCCTTCACTCAGAGCGTCATTTCTTCTCAAAATGATGTTACATGAGAATGGGAGTGTTCTTCTTTATTTATTCTACCATATCAATGTAGAGACAACTTGTACACAATGTATCTTGTACACAAACCAGACGTGTACACTTTGTTTGTTTACAAAACTTACCTTCGCCTGTTTGTTTACATAACTCTGCACCTGTCCTCTCTCATGCACTCTTTCTCTCTCTCTCATTTATTCGTTTTATCTCATTTACTTACTCCTGACCCTACATTAAGACTACAAATATTTTAAGGTAAGTAATGAGTGAACATTATACATTTTATTGCCCTGGGATGCTTAAATATCATAGAATATATGTGTGGGTGGGTTGGCCTGGTATGGTAGCCCGGCTAACTACCATACATGCCACACTTGATTTTTTACAATAAATACTACTCATCTCACCCTAGATTAAGACTATAAATATTTTAAGGTAAGTAATGTGTAAACTGTATATGCATTTTATCGCTCTGGGATGCTTAACCCTTTCAGGGTCCGTCCCATAGATCTACGGCTTTACGTTCAGGGTCCAAACCGTAGATCTACGCCATGAGCTCAGCTCACTCTGATAAACTGTGAGTGGTACATTTGGGCCTAGATATGAGAGAATACATCTATGTGGTATGTGTGCACCACATAAAACAGATCCTGCAGCACACTGTGTATAATGAGAGAAAAAAAATGAAATCATGATTTTTAAATTTAAAACAGCAAGTTTGCAGTGTTTTTTCGTATGTTTTTTATAGTTGTATTTGCGATTTCTTGGTCTCATTTGATAGAATGGAAGACATATTACAGAAATAGAGATGATTTTGATTGGTTTTTAGCACTGGAAATGGCTTGAAACTGAGCTAAAAAGTAGCAGAAATGTTAAATTTTTGCCGATATTCAAGAGTAAAAAAACGACCTCACACGTCTAATACACGTCAGCTGGTGGGTCTAATATACATTCACAAATATGGTGATGATATTTTATACAATTATTACAGTATTGCATAACAGAAAATCTTTCTATTTTTTGGTGTGAATAAAAATTCATTATGTGAATAAAAAATCAAAATGGAATTTATTTTTTAAAACCCCTCAAAACATAACTAATAAAACAGAGGAAATGTTAGTTTAGTGCCAGGAAGCCTACATTGTTCATTCTGGACCTTTATTTTAAAATTTGGGAATATTTTGAACTTTGTGTTAAATTGGCCAAATTACAATTTCCGATCACTTTATTTTGTAGTTGAAACAGTTGACTTGGCGATTTCTTGTGCTCAATCGATAGAATAGAAGTAATACTAGTGAAATAGCTAAGAATTTGGTTGATTGGAATAATGTAATTGGCCTAAAATGGGAGTCAAAGTCGGCAAAATCGCCGATTCATAAATATCGCTGACACATCAAAATTCGCGAGAGCATAATTTCGTAAATTTTCCACCAAATTTCGTACTTTTTAAGTGGAAAAAAAGGGTGTTCCACTTTACGGCGGTAGCCTGGAACCTAACCTGCCGTATAAGTGGGGCCCTAATGTACAACAAGCCTTATGAGTATATCATTTTTGTTTGATTTATAATGTTTTTGCATTTTATATTTTTCCCTAGCCTCTCTTAATCGAAATGGAGAAGTGTAATATTCATTGTAACAGGCTAATTTTAAGAGTAAAAGTTTCTCAAAAAGTACATCAAAGTGTATTGCTCATTTTAAAATACTCGTTAAAGATTGTTAATTTTTATAGTGGCTGCGACTATAACCTTGTAATAATCGTTTATATATTGTTATTGCAGGTACATCAGTAATCATAGTGATGAACTCTTCTTGGAGTCACAGTACATCAACAATCCAGACATGTAGCCTGCTTCAAATCCCTCCAAATTTCATTAAAATTTTCTGAAATGATCATTCATGATGCCCCACTTGACATTTTTTAAGGGGGTTTAATCTGTAAGTAAATGCTTTTTATTTGGGAAAGGGTTTTTTTTAGCATTCCCATAAGAAAATTTTTTGTCTTTAAATTTTTAAAATTTTTCTCTAAGGTTTACCCTTTTGTATGTAATCAAATCTTATTTTCACTTTTAATGAATTATTTTTGTTCGGGGTATAGTTTTTTTTAAAAATTATATAATAAATTTTGTTTTTATACCTTGTACTTTTAAAAAAATGGGTAGGGGGGATGGTTCATTCCTATTTAAGATGAGATTGCTTTTTATTTTTTTTAATTAGGGTTTGTGTCATTTTAATTTCTTTGGGCATTCTTTTTTCTTTATTTTGTTTTTTAGATTGTTTTAAAAATTGTAAAAATGTTTTTTATATAAACTTTCATTTCCATATTTGTTATGTGTGTGAAGTAATTTTTAAATTTGTTTTTTTTTAAAAATTTTTTAATTTAATTTGGGCCCCCCCTATAAATTAAAATAAAATTTTTATTTACCTTGTTAAATTTTTTTACTTAAATTGACCCTTTTTCCCCCTTTTCCTCCCCCCTTGCTGTGAAACGGGGATTTTTCCCAATTCCCACAAAATGTTGCTTTCTTGACCAGGAAAGGGCACCAGACGAGCCGGGCCCCAGGGCCCGGGCCCCGAGGTAGTTATACTCTCGAAATTTTTTCAAAGGTATATCAAGGGTTTTTAAACCGGCTCCTTTTCCCCCTTCCCTCCCTTTTAAAAATTTTAAACCCCTAATACCCCCGTGGCCCGGAGTCCTTAAAGAAAAAAATTTAGTTATCCCCTCATTCGGGTTTTAAATTTTCGGGCCCAAACATAAATTAAAATTCAACAAAAACACCCTACTCTTTTTCCCCCCAAAAGTATTTTTTTTCTTTGGAATGTCTCCTTTTTTCCCTTTTCGCTATGAAACCCATTACTTGTAAACTTTTTTTAAAAAATTTTTCCCCCAAGTTTTTTTACGTTGAAACCCTGTGATGATCCTTTGGACTTTTCAGTTTTTTTTTTGTTTTTTTCAGTGTGGGTTTTTACATGGCATATTATTTTTAATCAAAAAACTAATTGCCAAACCCAAAGGGTCAAACAGCCCCTGGCTTTCCCTTATCTGCTTGGGCAAAAACCAAATTTGTTTACTGTGGGGTTTTTGGTGGGCCCAACCCCTCGTTTTCCCTAGGGGGCCAGGGCCCAGGGGTTCTTTTTTAGTGAATGGCGCCACACCAAATCCCCTTTAGTTAATAAACAGAGGTCATAATAAAAATTACATATAAATTTTAAAAAATTTTTTTATATTTTTAAACCCCTTTTAATTGCCCAAAACATAAATTGTTAGTTCCACTACCCGCTCCAAATGTACTAAATTGTTTTTTTTTTTCCCCCTCCAAATTTGGCACGTTGGTCGAGAGGCCGGGCCCAGTACGGAGTGGGTTTTAAACCGCTGGATGCCGGCTGGCCATCTCTGTCTCTCTCCAGGTGAAAAACCCTGGCAATTAATATGCATTTTCACTTGATCAAGAATCAGACGTGAAACTCTGCATTGTGTGAAATTTACCTGTTGGTTTACGAGCCACTCACGGGAGGGGAAAGACCAAAACAGGCAGCCTAAAAAAGACAGAAAAGCAGAGTGGCAGACAGACGCTTTTGGTTGTTGTAACAGTAAAAAACAAATAAAGCCGGGGTTTTCCCTTTGGAGCAGTGCACGCTCATCAAATGCCCCTTTATGCTCCCAAGGTCGCAGTGGAGTGAGCTCTTTTTTTCCCATTTTAATAATACCCAGCTTCAAGGAGTTTCATATGTACTTCACCGTGTCAAAAAACATTGCGGGGACCAAAAAAATTTTCAGGGTATTTTGTACATACCCTGGCCCCCCGACTTCGAAAATTAATCCGTTTTTTGAGGCTCTTTGGAATGTCGAAAATATTGAAAGTAAAATTTTTAATTTTCCCCCCAATAAGAAAAAATTTGAAAAAAAATTAAATTTGGTAAAAAGACCCCCAAAAGTTAAAAAAAAAATTTTTTTACCCCCATAAAATTATTAAGTTTTTTGAAATAAAATAATTACAAAAACCCAATTAGAAAATTGACACTTCCCTTTTAAATGAAGATCGGGTGTTGATTGATGGGTTTTGGGAGGGGGGGGGGAGAGTGTCAATTTGTTATTTTTTTGGGGGGAGGGGAATCCCCTTCCTTTAAAGGATTGGGGAAGAAGCCCTTTTTCCCGGGGTTTAACCCCCCTTCTGCTTTTAATGCCCCCTGGGACCAGTTTGGGAGTGTCACGGGGACCTCTGTCGCCTTTCCCCTTTAAGATTTTTTAAAAAGGGGTTTAACATTGTATTGTAATAGTCCCCACCCGGGGTTTGGAAAATTAGCTGTGTTAGGGTGATTTTCATCCATAAAGGTTTGCGTTCAACCCACTTTGCACACCTTTTCCTTTAAATTTTTAAATTTTGGCCCAAAATGGAGCCCCAAAACTGGCATAGGCTTCTAAGGGTTACCCCAAAAACCCCCTTCAAAATCTTTTTTAAATTTCCATACTAATTCTCCCCCTTTTTACCACGGTTTTGGCACTAGAGCTTTTTTTGGGGCCCGGGTTTGATTTTTTTTGCAAAAAACAAGCACCAAAAACAGTGTTTAATTTGGATAATAGGGAATGAAACCGAATGTATCCTTAGGAGGGTGCGCACACGGGCGGGTTTGAAAACACTGGCACACACGGGCGTTCAGGCTAACGTGGACACGTCCGTACAAATCGTATCGAAGGGTTGGGTTTTCCATCGAATGTCGAGGTAAAAATTTTTGCTTTAAAAAATGCATCGATTGTCGGTTTTTATTAAATGTCGATGCCTTTCAAAATTCCCGGGGTCCATTTGTTTTTTCCAGGGGAAAATGCCCAAGGCGGGTTTAAAAATTTTTCACCGGCAGTGGGGTTTTGGGGACTATTTCATTTACTTTTTCAGTCCCTAATATTATTGTCAGAACAAGGATTGATTTGTAAAATCACAAAAATTATTAAAAATTTTGTAATTATCAAAACCCAAAAAAAATTATTTTTTTTAAATTAATAAAATGGGGGAAAAAAAAGGTTTTTCGGGCCCCAACATTTCTGCAAGCGGCGAACTCCATGTTCCCGTCGGGGGGGAAGATCTGGGTCCCAAAATTTTGGCAGTCTTTATCTGGGTTTAATTTTACTGTTTCCAAAAATTTTTTTTTTTTTCCCCAAAAAAAAAATTCCCCTTTTTAAATTAAAAAAAAAAATTAAAAATATTTGGAGCGGGGCCCCAGTGAAAAGTAAAATTTTGGGTTTTGGGGCAGAATTAAAAGGGGTTTAAAATTAAGTAATATTATGTCTGCAAAAATGATTTATTTTGAGACTTGGTATTAAACTTAGCCTCCCCCTTGGGCAACCAAAATTTTAGGTGGGGAAATTTGGGGTTTTTTTTCGCTGGGCCCGTTTTCTCAGTATTAGGAAACCCCCTTTGCAACCAAAATTAGGAAAATTTCGTGGGGCCCCACTTATACGCGGGGTTAGGCCCCAGGTTTCGCCGGAAAGAAAAACCCCAAATTTTTTCCACTTATAAATGTTTTAAAATTTGCCAGATAAAAAGTTTACACTAATACCCCTACCATCCGCCTTGGGGCCGAGTTTGGGGTTTCGGGAAACCCGGTCGTTAAGTCGAAATGGGAATGTCGAACTCAAATTGGGAATATCAACATCCTTTTTTTTGGAAATTGCTTTATTTTATTTTTTTTTTTGGTTTTTCCCTGTTTTACTTTTACTTTTTAAGCTGTTAGTACTGTATTTTATACGGGAAAGGTTTTGGGGAAAAAAACACTGGTCAACACAAATAGTTGTTTTTTCCCCAGAAATTTTCCCCCAAAAAAAACGGGTTTCGTAAGTCGGGATGGTAAAGTGTATGTTTTAAAGTTAGAAATTTAAAACTAGGCTTTTAAAAAACAAAAGTAAAATACCCCAAAACATTTACACTCATTACTTCCCTTAAAAATATTTGAAATTTAATGTAGGGTGAGAAGGGAGTAGTTTTTTTTTTGTTGGAGTCAGGTGTGGGAGGTTTTGGTACCCATTTGGACACCCCCCCCACACGTAAATACTACTTGAAAAGGCCCCCTAGAGCGATGAAATGCTTATACAGTACATTCTTACTTTTTTTTTTTTTTTAAAACAGTCGGCCGTCACCCACCAAGGAGGGGGGACCCAAAAAAAAAAAGAAAACCCCCAAAAAAGAAAATACTTTAAATCATTAAAAAAACCACTTTCACCACACTCCCATCTTCATGCTTTTGCAGAGGTACTCGGGAAATAAAACAGTTCGAAGCATCCCTTTTTAAAGTACACAAATATCCCCCCCAAAACTGCCAATACCCAAACCCCTCTTTTTAAGTGAGGCTTTGGGTTTTCCCCCATTTCCAGGATTAAAGTCCGCTTTATGAAAAAAAACCGGGTTTTCCCCGGGAATCCCTTACTAAATATTCCCCTGTACACTCCAACAGTTCGCAGGCCCCAATTTTAACATTGGGTCCCCATTAAATTCCTATCTAACACGCTCACGCCGTTGCGGAAGCCCAAAACCCCCTTCCCCACAAAACCTCCTTTACCCCCCCCCCCAAACCCTTTCGAGGACGCCCCCTACCCCTTTTTTCCCTTTCCCCTATGATTTTTTATGCTTTCCATGTCATTCTATTTGGCCCCTTTTCTCTCAAAATGCCCAAAAATCACCTCAAAAAACCCCTTTTTCTGCCCTTGCTAATACTTTTTTATTCCACCCCTTTTCCCCCAAATTTTCCACACTCCAAATTTTTCGAAAAAAATTTTTTACACCACACATTCCCCTTAAAAACCCTTTTGAGGGTTTTCGTCGTACTAGTAGGGTTTTTCGCGTAGGGGTTTTTGACTATTTTTTTCGCTTTAAATTCTAGCGGCCTAAAATCTCGCGGGGGGAAAAGGCGGATAGGCCTAGGTGTGAGAGAATGGGTCTGCGTGGTCAGTGTCGCGGGGGGGTTTAGAAAAAAAATTTTTTTTTTTTTTTGGGCCCCAGTGGTGCATTGGGGGGAATGCCCTTTTTGTAAACAAGCCCCACCATGCCTGCGGGTTAAAAAGGCTCCTAAATCCTGGGAAATTTGGGGGACACTTTTTTTTCCCCATGACATTTCCCAAATTAGTGAGGGAAAGGTGCCAGTAAAGTTGAGTTTCGTGGTTTTTGTGGGGTTTTTGCCAAAATAATGAAAATTATATCGGAAATTTGTGAAAAAACCAGACAAACCCTCAGCCTTCCACCTCTGGTGCGGGGCCCCTCGTGTTAAACTTTAAAGTTTTTCCCAAAAAAACCCAAGGGGAAAACTTCTATTTTCCCAAACCCCAGACTCAGATGAGAGAAATGGGTGATGATAGTGTTTAGTGAATATGAATAAAAGGGCTCTTAAAAATATTTCCCTGTAGGATAGGGGGAAGTGAAAATATTCCCCAGTAAAAGCGTCGGGTATATACGACGTTATATGCGCTCGGGAAAGTGTGCCATATGCTTTTCCCAAGGGGGAAAGGAGGAAATTCGGAGACACCCCGGGGCTGTACAACAGGAACGGGACGGGTAAAATTACAAAGTTACTTTTTGCAATTGGGTTTGGAAAATGTGCTTGGGGGTTGGGGGCCCGGCGGTGGGGCACCAGCAGGGGGCCCATGTTTCCACCACGCTGCCCCACGCCCCCTTGGCCTCAGCTGATCTAGAAAAAAAGGCCACCATCCCCCACTCCCCCCCCACCGGGCCTCCAAAACCCAAAACCTCCAAAACCCCACAACCTCCACAACCACAACCACCTTTCATTGTCCGTACCCCCCCCCAAGCGGGCCCGCCCCGGGTTTGGCAGGAAGCTGCCAATTTTTTTCCAAATCCCACCCATTTTTGGAGGGCAGCCAAAGTGGAATAGGGCCCATCTTGTACACGGGAAAACAATGCACTGCCCGAATGTTTCGAGTTTTTTCTTTTTCGAACCACTGATGAAAAGTATTGTCATGGAAAGCCAAACTAAAAGTGTTTCCCCATGGCAAACACAAAACTTTCACCAAATTTTCGTTTTACACCAATGGAAAGGGGGGAAAATGTGGGCCCGAGCTGTTCTTTTTTCCCTTTTCCCCCCCCAAAAATGCTTAAAGCCACATGTGTATAAACACAAAATGAAATCATACTGGTAACAGACCCCCCCGATTGGGAACACCAAGGGTTTTAGTGATATTTTTGCCAGTGGAAAGATTTTTTGCTAATGTTACGTATGCCCTTTACTTCTCAAAAAACCAGGCCGACAGGGAATGACAGGTTATTTAAGATTAGGAATGTGTTTTTGTATCCCGAAAAAGAAATTCGTACTCATTTTTTCCCCTTTAGGAAAACTTGTAATTTGGGAGGGCTTTTTTTTGTTCAAAGGAAGGGCTCTCTTTCAAGCAGTACTACCAAGCAAGAGGAAACGCTTTTGGTTTTTAAAAGTTTTTTTTGCTTTTGATTGTTACCGGGTCTGGGATTGGATATTATTGTGTACTCTGGAAAGTTATACATTGCCCAAAAAACCCGGAAGTTATTGGGCCCTCTCAGGGGATTTTGGGTTTGAACATTTATAGAAACCATACCTTGGTAAGGGGATATATTTTTTTACAGATTTAAATGGTTTCACCCAAAACCCTCATCAGTGATTTTTTTCGAGTGAAAATGACAGATGTGGGGCACAGTGGTTTCAAAACGAAAAATTTTGCCCCGGTTTTATGTGGCACTCGCAGATTGGGGGAGGGGCTGGCGTTTCTGCCCAAAGGGCCAAACATGGCATTTCGGTTTGGGATGACAAACGAGATGTCACACTGTTGTCACAAATTTACCCCAATTTAAATGGCCCGACAGGGGGGGGCGGGGAGCATAGAGAGAGGAAAAAGAAAACCCCTTCTAAAAACCCGCAGCTGTGATTGGGTTACCCCCTTTTAAAATTTCCCTTCGTGGGCAAAAGTGACTGCCCGATTGGGTTTGCTGATTGGGGTTCGCAAGAGTTTAAGGGGGTAAAATAAAAATGTTTTTCCATCTTCTGGGGCATTTCCCTGTCATTTCTTATAATATTTTATAAAAATGGGGCCCCCAGAAAAAAACCACAGTAGGCGAATTTTTTTGTCTGTCTTTAGGGCAAATAGTATTCAAGTACCAAGGAAAAGCACCCGCAATTGACCCCCCACCAAATTATCAACAAAAATACCCGCTCGTCTGAAACATGGTGATCACTTCCCGGGAAACGCCCGCTACTGCTTTTAAAAAAAAAGGCTCAGAAGAGGTGTTAGTCTTTTTCACATTCCCAAAAAAAAGCCACGACAAGAAAAGACAAAATGTTTTATGTTTTGAGGAGTGCAAAACTCCCCCTTTTGCTGAAACCCTGTTTCAAAGTTTCCCCAGGCTGCAAAAACTTCTGAAACTTTTCCTGTGGGCTGTATATGTGTATATTAAAAAATAGAAAAATTTTAATTTAAAAAAACATTTATATTGTTTGTTTTTTGTAAATATTTTCTGTAAACAAATTTAAAGACAACAGTGTTTACCCACCCTTTTTGTGTAGTATTGAAAAAGAAAAAAACTTTTTAAAAAATGATCATGTTGGCCTTTGAGGCCAATTAAAAATTCTCAAAAAAAAAGAAAAATTGAAAAAAAAAAATTGAAAATAGTTTCATAAAAAAGTAAATAGGAAAAAAAAAGGGTGACGGCAGCGGCGGTGTTACCCGATGATGTTCTATTTTGGCAAATTTTTTACACCTTCATAAACTCGGTAAGTTTTGACCCCCTTAAAAATTTTTTTGGGTTTTTCCCATAATGTTTTTGAAAAAAAAAATCTATTTTTTCATTTAAAAAAAAAATAATTTTTTTTTTTTTTTTAAATTTGGCCCACCCGGGAAGAGTTTCGGGAGAGGGGCCCGTCGGGCCCTCAAGGGGTTTTTTTAAAAGGACATCTCCACTGCCTCCAACCATCTCCTCGTGCTTTCATTTGCCACCCAAGCTTCACACCCATATAAGAGTGGGTTTGGGACTACTTACTTTCATACATTCCCTTTTTTTGCCTCCCTAGATAAGTTTTTTGCTCCCCCATATACCTCAACACCCAATGCCTTTTTTCCCTTATCTTTTTTTTGATTTCCTCATCCTTTTTAAAAAATCCTTTCCGGGCCCAAAACGTCAACTCCCAAGTATTGGGAAAAAATTCATTCTTCCAAATTCCTCCTCCCCAAATTTTATTTTCCCAATTTTTTTTTATCTAAATCATTTGTTTCCCTCTTTTCCTTACTCTTTTCTTGTTCACTTTTCAATTTTTACCTTTACACACTTTTCCCAAAACTCATCCACTAACCTTTGGGAAATTTTTTTTTTTGGGGAAACTCCCCTAAGCACAGTTTCTTTAGCAAAAAGTAACTGTGTCAAAATTCCCCAAATTTTTAATTTGATTCCCCAAAATTTTAAACCCCCCCCCTTTTCCCGAAAACCCCCAGAATTTTCTTCCTTTTCAAACCCCCCTCATAAATATATTAAAAAACCATGGGGACATTACCCCCATCCCTGTCTAAAACCTACTTTTTTCGGGAAGTTTCCCCCCCTTTACCACCCTAACCTGAAACCTCACTATTCATAAAAATCTTTACAGCATTTAATAACTTACCCCCTATTTCCCTATTTCTTTTCCAAAATCTGCCACTTTTCCCCCCTCTATCCACTCTTCATAGCCTTTTTTAAATCCCCTAAAATTTCAAAAAAACTTTTCCCCACCTTTATCTAAAATTTCTGTTCACTTAAAATGTTTCAATGTTAAAAACACTTGATTAAAAACTTTTCCCTCCCCCCACTTTTTGAAACCTCCTTGTCCTTTCCCCAAACCCAACCCCTTTTGTCTTACCTTTTAATTCTTTCAATTTTAACCTTTCCGGGATATTTTCGGGAATTTCTCTGTAAACTTATTCCCCTTTAATTTTTACAGTCTCTTTTTTCCCCTTTCCCCTTTTTTAAAAGGGGGCTATTCATGCTCTTTCCCCCAACCCTAGGTAAACCCTTTCCCCCCCCTTTCCCTACAATTTTTTAAACAAAAAATTCCAAAAATCCAACACTATATCCCCCCCTGAACTTTTATAACTCCCCCACTTTGTTTTTTTTTGACAAATCCATATTTTCCCTTGGCTTTCCTAACTTTGTTTAACCCCACTCCAAAAATTTTTTTTTTATTTTCATTTTAAAATTTTTTGACGTGCCCTCCCCCTTTTATCATCTGCTCTTTTTGCACTTTTCTCACCCTTCTTTACCCTTTTTTTTACTCTCCTATACTCTGCTCTTCTTATAACACTCGCCCTTTTTTAAAAAACCCCTTTTTAAACTACCTTTTTTTTTTTATCAACCCTTTACTTCATCATTCCCCCCAATCAAACCTCTTTCCCCCTGCCCCCACCCCCCTATAACCACAAAACTTCTGCCCCACATTCTAATACTGGGATTTTTTAAAAAAATTCCAAAACCCCCTTCAACCCCCCATACTCAAAATTTTCACTGGGCCCCCCCTTTCTGCAATTTGTCGCTTTTTATCTCACCCGAACTTCCTCCTCCCCAAATTTTTACACTTTCAACCCCCCTCTTAATTGTTGTTGCCACCTTCCTCTTTTCCCAAACTACCTCTTACTTAACTGTTGCTACAACCCAATAATGATCCATATATCAGTTTCCCCCCTATAAAAATGGGACATCCTGGGGCCCACCCCTCAACCTTTTTTTCCTCCCCAAAACATAATTAATAAACATTTTATTACATGCTACAACATTCCTTGTTTATTTATTTATCCCCTTTTTCTAAAAAAATGTATTACTTATTATCAAAAACTCTTTTTACACATAGCTCAATTAAAAGGGTCCCCATTTACATTTACCCCTGGCACCCCAAATTTACCTTTCACTCCCTCGAAAAACATTTTTACCCCCTTTAGCATTGAAAACCCCAAACCCCCATTACTCTCCACTTGATTCAAAACTCCCCAACATTTTATCAAAAATTTTCCCCAAAAACTCTCTCTTCCTCTAACTTCTCTTTCTCCAGGTGATACACGCTTATTATAACCCCCTTTTTACATTTCCCAAACTTTTTTTTTTACTCCACATAAACCTTGGAAATTAAAACTTTTAGTCCCTCCCTTTTTCCCCGCCCTAGCTTATCCCTTTAAAATTATTGCTACTTCTTCTTTAGCTCTAACTCTATTTGAAACCCCTTTTCCTTTTTCCCATTTATTCCTCTCCATTGAAAAATCTCCCCCCCCTTCAGCTTTGTTTTTACTTTAAAGGGCCCGGACATCCCCGCCTTCATAAAAAAACCTTAAAATATTTGTAGTCTTAAAGTAGGGTGAGAGGTGAGTAAAGAGGTTTAAAAAGGTTTTAAAAGAAGGGGAGAAGAGAATATGTTTTAAAAGAGAGAAAAGGGACGTTTTATTGTAGTTGTAAACAAGCAGACGAACGGGTTTTGGTTTTTGGGGTTTATAATTTTTCATCTACACATTACATTAAAATTTATGCTAATTTATTTTACTGTGGGGTGTTTTTTCATGTTTATATGTTAATAGAGGTTTATTATATAAGTTTGGGAAAAAAAATCAAATGGATTAATGAAAATGTTTTTATTTCCCTAAAAATACGACATTTAATGCACCCCAGAGTGATTATTATTGGTATTTTTTTCTTTTTTTAATAGGGTTCCCCAAGACTAAAAAACATTTTGTAAATTTTTAAAGTGTACCTTTCATACCAGCACAACATGTTTTAAATTTATTAAAAGGGCAGGTAACATAAGTTTTAATTATCAGAGTATAGTAAAAACTTTAAAATTTGCCCTTTAAAACACTTTAAATTTTGGAAAGTTTCCCGCACAATGGAGAGACGAAGTGGGTCATGAATGTAAACACACCGGATTTGGTATGGTGACCGATTTTGAAAATTAAGTGTGGGGAGCTGTTTTTAGCCCAGTTTTGGTCATAATTTGAAATGTTTTCCCTTTATGGAAAGCCGGTTAAGGGAAAAATACCCTAAAGCGGGGGGCCCCACTATACTTGGGATTTTTCGCTTTGGGCAGTCCTTTAAAACGCGGACCCTGACGAACAAAGGAAACGTAAAAACGTTAAATCAACTTGGGATACATTTTAAAAGAAAAAATTTTTCCTCGATAGGGGCTAAACAAATCGACCAATGCGATTTATTCCCTTTTTGAGACGCATCCCATGGGCTGAGCGTGCCTCACTTGTCCCGTGGGTGCCAGTGTTTTTCAAAGCCCGCCAGCCCTGCGGGCGCAAACCAAACTTTCAGCGGAACATTTTATATTATCACAGCGTTTTTTTGTGATTTTCACCTGCAAAGTAAGTCCCATGGGCCCCCAAAAAAGTTCTAGTTTCCAAAACCCCCCAGAAAAGGGGGGAGGGAAATTAATAGGGGGAAAGGAGGGGAAAAAAATTTATTGCTAAAAATAATTTAAAGTGGGGATGCATGTCTCCGAGCGGCAGGTTTTTACCAAAAACCCCCCAATCAACCATCGCTACTATTGTGGCCAAGAAAATGGCAATAAAGGGAAAGTGTTTTTGCAAAGGTGCAACATGTTTTCAAAATTGAGTTGCAAGTGATAGAAGTGTTGAGAGACTGTTATGGTGTGGATAAATAAAAAAACAGATAGCGGGAATAGCATTCTCAAGCGATATATGTGAAAAGGTAGGAAGTTGCATGAAAATTTTAATTTAGAAAAATCCCTGCAACTAGTGGTGATGGGGGTGTTTTAAAGGCCAGCAAAGGTGGGTTGAGAGATTTAAGAATGTAGTGGCTACATAGTGTGAAAAAAGGATGGTGAGGCGCCTTCGGAAAAAAAAGCAGCTGAAAAAATGTGCAGGAATTAAAGAGTACATAGGGGCTAAAGGGGACAAAACCCCTAAACAAGTGTTTAATTTTGTATAAAAACAGGCCGTTTTTTGGAAAAAAAAATGCCAAAGCAGGACCTACTTACCGGGGAAAAGGCACCCCGGGGTTTAACCCATGAAAGACGGTTTTCTCTTTGACATTGCTAATGCTGTGGTGTTGCAAAGTGAACCCTTTATTGGTGTATCGCTCTAAAACCCCAAGTTTTAGGAAAAACAGTGCCTCAAGGCTAATTTGTGTTGCTGGGAGGGCAAACAGTAAGGCTTTTGATCACTAGGGATTTTTCTATATTGGTTCACCATGCATTAGCCCCACTGTGAAAAATTATGAAAAAAATTGGACCTTAAGTGCCTTTGGGTTTTGAAATGATCCTGGTATCCTTCGACTTGCGGTGACTTTTGGGGACATGGCTTCATCAAGGTCAAAGTTTTTGCCTCCTAATACCACTCCTCTCCTGCAGCCCAGGACCAGAGGTCATTGAAAATTTCAAAAAACCTACAAAAAAAGCTGTTTTTTGAAAGGGGCTTTGTAGTGACCTCAGAAACCAATTGACTCTAAAAAGGTTTTGGGAAGGATCATTTAGCACCTCAATTGTGTAAACATTATAGGTAAGGCTTGGAAAGAATGACAAAAGGGACCTTAAAACTTTTTGTTGGAAAAAAAACTGTGGCCGAATGTGTAGAAAAAAGGGTTTTTTAAAAGGATTTGAGGCTAACCCTGAGAAGTTATCCCAGTTGAGGAATCCATTGGGGATTAGGGAAGTCCTGGGGTTGGGGTTTTTGGGGGGGGAGGATTGGAAGATTTGGTGGAGGAGGACAATAAAAAGGAACAAACCATGTGAGCGAAAGATCACTTAAAGGGAAGGGGCCAGCCCTGAGGAAATTTCTCTGGAGGGGGGATAGAAAAAAATTGAATTTTTGCCACTTCGAAGTTAAGGAAATGTGTGAAAAGTGGTTTAAATAAAAAACCTTTTTTGATGAAAATCCCCCTCACACGCTTTTGCAAGCCTTTGCTGGTGACTATTAACTACAATGTTGTAAAACCCCTTTTTGTTATGTCATAAAGGAACGGGATACAGGCTTCTATAAGATAGTTTGGGGGACAGAGGTCCATGCTCTAAAGGGTCCTAGGGCATTAAAAGAAAAAGGGGAAAAAAAAACCCGGAAAAGGATTGACACCCAATTTTCTAATGGAGGGGATTCCCATTCTAAACACTGCCCATCCACACATCCCCTCCTCCACCCCCACAATCATCACCAATCTTCAAAAAAGGAAAGTGCAGTAATTGTAATGTTTCTTCAGTTTGTGGTATTAAAAAAAATTATTTTTGTGGAAAAATTTTTTTTGGTCAATACTTTAGGGTGTAGGGAAAGGATTAAATTTTATTTCCTTATTTCTTTAAAGGGGGGAAAATTTAAATCGACTAACAATAATTTCGCTAACGATGACTCTCAGGAACGATTAAAATCGTTGGTCGAGGGTCCACTGTATTGGATGACAGGTTGGAAGTGGCCAGATGCTTGTCACAAAATGGGCAGTGATCCTAGTTTTGCCAATTTTACTTCTGTCTTTTTTCTAGAATTCAAGATAAGGGAAGTCCTAAAAAAAATAAAAGGTGGGGGTGGGATGAAAAATATTTCTCTTAGGGACAGCGAGCCGGAGTATTTGCTTTTGGGGCCAATCCACCCAGGTGTGGTTTGCTGACCTCTGTTGTAGGGAATGCTTTCTTCTTTTAGTTTCCTAGCTCCTTTTTTTAAAAGAATTGCAAATTGGCATACTTCCCGATGTTAAACTTTTTTTTTAAAAGTGTGCATCTTTTGATACTTTCTGCTTATAAGTAAATATTTCTTTTGTAAATACTAAAAATACCAAATATGGTAAAAGTGTTAAAATATGGTAAAAGTTTTTTTTCGTTTTTTGGTCGCTATGCTTTGGTGGGAGGGCCGCTTTAAAAAAAAAAAAAAAAAAAACCCCTTTTTAGTCTTTTTTATAGTTTGTTGGTCTCCTACTCCCTCCCCCATGAAATGTACATATGTGCGGGTTAAATTCCGCACTAGTCAATCTCGTATTCTTGCTTTTTCAGTAGACTGTGGAATGCAGTCAGTCATCTGCAATTCCATTGCGGGGTTCCCATGGTCCAGGAGGTGATGCATGCTCTTTTCCCATACAAAGACTAACTCCCCATTGTGATTGATAAAGCTGCTGTTGATAGGGGAAAAGAGACATTGTGCAGGGCAAAAGGAGTAAATTGGGGAGTGTGACAACTTTCCCTTCATGGTCTGGGGTTATGAGAGGGCACTTTACCTCTGTGTTTTTTCAGGTCGGGGGGATGCTAATGTAGACTGTTGCCAATTTTTTTTTTTTTACATTGTTGGAAAAATATTTTTTTTACTCAGTTGCTTGCAAATTTTTTTTTTCACGTTTTCAGATCCAAAATTTCTTTGAGGAGAATGTAAAATGCCCGTTTTTTAGGACTGTAAAACCCCAGTTTTTTGGGTCTCTACTATTATTTAAATAAAAGGTTTAAAGATTTTTCATATGTACATTTTTTATTTTCTACACAATTCTTTGATCCTGGATAATTTTATGAATATAATACTGTAATAAAAAGGGGTTTTTATTGGTATAGTTTTTTTTTAGTGAATGTTGGAGAGTGCTCAGTGCTGAGAGAGAGAGGGAGATGAAATGAGGGGAGGGGGGGTGTTAGAAAAAAGATTTTTTCAGAAATTGACTGTTGAAATGGTACAGTAGCCCGGGTTTTTAAACACGATTTTGTCTTGCATGTTTTTGTTATGGCACGTTTGGAGAATTGTGGCTTTTTTTTTTTAAACTTCGTAAAAATTATTTTAAAAACGGTTGAGGAGGGGAAAAAAAAATTTTGAGACCGGGTCGTCCCCCCGGGCTGGATGGTCTTGATTTGTGGGTTACACCCTGTGTCAACGTGGGAGACCTATCGCCATCCCCCACCCCCCCTAAACCCTCAAGCCCCCCCCCCAACTCCATAAACAAGTGTTTAAATGCTGTTTGGAAAAGTTTCTTAAAAAAGCCAACTCAAATTATATCAGTCGGCAAAAGAAAAGTGACCCGGCTAAAAACAGCAAAGGATTTTTTCACCTTGTCCTTTGCAGTAATGCGGGGGGTGTTTCAAGTGTAAGCCCTGGTTATTTATACTCAAAAATCCTGTGTTTGAAAAAGGGGTAAAATAAAAAAAACCCTTGCAGTAATTTGGGGGTCAATCAGTCGATGGTGACGGGGAAAAATTTTTTGACTGGTTTAAACATCACTTTTTCCTGAACGTTTTACTGCTCAAAAAAAAACCTTGTATTATGGCCCTTCATTTTTGATTTCCCATACTTGTCCACAAGCTTCGCGGGTGTGACCCCACATGTAAAATTGTATTTTTACCCCCAATACAACATCTCTAATACTCTCTAATCATCTCTAATACAACCCTGGGTTGGGGAATTTTAATCTATCAAGTGAATACACAAAAAAAGGTTTGAAAAAAATAGTTTCATGTGGGCTCTGACTCCAACTTGGAGTACCCCAAATTTCTGGAATAAATTTAATATTGCAGAAGCCCTCCTACGAATTGCAGGAATAAGTGCCCCCCCAACATTTAAATGCAGGCTGGGGAAAATTTGCCTTTTGAGTTAAATTTTTCACCCGGTTTTCCCTTTTTGAGGTAAGGTTTAGGAAATTGTTAGCTGGGAAGGGATTCCAGGTGAAGGTTTTTTAAGATGTGAATTAGCCTTAGATGATGATGATGTGATAAAAAAAGGGGGTTCATAGGAAATGTTGGAAAACTTGATGCACAGATACAAAGGGGGGAGATAAAAGAAGGATGGAAGAACCGGGGGGGGGAAAAAAAAACAGTGAACATTGCGAGTTTTTTGTGGCAGTTCTATATTGCTGTTTAAAATTGCAGACTTTTTCATGAAAAGGACCCCACAAACTGAAACAGTGCTTTGAAATAGGATCTAGACCAGCTGATGATCCCTTTCCGGCGCGTATAATGTACCGCGGGGTAAAAGAGCCCAGAGATCCATTACTGAAATTTATGCACACTCCAAATTAAAACCAAACGGCTTCAGTACCCGAACCCCTTTCCATTTCCCTTTTGCCGACAACCCAAAAAACCCTCCCAACCCCAGCCCGTTGGGCCAACCCCCACGTGTCCCCTCTTCCCCCCCCCAAAAACCCTCCTAAACATTTTTACAACCTTTAGGTTTAAAAAAATTTTTTTTTCCTTTCATTTGTAAATCCCTTTAACCCCTTTAAACGGTCCAAACGATATATACCCTTTTTCGTGCGTTGCCCCCAAAGTTACTGTATATAGTTTTTCTTTGTATTTTATTTAACATTGCACGATAAGCCCCGAGGGCACCCAGACAAGAGAGATGGGTTTGTTTGCACTCACGGGGCGCCTTTTTTAAAATAATTTAGGACGCCTGGGTACCTTTTGGTCTTTTTTCCTATTAAAAAAAAAAATTTTTTTTCTTTAAAAATTTTGGGGGTACGCGACCCCTGAACGGGTTTCATCCCTTTTGGCCCTTTAAGGGGTTTAAACAGTAATTTTTCCCCGGCAGGGCACTACAAAAACATATTCCCCTTTTTTTTTGTAAAATCTGGAGATCCCAAAAAAGGGGTTTTTTGGGTTTTTGGGGGCTCCTTTAACGTAACCCCATTTTTCCCCTAATTCTTCAGTTTGTCTAACCAGGTTTGCGGGTTTTTAGGAAGTAAATACCGTGTTTAAAAAGACGCTTACTGTACGTTATGCTTACTGGTCATTTTTTGGTTTTCTGTCATTATAAAAAGGGGAAAATTTTTAAAAACCCCCCCCCCAATAATTTTTTTTTTGGGTTTATTATAAAAACATAACCCCAAAAGAAAAATTGGTTTTTAAAAAAAAGTTTTAAAGAAAAATATTTAGTGAAAACATTTTTTTAAAATTCTTGGGTCGGGGGGTTTTGAGAGTTTTTTCCCCATTTTTGGAAAATTTATTTTTTCCATTTAAATTAAAATTTTTGGGAAAATTTATTTTTTTTTTGGAATTTTTAAAATTTTTTAGAAAAAAATGCCTGTTTTAAAAAAAAAAATTTTTGGTTAAATTTTAATACAAGTTTGATTATATAGTGGGGAAAAAACTCAAAAATTTCCCCAGATTCAATATTAAAAAAAAAAGGGGGGAAAAACAAGTGAATTTAATTTTTTAATGTGGGAAGGGTCATCAAAAAGTTGTTTTAAATTTTAAAGGTAAAAAAAATTTAGTTTTTTCCCTTGGGCCCAAAAAAAACATGCATTTTGGGGACAAAAAAATTTTGCTATTTGGTTTTACACCCCCTTTCAAAAAAAATTTCCGTTCCCCGGAAAATTTGGCTTTTCCCCCGGTTTCCTAAATTGGTACGGGCGTTTCAGGGGGGTTCTTTTTCCCTTTTCAAATTTTCTTTTTTTACATCCGGCTTAGGGAAAGAATCTAAAAATCCCCAAAAAAAAACCACCGCGGGAAAATTTTTTTTAAGAACAAAGTTTTCAAAACTTTTTTTTCCCTTTAAAAAAAAAAGAAAAACCCAAGTTTGCCAAAGTTTTAAACTAAAATTTTTTTTGGTTAAATTTTAACCCAAAAAAATGCATTCTAAGGGTTTTTTTTTAAAAAATAAATTTCAAAATTTTTATTTGTTATTTTTAAAAGTTTTTCAGAGTTTGACATGAAAAAACAAAGTTACACTATTCAGCCCCACAGCCATCTCAAAATTTCGCGGCTTCCTTATTTAGGGTTTCTCAGTTACCCAGCTATTTAAATGATAAGAAACCAGAAAAAAATTCATTACCCATGTTTTTTGCGTGGCTCAGTCTGGTTCTAATTTCAGAAGCAAGCACATACAAAAGGTGCCAAAAAATGTGAATTTTGAGGTCTTAGGCAATGTTATGATTGTTACATTTTTGGATGTTAAAACATGTTATTTCATAGTAAAAATTTTTGCTGTTTTATGCTTATATAAATGTTTTTATCGAAAGTTGATTTCAAATGCAATGACAACTAAAAGCTAACAAATTCTATTTTTAAATAACAGTCAGTGGTAAAGCTTAGTTGATTTCAAATATCCATTTAAATTAGTTAGAAAATGTGTGATTTCCTCATAAGTACTCTATATTATGGGTAAATTCCTCTAGACATTGACCTTCTGTTGATAGCCTTATCTTGTATGGCTCTATAGTTGAAGAAAATCTCCAGACATATTTTTGAAGTGCTTCAAAATGTGTACAAAAACAGGAAGGCTACAGTAGCTGAAAAAGGCAAGGGGCAGAAGTTACCGAATGTGATCAGGGAGAGCAACCGCTCTGCCTGCACCTCCCTAACTATACCATTGTTTCTCTAGCTCATTGGCTTTCCCCACACTCGAACCTCTTTATTCTTATCTTTGTTTCTTATGAGTTCAAAGAATAACCAAATTAGTAGCACATTACAGAAATATAGTCCCTGAAGCAAAAAATGAACCCAAATCTGATAAAAGTTGTTATGCAGATATAATTTTGTGCCATTAAGACTTTAGTTTCATGGAACCTCCAGGATAGTAACCCTCACAAATTTGTAGAGATGACTGTCTGTCTACGTCTTTCATAACTGGCAGAATCTGCCCAAGAAAGCAGTAGCTGCTATTATTTAGCATTCATATAATAGAGGCTTATACTGAATACCCTTGAAGGAAGTAGGGAAGAGTGCTCTGATGCTGGTGAAATGCTCTTAATCCAAGGAACTTTAGCTAGTCTCCTCTTTCTCAGATTAAAACCTGATTACTTCTCATTCCTCATGCTCTGTAATATAATGATGATAATGCTGTCACAATAATAATACTGTAATAATAATGGTCATAATAATAAATAAAATTCCATGAAATATTTCAAGCTTGTTCATAAATCTGATCTCTAAACTAAGTTTCTCATACAGATAGATAAGCAACTGCTGGGATGTGAATCACGGGTTGGTATTTTTGTTTCATTCATAACACTGCTATGAGGAAGCCACACTGAGGACATGTTCCCACATTATATTCTGGTATTTTTTTAGTGTAAGATAATTATTCATTTATTATTTACATATCTGAAATAGAAACGTAGCAGAAAGATCAATAATAATATATATTATTTATATACAATGGAACCTCGACTTACGAGTGTCCCAACAGACGAGTTTTTTGAGATACGAGCCATAGCTCGGTCGATTTTTTGCTCTGAGTTACGGACCAACATCCGAGTTACAAGCAAGCTTCCCCGCTTCCCCGTCAACCCACAACCTGCACAACTCGCTTGTTAATCTATGATTTCATGTTTTAATTCCATGGAAATAATCCTCTTTTTCTTTTTTTTTTAGGGAACTGGAGCACCAGCCCCTCACCAGTGTCAAGGTTCCTTGGCACTGGTGAGGGGGTTCTTGATCTAGGGAATTGGATATGTCCTCCGGTTCCCTGAATTAATAATAATATTGTAATAATAATATAATAATGAGCGAGCTTAGGTCCCCTAAATTAATAATAATAATAATTATAATAATAATAATACATAATAATTATAAGGAGGAACTTCGGAATGCTGCCACCAGCTGGTGCAGCGAATGCCAAAACATCCAGTGAGCAGTGTACGTGTGTTCCTCGCTGTGGAAGCATTTCTCTTGTGCTTTGCTTGCATTTTTTACAGTCATTTGGCAAAATTTCTTTTTTCTAAGAAAGTAAGTGCAAAGGACAGTGTGAAAAGAAAAAGAGGATGTTTTCCGGGAAATTTAAAAACATGAAATCACAGAAAAATAAGAAAGCAATAAAGTGTAGCAAAAAATCAGTAAAGGGTGAAGTGAAAAAAAAAATTTAAAACTGTGAGTTAAGTTCGGTAAAGTGTGCTTTAAAGAGTGTAGAAGAAAAGTTAAGCGTTTAAAGCGATAAAAAAAGGACGAAATGAAGTATTCTCCATTTTTTTGGGGGTTTTATGGGGCCCCTGACACCTACGTGCTCTCCCTACCCAAAAAAACCTAAAACCTCTGCCTGCTCTGCTCCAAGGTAAGGTGTAAGCACACTTTATATAAACGTTTATTTTTTAATTCTCTATGAGCTTTTTTTTTTTATAAAATATTTTTTATTTATAAATACATTGTTTTAGTTTTTTCCTTATGAAACTGTGATCTAGTCAGTTAATCTCACAAACACCATTTTTTTAAAATAAGAGCGGGGGAAAAGTAATAGTCGAGGGGAGAGGGAATGGGCCTTTTCCCGCCCCCCCACTGGCCATTTTATTATTCTAGAGTATAGATCAGTTTTTTTTGTTAATTTTGTTTAATTTTTTATTGATGAATTTTGTGATAATAAGCCCGAGGTTGATATTAGCGTCATATGGGGTATTTTGTCTGCCCCAAAAGGCAGGAATTCCCCTGGAATGGATTAATGGCATTTCAGTTAATTTAAATGAGGGGGAAAAATTTATTTGCATACGGCAAATTGAGTTACGGGTGGTCACGGAACAGATTAAACTCTTAAATCGAGGTTCCACTGTATTTGGTGTCAGAATATTTTAATAATCTGATGCATATTGTATGTATATGTTAATTTGCAAAATTTGTATATGTATACAAGCTTATATATCAGTAAATTAAATTTTTAAAATTTTAAATTTTTTTTTTTCTATTTGTTTAAAATAATATATTTTAAGGAATCAGATCAAGTGGGTTTTTTTTTGTCACAATTCTCATTTCTTGTTACACTTTCTGTACTTTTAGGTTAAAAATGGAATCTCTGTTCTTGTATAAGAAAAGAGGTTATTTTAAAAAAATTTTAATGGGGTCAATAACCATTTTGATTAGCCATTCAGTTGTTTGATCTTTGGAGACAGATTCATGCTAAAAATTATTTTCTAATGCCGCTTTGGGGTTTGGAAAAACTGGGGCTAATATGCAAGCACCCGTTAGGTAGCTATGAATAATGTGGTAAAATTTTGATAAATAGAAAAATTAGGTATAAGGCATTATTTGATGGGTGTTGATGTTTTCTTGCCTGAGGTACTTACTTAAATTTATTTGGTATTGATTTTTACCTTTGGTTTTTTATATAAGAATTTTTCCCCTTTACAGTTTATTAGTTTTTACAGTAGTTTTTACTACCTGTTGGTGCTCAATAGGGCCTTTTTGATTTTTGGGTGGGTATATTTCTCACCAGCCAGTCACATTAGCTCACTTGGGTGTCCTTAATGAGTTTTCTGCCCTCCTCATTCGAGACCCACGCGGATCCTGAAAAAAAAAAGCACACCCTTTTTTAACACTTTGGGGTCCCAAATTTCATGCTTAGAGAAGCGCTACATCAACTTTTTTTCAACATTCCACCCTCCTTCCCGGGTGTCTTCTGCACCCCCTTCCCCCCCCCAGATTTATTTTCCCCCTTGATGCCCTATTTGTTCACATACAAAAATGGGCCATTTTATAAAAATTAAGGCAACAATGATACCCGGTTTTGTACAAAATTTTTGTGGTATGTAAAATTTTGAGTGAAATTTAACTAAACTGTTTTCTGAAAAGTATTACATTACCC
>NC_069404.1:36544250-36566431 GCF_026875155.1 Cherax quadricarinatus
CACCTATGGAATTTGGCATGGGCTCAACAACAATTAACCCATCTCAGACCACTAATTACCCAACAAAAGCTTGCAGTTAGAAATAACAAATTCTCACTACAGCAGCTACACACCACCAATATTCAATAACACAACTCTACACACCATACAAAACATCCATACTTATTACTGCACCTATTACATACATAGAACACTTAACTCTGTATATTAACCCTCCCCCTCAAACATCTCCTTGCAACCTCACAGAACACATGACCATAACACAAGGCCAGATCAGCTCTTTGATGTTCCTCGTGTCCATACTCACGCTATGAAAACTCAATGCAATAAAAGGCCCTAAAACTCTGGAATACATTACCTGTAAATATAAAAGAAACACTACCTGTTTATAAATTCATAGTCTCTTCTCAAAGATCACTTACTCACTCAAAACCAAATAAATACTGAATAACTGAAACTTCTTAATTTGTATATCCTAAATGTTACTCACAATTTATATCAACACAAATGTTAAACCTAGGACCCAATCTAACTTTGTTATTTTTTTTAAATACACGACCTAACAGAATACTCCCATTCGACTGAATGTCAGAAAAGCATGCAGCCCGCCGGCACCGAAATTAATGACCTTCTTTTGTAATACTCATTTGTGCTTTTAAGTTATCTGTTTACAATAATGTTTTATTCACTGAGATTCATCATTGCTAAGTTAATCTTCAAGTTAATTTTAAGCAGCCCGTAATGCTATGCATATAAGTGGCTTTGGCATCTCTCTTACCAGTATTTTTTTGTACCTCTGTAATGTATGCTAAAATTAACTAATAAATAAATTAAATAATAAATAATAATAATAATAATAATAATATTATTATTATTATTATTATTATTATTATTATTAGTTATAATTATTAATTATGATTATTATTAATCTTCATTCACTCTGTAAAAATTGTGGTGTTGCTGTTTTGTTTATTCTCAGCTAACTTGTATACAATGTAAAAGAGTATTTGTAATTGTCAGTAATATATTATTATAATAAAAAAAAATTGAGGTAAATGTTGTACAAACTCCTTACAAACGTACGTGAGCTGAACAAAATAGACACATATTAATACACATTTTTATTTATGCCTGACCAAGTGTTCGCCACTACCTGTTTCATTTTTGTGTTCTTACATTGTCTCAACTCTGTATCTCGTTCTCTCTCTCGTTTACTCTTTCGTTACTAGTTGGCTCTCATTGACAATGGCGTCCAAAGTTAGCTGTGATAGAAAAGAGAGTCGTAAGCCACTTGCTTTAAGTGCCAAGTTAGAGGATATGGTGTGCATTCTGATTTTATTCAATATACACCCTGCCACTCACATCTCACATATGTAATATTAATAATTTTAAGTAAAGTAATAAGTATACTCTGTGTGTATCATAACTTTTATTGTGTTTTTAATGCCGTATTTCTATTGCTAACTTACTATAAGTAGTGTAAACTTGTTGTCTGAACTTTTATGCATATTTTATAGGTGCTCTGATAATAATACTTTGTGGACTGTGTGGTAACCGGGTGGAGGGCAGCATTACGTTTTCTCTGCTCAGCTTATCAGAGAAATGTTTAGAATCTGCGTTTTGCCAGCCACTCCCCACTCACTTTTTGTTTACAATTTTGGCAGAATTATTCCATTACTTCTCCCATTCGTTTTTATGATGACATCTTGAAGGTAGTTGTTTAGAAATGATTAAATTCAGTGAACAAGGTATGCGATGTATAATAAATGGCTCTGTGCCACAGTGAGGTAGCCAGTAAGGTGTAGCCCCAGGCGGGCTACACCTCCCGAGGCTACCTACACTGACTCCCAAAAAAAAAAAAAAAAAAAAAAAAGAAAAAAAAAATACAAATAAATACTACTCACCTCTCCTTCCTATATTAAGACTACACATATTTTAAGGTAAATAATGAGTGTACTGTATGTGTTTTACCCTCCGGGATGTTTTAAATATCGTATATTAACCCTTTCAGGGTCCGTCCCGTAGAGCTACGCTGTTCGGTGAGTGTCAAACCGTAGATCTACGCCAAAAATTCTAGCGCCGTCAAATTTTAGCGCGAAAGCCTCATAGGCCTACATGTGAGAGAATGTCTGCTCCTGGTGTGCGCCGTACAACAAAAAATCTAGCACACTGCATAGGCATTAGTGGGAACGCCCGGCTCAGTCACCTTGGTTCCCAGCCCTCGTCACATGTCAGCTTCACTCCCCCGGACAATTGGGACTCTCCCTCTTCCTTCTGATAGTTTCTGACACTGATGGAAGTGGAAATGAAGACGAATTCTACGGCTTTGATAAGTTAGTGACCGAAAATAATGACGCAGGATATCGATAATAGTGCAGAAAACCCCGTCGATCCTCGACCCTCTACCTCTGGTGTGGGCACTCGTGACCACAGGGTCGGGTGTTCATAAACTAAGAGAAACTAATATTTCCCGTGGCCTGGCCTCTGACTTCAGTAATGACGATGAATCTGACGTGGATTTATTTTTATGCGCTCGACGATCAATTCGAGTAGTGATAGTGAGGAAAATATTCACCAGTGAAGCGTCGGTATTTCTGCTCGCCGCATGCGCTCGGGTAGTGACCCTATGTTGTGCCCAGGGACAGGAGTACATCCCGAGTACATCCCCGAGTACAATCCCGATGGCCCTACACCCGTTTTAGGTAGTGAAGTGAGGATGAAGTGGCTACACTTTGGCATGGATGGGCCACAGGCATCATTGGATGGTGTTAGTGGGGCTGGTGTGGTAGTGGCACCGCCATGGCGTAACTCACTGGTGCACGCGGGGACACCACGCTGCTGACTCTCAGTTCAAGACAAAGCGATCGTCACCCACCACCCGCCACAACCAACCCGTACAACCAGCCTATGATGTCCATATCCACCAGCAAACCGTATCGGGTTGCAGCAAAATCCCAATTTTGTTTTTTTTTTTTTTTTTTTTTGTTCCCAGCCCTCACTCACTTTGATGACTCTCAAAGTGAATTCTACCAACCTGTCCCCCTTTGAACCACGGCCATGAACTGGAATTCAGGTTGATTAACTTTGACTCAGCCTTGATTGAAATTATAGTCAGGGAAAAGTAATACTATTTTCAGTACACCATGGCAAATACGAACTTATCACCACAGTCAAGATACCAGGTGAAAAGAGACGACTGTTGGCAGAAATGTATTTGCTTTTGAGGCAATAATACTAGCTTATGCCTCACGTCTATAAGCAATATATAAAAGCATACAGGTCCACAGATCGGCTAATTTGGTAGCCGGGGCCGGCCCCCCCCGGGTTTTACCCTCCTTCATGGAAATAATACAAGTGAACAGGTTTATCTTACTGTACGTATGTTGCACTTCTCTGACAAAACCAGGCCTGACGGGAAGTGAACAGGTATACAAGATTAGAAATGTTTTCATGTATCCAAACAAAAGTTCAGGATATACGTTTTATCCATTCAAGAAATCTTGTAATTGACGAGTCTTTGATTTTGTTCAAAGGTAGACTGTCCATTCAAGCAGTATATACCGAGCAAGAGGAACCGCTTTGGTATAGAAATTGTTTGTACTCTGAGATGTGACAGTGGCCTGGTGTTGGATATTGTTGATACACGGGTATAAAACATTGAAAGATACCAAGATGTTTATTGGTATGACAGTGACGTAGTGAGAAACATTATGGCACCTTATCTTGGTAAGGGCCATTACATTATATACCGATAACTGGTACACAACCCATTACTCAGTGATTTCATGCAGTGAACAAGACAGATTGTGTGGCAGCAGTGCTTCTAATCGTAAACATTGCCCAGCCTCAGCGCAGGTGTTTCGTGGTGATGACGTGCAGGTGTTTTACTGCCATGACATCATGGCATTACGGTGGCATGACAAACGAGATGTCACATTGTTGATAACCATTCACCTTAATGAAATGCAAGACCAGTGCAAAGTTGATTCGAGTGACTAAATGAACTTATTCGAAAACCAGTGACAGTGATTGATTACACAAAACATGTGCTTGGTTGTCAATGTGACATGCAGATTGGTTTTGTTGACTGTGTTTCGTAAGATTTGACAAGTGGTACATAAACTTTTCTTCCATCTCATGGACATTTCAATCTGAATGCATATAATATGTACCAAATAAAGACTGGTAAAAGACCACCGTATGGTGAATTTTTGTTTGTCTGTTGTCCAGACTGCTTCATAATGAAGTACCATGCAACAACACCTGCTAATACAACATGGTCCTCGAATTCATCACAATATACCCAAGCGTTTGAGGAGAGAAGGTGATCATTTCATAATACAGCTTCCCTCAACTCAAAAGAATTTTGCTCAGAAGAGATGTCATTGTCTGTGCCCAAACAAAACGACGCAACAAAGACGCAAAGACACTCGGTTTATGTGTGAGGAATGTAAGGTGCCTCTGTGCATGGTGCCTTTGTTTCAAGAGTTCACACAAGCTCCAGCAGTTCCCCCCCCCTAAAACCATGTCCCCCAGTGATTGTAATATGTAAATATATGATAGAACATTAGTATATACAATATTTTGTGCATGGGGTTTATTGTAATAAACACAGTGGTAAACAATAATATGATAAATAACTTTAGTGTGGTTATTGTGGTTCAATACAGGTGAGTATATATATAACTCAATTATATACGTATTGGGTCTCTCAGGCCCCAAATGTAAGTATAATAGAAAAAAATTGGAAAGAAAAATAAAAAACATCTAAACAACAAAATAATATAATACGTATTTGGAATTCGTCGATGTTGCCGCCACCACATCATTTTCTACAAACTTCTTGGCCACTGTATCACGGTAATACTTGATCCAGATTCCAATTTTTTTTTGTTTTATTACCTTCACAAAAATATGCCTCCTTTAATTCTGTTAAGAAAAATAATTTTTTTTTTCAAATTTCTTGGACACTGTGCGTGACTTCAGATTTGGCCTTGGACCCTGAAAGGGTTAAGGATGAGACGGGGATCCAGGGCTTACCTACACCTGGGCTACCTGCACCTGACTTCCTACAAATAAGTACTACTCATCTCTCTCCGTACATTAAGATTACAAATACTTAAGATAATAATGAATGTACTGTGAATGTATTTTACTTGTGTGTTTTTTAAGCCTAGCTCTATTACTAACTTAATATAATTTATGTCAACTTGGCAATTTATATGCCATTTATAAATTGGAAAAAAATGCGTTCTGCCTTCCGGCAATGTCTGGCTTTCCCGGTGACAGCCTGGAACCTAACCTGCTGTATAAGTGGGGCCCTCTGTATAATTAACAGAGTACAGTAGGGCCCCGCTTTACGGCGTTTCACCTTAGGCATTCCTTCAATATGGTGATTCATCAGATTATGACCAAAACTTACTGTTCAGCACCCTGTCTTTCAAATATGGCACACCCCACCCAGTTTGCTTACATTCTCCATGAGCACATCTCTCTATTATGTCTGGAAATTTTTCCAAAATTTCAAGTGTTTTAAAGTTATTGCATTTATTTCTTTTGTATGCCTTCACTCTATCTATAGCTATTCACAACCCTTGTGAGTTTAGCACTTCTTTTTTATTATAATCATAATAATAATAATATCATCATTCACTCTAAAAATGATGTGTTTCATGAGAATGGGAGTGTTGTTGTTTATTTATTCTTCTGTACTAAATTGTCAGAGCATCATTCATTCTAAAAATGAGGTTACATGTGAATGGAAATGTTGCTCTTTATTTATTCTACTGTACCACTGTGGAGACAACTTGTACGCAATGTAAGGTGCTTGTATGAACGTGTATCAACCATAACCAGTCACGTTTGTTTGTTTGTTTACACAAGTACTCTGCGGCTCTGTCCTCTTACTTGTTCTCTCTCTCTTATAAATTTAATTTTATCTCACTTACTCACCTCCCGCCCTACATTAAGACTACAAACATTTTAAGGTAAGTAATGAGTGTACTGCATGTGCATTTTATCACTCTAGAGCACTTTAAATGTTGTAGTAAGTGGGGTGGCCAGGCAGGCTATCATACCTCCCACACCTGACTTTCTACAAATCAATACTTTTCACCTCTCACCTTACATTAAGACCATTAAGACTACAAATATTTTAAGGTAAGTAATGAGTGTACTGTATATGCATTTTATTGCTCTAGGGCACTTAAAATGTCATAGTACAGTGGAACCTCATATTTCAAACGTATCACTTATCAAACTCTTCGAAAATTGAACGTTTTTTTCCAACTATCTTTGTCCCTGTTATTGAACTCGCCCTTATTTTCGAACCGCCGGGTACCGGACCTGTCCGGCAGCCCGCTCTGTCTGCATCCCCATGCAGGCACCATGAGCCAGTCTGGTTTTGTTGATGCTTGAGTGAACACTAACCTGTGCTCTCATTCAAACATTTTACAGTTATTTCATTGTGTTTAGTGCTTGTGGGACTGTGAAATAAGCTACCAAAGAAACTTGCTAGTGGTACCCCTGTGGTAAAGACAGTGAGAAACACCATAGATATGAAGAAGGAAATAATACAGAAGTATGAGAGTGGTGTGAGACTTGTTGAGCTTGCCAGGATGTATGGGAAAAACAAGTCAACCATCGGTTCTATCCTGGCAAAGGAAGAACAAATCAAGGAAGCTGATGTTGCAAAAGTTATTAATATGATGCTAACCAAAAAAAGACCACAGACAATCGATCAGGTTGAGAAGTTGTTGTTGGTGTGGATCAAGAATAGAGAGATGGCAGGTGATAGTGTTTCAGAGACGATTATTTGCGAAAAGGCAAGGAAGTTGCATGTTGATCTGGTACAGAAAACTCCTGGAACTGGTGCTGATAGTGATTTTAAGGCCAGCAGAGGCTGGTTTGACAGATTTAAGAAGTGTAGTGGCATGCACAATGTTATAAGGCATGGTGAGACAGCCAGTTCAGACAAATGGGCGGCTGAAAAGTTTGTACAGGAGTTTAAGGTTTACGTAGACACTGAAAAATTAAAACTCCAACAAATGTTCAACTAAATAACAAAAAAAGGCACAATACTGTGACTGGAACGATACACAAATAACCCGCACATAAAAGAGAGAAGCTTACGACGATGTTTCGGTCCGACTTGGACCATTGACAAAGTCACACTGTGACTTTGTCAATGGTCCAAGTCGGACCGAAACGTCGTCGTAAGCTTCTCTCTTTTATGTGCGGGTTATTTGTGTAAATGTTCAATTGTGACGAAACAGGCCTGTTTTGGAAGAAAATGCCAGAGAGGACCTACATTACTCAGGAGAAAAAGGGACTCCCAGCACACAAGCCTATGAAAGACAGGCTAACTCTTTTATTCTGTGCTAATGCTAGTAGTGATTTTAAAGGGAAGCCTTTACTTGTGTATTATTCAGAAAATCCCAGAGTGTTTAAGAAAAACAATGTCATAAAGAACAAGTTAAGTGTCTTGTGGAAAGCAAATAATATGACATGGGTCACAAGGCAAATTTTCAAAGAGTGGATCCATGAAGTGTTTGGCCCCAGTGTGAGAAAATACCTCCTTGACAAATATTTGCCACTCAAGTGCCTCCTATTAATGGACAATGCTCCTGCTCATCCTCCAAACTTATTAGACCTCTTGTCTAGGGACTTCAGTTTTATAACAGTAAAGTTCTTGCCTCCTAACACCACTCCTCTCCTCCAGCCCATGGACCAGCAGGCCATTTCTAACTTCAAAAAACTCTACACAAAAGCAGTGTTTGAAAAGTGCTTTGAAGTGACCACAGACACTAAGTTGACTCTAAGAGAGTTCTGGAGGAATCACTTCAATATCTACAACTCCATAAGCCTTATAGGTAAGGTTTGGGAGGGAGTGACTTCCAGGACTTTGAACTCTGCTTGGAGATAGTTGTGGCCAGATTGTGTCCAAAAGAGGGATTTTGAAGGGTTTGAGGCTGACCCTGACCCTGTCCCAGCTGACCCTCTGCCTGTTGTGGACTCTATTGTGGCATTGGGGAACACCCTGGGGCTGGAGGTGAGTGGTGAGGATATGGAAGAGTTGGTGGAGGACCACCGGGAAGAGCTAACCACTGAAGAGCTTCATCTGGAACAGTACCAGACCACAGCCGAGGACCTTGCTGCAGAGGAGGAGGAGAAAGGAGTGGATGAGGTGCCTTCTTCAAAGATTAAGGAGATTTGTGCCAAGTGGAACGATGTCGAAGTGTAAAGTACCACCCTGAGCAAGCTGAAACAAGCCAACTTTGCAACAAGTTCAGTGACAAACCCATGCCCCATTTTAGGGAAATATTAAAGTGGCGCCAGAAACAGAGGACTGTGGACAGTTATTTTGTGAGACAGGGGTCCAGTGACTCTCAAGCTGGTCCTAGTGGTATTAAAAGACAGAGAAGGGAAGTAACCCCAGAGAGGGCTTTGATACCTGAAGTCCTCATGGAGGGATATTCTCCTTCCAAACACTAACCCCAACTCCCTCTCTCCTCCTTCCCTGTCTTACAGATGCCATCACCAATCTTCAATAAAGGTAAGTAAAAATGTTATTTTATATGTTTTTTTACATTTATTAATGGTATAAACCTTGGTAATAAATACCAACAAGTTGGTTTAGAAAGACACGTAAGCAAACACTATGACAATTTATTAGAAAATGTTTCGGTCCTGGGACCTTGATCACTTCTAACATTTATTAATACATAATTGAACAGTATATTTGTAGTGTGTATGTAAAACTGTAATTAATCTCTGTAAAATGTATTTTTTTGTGAATATTTTTGGGTTTTGGGGACGGATTAATTGTATTTCCATTATTTCTTATGGGAAATATTGCTTCACTTTTAAGACTTTTCGAATTTAGAACTAGCTCCTGGAACGGATTAAGTTCAATATTTGAGGTTCCACTGTACTAGAAATAAGCCACTTTGACTTTTTTGGGTTATCCTAGGTTCTCTACACATGCTGCTATGTGTGGTAATCTATGTAGAGAAAACAGCTTTTTTTTTTCAGTTTTATGGTGCAGCACAAGTGTTTATCACAGCTAGCCCTGTGCTATACAGTGGACCCCCGCATACCGATTTTAATCCGTGCAAGAGGGGTAATTGTTATGCGAAATAATCGGTATGTGAATGAATTTTCCCCATAAGAAATAATGGAAATAAAATTAATCCGTGCAAGACACCCAAAAGTATGAAAAAAAAATTTTTTTTACCACATGAAATGTTAATTTTAGTACACACAAACTGAAAAAGGCATGCACACTTACATGACACTTACTTTTATTGAAGATCTGGTGATGATTGATGGGATGGGAGGAGGGAGAGAGAGTGTTAGTGTTTAGAAGGGGAATCCCCTTCCATTAAGACTTGAGGTGTCGAGTCCTTTTCTGGGGTTACTTCCCTTCTTCTTTTAATGCCACTAGGACCAGCTTCAGAGTCACTGGACTTCTTTCGCACAACATATCTGTCCATAGTGGCCTGTACCTCTCGTTCCTTTATGACTTCCCTAAAGTGTTGTACAACATTGTCAGTGTACAGGTTGCCAACACGGCTTGCAATAGCTGTGTGAGGGTGATTTTCATCAAAAAGGTTTGCACTTCAAGCCACTTTGCACACATTTCCTTAATCTTTGTAGTAGGCAACTTCTTCAATTTCTCTCTCCCCTCCTCTGAACCAGTTTTCTCAGGTCTGGCCTCTTGCTCTTGAAGTTGATCTATCAGCTCATCAGTGGTTAGTTCTTCATTGTCCTCCTCCACCAACTCTTCCACATCCTCCCCACTAACCTCCAACCCCAAGGACTTTCCCAATGCCACAATGGATTCCTCAAGTGGCATAATCCTCTCAGGGTTAGCCTCAAACCCTTCAAAATCCCTTTTGTCTACACATTCTGGCCACAGTTTCTTCCAAGCAGAGTTCAAGGTCTTCTTAGTCACTCCCTCCCAAGCCTTACCTATAAGGTTTACACAATTGAGGATATTAAGTGCTCTCTCCAAAACTCTCTTAGAGTCAGTTGAGTTTCTGAGGTCACTACAAAGCACCTTTCAAACAGAGCTTTTGTGTACAGTTTTTGAAGTTTGCAATAACCTGCTGGTCCATGGGCTGCAGGAGAGGAGTGGTATTAGGAGGCAAAAACTTCACCTTAATGAAGCTCATGTCCCCATAAAGTCGCTCTGCCACGTCTGTAGGATGACCAGGGGCATTGTCTAACACCAGGAGGCACTTAAGTTCTAATTTCTTTTCAGTTAGGTAATCTTTCACATTGGGGCAAATGCATGGTGTAACCAGTTATAGAAAAAGTCCCTAGTGACCCATGCCTTACTGTTTGCCCTCCACAGCACACACAAATTCTCCTTGAGGACATTCTTTTGCCTGAACGCTCTGGGAGTTTCAGAGTGATACACTAATAAAGGCTTAACTTTGCAATCACCACTAGCATTGGAACACATCAACAAAGTAAGCCTGTCTTTCATAGGCTTATGTCCTGGGAGTGCCTTTTCCTCCTGAGTAATGTAGGTCCTGCTTGGCATTTTCTTCCAAAACAGGCCTGTTTCATCACAATTAAACACTTGTTCAGGTTTCAGTCCTTCAGTCTCTATGTACTCCTTGAATTCCTGCACATATTTTTCAGCCGCTTTGTGGTCCGAACTGGCAGCCTCACCATGCCTTATCACACTATGTATGCCACTACGCTTCTTAAATCTCTCAAACCAACCTTTGCTGGCCTTAAATTCACTCACATCATCACTAGTTGCAGGCATTTTTTTAATTAAATCCTGATGCAACTTCCTAGCCTTTTCGCTTATGATCGCTTGAGAGATGCTATCTCCTGCTAGCTGTTTTTTCATTTATCCACACCAATAAGAGTCTCTCAACATCTTCCATCACTTGCGATCTTTGTTTCGAAAACACAGTTAAACCTTTGGCAAGAACAGCTTCCTTGATTGCCTTTCTGGTGCCCACAATAGTAGCGATGGTTTGATTGGGGTTTCTTGTACAACCTGACCAGGTCGGCGATACGCACTCCACTTTCATACTTATCAATGATCTCTTTCTTCATTCTATTGAATTCTCACCCTTATTGGTGTAGGGTTGGCACTAGAAGCTTTCTTGGGGCCCATGGTCACTTATTTTCCAGAAACAGCACCGAAAACACTGTAATAATACGAAATATTCCGATTGTATGCTTGGATGTTACCGCGGAGGCTGGCTGGTAAACAATGGCACGGGCGGCACATGTGAGGCTGGCTGAGGGTGCACATTGGACGCGTCTCGGACGAAAATCGGTGAGTGGGTTTTTAAGCGGTATGCGAGGCAAAATTTTTGCGATTAAAGCAAGCGGTATGCGGATTAATCGCTATGTGGTGCCATCGGTATGCGGGGGTCCACTGTACTCCATTTTCTCTAATATAAACTCTCAAGACGGATAGGAGGATGGTACTTATATCCCATATCCTCTTCATGCCTCTGTTGAAGTGCTAGGTATTATGCCAAATATTATTCATTCTGGAGTATTTAATATGTTTTTATGTTATTTATATTGTTTATAATGTCATATTAGATCAGTTGTGATAGGCAAATAAGCCGTAGTGTTGATATTAGCGTAATAATAAAGCATATTCCCCTGCATCACGAGACTGAGCTCATGGCAACTGACAGTGGCTTCAAAGCCACCTTATCTTTAATGGACAATGTACTGTATAGGTGCTTTACACAACGAGAAGCATTTCTTTTATTCATTGGCTAGGGCTACAAGTAAACAGGTTATAACAATAAATGGAGAAAAAGAAATTGGAATGATTTATGCAGCAAGTAGCACCACCAAACAGTACCAGCAGGTTGATGTGGCAATCCTCGAAATTTGAAATTATACTAATCGAAATTAGTGCCGAATAACTGATGGAACCGGATGTCTGATTGCCGAATTTGTGATGGCGGACCTGTAGTATATCGTGTATGTGGGGTGGCCAGGGGGGCTACCACACCTACCACACCTGACTTCTTACAATAAATACTACTCACCTTTTGCCCTACATTAACCCTTTCAGGGTCCGTCCCGTAGATCTACGGCTTTACGTTCAGGGTCCAAACCGTAGATCTACGTCATGAGCTCAGCTCACTCTGATAAACTGTGAGTGGTACATTTGGGCCTAGATATGAGAGAATACATCTATGTGGTATGTGTGCACCACATAAAACAGACCCTGCAGCACACTGTGTATAATAAGAAAGAAAACTGAAATCATGATTTTTCGATTAAAACAGTGACTTTGCAGTGTTTTTTTCGTATGTTTTTTTAGTTGTATTTGCGATTTCTTGGTCTCATTTGATAAAATGGAAGACATATTACAGAAATAGAGGTGATTTTGATTGATTTTAGCACTGGAAATGGCTTGAAACTGAGCTCAAAGTAGCAGAAATGTTAAATTTTTGCCGATATTCAGGAGTAAACAAACGACCTCACACGTCTAATACACGCCAGCTGGTGGGTCTGATATGCATTCACAAATATGGTGATGATATTCATACAATTATTACAGTATTGCATAACAGTAAATCTTCTATTTTTTGGTGTGAATAAAAATTCATTATGTGAATAAAAAATCAAAATGGAATTTATTTGTAAAGCCTCAAAACATAACTAATGAACAGAGGAAATATTAGTTTAGTTCCAGGAATACCTGCATTGAAGATTGAGACACTTATGCAGCATATGGGAATCTTTATTCAGGAAACGTTTCGCCACACAGTGGCTTCATCAGTCCAATACAAAGAGGAAGGCGTAAGGAGAGGAGGAGAATGAGGTAATCAGTCCCTCAACCTGGAGTCGATGTGTTCAGTCCATCAATCTTGTAGAATGTACCAGGTTGAGGGACTGATTACCTCATTCTCCTCCTCTCCTTACGCCTTCCTCTTTGTATTGGACTGATGAAGCCACTGTGTGGCGAAACGTTTCCTGAATAAAGATTCCCATATGCTGCATAAGTGTCTCAATCTTCAACTTGTCGGTTTTTCAAACCATTCATCAATACCTGCATTGTTTATTCTGGACCCTATTTTGAAATTGGAATATTTTGAACTTTGTGTTAAATTGGCCAAATTAACAATTTCCAATCACTTTAATTTGTAGTTGAAACAGTTGACTTGGTGATTTCTTGTGCTCAATCAATAGAATAGAAGTAATACTAGTGAAATAGCTAAGAATTTGGTCGACTGGAATAATGTAATTGGCCTAAAATTGGAGTCAAAGTCGGCAAAATTGCCGATTCGTAAATATCGCTGACACATCAAAATTCGCGAGAGCATAATTTCGTCAATTTTCCATCAAATTTCGTACTTTTTGTTTTATTACCTTCACAAAAAGATTCTCTACCATTTCATAAGAAAAAATAACAATTTTTTTTTTTTTGAAAATTCTTGGACACTGGGGCACCACTTCAGATTTGGGCCTTGGACCCTGAAGGGGTTAAGACTACAAATATTTTGAGGTAAATGATGAGTACTGTTTGTGTATTTTACTTTTTATTGTTTTTTTAATGCCTAGTTCTATTGATAACTTAATATATGTAGGTGTAAACTTGTTACCTGGCATGACTCACGAAATCGTAATGGCACGATTGCAAACAAACCATACCACGGGCGGGATTTGAACCCGTGGTCAGAGAGTCTCAAATCTCCAGACCGTCGCGTTAGCCACTGGACCAGCTAACCACAATAAGATTCGCCCAACTAGGTATATTTCTACACCATAGGAAGGTTAGCATAGGCACCATTGTGACCACAAATGCATTTGTGGTCACAGTGGTGCCTATGCTAACCTTCCTATGGTGTAGTTGGATGAATCTTATTGTGGCTAGCTGGTCCAGTGGCTAACGCGACGGTCTGGAGTTTTGAGACTCTCTGACCGCGGGTTCAAATCCCACCCGTGGTATGGTTTGTTACCTGGCATTTATGTGCATTTATAAGTGGAAAAAATGGCGTTGTGCTTTCCGGCGATGTTTGCTTTGCGGTGGTAGCCTGGAACCTAACCTGCTGTATAAGTGGGGCCCTACCAGTAGGGCACCACTTATACAGCAGGTTGGGTTCCAGGATACTGCTTAAAGCAGAGTGCCATTTTTTCCACTTACCAATGCCAGACAACAAGTTTATACTCACTATTTATATTACATTAGTAATAGAACTAGGCAGTAAAAGACACAATAAAAAGTAAAATACACACACAGTTCACCCATTACTTACCTTAAAATATTTGTAGTCTTAATGTAGGGTGAGAGGTGAGTCGTATTTGTTTGTAGGAAGTCAGGTGTGTGAAGTATGGTAGCCAACCATAAAGCGAGGCCCTACTGTACTTGCCCTATCTGAAGGGTATGGACTATCATTAAGAAATTAAGAAATCAATGGGAAAGTGCTCGGTAATGAATGGTGGAGAGCTCACACATAACTACCATGGCAGTAAATACATAAGCAAAGAAGTGCTTGCCATGCAACCCATTGGGAGACAGTCGATTTAATGCAGTGGGCCGGCAGGTCAAACATAGTCAAACTATCAAATTTTTACTTATAGCAGCCAGTTCCTGTTGAGCTGGCTGCTGTAAGGATCATGACATTTATGTCAGTCCATAGAATTTATGAAATTATGGGGTTTAACCCTTTTGACTGTTTCGGTTGTATATACATATAGTACATCTTACGAGCCACCGTGTTTGACGTATATATACGCATAAATTCTAGCTGCTTCAAATCAAGCAGGAGAAAGCTGGTAGGCCCACATGCGAGAGAATGGGTCTGTGTGGTCAGTGTGCACCATATTAAAAAATGTATAATGAGAAAAAAAACTAACCATTTTTTTTAATTAAAATGCCGACTTTGTGGTCTATTTTCTTATAGTATTCATGGCTGTATTCTCGTTTTCTTGGTCTCATTTGATAGAATGGAAAATATATTATAGAAATAGAGGTGATTTTGAATGGTTTTACTATAAAAAGAACCTGGAAATGGAGCTCAAAGTAGGGGAAATGCTTGATTTTTGCCGATGTTCAAAAGTAAACAACTGATGTCATTGTCCAATAAATGTCCAACTAGCCATTCTAATATGCAGTCATGAATGGGTTGACAATATTTATACAATTATTACAATATTGCAGTAGTGTGCATAACAGTAAATCTTCTATTTTTTGTTTGAATAAAAATTCAAAATAGAAAGCAAGAGTAATATCAGAGGGTCCTGGAGACGTGACTCATGAACAAAGAAAATGTTATTTTAGAGCCAGGAATGTCTGCATTGTTCATTCTGGACCCTATTTTGAAATAGTCATATTTTTTAATTTTCGTGAAATTGGCCAAATTGCAAATTTCTGATCACGTTATTGGGTAGTTGAAATCGGTAAATGGGCAGTTTCTTGTACTCAATCGATAGGAAAATTGGAGTTCTAAAGAAATTGCTGTGAGTTTGGTCGACTGGAACAATGGAATTAGCCGAAAACAGGGTTCAAAGTGGGTGAAATCGCCAATTCGTAAATATCACCAAGGTCGCTAACTTCGCGAGAGCGTAATTCCGACAGTTTTCCATCAAATTTCGTTTTTTTGATGTCATTACAATCGGGAAAAGATTCTCTATCATTTCATAAGAAAAAATAACTTTTTTTTTTAAATTTTTGCGACACCAGGAGACACCTCAGGATTTGTGGTTGCGACAGTCAAGGGGTTAAGATTATGTATGATTCCCTCCATCATAAATGCATCTAAGATTAAGATTAAGATTTTTATTTTGACAAATTACAGGGTTGTACAGAGGAATATAATAGTTGGGAGTATATGCCAAAAGTCCCTTTGTATGCAGAGCATACAGAGCCATTATAAATATTATATAATTAGCAGTTTAAAATGTAATGACCTTTCTAATTATTGTATACTAATTTGAAAGGTTATCATGCTTTATAATTGCCACTCCTAAGATATTTATTTCCAGGCATCAAACTAGGGTCTGAAAAACCGGTTTTGCAACATTTTTTTAGATTAATTGTATACATGGAATCTCCTGCAAGACCATGGACCCACACGTTACTGAATTCACAAACACAATGAGTAACTGTATGTTACTACCAACAGTAACAAAACCTACAAGAGTTACAGAGACTAGTGTTTCCCTACTTGACCACATCTGGACCAACACCATATCCCCTTTAAAATCAGGCATAATACAGATAATACCACAGACCACTACCCTATTTCCTCAAAACAACTCTTGGTAAAACTACCCAAGACACTACTAAAGTCCCCTTCAGACTTCAAAATTGAGCAGCCATAAAACTTCACAACAGCAATAGCAAACATAAATTGCACACTGAGCTAGAAACATACAGATATGACAAATGTATTAAAAATTTTCTAAAAAAAAACCCCAATACCTCTAAACAAGCACTGCCCTAAAAAAAACTAAACACATGACAGCAAAGAACGAACAGCCTGGCTAACACCCACTTTCCCAAATCCATAAATACAAACACCAATATGAAAAACAGTACAGAAGGTCAAAAAACCAGAGACCAAAAAAACGTTACTCGTCAATCTAACACCTGATAAGAAGGCAAAAAAAATGAAATTATGAGAACAGATTATCCAACTTACGAGGTGATATAAAAAAGACCTGAAAAACCCTATCAGAATTCGGAAACAAAAAAGATACAGAAAATAGCGAAATAAAATTAGCAAAAAAGATGAACCCACCCCAAAACCAACAGAAACAGCAAACAGACTCAAGATTTCTTCTCCACTATAGGACAAAAACCTTCCCAATAAAATCCCAAGCACAGAACCCCACCAAAATGACTACCCTACACGGCAACACCGAACACACTGTTCCTGCTCCGATAACCCATACGAAGTCTCCCTTATTAAAAAACGCACTAAAAAACAAGGCAGGAAATTTAAATTACCTTACCACCCCTTATATCCCAAAAAAGTTCACAATGCTATCACCAATCATTGCAAAAACTCTTTAAAAAAAACCATGAATCCTCCACCTTCCCCTACATACTCAAAATAGCAAGGTCACCCCGATCCACAAAGGAGGAGACCAAACAGAAGTTGAATAACTATAGGAAAAAACCAACTTACACCCTCTCTCAAAAATCTTCGAAAAATTAATTCATAAACGAATCTACTCCTACCTTATCTCCCAAAACAACTCAACCCCTGCCAAATTTTTGGATTCAGGCCTAATAAAAAATACTAATGATGCTATTATACACATGCTAGAACATATATACACTGCAATAGAGAAAAAAGAAGTCCCACGGGGGATCTTCATTGACTTACGTAAAGCTTTTGATACAGTTGACCATGACTTGCTCCACGTAAAATTGTCACACTATGGTATAAGAGGGACTCCCTCAACTACCTCAAGTCTTACCTCAGCAACAGAAGCCAATAGTGTACGCAAATGGGGCAAACTCTTCTGCAAAACCAAATTTAAACAGTTGGTGTCCCACAGGGAAGTGCCCTTGGCCCTCTTCTTTCTCCTATACTTTAAATGACCTTCCAAATGCTTTCGAAATTACTCAACACCCACACTATTTGCAGATGACACTACATACGTCTTCTCTCACCCGAGCCCAGTAAACACTACCCAAATACTGAAAATTTACCGAATTACAGAAAATATCTACCTGGATGAGGACTAACAAACTTACACTAAACATTGACAAAACCTACTTCATTCATTTTGGTAACAGAGCTACAGATGTCCCTCTTAATATAATGATAAATGGATCACCTATCACAAAACTAAACAGAGGGAAAATTCTTAGGAATCCACCTTGTAATAGACTCAAATTTCATACACATATACATCAAATTTCTAAGAAAATTTCCAAGACTATAGGCAAACTATCGAAGATACGGTACTATGTTCCACAGTCAGCCCTCCTGGCCCTATATCACTCTCTTATTTACCCCTATCTCACCTATGGAATTTGTGCATGGGGCTCAACAACAATTAACCATCTCAGACCACTAATTACCCAACAAAAGGCTGCAGTTAGAATGATAACAAATTCTCACTACAGGCAGCACACTCCACCAATATTCAATACACTAAACCTACTCCACCATACAAAACATCCATACTTTATTACTGCACCTAATTTCATACATAGAACACTTAACTCTGATATTAACCCTCCCCCCAAAATCTCCTTGCCAACCTCAACAGAACACATGACCTAACACAAGGCACAGATCACTCTTTGATGTTCCTGTGTCCATCTCACACTATGCAAAAACTCAATGCACATAAAAGGCCCTAAATCTGGAATTCATTACCTGTAAATATAAAAGAAACACTACCTGTTTATAAATTCAAGTCTCTTTTCAAAGATTACTTACTCACCCAAAACCAAATAAATACTGAATAACTGACATTAAAATTGTTATCTTAAATGTTTCTCACAATTATATCACATAAAAGTTAACCTAAAACCCAATCTAAACTTTATTATTTTTTAAATACACTACCTAACAGAATCACTACCTAACTGAATGCAACCATATGACCTGTCTTTGTAAAACTCACTTGTGGGTTTATAGTTATCTGTTTACATTAATGTTTTATCACTGATTTCATCATTGCTTAGTAGCAGCGCTGTATAGTCCTTGTGGCTTAGCGCTTCTTTTTGATTATAATAATAATAATAATCATTGCTTAGTTAATCTTAAGTTAATTTTAAGCCAGCCCGTAATGCTATGCATAGTATAAGTGGCTTTGGCATGCTGCTCTTATCTGTATTTTTTTTGTACCTCTGTATGTGTGCACAAATTGGAAATAAAAAAAAAAAAAAAAAAAAATTAAATAAGGCATTAGATTCTTGTGCTGTTTGGATTGAGTACTTGTGTTGTGCCAGCCTAACATCAAGCGGTATACATGTCTGAGCAACATAAAACAAATTACAACCACTACACACCACTGTAAATGCCACCTATACAATGTTTTGGCAAATTCTTGATTAGCATGCTCTTAACCCTCCTTAAATTCTTGAAGATTACTTGCATGTTAAATCTTTTGTTATCATTTCTTTCAGATATGATAACAGATCAGATTCAAGGACTTAAGTAAAAAATGCAGTAATATCAAAACTCACCAGTAATTTTTGTCTTCAGTTAAGCTTAAGCTTGCCTGAAATGCTCTGCATAACTATGGGCTTTCTGCATGCACAACCAAATGTTACCCATCTCCTTACACTGTATCATGTGAACATAAATCTTCGTCTTTGTCATTCAGGATATTCAGATTGTGTAATTTATCAATTAGGTCTGCATTATTTTTTATATGGGCTTCCAAGATATTGGGGTGACCCATAGCTCATTTGCTAGCACACTCAGCTCGCACACTGAGGTCCAGGGGTCAATCCCTGGTATGGGTGGAAATATTAGAACGTGTTTCCTTAAGGCACCTGCTGTCCATGTTCACCTGCCAGTAAAATAGGTGCCTGGGTGTTAGTTGACAGGTGTGGGTTGCATCCTGGGGACAAAACTTATCTAATTTGCCCAAAATGCCCTGCATAACAAGAGACTTTCTGTATGTAGTATGTTATTGATGTCAGCTAGGTCTGTATTCCTTGTACATGCACTTGTAGAAATAAAGATTATTATTATTATTATTATTATTATTATTATTATTATTATTATTATTATTATTATTATTATTATTATTATTATCTACCATTGGAGATAGCACTTTAACTAACCACTTGGACAAATATGGGCTTCCAAGATATTGGGGTGACCCATAGCTCATTTCCTAGCACACTCAGCTCGCACACTGAGGTCCAGGGGTCAATCCCTGGTATGGGTGGAAATATTAGAACGTGTTTCCTTAACCCTTTGACTGTTTTCGACGTATAAATACGTCTTACGAGCCAATGTTTCTGACGTATATATACTCAATAATTCTAGCGGCTTCAAATCAAGTGGGAGAAAGCTGGTAGGCCCACATGTGAGAGAATGGGTCTGTGTGGTCAGTGTGCACCACATAAAAAAAATCCTGCAGCACACATTGCGTAATGAGAAAAAAAAAAACTGATCGTTTTTTTGGAATAAAACGCCGACTTTGAGGTGTATTTTCGTATAGTATTTATCGTTGTATTCGGTTTTCATGGTCTTAGGTGATAAAATGGAAAACATATTACAGAAATAGAGATGATTTTCATTACTTTTACGATGAAAACGACCTTGAAACTGAGCTCAAAGTAGCGGAAAATGTTCGATTTTTACCAATGTTCAAGAGTAAATAAATCACACCACACGTCCAATACACGTCAACTGGGGAGTCTAATATTCTTTCACTAGTGCACTGATATTATTTATACCATTTTTACAATAATGCAGTCGTCTGCATAACAGTAAATTTTGTATTTTTTTGTATGAATAAAAAATCAAAATAGAAAGCAATAATAATATAAGAGGGGCCTAGAGATGTGACTAATGAACAGAGCATATGTTATTTTAGTGCCACGAATGTCTACCTTGTTTATTCTGGACCCTATTTTGAAATTGGCATCTTTTTTATTTTGCGTGAAATTGGCCAAATTGCCAATTTCTGACCACCATATTGGGTAGTCCAAATTAGTAAATGGGAGGTTTCTTGTACTCAGCTGATAGATAAAATGGAGTTCTAAAGAAATAGCTATGAGTTTGGTCAACTGGAACAATTGAATTGGCTGAAAATAGGGCTCAAAGTCGGCGAAATCGCCGATACGCATATGTCGCCGAGACCGCTAACTTCGCGGGAGCATAATTCCACGAGTTTTCGACCAAATTTCGAACTTTTGGTGTCATTACCATTGGGAAAAGATTCTCTATCATTTCATAAGAAAAAATAATTTTTTTTTTTTTTCAAAAATTGAGCGACATAGAATGACAGTTTCAGAGAGGGGCCTGAAACAGTCAAAGGGTTAAGGCACCTGCTGTCCATGTTCACCTGCCAGTAAAATAGGTGCCTGGGTGTTAGTTGACAGGTGTGGGTTGCATCCTGGGGACAAAACTTATCTAATTTGCCCAAAATGCCCTGCATAACAAGAGACTTTCTGTATTGTAGTATGTTATTGATGTCAGCTAGGTCTGTATTCCTTGTACATGCACTTGTAGAAATAAAGATGATTATTATTATTATTATTATTATTATTATTATTATTATTATTATTATTATTATTATTATTATTATTATCTACCATTGGAGATAGCTCTTTAACTAACCACTTGGACAAATGGAACTAATAACCCTTTCAGGGTCCGTCCCGTAGATCTACGGCTTTACATTCAGGGTCCAAACCGTAGATCTACGCCATGAGCTCAGCTCACTCTGATAAACTGAGTGGTAAATTTCGGCCTGGATATGAGAGAATGCATCTATGTGGTATGTGTGCACCACATAAAACAAATCCTGCAGCACACTGTGTATAATGAGAGAAAAAAAACTGAGACTGTGATTTTCGATTAAAACAGTGAATTTGCAGTGTTTTTTCGTATGTTTTTTATAGTTGTATTTGCGATTTCTTGGTCTCATTTGATAGAATGGAAGACATATTACAGAAATAGAGATGATTTTGATTGGCTTTAGCACTGGAAATGGCTTGAAACCGAGCTCAAAGTAGCGGAAATGTTAAATTTTTGCCTGTGTTCAAGAGTAAGCAAACAACCTCACACATCTAATACACACCAGCTGGTGGGTCTAATATACATTCACAAATGTGGTGATGATATTTATACAATTATTACAATATTGCATAACAGTAAATCTTCTATTTTTTGGTGTGAATAAAAATTCATTATGTGAATAAAGAATCAAAATGGAATTTATTTATAAAGCCTGAAAACATAACTAATTAACAGAGGAAATGTTAGTTTAGTGCCAGAAATACCTACATTGTTTATTCTGGACCCTATTTTGTGTTAAATTGGCCAAATTACCAATTTCCGGTCACTTTATTTTGTAGTTGAAACAGTTGACTTGGCGATTTCTTGTGCTCAATCGATAGAATAGAAGTAATATTAGTGAAATAGCTAAGAATTTGGTCGACTGGAGTAATGTAATTGGCCTAAAATGGGAGTCAAAGTCGGCAAAATCGCCGATTCGTAAATATCGCTGACACATCAAATTTGCGAGAC
>NC_069404.1:36566931-36591017 GCF_026875155.1 Cherax quadricarinatus
TTTTGGTTGGGTTTGGTGATTTGTTCAACATAAGCATGAAGGAAAGGAAGGTACCTAGTGAGTGGCAGAACGGAATGCACAATTTCTTTGTATAAGGCAAAAAAGAATAGAAAAGAGTGTAAGAATTATAGGGGACTAAGCCTGTTAAGTATACAGCCTCTCCTCACTTAATGATGGAGTTTCATTCCTAAGACCACGTCGTTAAATGAGTTCATCGCTAAGTGAGGAGCATACTACAGGTCTGCCATCACAAATCCGGCAATCAGACATCCGGTTCCATCAGTTATTTGGCAATAATTTCGGCTACGATGATTTCAAATTTCCAGGGTCGCCACATCACCCTGCTGGTACTGTTTGGTGGTGCTACTTGCTGCTTAAGTCATTCCAATTTCTTTTCCTCCATTTATTGTTATAACCTGCTTACTTTTAGCCCTAGCCATGGTTCCAATGAATAAAAGATATGCTTCTCATTGTGTAAATCACATACACAGTACAATGTCCATAAAATTTAAGGTGGCTTTGAAGCCACTGTCTGTTGCCATGAGCTCAGTCTCGTGATGCAGGGGAATTTTTTTTTTTTTTTTTTTTCAACAAGTCGGCCGTCTCCCACCGAGGCAGGGTGACCCAAAAAAGAAAGAAAATCCCCAAAAAGAAAATACTTTCATCATCATTCAACACTTTCACCACACTCGCACATTATCACTGTTTTTGCAGAGGTGCTCAGAATACAACAGTCTAGAAGCATAAACATATAAAGATACACAACATATCCCTCCAAACTGCCAATATCCCAAACCCCTCCTTTAAAGTGCAGGCATTGTACTTCCCATTTCCAGGACTCAAGTCCGACTATATGAAAATAACAGGGGAATATGCTTTATTATTACGCTAATATAAACACTACGGCTTATTTGCCTATCACAGTTGATCTAATATGACATAATAAACAATATAAATAACATAAAAGCATGTTAAATACTGCTGAATGAATAATATTTGGAATAATACCGAGTGGTTCGACGGAAGTATGATGAGGATATGGGATACAAGTACGAGTCTCCTATCCCTGTCTTGGGGCTTATATTAGAGAAAATGGGCTAACTGTGATATACATTCATAGTGCACCATAAATCTGAAACAAAAAAGCTATTTTCTCTACATAAATTATCATACATAGCAGCATGTGTAGAGAACCTAGGATAACCCCAAAAAAAGTCAAAGTAACATATTTCTAGTACCTGGCTTGGGCTTGCCATATATGATTTTTGGTAAATCATTTTTTTTTCACAGTTGCTTGTTGGGCTTTCTTATTGAAACTTGGGCAATGTATAATGGAAAGATGCTTCTTAACATACACCAAAAATGAAAGAAATTGGACCAAAAATAAGAGTTCACTTCTCAGCCATTAGCCTCCCCTTAGCGGTATATTTTCGTATGGTTTTTATGGTTGTATTTTCGCTTTTTTTTGGTCTCATTTGATAGAATGGAAGATATATTACAGAAACTATTATGATTTTGACTGCTTTCATGGTGAAAAGTACCTTAAATTTGAGCTCAAAGTAGCGGAAATGTTTGATTCTTTGGCGACGTTCAAGAGTAAACAAATGACGTCACTGTCCTACACGTGTCCACCAATACCCAGTCACGAATGGATTGACATTATTTATAGAATTATTACAATAATGCATTAGTCTCCATAACAGAAAATCTTCTGTTTTTTTGTGTGAATAAAAATTCCAAATGGTAAGCAAGAGTAATACAAGAGGGGCCTGGAGCCATGACTAATGAACAAAGAAAATGTTATTTTAGTGCCAGGAATGTCTGCATTCTTTATTCTGGACCCTATTTTGAAACTGGCATCTTTTGAAATTTGTGTGAAATTGGACAAATTGCCAATTTCTGACCACTAAATTTATTGGGTAGTTGAAATATGTGAATGGGCGGTTTCTTGCACTCAGTCGACAGAACAGAAGTAAGTTTATTCAGGTATACACAAATACAGTTACATAGATTATCATACATAGCAGTGTATATATAGAGAACCGAGGATACCCCAAAAAAGTCAGACAAAGTGATTTATTTCTAGTACCTGACTAGGGCTTGCCATATATGATTTTTGGTAGATATTTTTTCTCAGTTGTTTGTTGGGCTATCTTACTGAAACTTGGGCAATGTATTATGAAAAGATGCTTCTTAAAGTACACCAAAAATGAAAAAATTGGACGATAAATAACCTAGTTCGCTTCTCAGCCATTAGCCGCCCCTAGACTGCAATCTCAAATTCCAAACTCACATACAGCAAATATCCAAGTCTCCAAAACAGTAGGCATCCTCTCAAAGATACGGTACTATGTACCCCGATAAGCTTTTCTTGCACTATAACACTCACTCATCTACCCTTACCTCACTTATGGTATTTGTGTATGGGGCTCAACCACAGCAAATCACCTTACACCTTTAATAACCCAACAAAAAACTGCAGTGCAACTGATTACAAACTCCTGTAGTAGACAGCATACTCCTCTGCTTTTCAAGAGTCTTAACTTAAACAATATATAAAACATCCACATTTATTATTGTGCCTACTACATACACAGAACACTATACTCCTCTCAAACTCCTACTTGCTAACTACAACAGAACACAAATCACTCTTCAATGTCCTTTGTGCCCATCTCTCCCTGTGCAAAAATGCAATGCAAGTAAAGGGCCCTAAGATCTTATTACACACAGAAAACTGCCCTCTCTGATTAAAAAAAAAAAATTCAAAATATTCAAAGCACTAGCAGTGAAAATGTAGAGCTACATTTGGACACTTAAAAGGTTAAAATTAATCAACCCTGAAAGCATTTCTCATATCAGGGAATCCAGCCTTGAAAGGGTTAAAATGTGAAAAAAAAAACATAATTGGCATGAGAAAATAAAGTGTTAATGAAGACCGAGTGCTTGTTCACCTACAATATTTCACACCTAACATGTATTTGAGAAAGTCACTAAAAGCAATGAATTGCAATGAATCCAAAATTCCATGCGTTCTTGTTATTATGTGTAACTGACAAATGAATTATACAGTGGACCCTCGACCAACGATGGCATCGATTAACGATGCCATCGTTGCCTCGACTAGCGCTAAAAAACCCGACCAACGCTATTCGTTCCATTCGAGATGCGTCCACTTTGGCCTGAACGCGCCTCACTTGTCCCATGGGTGCCAGTGTTTACAAGCCAGCCAGCCAGCCACCGCGGTCACTTCCAAACATACAATTGGAACATTTCATATTATCACAGCCTTTGTAGTGATTGCACCTGCAAAATAAGTCACCATGGGCCCCAAGAAAGCTTCTAGTGCCAACCCTACAGCAAAAAGGGTGAGAATTACTATGGAGATGAAGAAAGAGATCATTGCTAAGTATAAAGTGGAGTGCGTGTCTCCGAGCTGGTCAGGTTGTATAGTAAACCCCAATCAACCATCGCTACTATTGTGGGCAAGAAAACGGCAATCAAGGAAGCTGTTCTTGCCAAAAGTGAAACTATGCTTTCAAAACTGAGATCACAAGTGATAGAAGATGTTGAGAGACTCTTATTGGTGTGGATAAATGAAAAACAGATAGCAGGAGATAGCATCTCTCAAGCGATCATATGTGAAAAGGCTAGGAAGTTGCATGACAATTTAATTAAAAAAATGCCAGCAACTAGTGGTTATGTGAGTGAATTTAAGGCCAGCAAAGGTTGGTTTGAGAGATTTAAGAAGCGTAGTGGCATTCATAGTGTGATAAGGCATGGTGAGGCTGCCAGTTCGGACCACAAAGCGGCTGAAAAATATGTGCAGGAATTCAAGGAATACATAGACAGTGAAGGACTGAAACCTGAACAAGTGTTTAATTGTGACGAAACAGGCCTGTTTTGGAAGAAAATGCCAAGCAGGACCTACATTACTCAGGAGGAAAAGGCACTCTCAGGACATAAGCCTATGAAAGACAGGCTTTCTCTGTTGATGTGTGCCAATGCTAGTGGTGATTGCAAAGTGAAGCCTCTATTGGTGTATCACTCTGAAACTCCCAGAGTGTTCAGGAAAAACAATGTCCTCAAGGCTAATTTGCGTGTGCTGTGGAGGGCAAACAGTAAGGCATGGGTCACTAGGGACTTTTTCTATGACTGGTTACACCATGCATTTGCCCCCACTGTGAAAAATTACCTAATTGAAAAGAAATTAGACCTTAAGTGCCTCCTGGCATTAGACAATGCTCCTGGTCATCCTTCAGACTTGGCAGAGCGACTTTCTAGGGACATGAGCTTCATTAAGGTGAAGTTTTTGCCTCCTAATACCACTCCTCTCCTGCAGCCCATGGACCAGCAGGTCATTTCCAACTTCAAGAAACTGTACACAAAAGCTATGTTTGAAAGGTGCTTCCCTGAGAATCCTATGCCAGTTGAGGATTCCATTGTGGTATTGGGGAAGTCCTTGGAGGTTAGTGGGGAGGATGTGGAAGAGTTGGTGGAGGAGGACAATGAAGAACTAACCACTGATGAGCTGCTAGATTATCTTCATCAGCATGAGGCCACACCTGAGGAAACTGCTTCGGAGGAGGGGATAGAGAAATTGAAGAAGTTGCCTACTTCTAAGATTAAGGAAATCTGTGCAATGTGGCTTAAAGTGCAAACCTTTATGGATGAAAATCACCCTGACACAGCTACTTCAAGCCATGTTGGCAACCTGTACACTGACAATGTTGTGAAACACTTTAGAAATGTCATAAAGGAACGGGAGGTACAGGCCTCTATGGACAGATATGTTGTGCGACAGAAGTCCAGTGACTCTGAAGCTGGTCCTAGTGGCATTAAAAGAACAAGGGAAGTAACCCCGGAAAAAGACTTGCTACCTCAAGCCCTAATGGAAGGGGATTCCCCTTCTAAACACTAAGAAGATCAACACTCTCTCCTCCTCCCATCCCATCAATCATCACCAGATCTTCAATAAAGGTAAGTGTCATGTAACTGTGCATGTTTTCTTCAGTTTGTGTGTATTAAAATTAATATTTCATGTGGTAAAATTTTTTTTTTCAATACTTTGGGGTGTCAGGAACGGATTAATTTGATTTCCATTATTTCTTATGGGGAAAATTAACTCGACTAAAGATAATTTCAATTAACGATGAGCTCTCAGGAACGGATTAATATCGCTGGTCGAGGGTCCACTGTAATGCATAAAGTTATGTGTATCAGAGAATATTGGATATGTTCAAGTAAATCTTAACAAATAAAGCATTAGTCTACACAATGTTTTAGATAAGTTATAACTCCTAGCAAAACATGTATTCTACCTTCTTCTTTCAACAAACCAGCCATATCCCACCGAGGCAGGGTGACCCAAATGAAAAGCAAAAGTTTCTCTTTTTAACTTTAGTAATGTACAGAAGGGGTTACTAGCCCCTTGTTTCCAGCATTTTAGGTCCCTCTTACGACACATGGCTTACGGAAGAATTCTGTTCCATGTCCCCATAGAGATTTTTTTTTTTTTCAACAAACTGGCCGTATCCCACCAAGGCAGGGTGGCCCAAAAAGAAAAATGAAAGTTTCTCTTTTTAAATTTAGTAATTTATACAAGAGAAGGGGTTACTAGCCCCTTGCCCCCGGCATTTTAGTCACTTCTTACAACACGCATGGCTTATGGAGGAAGAATTCTGTTCCACTTCCCCATGGAGATAAGAGGAAATAAACAAGAACAAGAACTAGAAAGAAAATAGCAGAAAACCCAGAGGGGTGTGTGTATATATATGCTTGTACATGCATGTGCAGTGTGACCTAAGTGTAAGTAGAAGTAGCAAGACGTACCTGAAATCTTGCATGTTTATGAGACAGAAAAAAGGACACCAGCAATCCTACCATCATGTAAAACAATTACAGAATTTCGTTTTACACTCACTTGGCAGGACGGTAGTACCTCCCTGGGTGGTTGCTGTCTATCAACCTACTGCATGTAATATACAGTGGAACCTCAAATATCGAATTTAATGCGTTCCAGGAACTAGTTCTAAATTCGAAAAGTCTGAAAATCGAAGCAATATTTCCCATAAGAAATAATGGAATACAATTAATCCGTTTATTGAAGACTGGTGATGGCATCTGGAAGATAGGGAGGAGGAGAGAGAGAGTTGGGGTTAGTGTTTGGAAGGAGAATCCCCTTCCATGAGGACTTCAGGTAAAGCCCTATCTGGGGTTACTTCCCTTCTCTGTCTTTTAATGCCACTAGGACCAGCTTGAGAGTCACTGGACCCCTGTCTCACAAAATAACTGTCAACAGTCCTCTGTTTCTGGTCCCTCTTTAACCCTTTGACTGTCGCGGCCGTACACATACGCCTTACGAGGTACCGTGTTTGACGTATATATACTCATACATTCTAGCGGCTTCAAATCTAGCAGGAGAAAGCTGGTAGGCCCACATGTGAGAGAAGGGTCTGTGTGATCAGTGTGCACCATATAAAAAAAATCCTGGAGCACGCAGTGCATAATGAGAAAAAAAAATTCTGACCGTTTTTTTTAACCCTTTCAGGGTCCGTCCCGTAGATCAACGGCTTTACGTTGAGTGTCCAAACCGTAGATCTATGCCAAAATTCTAGCGCCGTCAAATTTAGCGTGAAAACGCTCATAGGCCTACATGTGAGAGAACGGGTCTGCGTGGTGGGTGTGCGCCATAAAAAAAAAAATCTAGGCGCCCGCATAGCATTGTGGGAACGCCGGCTCAGTTACCCTTGTTCACCATGCCTCGTCGCAAGTCAGCTCTCACTCCCCAGAAAATTGGGACTCTCCTCTTCCCTATCTGATAGTTTCTGACACTGATGGAAGTGGAAATGAAGACGAATTCTACGGCTTTGATCAGTTAGTGACCGAAAAGAATGACCAGGATATCGACAATAGTGCAGAAAACCCTGACGATCCTCAACCTTCTACCTCTGGTGTGGGCACTCGTGACTCACGGTCGGTTGTTCCTCATCGCAAGAGAAAACTAATATTTTCGCGTGGCCAGGCCTCTGACTTCAGTAATGATGATGATAGTGACGTGGACTGTGATTTTATTGCGCTCGACAATCAATCGAGTAGTGATAGTGAGGAATCATATTCACCAGTGAAGCGTCGGTATGTTCGCCGCCGCATGCGCTCAGGTTGTGTACCCTATGCTGTGCCCAGGGGACGGAGTACATCCCGGAGTACATCCCGTGGCCCAACACCAGTTTTAGGTAGTGATAGTGAGGATGATGTGGCTACACTTGGCATGTATAGACCACAGGCATCAGTGGATGGTGTAAGTGGTGATGGTAGTGGCACCGCCATGCATGACTCACGAGGCCACGCTGGGACCCACGCTGCTGACTCGTCAGTTCAAGGACAAAGCGGAGCGCCAGCCACCAGCCCACCACAACACACACCCCCGCACAACCAGCCTATGATGTCCAGTATCCACCAGCAAACCGTATGTGGGATTGGCAGCAAAATCCCAATTTTGTTCCCAAGCCTCACCACTTTGATGATTCTCAAAGTGGAATTCTACCTACTTGTCCCCTTGGAACACCACGGCCAATGAACTGGAATTCTTTGAATTATTCTTTGACCAGCCATTGATGGAAATTATTGTCAGGGAAAGTAATAAGTATTTTTGAGTACACCATGGCAAATACGATCTTATCACCACAGTCAAGACTACACAGGTGGAAAGAGACGACTGTTGCAGAAATGTATTTGCTTTTTGCAACAATAATGCTTATGCCTCATGTCTATAAGCATAATATAAAAGCATACTGGTCCACAGATCGGCTAATTTCTACCCCGGTCTTCAGTGAATCATACCAGTGAACAGGTTTATCTTACTCTTACGTATGTTGCACTTCTCTGACAAAACCAGGCCTGACAGAAGTGACAGGTTATACAAGATTAGAAATGTTTTCATGTATCTCAACAAAAGTTCAGCATAATACTTTTATCCATTCAAGAATCTTGTAATTGACGAGTCTTTGATTTGTTCAAAGGTAGACTGTCATTCAAGCAGTATATACCGAGCAAGAGGAAACGCTTTGGTATAAAACTGTTTGTACTCTGTGATTGTGACAGTGGCCTGGTGTTGGATATTGTTGTATACACGGGTAGTAAAACATGAAAGATACCAAGATGTTATTGGGTATCTCAGGTGACGTAGTGAGAAACATGATGGCACCTTATCTTGGTAAGGGGCATAACATTAATATACCGATAACTGGTATACAAGCCCATTACTCAGTGATTTCATGCGAGTGAACAAGACAGATGTGTGTGGCACAGTGCGTTCTAATCGTAAACATATGCCCAGGCTCAACGCAGGTGCTCGTGGTGATGACGTGCAGGTGTTTGACTGCCCAATGACATCATGGCATTACGGTGGCATGACAAACGAGATGTCACATTGTTGACAACCATTCACCGTAATGAAATGCAAGACCGTGGCAAAGTTGATCGAGTGACTAATGAACGTATTCGAAAACCAGTGTCAGTGATTGATTATACACAAAACATGCGCTTGGTTGACAAGTGTGACATGCAGATTGGTTTTGTTGAATGTGTTCGTAAGAGTTACAAGTGGTACATGAAACTTTTCTTCCATCTCATGGACATTTCAATGCTCAATGCATATAATATGTACCAAATAAAGACTGGCAACAGACCACCGTATGGTGAATTTTGTCTGTTGTCAGACAACTCATAATGAAGTACCAGGTAACAACACCTGCTATACAACATGGTCCTCGAATTCCTCAGGATATACCCAAGCGTTTGAGGAGAGAAGGTGATCATTTCATAATACAGCTTCCTTCAACTCAGAAGAAATTTGCTCAGAAGAGACGCATTGTCTGTGCACAAACAAAACGACGGCAACAAAGACACAAAGACACTCGGTTTATGTGTGAGGAATGTAAGGTGCCTCTGTGCATGGTGCCTTGTTTCATAGGAGTTTCCACAAGCTCCAGCAGTTTTTTAAAACCATGTCCAGTGATTGTAAATATGTAAATATATGATAGAACATTAGTATTATACAATATTTGTGCATGTTTATTGTAATAAACAACAGTGGTAAACAATAATATGATAATAACTTTAGTGCGGTTGTGTTCAATACAGTGAGTTTATATATATACATTATATACAGTATTGGTCTCTCAGGCCCCAAATGTTAGTAGGAATAGAAAAAAATTGGAAAAGGAAAGAAAAAACAACTAAAACCACAAAATAATGTAATGCGCGTATGTGAAATTCGTCGATGTTGCCGCAACCACATCATTTTTGACAAACTTCTTGGCACTGTATCTCAGTAAGTACTGATCAGATTTTTTTTTTTGTCTTATTACCTTCACAAAAATATGCTCTTTAATTCTGTAAGAAAAAATAATTTTTTTTTTTTTCAAAATTTCTTGGACACTTCAGATTTTGGCCTTGGACCCTGAAAGGGTTAATTAAAATGCCGACTTTGTGGTCTATTTTCGTATAGTATTTATGGGTGTATTCTCGTTTTCTTGGTCTCATTTGATAGAATGGAAAATATATTATAGAAATAGAGGTGATTTTGATTGATTTTACTATAAAAAGAACCTGGAAATGGAGCACAAAGTACGGGTGGTACTTCTCCACAAATATTTGAACATCATTCCACTTGGCACAAATCTCCTTAATCTTTGAAGAAGGCACCTAATCCACTCTATCTTCCTCCTCCTCTGAAGCAAGGTCCTCAGCTGTGGTCTGATACTGCTCCAGATGAAGCTCTTGCAGCTCTTCAGTGGTTACCTGTGGTCCTCCACCAACTCTTCCACATCCTCACCACTCACCTCCAGCCCCAGGGTGTTCCACAATGCCACAATAGAGTCCACAACAGGCAGAGGGTCAGCTGGGTCAGGGACAGGGTCAGGGTCAGCCTCAAACCATTCAAAATCCCTCTTTTGGACACAATCTGGCCACAATTGTCTCCAAGCAGAGTTCAAAGTCCTGGAAGTCACTCCCTCCCAAGCCTTACCTATAAGGCTTATGGAGTTGTAGATGTTGAAGTGATTCCTCCAGAACTCTCTTAGGGTCAACTTGGTGTCTGTGGTCACTTCAAAGCACTTTTCAAACACTGGTTTTGTGCAGAGATTTTTGAAGTTAGAAATGACCTGCTGGTCCATGGGCTGGAGGAGAGAAGTGGTGCTAGGAGGAAAGAACTTCACTTTTATAAAACTCAAGTCCCTAGACAAGAGGTCTAATAAGTTTGGAGGATGAGCAGGAGCATTGTCCATTAACAGGAGGCACTTGAGTGGCAATTTCTTTTCCAGGAGGTATTTTTTCACACTGGGGCCAAACACTTCACAGACCCACTCTTTGAAAATTTGTCTCGTGACCCATGCCTTATGATTAGCTTTCCACAAGACACATAACTTGGTCTTAAAGACATTGTTTTTCTTAAACATTCTGGGATTTTCTGAATGATACACAAGTAAAGGCTTCACTTTAAAATCACCACTAGCAATAGCACAAAACAAAAGAGTAAGCCTGTCTTTCATAGGCTTGTGTCTTGGCAGTGCCTTTTCCTCCTGTGTGATGTAGGTCTTGTTTGGCATTTTCTTCCACCCTGACACAGCTACTGCAAGCCGTGTTGGCAACCTGTACACTGACAATGTTACAGCCCATTTTAGGAAAGTCTTAGAGGAACAAGAGGTACAGATCTCTATAGACAGATATGTTGTGCGACAGAGGAACAGTGACTCTCAAGCTGGTCCTAGCAGCATTAAAAGAAGAAGGGAAGTAACCCCGGGAAAGGACTTGACACCTCAAGTACTAATGGAAGGGGATTCCCCTTCTAAACACTAACACCATTCACACTCTCCCCTCCTCCCATCCTATCAATCATCACCAGATCTTCAATAAAGGTAAGTGTCATGTAATTGTACATGTCATATATATATATATATATATATATATATATATATATATATATAATATATATATATATATATATTATATATATATATATATATATAATATATATTTTATATAATATTATATATAATATATATATATAATATATATATATAATATATATATATAATTATATATAATATATATGGATAATATATATGGATAATATATATATATAATATATATATATAATATATATATATAAATATAATATATATAAATATATATATATAATATATATATAATATATATATAAAATATATATATATAATATATATATAATATATATGGTGACGTGTACTTAGAGTGGTGACGTGTACTTCAGTGGTGACGTGTACTTGAGTGGTGACGTGTACTTAGCTCTGTGAAGACCTGTTTGTGTGCTCTCTGTGAATCTGTACCAGGATGCCCTCTCTTGAGCAACTTTACCAGCAGCTGAGAGAAGAGCTCAGAGTTGCTAAGATGGAGATACGGCGATTAACGGAGGAGAACAAGAGGATTCGTAGTAATCCTTCTTTTTGTGAGCCCCCCGGTTAAGAGGGGAGCTTGGTCAGTGGCCGGGCAACATGGAACCAAGCTGAAGATCAAGAAAACGGTTGGAGAGGCAGAAACAACGAGAAACCAGAAGACTACCGTGGAAACTTCCAACTCATCTCGGTGCTACCTGACGAATGTGAGTTTTTCTACTGGGAATGCCACAACGAGCACCAAAGAAGCATTGGGCAGACGTGAGTAAGACATCCCTAGAAACCCCAACGAAGACCATCGAGAACGTCTTGACGAATTCTACAAGTGGTGTAATGCTCCCGGGTGAATGTGAGTCGACTCTCGGAGCATCACGACGGACGACGCCAAGGAAGGTAAAAACATTTTTTGTTGTTGGGGATAGCCAGATTAGGTACATGGATAGGGCATTCTGCTTGAAGGATAGGAGTAGGAGGCAGAGAGTGTGTTTTCCTGGGGCGGGGATAAAGGGAAATATTGTTAGCCGTCTGGATGACATCATGAGAGGTAAATGGGAGCAATCCTATTATCTGTCTCAGTGCTGGAGGCAACGATTGTTGGCAGACGTAGGAGTGAGGACCTGATTACAGGTATAGGTCAGCAATAGAGAAAATTAGGAGGAAGGGTGGGAAACCTGTCATATGTGGCATTTTGCCAAGGAGAGGATTGGAAATGAATGGTTGTCCAGAGCAATTGGTGTCAATTGCTGGCTAGACAAATTACTGTAAGGAAAAAGCGGGAACATTCATTGACAACTGGGACCTCTTCTATGGCAGAAATGACATGTATGCCAGGGATGGGGGGTTCACTTATCTAGGGTGGGGTGGGAGCACTGGCCAACGCAGTTGAGGGAGCTGTTAGGTCTTAAAAATAGGAATAGTTAGTGGTATGGGTTTTGGCGGGAAAACTGTGAAGTCTCCCCGGTAGTAACATGAGTACTAGGAGAACTATAATAGGCAAAATGAGGTGGATATTGGAAAGCCCGTGGCACTAATTGACAAGGACAGTAATAGGTTTAGTGGAATAATAGAAAGGAGCAGGAAGGGTAAAGAGAGAGGAGGGTCATTAATTAACCCTTTGAGGGTCGACAGGCCCTCTCCGAAACTCGTTCTCAGGGTCGGCCAAATTTCAAAAAAAAAAAATTTATTTTTCTTATGAAAAAATAGAGTTATTTTTCTAAACATTATAGAATTATACAAAAAAAATTTTTACCATCAATAACTTACGGAGATATGGATGCATGAAGTTTGCAGAAAATGAGCCGCGTATGGCAACAGCGGCGACTGCTGCTCACCCGGTAAACTTTAGTTTACTTTGTAATTGAAGGATTGTTGTTTTTTTTCATATTTTATTTTTTCACGATAACTTATGTGGCCTATGAGACAAAAGTAAGGTGCAATGTACATATATAAACTCGTTGTATACAACACAATAAGCACAGACACAACATAATTATCAATATATTTGTTAACAAAACTTGTTTACAAAAACAACACTACAAAACATTGTTTATTTTATTGTTCTATAAATATATATACCAAGTATACAGTCACGTGAACATATTCCTATTAGTTTCTGCAGCTTGTGGACTCTGAAACATGGTGTCAACACAATAGGTGTTTTATCTTCTCCCTCATCTACTCTTTCAATCTGTCTCTCTCTTCTATCTGTCCTGTCTATCTCGTCTCTACAAGGAACACATAAATACAAGTATACATAGTATAAATTACCTAGGATAACCCAAGAAACCAGACACAGTGCTGTACTCTGCTTGAAGATGTGAGTAAAAGGGGATGATGCAGTCTTGTGGCTCTCTGAGACAGAGAGCTAGATGGATAGACAGGGAGCTTGACAGACAGGCAAATAGACAGACGAAATGTTATTTATACCAGCAAAACAAAGGGAGGGGCGATGTTCATCTAATCTTTTGGCATCAGCTCTACCCTCATTTACCCTCATCAAACGTCAGCACTTATCAGATGTTATCTCCCCTATCTTGTTACTGTCATGGGTGAACATTTATTATTACATATTATTATTTATTACCTATTATTATTTATTATGTATTATTATTATTATGTATTATTATTATTATGTATTATTATTATTATGTATTATTATTATGTATTATTGTTATCATTAGTATTCTTCTTCTTCCTCCTCCTCCTCCTCCTCTTCCTCCTCATCCTCTCTTCCTCCTCCTCTTCTTCCTCCTCCTCCTCCTCCTCCTCCTCTTGCCTCCTCCTCCTCTTGCCTCCTCCTCCTCTTGCCTCCTCCTCCTCTGCCTCCTCCTCCTCTGCCTCCTCCTCCTCCTCCATTCTTGGAACAAGTTTGAAGAGCTTGTAGTTCATAATCACTATCATTATCATCACCAATGCTCACATCTGAGTCTGGGATTTTGGAAAATAGGAGTTTCCTCTTTTGATTCTGGTACAACTGAACGTGAACAGATGGCCCAGCACCAGAGGTGGAAGGCTGTGGGTTGTCTGGGTTTTCCTCACTATTACCCATATTATGGTCATTAGTTTCGGTCAAAACCTCACCAGAACCTTGAAACTCATCTTCACTGTCACTTCCATCTGTATTAGAACTGTCACTGGGGGAACAAAAGTGTCCCAATTCGCCGAGGAGTGAGGAACTTCTTACCGCAGGGCACGGTGGAAATTGTGTACTATGATGGCATTCCCACAATGCACCACTGGGTCCCAGATTTTTTTCCTACTGTGCACACCCACCACACAGACCCATTCTCTCACATCTAGGCTTATCAGCCTTTTCCTGCGAGATTTGAGGCCGCTAGAATTTATGCGTACTAGTACGTCAAAAACCCCTATGCGTAAGACGTACTAGTACGACCAAAACCCTCAAAGGGTTAAAAATTTATTACACAAATAGTCGCAGTGCTAGGAATAAGATGGACGAGTTGAGACTAGTTGCTAGTGCAGGTAACATAGATGTATTTGCCATTACTGAGACGTGGTTTAATTCAAAAAGTCGGGACATGCCTGCAGAATGTCACATTCAGGGTTTTAAATTGTTCCAAGTAGATAGAAGTATCGGGAAGGGGGGTGGGGTGGTATTGTATGTCCGAGATCGCTTGAACTGTTGCATAAAAACGGGTATTAAGTCTGAAGTAACACATACAGAGTCTGTTTGGATAGAATTTTCAGAGGGGCATGAAAAATTAATGTTAGGTGTGATATACCGTTCCCCAAATTTAGATAGGGACCAGGGGAGACTACTATGGGAGGAAATTGTTAGGGCCACAAGGCACGATAATGTAGTAATTCTAGGAGACTTTAACTTTAGTCATATTGATTGGAATTTCTTGACTGGGAATTTAGAATCATACGATTTCTTAGAAGTAGTTTCAGGATTTTTTTTTGAAGCAGTTTGTGACAGAACCTACAAGGGGAAATAACCTGCTTGACTTAGTTCTGGCAAACAATGAATCCCTTGTTAATAATTTAGAAGTTTCAGAGGAACTGGGTGCTAGTGACCACAAATCAATTACATTTAGAATTGAATGGAAGTATGATAGTAGGGATAACTCAGTAAGAAGTCCCAGATTTTCGCTTAGCAGATTACGATGGGCTTAGAGAACACTTATCATCTGTTGACTGGGGGTAACGAAGAGAGCTATCATATGACAGTTTTCTGAACACAATACATGCTGCTCAAAGAACGTTTATCCCTTATAAGGAAATTAGATCAAATAGAAATGACCCAAAATGGATGAATAATAGGCTGAAATATCTACTAGGGCATAAGAAAGGAATTTATAGGCGTATCAAAAGAGGCGAGGGTCATCTTATGAATCAGTATATTGACATTAAGAGGGACATTAAAAATGGGGATAAGAAAAGCTAAAAGGGACATGAAATTAAAGTTGCTAGGGATTCTAAAACTAATCCAAAAGTTTTTTCCAGGTTTATATAGAAAAAAAAGGTCAGAGATAAGATAGGTCCCCTTAAAAATAACAAATGGGAATTTACTGACAAAGAGAAGGGAAATGGGTTTCGTTTTTTTTAAAAAATTTTATTTTCTCTGGGTTTTTACCCCAGGAAGAAACAAATTAATACCCCAGAAATTAATTTTTTTTTTGGGGGATCAGGGGAAATAAAAAATTTTTGTAACTTTCACAGTCACTAGTAAATTTGGTTGTGAACCCAGATAGCCCGCTGAAGCAAAAATAAGCCCCACCGGGCCCCTGATGAGGTTTTTAAAGGGGTTTTTTAAGGGAAATTTGCAAAATGGAAGTCTGGGGAACTTTAAACTAATTTTTAATTTACTCTTCAAAAGGGGTTTTGTTCTGTTATGGGGAAAGAGGGCTAATGTAATTCCTTTTTTTTTAAAAACGGGGGGAAAGTCGTTACCGTAAAAATTTACCCCCCCAATAAGCCTGACCCCCAATTGGGGGCCCAATTTTGTTTAGAGTCAATTATAGCTGAGATTATAAAAAGCCATCTCGATAGATATGTTGTTTTAAGGGTTACTCAGTGGTTCACAAGGGGCCCGGCCCTTGTTTTAATAATTTATTAACTTTCTTCGTAAAGCTTTTGGGGGCTGTTGCCCCGATAAATTTTTTAATATTGTTTACTTAGTTTTTTAGAAAGGCATTTGATTGAGTTCCGCCCCAAAGACTTTTGGAAAAAAGTAGCAGTTTCTTGGAATTGGGGGAAGGGTGCTTTTCGTTTTTTCAAAGGTCGGGCCCTCACAACGGAACAGAGGTGTCCAAAAAGGGGGTTTTTAAATCGAGTGGGGGTTTCGTAAAAAGGGCGTTCCCGGGGTTGGGTTTTGGGGCCCGTTTTTGGTTTACTTTTTATAAAAAATGATCTTGATAAAGGAATTGCTAGGATTGAGCAAATTCGCCGACGCACAAAGATAGGTAGGATAATTGATTAAAACGTGATGTTGGGGAAACTTCAGGGGGATTTAGAAAAAATCTCCCTTTTGGGGTAAAGAAAAGTGGAAGAGCGTTAAATGTGGGTTTAAATGCAAGGTTCTAAAGCGGGAGTGTCTTTCCCCTAGCACTTAAAATTTAAATAATGTAAAACTTACCCATCAGATTGGGGAAAAGGGACTTGGGGGTTATGGAAAAGCAGAACCTTAAACCAAAACACCCAATCCCTTTTGGCGTACGTAATAAGGAAAAATAGTTTACGGGGATTTATATAAAGAAGTGTAAGCAAAAAAAGTCCAGGGTCATACTGCAGCTTTATACTCATTAGTAAGGCTCACTGATTATGCAGCTAAATTTGGTCTCCATTTTTACAGAATGGACAAAAATTCGTTAGAAAAACTTTTCAGCGTAGGATTTTAAAAAATTACATAGCATTGAATTTTCCCTTATGAAGAAAGTTTGAAGCTTTAACCCCTTTTGGGGGTGCCCGGGGCCCTCTCCAAAAACTCGTTCTCAGGGTCGGCCAAATTTCAAAAAAAAAAAAAAATTATTTTTTCTTATAAAAAAAATATTTTTTTTTTTTTTAAACATTATAGGTTAAAAAAAAAATTTACCATCAATACTTACGGAGTATGGTTTGCATAAATTTTTGCAAAAAAATGAGCGCTTTTTGGCAACAGCGGGGGGCTGCCCCCCAAACCCCCGGGGAAAAAAACTTTGTTTTACTTTTTATTTAAAGGGGTTTGTTTTTTTTTTTCACTTTTTTTATTTTTTCACAAAAATTTATGGGGGCCTATGAGCCCAAAGAAAGGGTTTGAAATGTACATATTTTAAAACTCTTTTGTAAAAAACACATAAGCACACAAACTTTAATTATCAATATATTGTTTACAAAAATTGTTTAAAAAACAAACAATACAAAACATTGTTTTTTAAAATTTTTGGGGTTTTCCTTATAATATATATAAAAATTACAGTCACTGAACATTTTCCTTTGTTCCCCTTTGGGGAAATCTGAAAAAAAGGTTAAAACAATGGTGTTTTATCTTTCCCTCATTCTATCTCTTTCAATCTGTCTCTTTTTCTTTCGGGTCTGTCTATTCTGTCTCACGGGGTAACAAAAAATACAAGTTTTACTTTGTTTTTAAAATTCCCTTAGGTTTAACCAAAAAAATCCCCCCCCCAAAGTTCCCTAAAATCTGCTTGAAGATGTGAGAAAAAAGTGATGACACGTTTTTGTGGCTCTCTGGGGACAGAGAGTAGACGGAAGACAGATAGACAGGGAGTTTGACAGACAGACAAATAGACGGGACAGAAATGTTAGGTACCAGTCCCAGTGTACTAGTGTTCCCCCTCCCCTCCTCTTTTCCTCTTCCTCCTCTTCCCCTACTTTTCCCTCCTTTTCCCCATATTTCTTCCTTTTCTTTTCCCTCTTCCTCCTCTTCCTCTTCCCTCCTACTCTTCCTCTTCCTCCCCCTCTTTTTCCTCCTCCTCTCTTCCTTTCCCTTTCCTACTTTTTCCCCCTCCTCCTTTTTTCCCTTTTCCCCCCCTAATCTTCCCCCTATATTCCTTTCCTCCTCCTTTCCTCTTTTTCCCTTTTCCCTTCCTACCCCTTCCTTTTCCCTCCTCCCCCTTTTCCTCCTCCCCCCTCTTCTTCCTCTTCCCCCCTACTCTTCCTCCTTCTCCTTCTTCTCCTCGTCCATAGTTTTAAATTTAAAAGGGAGTCGGCAGCTTTTAAAAGTGAATATTGGCCTTTTCTCTTTCCCCCCCGGCCTGTCAAAACAATGGGGTGGTTTGTTGCTTCCCCTCCCCCATTCTATCTAATTTCTTTCCCCCATTCTATCTGTTTTGTCTATCTCGTCTCACGGGTTACACTAAATAAAAGTTTACTAGTAAAAAATTCCCTTTAGGTTTAACCCAAAAAAAACCCCGGGCCAAAGTGCATCTCTGCTTGAAGATGTGGTAAAAGTGAGGGACGCAGTCTTGGGGCTCTCGAGACAGAGAGCTAGAGGGATAGCGGGGGAGCTTGCGACAGGAAAAATAGACAGCCCAGAAATTTTAAAGTTTACCAGCAAAAAAAAGGGAGGGCAATTTTCACCCTCATTTTTTGGGCCCATCAGCTTACCCTCATTTCCCCTCATCAAACGTCGGGCACTTATCAGAGGGTTATCCCCCTTTACCCTTGTTACTTTTCATGGGTGAACTTTTTAATTTTTTAACATATTATTATTATTCCCTATTTTTTATTTTATGTTTTTTATTATTTTTGTATTTTATTATTATGTTTTATTATTTTTATTTTTTTAAAATTATGTATTTTTTTTTCATTACGTATTCTTCTTCTTCCCCCTCCTTTTTCCTCCCCCCTTCCCCCTTTTTCCCCCTCCTCCCCCTTCTTCCTCCTTCCCCCTTTTTCTTCTTCTCCTCCTCCTCCTCCTCTGCCTCCTCCCCCTTCTTCCCTCCTCCTCCTTTTGTCCTCCTCCTCTTGCCTCCTTCCTCGGGCCTCCCCCTCCTCTGCCTCCTCCCCCTCCCCTCCATTTTGGAAAAGTTTGAAGAGTTTTGTAGTTCATAACCCACTATCATTTCATCACCAATGCTAACATCTGAGTTTTGGGATTTTGGAAAATAGGGGGTTTCCTTTTTGATTCTGGTAAAACTGAACGTAAACAAGATGGCCAAGCCAGGGGTTTGGAAGGCTGTGGGTTGTCGGGGTTTTTCCCCCAACTTTTTCCCATATTAGGGGTCTTTGTTTCGGCAAAACCTCCAAAACCCCCTTAAAAACTCTTCTTCACGTAAATCCCATCTGTATTAGAACTGTCACTGGGGAACAAAAGTGCCCCAATTCGCCGAGGATTGTGGGAATTCTTCCCGCAGGGCACGGGGGAAAATTTGGGTTTTTATATGGGGGGGAATTCCCCAATCCCACCACTGGGCCCCAGATTTTTTTTTCTACTGGCACACCCCCCAAACACAGCCCCTTTTCTTCAAAAACCTGGTTATCAGCCTTTTCCTGCGGGGGATTTGAGGCCGCTAGAATTTTATGGAATAGAAAGTAAAAAAAACCCCCTACGCGTAAAAACGTACTAGTAGACCAAAACCCCCAAAGGGTTAAGTTCCCATTCATTGTTAAAACGAAGAATGAGGGGAAAAACCTGATCGAAGTGTATAAGTGGAAAAATGGTATTAATAAGGGGTTTATTAAAAAAGGTTCTTAAGGAAAATCTCCCCAAGAGAGAACCGCATTTTAATGGATTTAAATTAGATAAAGTTTAGATTTAGGAAAAGGGCATAGGAAAGTATTTTGGGTTTTGGAAAAAGGGTAGTTGATGAGTTTGGGAAAAGTCTACCTAGTTGGGGGGTTTTTGAGGCTTGGACTTTGGGTAGTTTTAAATTTAGGTTGGATAAGGGACCCCCCCTTGGGGGTGGGAGGGGTTGGAAATTTGGGGTTTTGGGGGACTTGCACATCGGAAAATTGTTTCTTGGGGGGCATTGAAAAGGGTTGGGGGAAATGTTTTGTTAGTGGGGTTGGGAAATTTTTAAAGGACCCCGCCCATTTTGGGCCCAAAAGGCCGGGTGCAGTGTTTTCCCCATTTCTTTTGTTCTTTATGTTCTTTATAATATATATATATAAAAATATACAAAAATATTTTTATATAAATATTTTTTTAATATATTAAATATATATTTTAAAAAATATATATATATATATATATATTATATATTTATTATATATATATATATATATTATATATATATATATTTTATATATATATATATATCTCCATGGGGAGAAGTGGAAAAAGGGAAATTCCCCCCCCCCCGTAAAAGGGCCCTGTGTGTTGTAAAAGGCGACTAAAAAGCCGGGGGCAAGGGGGTAGTAACCTTTTTCTCCTGTATATATTATAAATGCAAAAGGAGAAACTTTCGTTTTTCCTTTTGGGGCCCCCCCGCCTTGGTGGGGTACGGCCGGGGGGTGTTGAAAAAAAGAAATTAAGAAAAAAAAAAAGATATATACAGTGGTCCTCAAAAAACGTCCCCAAAACCCTTCCTGGGGAAATAGGAAATATTATCGAAAAAGACGATTTTCGAATCAATTTTCCCCATTAAAAAAATAAAGTAAAAACCCTTTTTTTTCGTTCCAGACACCCCGAAGTATCAACAAAAAATTTTTTTTTTTACCTAAAAGATAGGTTTAATGCCCAAAAGAATGAAAAATTCAAAAATGACAGTTACCCTTTTTTGAAGGTTTGGAGAAAGGGCCCGGGGGGGGAGAAAAGGGGAAAAGAGGGTTATTTGGAAGGGGGAAATCCCCCCCCCATAAGGATCTAGGGCACTAATAAAAAAGTAAAAAATGAACATACCTGCCTATATAGGGCCAAAAAGGCCCCGCTTTCTTTATTTCCCCCTTTCTTTGTTCTTATGAGTAAGAGGGGTTGGGATTTGGTGGGACTTGCCCCAAAAAAAAGGGTTATTTCTTGGGTAGCAAATTTAAAATTGGGTTGGGCCCAAAAGTTTTGTTTGTGGGGAAAAGAATTTAAAGGACCTGCCTAGTAAGGGCCAGCAGGCCTGTTGCAGTGTTCCCCCTTTCTTATGTTTTTGGTTAAAAGGGGTAGTTGATGAGTGGAACGGTCTGCCTAGTAGGGTGATCGAAGATTAAAAAAATTGGGTAAATTTTTAAAATTTTGGTTGGAAAAAAATACAAGAGTGGAGGGGTTGGATTTGGGGTCGGGACTTGCACCTGAGTTATTGCTTGGGTAGAATTTTTTCTGTTTTTTTGGGTTTTAATTTTTGAAGGACCCGGGCCTTTGTATGGGCCAAATAGGCCTGTTCCAGGGTTCCTACTTTCTTAAGTTTTATTTAAAAAATCACATTACCAGTAGGGTGATCCCAGGCCCAGGACCCTTTGGGGAAACTTTAAGAAAAGGGTTGGACAAATTTACGAGTTGGGGGAGCTAGTTTGATTTGTTTTCATTGGGTACGGGAAAAAAAATTCTTTGGGGGCCCGGGTGGAGGGCATTTTTATTAAAGGGTCTGCCCTTTTTTTGGGGCCCGTTTACCGCGTGGTTTTTCCCTTGTTAGTTTTTATTTGGGTATTTTTGTGTGAAGGAGGGGGGTGGCCCAAATTTATTGTTGGAGAATTTTACAAAAACCCAAATCTATGGCTTTTTATCTATCACAATTCAAAATAAAAAATGACATAAATTTAAAAAATATTAAAAAACATAGGAAAAATGGAAAATACTCTAGATGAATAAAAAAAAGTCTTTTTTTATGTCACCGGGGGTGTTTGTGTTGTGTTTTTGTTGGGGTTTTAAGGGCCACTGAGTGTAAAACCGTCCATAATGGTGGTGAAGAAACAGCTAAATCGGGGGGTGGTTTTTGTAAGGCCCCCTATAACCCCAACAACATTGGGGAGTTTGGGAGAATCGCTGAAATCTCTAAAGAAGGAACCCCTCTAACCCCCCATCAATACTACCTTTTTTCCACCTTTATACCCCCAAAGAAAGCTTCTAGTGCCAAAACCAGATGGTGGGGGTAGAGTGGAAGCAGTTGAGATGTGGTTGTTTAACATAACATAAAAAAGGGGAAAACTGCGCAGGGGCCCGTTGGCCCCCCCTTGGCAGGGCCTTTCCAAATTTATCTCACTAACGAAAAAATTTTCCCCCAACCCCGTCCTTAATGCCTTTCGCAAGAAATAAGCTTTTGCAAGTCCCAAATGGTAGATAGGTTATCAGAGCTTATTTTTGGGGGAGCAATTTGGGCTGGGTTTGGGGGCAAAAGTTTTTAGTGGGATGAATTTTTTAAAGGAAACCCGCCAAGCAAGGGCAAAAAGGGGCCCGCTGCAGTGATCTCCTTTTTTATGTTCATCAACCACTATCACAACTGCCCTTTCCCATTTACCACCCCCATCTTTGTATTTTTTTTTTCAAACTTTTTCATAAATTATGTGTTTCTCACATTCTTTCAAAAAAGGGGTGGCACTAGAAACTTTATTTTTGAAAAAACCCCCCCCCTTGGGGAGCTTATTTAGCACTTTCAAACACTAAATTTTAAAGGAATATTTATTGAAAAAATTTCGTAGAAGCAAAGTGAGGGGGCCGTTTTACTCCCCTGGTAAAAAAGGCCAATGGCTGGGAAAAGGGGAAAAGGGGGAAAAGGCCCGGGGGGAAGGCGTGGTATGCGTCCGGGACGAAGGACTTTAGGATTTTAGCGAGTTTCTGGGCCCTTTGGCGAGCCAATATTTTGACGGAAAAAAAAGTTTTTTTTTTTGAAATGGAGCTTTTTGGGGCCGGGAAAGATTATTTAGGGGGCCACTGTAAAATATATAATTTTAAATATTTATATTTTATATAAAATTTTAAAATTTTTCAACAAGTCAGCCGTTTTTCCCCCAAAAATATTATACCCCGGGGGAAGGGGGAATAAGAATCTTTTCCCTAAGCCATGCGTGTTGTAAAAATCAACTAAAAGCTGGGAACAATGGGCTAATAACCCCTTTTCCTGTATAATTACTTAAAAAAAAAAAAAAGAAGAAAAAATTGGGCAAAGTGGGAAGTCCCGAAAAGTGCGTGGATGTTCTCCCCCGGGGTGATTAAAAAAGAGTGATTTTTGGATGTTAGAATGAGAAAAAGCCGCATGTCCCGGCTTTAAGTGAAACCCAAAAATTTAAAGGGGGGCGGGAGAGGTTTTTAGGGATAGGAAAAAAATGGGGGTTTGGGGCAGGGGTTTCCCAAAAAGATTTGAGCTAAAAAGGAGTAGCAAAAAATGTTGAAAGGGTAAGTTTTGGCAGGGAAAAAAGGGGACTATAAATGTATTAATTCAAAAGGGTTTTGTGGGTAAAATAAAGGTTGGGTGTGAAAAATTTGGGGTTTCAGTAAGTTTTATATCTTTTGGGGGAAAAACAGAAGTGGAAGAGGAGGAAAAGAGAGATTTTGGGGAAAAGTTTAGTGAATGCGTGGGGGGTTTGAAACCTTTTGGGAGTTAAAGGGGGGTTTTAGGAAATTTTAATGTTAAAGTGGGCAAAATGTTTGGGGGGGGTAGTAGGTAAATTTGGGGGTGGAGGGGGAAAAGGGAAAAAGGGGAGCCCTTTTAAATTTGCTATGTGTTAAAAAAGAGGTTTGGTAATTTAAGGGAAAACATTTTTAGAAAAAAGGGATAAATAAATATACAAGGGATGATATAGAAAATATGAAAAAAAGTTTGTTTGATTATGTAAATGGGGGATAAAAGGTTTTATGGGTAGGCTAGAATGTAACGTTTTTTCAGAGGGGGGAATTTTTATTTCGGGTCATTAAAACCCCTAAAAGGTTCCCAAAAGTATATATACGTTTTTTTCAAATTTTAAAATATGTTTAAAAAAAATAGATCTTTTTTTTTTTTTTACATTTGAAAAGTGTAAAAAAAAACTTTGATCTACTTTTTTTTTGTTATATTTGAAAAAATGTAAAAAAAAAAAAAAGTAGATCATTTTGTTGCACTACCACACATGTGCGTTTTGATCTGCTTTGGGCCGGTTTTAAAGGGGTTTAATTTGTTGTGGGGTTGTTAGGGTAAGGGTAGATGGGAAAGAGGAAGGTGGGGAAAAACAAGTAAAGGGGGAGGGGAAAATGTAAAAATAAGGGGGGGGAGGAAGTTCGGGTTTGGGTTTTAAGCAACCCTTGGCAGAAGATGGGCTGGTGCAAGTTTGAGTAGGGGGGGGGTTGAAGAGGGT
>NC_069404.1:36591517-36601517 GCF_026875155.1 Cherax quadricarinatus
ACAGGGTCCTAATGATCTACTGAAGTTAGCCTCAAAAATACTCCATTTTTCTCTTACAGTAAGAACAAGGGAAGATACTGTAGTCAAATTGGGACAGAAATGGCGACGCTTTTGCCTCTGCCACCATATTATGACCTATTTTATTCATTCTAGAGTATATATCAAGTTTCTGTGCCAATTATATTGTTTATTATGTCATATTAGATGAATTGTGATAGATAAATAAGCCGTACAGTTGATAATAGTGTCATATTCAAGTATTTCTTCTTGTCTCTCCAGAGTGCAGGAATGAATTAATGGCTTTTCAATTAATTTAAATGATGAAAATTAATTTGATATACGAGTAAATTGAGTTACAAGCTAGCTCCTGGAACGGATTAAACTCGTAAGTCAAGGTTCCACTGTATTTGCATTCCTGGAATGACTGTGATGACTATAAGCTTGTCAATAATAATTATTGACTTTCTTTCCATTTTTGACAGTTTCACATAATATCAATAGAAGTATTATGTAAAAATGTTAATTTTATAAGAAGAGTGATCTAAATGTCAATCCTCTAGTATTTATATCAGTGGCAGTTTAAGTAGAGGATCAAAGTAAAATAACAGTGGATAATGATGGCAGTTCTCTGGTGTGTGGATGTTACAGTACCATTAGCAGTGTCAGCCAGAGACTTCTCTAACTACTACAAAAGGATTCAGTGTGAATAAGCTAGAAATAACCTTTTTATATGAATATGTATAAGGTGTGGGAAAAATCAGTGTGAAAACAGGTCTTGTAATTTTCTACAAATTACTTAAACAGTATATTGTCAAACTTAATCATGAGGAATTAGTGTTGTTTAGAACTTATGTTTAGGGCCTATGGATAGTTCAGCAGTCTTCTTTTAATGTTGAATGAAAAACAAATATCAAACAAATAGATTTCAGTAATGGACGTAGAATTGCAGTTCATTTACAAAGTGCACGGTGTTGTTATTAATGATGATAGTGAGATCAGGCTTATTTATTAATTAAATCTTCTGGAGCAAGCCAGCTTTTATTATTATTTATATTCTTTCTTTCAACACATTGGCCGTATCCCACCGAGGTGGGGTGGCCCAAAAGCAAAAACAAAAGTTTCTCCTTTTACATTTAGTAATATATACAGGAGAAGGGGTTACTAGCCCCTTGCTCCCGGCATTTTAGTTACCTCTTACAACACGCATGGCTTATGAAGGAAGAATTCTGTTCCACTTCCCCATGGAGATAAGAGGAAATAAACAAGAACAAGAACTAGAAAGAAAATAGAAGAAAACCCAGAGGGGTGTGTATATATATGCTTGTACATGTATGTACAGTGTGACCTAAGTGTAAGTAGAAGTAGCAAGACTTACCTGAAATCTTGCATGTTTATGAGACAGACAAAAGACACCAGCAATCCTACCATCATGTAAAACAATTACAGGCTTTCGTTTTACACTCACTTGGCAGGACGATAGTACCTCCCTGGGCGGTTGCTGTCTACCAACCTACTACCTAGGATTATTTATATACATGTCATAAATTATCTATAATGTAGCACTTTTCTTTGATGACTTTTATAGTTCTGGTTTTTTATAAAATACCCTTTTTTTTCAGGTACATTTTTAGGGAATAATGAATCTGAACGTAGAGCAATGAAAGCTCAGGAGAGAACAGCCAGCCTGTGGTCATTTGTCAATCGTCCAGAAGTGCTTCCTAAATATCTAAATCCTATGTATGAGCCCAACCAACGAGTTATATGGCCTTCTGTTGCCCCTATGAGTCTAGTAAGTACATACTGTACTAAAGAAATACAGTGGTACCTCGAGTTTCGAACAGCTCTCAACTCAAACAATTATGTAAGTGTTTTTTTGTAAGTGCTTTCGTAAATGTATTTTTGGGAGTCTGAAACAGACTAATCTAATTTACATTATTCCTTATGGGAGCAAATTCGTTCAGTAACGGCACTTGAACAGCCTTCTGGAATGAATTAAGTTCGTAACTCGGGTACCACTATTTTTTTTTTTTTTTATATATTTTTTTTTTTTACCTCATTGGCTGTCTCTTATCAAGGCAGGTGAGCCAAAGACAGAAACATATTCACCATCATTCATTTAATCAGTCTTGCCAGAAGTGTGCTGACATTACATTTCAGATTACCCTCCAACTTCAACAGTCTCGCTCCTACTTCAGGACTCAAGTCTGGCTAACCTTGAAACCCTTCATGAAAGTTAGATAAGCTGTGAGTGGTAAATTTTGGCTTAGATATGAGAGAATATGTCTGTGCTGTGAGTGTGGACAGTATTAAAGAAAATCTTGCCCCAAGTGGTACATGGTGGAAAAAGCAAAACTCTTGACTTGGTGTATGGTTTATAATAGTGACTTTGAGGTATTTTCTAGGATGGTTTTGTTGGTTCTTTCTTGGTACCATTTGATGGAAGACATGCTACTGAAATAGAGATGATTTTGATTGGTTTCAGGATGGGAAGTAATTTGAAATTGGCCATTTGTTTAAGAATAGGTAAGGTGCTCCCTACACCCCCAGTCTGTTTTATGGGTTTTTGATAGGTCTGATAAAATTATTGGGATGCTATAAACCATGACCAGTCCATTCCTGGTTATATTTTGTTATCTGGGAAAGAGTAAATCTTCTATTTTGTGTTATTTTGAATTTAAAATCGAAGGTAAGTGTAATAGAGGAGAGGCCTGGGAATGTGATTAACCCTTTCACTGTCGGTCCCATAATATTACGGCTTTGAAGCCAGTGTCGGTTCCGTAATACTATGCCAAAATTCTAGCAGCTTCCAATCTTGTGGGTGAAAGTTGGTAGGCCTACATATGAGGGAATGGGTCTGAGTGGTCAGTGTGCTCAGTATAAAAAAATCCTGCAGCACGCAGTGCATAATGAGAAAAAAACTGCATCCTTGATTTTGGTTTAAAACAGTGATTTTGCGTGTATTTTCCTATAGTACACCTACCATCCGACTTATGGTCAAGTGCGTCTGGCAGGAGGGCTGGGTGGGTGATGCATACCACTGTACATATTTGCCCACTATCGCGGCAATTTGCCATGTGGGCAGCTTTACTTTGAGTTACCCCCCCTTTTAAAGTGGCTTTCTACTGAAATTAACTGTACTAATGGACAGAAAAATTTCCCCCCAGGGCCCCTAAGAGGAAAGTTGAATCTTGCACTGGGGGGTTGTGGAAAAGGAAGGGGAAAGGGAAAGGCTCTTACTCTGGGGACTATTTGTTTTCACTGTTGCAAAAAAAACCTGTCTGTTTAGATCTTCTCCCTTTTTTCTTTGTTTTCCCGGGTGTGTGTCTTTTCTTTCTTTTCTACCTGTGTGTCTGTCTTTCTGTCTGCTTGTCCCTCTTCTCAGAGAGCCGTTTTATAAACCCAAAAAAGGTATTACACAGGGAAGGGCAGATCGTCACATTTTGTTTCCTTGATCAAAGTAAAAAATGCCCCAAAGCACTTTATACCCTTTTGGGGATTTTTTTTGGGTTTTTTAAAGGTTTTTTAAAATATGTATGTAACTTTACTTATGTGTCCCTGAAAAGAGAGAAAAGATAGACAGGCCCGTTTAACAGATGGAGAGACAGCCAAAGTAAAGTCGGGCCAGGCACCCAACCCCCCGGTGCCAAATACTATTTACACATTTTTCCAGAGTCTTTTCTCTTTATTTAGGGCATAGGTTGTGGGGACATTCTGGCAAGATGACACTACCGTGGTTTTTCCATTCCAATGTGTCGACAGTACTTAAAGATACAGTAAACATACGATGGGTGATGAAAAAAAATGAAAAAATTTACAAAAACAGTTCATTTACCATGTATACATAATATACAGTAAAATAAATGATTAAAAATTATTTATTTTTTTATTATCCCCACTGGGATTCCCCCAAGGCAGGGGCCCCAAAAAAAGGGAAAAAACTTTAAACCATCATTCACCCCAATCACTGTCTTGCCAGAAGGGTGTTTTTACATTTACATTTTTTAAAATCCCAACATTACCCCCCCCTCCTTCAGAGTGCGGGCCCAACTGTACTTCCCATCTCCGGGGACTCAATTTCCGGCCTCCCTTTTCCCCTGAACCCTTCATAAATGTTATTTTTGCCAACCCAAAAAAGCACGTCAAGTTTTAAAAAACCATTTGTCTCCTTTTCATTTCCTATAAAAACAGGGCTCATCCATGCCTGTTTGGAAAAAGTCCAAGCCCCTCCCCACACAAAACCTCCTTTACCCCCTCCCCCCAACCCCTTTCCTAGGGCCGCCCCCTACTCCCCCTTTCCCTTTCCCACTACAGACTGATACACTTTGAAGTCTTTCTTTTTTCGCTACATTCCCCTTTAAAAAATTGTCCAAACCACCTCCCCCCAACCCTTCCCTCAGCCCCCCTGGACAAAAAGTTTTGGTAATCCCGAACCTCCTCCTAATTTCCCAAAAATTCCGAATTTTTTTGCTTATATTCACCCAAAACATTGCCCTCAGACATGAAATCTCCACTGCCCCCCAGCCTTCTCCTCCTGCAACATTCATCACCCCACGCTTCACACCCATAAAAGAGGGGTTGGAAAAAACTATCCCTCTCATACTTTCCCCACTTTGCCCCCAAAGGGGAAAAAGTTCTTTGTTTTCCACAGACCCCCTAAGTGCCCCACTCACTCTTTTTCCCTCATCAATTCTATGATTCACCTCATCTATATGCCCCCATCCGCTGACACGTCCACTCCCAAAATTTTGGGGAATACTTTTCACTCCCCCATACTCCCCTCCCCCCCAATCTGTATTAAATCTTTCATCACCTAATCTTTTTGTTTTCCCTAAAACCCTTATTTTTCCCTTTTATTCCCCTTTTTATTTTTTTTCTTTTGCACCCCCCTCCCAAAAATTCATCCCCCAAAATCTCTGCAACTTCTCTTAAAAAACCCCCCCCCAAGAGCACAGTGTCATCAGCAAAGGGCAGCTGTGACAACCCCCATTTTTGCGTGTGTTTTCTTTTTTTTTTAAATCCACCCCTCTTCCCAAAAACCCTCGCTTTTTACTTCTCTTACAACCCCACCCTATAAATATTTTAAAAAAACCCAGGGTGACATCACACACCCTTTTGTCAAAAGGCCCTATTTTTTATTTGGGAAAAAATGCCCCTCTTTCCTACATACCCCAAAATTGGGCCTCACTACCCTTTCTTTAAAAACTCTTCACTGTTTCGGGAAAAAAACCACCCCTACACCATACATTTTGCAACATTTTCCCCAAAATTCCCCCCTATCCCCCCTGCCCATACGCCTTTTCCAAACCTAAATCCCACAAAGACCCTCTTTAGCCTTATCAAAATTTTACTGTTCACTTTTATGTTTCCCTTTTAAACCCCGGGTTTCCACACCCCCCCTTCCCTTTTCCCAAAAACCCCCTCCTTGTTCATTGCTTTCCTTCTCCGTCTTACTCTTAATTCTTTCAATTAAAAAACTCTACATACATTTTACCGGGTACACTAAACAGATTATCCCCCTATAATTTTTGCACTCTCTTTTTTTTCCCCCTTTTCCCTTTTATAAAAAGGAACTATGCAGCTCTCTGCCAACCCCTAGGTACCTTCCCCTCTTCCATACTTTTAAATTAAATAATTGCCCCAAAAACCACCCCCAAAAACTTTTATCCCCACCTCCCTTTTAACTTTTTATCTTTTACCCCATCAACCCCAGTTTGCCTTCCCCCCTTTTCATTTTCCCTACGGGCCTCACGAATTTTCCCCCCCCACTACAACTGGCTCTTCCTCATCCAAACAAGATGTTGTTCCCCCGGGGGCCCTTTTACACAAATTTTCACAGTTTTCCCTTTTCTTCATAAAAATTTTTAACAATTCCTCAAAAAATTCCCCCATTTTTCCCCAATCCCTCAAAACCTCCTTTTTAAAAAACTTCCTCTCCTATTTTTAACGGGAAAAATCCATTTGTTCTCTAGGTTTTCTTAATTTTTAAAATCTCCCCCCCAAAACTTTTTTTTTTTTTCAAAAAAATTTTGTTGATAACTTTCCCCACCCACTTTTCTCATTTGCTCTCTTTTTCCCATTGCTTACCACTCTCTTAAACCTCTTCTTTTTCTCCATATACCCCTTCCCCCCCTTGCATCATTTCCCTACTTTGAAAAAAATTTTCCCATATGTAATTTTTTTCCCCCTTTTTTCCCTCCCCTTTTCCCTCTCTTTCCCACCAATCGCTCCTCTTCCCTCCTGAACCCTTTCCCTGAAAACCACAAACTTCTGCTAAAACACTTTTAACACTACTTTTTAAAAACCTACCCCAATCCTCTTCGACCCCTTTTGCCTTGCTCTCATTAGCCCAATTTTCCCCCCAATAGTTTGTTTTAAAATCTTCCCCTAACTGCCCCCTTTTTTGTTTAAAAAACCTTCAACTCTCTCTTCCCTGATGCTTCTTTTCTCCTTGTATCCCATCTACCTTTTACTCTCAGTGTAGCTACAACTGGGAAATTTGTTCTGATATTTCTGTGGCCCCCTATAAACATGTAATCCTAAAGGGTCTACTCAACAGTCTTTTTTTTACCAATAAAAAACCCAACAAACTATTTGTCATTTGCCCTACATCATATCTTGTATACTTTTTTTCCTCTTTTTTTTAAAATATGTTTTTTCCTTTAAAACCAAAAACCCCCTTTTCTAAAAAAAGTTAAATCAAAGGGCCCCCCATTATCATTTAAAATTGGCACCCCAAACTTACCTCCCACACCCCTCTAAAATTTTTCCCCCTTATTTTTTAGAAATTCAGGTCCCCTAAAAAATTTTTACTCTCTCCATTTGGGGTTTTAAAAGGGGGCTCCTATACATTCATTTAAACATCTCCCAAAATCTCTCTCTCTCTCTGCATTCCTCTCTTTCCCGGGTGCTACACCCCTTATTATGACCCACTTTTTCGAAATCCAACCTTTACTTTAATCCACATAATTTTTAAAATTTTACCCCATTCGGGATTAAAATATATCAATAGAATTACTTTATGGTAAAAAGAATAAAATTTAATGTTTTTACAGTGGCCGTCTTTTGCACGTGTTTATTTGGCACGTTTTTGGGTATAGCACGATTGGGGAATTGCGGCAAAATTTTTTAATGAAACACTTTGGGTAACATGAAATTAATACAGTTCAGTTTCCCGGAAAAGGGAAAAAAAAAATTCCCCTTTTCCTAAAAGCGGCTCCCCTTGTTGGGGATCATTGGGGGGGGACCTCCCCCCTCCCCCCCAACCCGCCCACCCCCACCCCACCTTTCCCGCATTCGAAATTTCTTACGGGGTCCGGGCCACTTCTCTGCTCAAGCTTGTGATTGTGAATTGTTTTTTGGGATTTTTTTAATTGCTATACCCTTGTATCTCCCAAGGAATCATAAAAACCCAGTAGGCATACAAGTGTTGCTCAAAGGGGCAAAAAAAGTGTAAGCATTTAATTTCTTAAATTAACAAAGGGAAAAACCAAGATTTTGCAAAAAAAATCCTGGGGCCCATTATGAAGTGTTATTTTGTACACATAAAAAAAGGGGGAAACATAAGTTTTGTGAGGGACTGACTTACTGAATGGCTGACTTACTGGTGATTTTAGACTTACTGAATGTTTTAACTGATTTTACTAAAGGGACTTGACGGGACTTACTGGAACAACTTGACGGGACTTACCGAACAACATAAACCGACTTACTGAACAACTTAAATGACTTACTAAAACAACTTAAATGATTTACGGAATGACTTGATTGGGGACCCCCACGAAGGGACTTCACTGACTTAATGACTTGATTTAAATAAAATGATTTTGATGATTTAAATGAATCACTTGCTGATTTAAAATGAATCACTTGAGGGATGTGCTGAATGACTTGATGAGTTATTTAAATGACTTGACTGACTTACTGAATGGCTTGTTTGGGACTGAAGGGACTTAAAAGTTGGGACACCCCAGTTCAACCATCAACTTCAGTACCGGGGAACCTCTATATCCACCTCGCCCATTTGGGGCCCACAGCTTAACTCTCCGCTCTCTTCAAAACATCCACAAAAAAAAAGCTCCCAAATTTTTAATTTAGAAATATTTTTTTCTGTTGCATTTAAAAACAAAAAATTCCCAAAAACAACAATGAACTACAATTACATATTCACTTTTTTTTTTTGGGTAAAAAGTGGTTTAAAAAAAAGTTGTTTGGTTTTTTTTGGGGCTCTCAGGAATGTAACCCTTTTTTTCCCCCATAAGTTCTTCAATTATCTTACAGGTTTTACTTATTTTTTCGGGAAAACTAACTGGGGGTTTTTAAAATTGGGGGGTCTACTGAAAATTTTAAATTTATTTATTTATTTATTTAAAATTTTGGGAGCACACATAACAGAGGTAAAAAAAAAAAAAAAATACAGTAAGAGCAGCATGCCAAACCCAACTTAACTATGCATGGGTTTAGGGCTGGTTTAAAATTTAAACCCCTTAAGTTTAAAACTAAAAATGATGAAATCAGTGAAAACATTAATGTAAACAGATTTCTAAAAGGCACAAGTGAGTATTACAAAGGACAGGTATATGGTTGCATGCATTGTTTTTAAATTCATTTAAGGAATGGAGTATTCTGTTAGGTGTGTTTTTAAAAAAAAATTTAAAGTTAGTTGGGGTTTTTGGGTTTTAACTTTAAAATGTGATATAATTGGGGAGAAAATTTTAAAGATATAAAATTTTAAAAGGGTTTCCCAGTTATTCAGTATTTTTTTTTGGTTTTGGGTGAGAAAGTGATTTTTGAGAAGAGACTTGAATTTAAAAAACAGGTAGTGTTTCTTTTTTTTTTACAGGTAATAAATTCCCAGAATTTTGGGGCCCTTTTTTATGGCATTGAGTTTTTTGGCATAGCTTGGGATGGACACGGGGGAAATACCCAAAGGGAGTGATCTGTCCCTTGTTTTAAAGTTATGTGTTTTTGTTAAAGGTTTGGGAAAGGGAAATTTTTTGAGGGGAGGGTTAATATCAGAGTTGAGGGTTCATGTAGGGAATTTAGGTGCAGTAATAAGTATGGATTTTTTTGTATGGTGAGTAGGTTGAGTGTATTGAATTTTGGGGGAGTGTGTCCCTTTGTAGTAGAATTTGTTATCATTTAACTGCACCCTTTTTTGTTGGGAATTTTTAGTGGTTTTGAGATGGTTACTTTTTTGTTGACCCAAAAATTCCGGGGGGGGAAAAAAGAGGGAAAAGGGGGGGGGGGGCCCCGTGGAGCATAGTACCCTTTTTTTTTAAAATTTAAAAAAATTTTTAAAAAATTTTTTATTTTTAAAAAATTTTTTTTTTTTGGGGGGGTTTTAAAATTTTTTTTTTTGGGGGGTTTAAACCTTTTTTAAAAAAAAAAGGGTTTTTTCCCTTTTAAAAAAATTTTTTTTTTTTTTGGGAAATTTTTAAAAAATTTTTTTTTTTTTTTTTTGGGGGGGGGTTTTTTGGGGAAAATTTTTTTTTGGGGGAAAAGTTGGGGTTTTTTAAAAAAAATTTGGGGTTTAATTTTTTTTGGGAAAAAAGGGGGGGGAAAAAAAAAAAAAAGGGGGGGCCCCAAAAATTTTTTTGGGGGGTTTTTTTTTGGGGAAAATTTTTCCCCCTTTTTGGGGAAAAAAGGGGTTTTTTTTTTAGGGCCCCTTTAAAAGGGGGGGTTTTTTAAAAAAAAGGGGGGGAAAAAAGTTTTTAAATTAAAAAAACCCCCTGGGCCTTTTTTCCATTTTTTTTTTTTTTGGTTAAAAAAATTTTTTAAATTTTTTTAAAACCCTTTTTTTTTAAAGGGGGGGGAAATTTTTTGGGGTTTGGGAGGGTTTTTTGGGGGTTTTTTAAAAAAAAATTTTTTTTTTTTGGGGGGTTTTTTTTTTGGGGAAAAATTCCCCTTTTTTTTCCCCCTTTTTTTTTTTTTTTTGAATTTTTTTGGGGGGGGTTTAAATTTTTTTAGGTTTAAGGGTTTTTAAAATTTAAATTTTTTTTTA
>NC_069404.1:36606517-36649597 GCF_026875155.1 Cherax quadricarinatus
CAGGAACATAACTGCCGTTTTAAATAATGGTCTACTGTACATTTATTTATTTATTTATTTATTTATAATTTGAGCACACATACAGAGGTACAAAAAAATACAGATAAGAGCAGCATGCCAAAGCCACTTATACTATGCATAGCATTAGGGCTGGCTTAAAATTAACTTAAGATTAACTAAGCAATGATGAAATCAGTGAAAAACATTAATGTAAACAGATTACTATAAAGCACAAGTGAGTATTACAAAGACAGGTCATATGGTTGCATGCATTGTTGTAAATTCAGTAGAATGGAGTATTCTGTTAGGTAGTGTATTTAAAAAATAATAAAGTTAGATTGGGTTTTAGGTTTAACATTTATGTGATATAATTGTGAGAAACATTTAAGATATACAATTTATAAGTTCAGTTATTCAGTATTTATTTGGTTTTGGGTGAGTAAGTGATCTTTGAGAAGAGACTTGAATTTATAAACAGGTAGTGTTTTCTTTTATATTACAGGTAATGAATTCCAGATTTTTAGGGCCTTTTTTGTGCATTGAGTTTTTGCATAGCTTGAGATGGACACGAGGAATATCAAAGAGTGATCTGTGCCTTGTGTTATGGTCATGTGTTCTGTTGAGTTGGCAAGGAGATGTTTGAGGGGAGGGTTAATATCAGAGTTGAGTGTTCTATGTATGTAATAGGTGCAGTAATAATTATGGATGTTTTGTATTGGTGAGTAGGTTGAGTGTATTGAATATTGGTGGAGTGTGCTGCCTGTAGTGAGAATTTGTTATCATTCTAACTGCAGTCCTTTGTTGGGTAATTAGTGGTCTGAGATGGTTACTTGTTGTTGAGCCCATGCACAAATTCCATAGGTGAGATAGGGGTAAATAAGAGAGTGATATAGGGCCAGGAGGGCTGACTGTGGAGCATAGTACCGTATCTTCGATAGTATGCCTACAGTCTTGGAAATTTTCTTAGAAATTTGTTGTATATGTGTATGAAATTTTGAGTCTATTATCAAGGTGGATTCCTAAGAATTTCCCTCTGTTAGCTTTGTGATAGGTGATCCGTTATCATTATGTTAAAAGGGACATCTGTAGCTCTGTTACCAAACTGAATGAAGTAGGTTTTGTCAATGTTTAGTGTAATTTGTTAGTACTCATCCAGGTAGATATTTTCTGTAATTCGGTATTTACAGTATTGGCTAGCGTGACTGGGCTCGGGTGGGAGAAGACGTATGTTGTGTCATCAGCAAATAGTGTGGGTTTGAGTAATTGCGAAGCATTTGGTAGGTCATTTATGTATAGGAGAAGAGAAGAGGGCCAAGGACACTTCCCTGTGGACACCAACTGTAATTGGTTGTGCAGAAGAGTTTTGCCCCATTTGCGTACACATATTGGCTTCTGTTGCTGAGGTATGACTTGAGGTAGTTGAGGGAGTGCCCTCTTATACCATAGTGTGACAATTTTACGTGGAGCAAGTCATGGTCAACTGTATCAAAAGCTTTACGTAAGTCAATGAAGATCCCCATGGGACTTCTTTTTTCTCTATTGCAGTGTATATATGTTCTAGCATGTGTATAATAGCATCATTAGTATTTTTATTAGGCCTGAATCCAAATTGGCAGGGGTGAGTATGTTTTGGGAGATAAGGTAGGAGTAGATTCGTTTATGAATTAATTTTTTTCGAAGATTTTGAGAGAGGGTGTAAGTTGGATATTGGCCTATAGTTATTCAACTCTGTTTGGTTTCCTCCTTTGTGGATCGGGTGACCCTTGCTATTTTTGAGTACTGTAGGGAAGGTGGAGGATTCAATGGATTTGTTAAAGAGTGTTGCAATGATTGGTGATAGCACTTGTGACACTTTTTTGTATATAAAGGGTGGTAAGGTATTTAAATCTCCTGCCTTGTTTTTTAGTGCGTTGATAATAAGGGAGACTTCGTATGGTTAGTCGGAGCTAGGAACAGTGTGTTCGGGTAGTTGCTGGTGAGGTAGTCATTTGGTGGGGTATCTGAGCTTGGATTTTATTGGCAAGGTTTTGTCCTATAGTGGAGAAGAAATCATTGAGTCTGTTTGCTGTTTCTGTTGGTGGGAGTTGGGTTCATCTGATTTTGCTAATTTTATTTCGCTATTTCGTGATATCTTTTTGTTCCCAGAATTTCTGATAGGGTTTTCCAGGTCTTTTTTATATCACCTCGTAAGTTGATAATCTGTTCTCATAATACAATTTTTTTGCCCTTCTTATCAGGCTGGTTAGGATTGACGAGTAACGTTTTGTTTGGTCTCTGGTTATGTGACCCATTCTGTACTGTTTTTCATATTGGTGTTTTGTATTTATGGATTTGAGAATGCTGGGTGTTAGCCAGGGACTGTTCAGTCTCTTAGCTGTCATCTGCTTAGTTTTTTTAGGGCAGTGCTGTTATAGAGGTATTGGGTCTTTTTTAGAAAATTATTAATACATTCATCAATATCTGTATTGATTTCTAGCTCAGTGTGCCAGTCAATGTTTGCTACTGCTGTTGTGAAGTTATTAATGGCTGCCTCATTGTGAAGTCTGAAGGTGACTTTAGTAGTGTCTTGGGGTAATTTACCAAGAGTTGTTATGAGGAAAGTAGGGTAGTGGTCTGTGGTATTATCTGTAATTATGCCTGATTATTAAAGGGGATATGGTGTTGGTCCAGATGTGGTCAAGTAGGGAAACACTAGTCTCTGTAACTCTTGTAGGTTTTGTTTACTGTTGGTAGCAACATACAGTTACTCATTGTGTTTGTGATTCAGTAACGTGTGGGTCCTGGTCTTGCAGGAGATTTATATTGAAGTCACCTGAGAGTAGTAAGTGATCTTTGTTCATGCGTGCATCAGTTTATCATACTTCCTAGGTTTTGACTAAATTGGCTAATGTTTGACGTGGAACTCTGTAGATGTTTATCAATGTGAGAGGTTTTTGTAGGTATTTGGATTTGAATTTGGCTATTATATATTCCCCATGTTCATCTCTTGTGCAAGTATTAGTGATACATTCTAGTTGGTCTGAGTAGTATATGGCTGTGCCACCCCCTTGTTGGTCTGGCCTACAGTTGTGTATGGCTGTGTAACCAGGAATGGCATAGACATCTGTACTATCAGGCTTTAGCCAGGTTTCAGTTAGTGTAATGATGGACATATTGGCATGTAAGGAATTTAGTAATGCTATGAGGTCATCGTAATGCTTGCTTAAAGATCTGATATTGTAGTTAAAGATAGTTATGTTGTTGTTGGCACTGAGAAGTGCCTTTGATTGTTCTGCAGTGTAGTAATTACAGTAACTGTTTGATTCATTTAAGTCATTAAATAAGAGGTTGGTATCAGGATCAATGCTTGTAATCATAAGATTTGTAGTGAATCTATAGGTAGAATTAAGTATAAAACAGAGTAAATAGTCTTAAGCTAAAAAAAAAAAAAAATAGCACCTGAATTATTTAACAAAGCTAAAATAAAGGAGACAATATAAAAGGGACTAGTACAAATAAAGTGATGATCAAATAATGGAGCTTGGGAATATGATAGTAGGTAGTACTATAAAATAAATGAGTTTTGGAATATAATGGCAAAATTGTGAACTTGTTCTACTTTAGCACCTGAGAATAGCACCTTGATTATTTTAACAATTGTGAATGTATAAACTAGGGTAGTTATATAAAGCTAAAATAAAGGAGAAAATATATAAGGGACTAAAATTAAGTAATGGTAAACAAAGTTAAATGGACAGATGGTCACTATGAAATAATATTGTTTAGGAGTAAGATCTGATTTGTAATATTAGATAAATTGAGCAGTTTATTGCACAATAAAAGTAAAAAAAATGAGGTAGTTGGTACTAGCTAGCAAAAGATAGTTTTGGTACTTGCAAAAAGTAATTGGAATATACACTAATTGCATACACAATGAAAAGTGACTAAAAAACAAGTAGTGATAAACAAAATTAAATGGACAGGTAAGAAAAATGAATATTATTAATTTGGAGTAAGATTTGACTTGTAATTTAAAATTATGAGCAATTAATAGCAGTAGAAAGAAGTATAGAGTATTGGAGGTAGTTGGCATTAGCTAGTGATGAAAAATAATAAAAATAATAATGTACAATATAATAGTAACGTACACTATATGCAACCACACGTATATATGTATTAAGGGCACTTATCTAATCTGTTACAGAAATGTCAGCTTTTCTAAGGAAGGTAGAGAAATCATGTTCGTTTGAGATGGTATATTGTTGTCCTGTTGATGTTTTCCTTACTAGTATTTTCCCATCTCGCGTGAAACACTGATGTATTTTGTTTTCCTGTTTAAGTTTTCTCAGCCTGAACAGAAGGTTTTGACGTTTTTTTGTTAGACACTCATTTATGTACACTCCATTTTTCATTGTAATTGCTGATTTAATTAGGTCCTTTCTTTTATCGTATGAATGAAGTCTGATCATTATACTGTGTTTTACTTCCTGGTTTTCCTAGCAAACGTGTTTCTTTGATTTTCATTGTTTTGCACGATGACTTGTACGTGGTTCTGTATTATCCTGACAGCAGTTCTTTGCACTGTGCTTGTGTTATGTCACTAGGAATGTGTGGACTGTTTATTATAACTGCATCAGACAACTTATCTTGTTCAGTTTTTGTCGTCTTGGAAATCAAGGTATTCATTTAGTCGAGTGTGCATGTTCTGATTCCAGTCCTTGATTGCTTCTTCAACCTTCATATTTATTGTTGTTATTTGCTCAGTGTGACTGGCTATAGCTGCTTTTAGAGTATTTTCTGTGTCAACACTTCCCGATGTAATCTTCTCTTCAAGGTTTTGGATCTTATTCTCGAGGTTGGTTATCTTGGAATCTCGTCGCTCGAGTGCTGCTTTGATATCTTTGATTTCATTTTCTAGAGCAACGATTGTAGTCCTTGATATTGTCAGGAATAATCATACCTGAGTTATCATGGATGAATCCTTTGAAGGGAGTGGAGTTGGAGGGGGAGTCAGCCATGTTTGTTGTTGTTGTTGTTGTTCCCTGGGTGGCGGCGGTGAGGGGGGTTGATGATACACTGGCGTCCTGCTGGGTAGACAAGTTGAGTTCTATGGTCCTTGCTGTTATTCTTTTATTACTGGTGTTGTTTCTTCTGCGATATCCTTTCATAGTATCACTGAAGTAGATACTGTGTAGCAATGGAGGAGAAGGCTTGTTTTCTCGGAGCTTGGGTTAAGTGGTTGTCTGGCAGCGGAGGCAGTGTTTGGGTTAGCAGGGCTGTCTTCCTTAGATCTTCTAATTTTGTCAAGATTTGGGTTACATTCTTAGTATTCTTGGGTCATGTTGTGGTCTACGTGGGTTCATGTAGTTGAACTTTCACCTTAGGCCATCACAAGTTTTGATGGGCGATGTTTTTTTGAGAAAGAAGAGCTGGTAGGATACCGTTGCTGCCGCTGCCGCTAGCCCCTTGCATTACAGTACTATGTAGGTACTTTATATAGCAAAGGTTTGACATTATGCCCTACCCAGTATGTCAGCAATTTCAAAGGTTGGCTTATTGAGGCTAGGACTTTGGGTAGTTTCAAATTTAGGTTGGATAAATATATGAGTGAGAGGGGTTGGATTTGAGTGGGACTTGCAAATGAGTGGATAGAGTTATCAGAGCTTATTTCTTGGGTAGCATTGAAAATTGGGTTGGGCAAATGTTTTGTTAGTGGGATGGATTGTAAAGGACCTGCCTAGTATGGGCCAACAGGCCTGCTGCAGTGATCTTCCTTTCTTATGTTCTTATGTCCATTTTGACTTACGACCGGTTGGTCGGAACCAAGCTCATTCGTAAGTCGGATGGTGTATTTATGGTTGTATTCTCATTTTCTTTACCTCATTTGATAGAATGGGGGATATATTACAGAGAAATAGAGATGATTTTGAATGGTTTACAGATCAGAAGTTGCTTGAAATATTGGATTTTTGATGATGTTCAAGAGTAAGCAAATCACGCCACACGTCCTATACATGTCAACCGGTGGGTCTGATATGCTTTCACAAATGTTCTGATATTATTTATACCATTTTTACAGTAGTGAAGTAGTCTACATAACAGTAACTCTTCTATTTTTTGTGTGAATGAAAATTCAACATAGAAAGCAAGCATAATAGAATAGGGGCCTGGAGACATGACTAATGAACAGAGAAAATGCTATTTTAGCACTAGGAATGTTTGCATTGTTTATTCTTGAATTTTGTATGAAATTGGCCAAATTATCAATTTCTGATCACTTTATTATGTAGTTGAAAGAGGTAAATGGGTGGTTTCTTGTACTCAGTCAATAGAAGAAAAGGAGTTCTAGTGAAATAGCTATGAATATAGTCGACTGGAACAATGGAATTGGCCCAGGATAGGGCTTAAATTGAGCAAAATCACCAATGCATAAATGTCACTGAGACTACTAGCTTCGTGAGAGCATAATTCTGTAAGTTTGCCATCAAATTTCATATTTTTTACTTCATTACCATCAGGAAAAGATTATCATTTCATGAGTTTTTTTTTTTTTTAAATTCTGCGATACTAAGAGCAAGTTTGCGAGCAGGGGTCGTGACAGTGAAAGGGTTAAGGAACAAAATAAATGTTATTTTAGTGCCAGGAATGTCTGTGTTGTTTATTTTGCACTGTTATTAAATTGGTATTTTTTTAAATTTTGTGTAAAATTGGCTAAAATACCATGGTTTCTTTTACTTATTCAATGGAATGGAAAGCATTCTTGTGAAATACAGTAGACAGTCATTTAACATGGTAGTTACATTCCTGAAAACACCGTGTTAGGTAAAAAACCGTGTAAGATGAACTGAAGAACTTATGGGAAAAATAGGGTTACGTTCCTAAGAGCCTCAAAAAAAAACCAAACAACTTTTTTTTTTAGGCCTCCACATCTTACAAAAATAAAATTGAATATGTAATTGCAGTTCATTGTTGTGATGTATTATGTTGGTTTTACTGCTTAAGACTACAAATGTAACAGAAATAATATTTCTTACCTTAAATTGTGGGTGCTGGTGTTTGTGGATGATTGTGAAGAGAGTGGAGAGTTATGCTGTGGTCCTACTGGGCTGAGGTGGATGGTAGAGGTTCTGGTACTGAAGTTGATGGTTGTACTGGAGTGTCTAACTTTAAGTCATTCAGTCAGTCAAGTCATTCAGTAAGTTAATCAAGTCATTCAGTAAGTCAGTCAAGTCATTAAGTCATTCAGTCAGTCAGCCAAGTCATTCAGTAAGTCAGTTCATTCAGTAAGTCAGTCAAGTCATTCAGTAAGTCAGTCAAGTCATTCAGTAAGTCAGTCAAGTCATTCAGTAAGTCAGTCAAGTTATTTATTAAGTCAAGTCATTCAGTAAGTCAGTCAAGTCACTCAGTAAGTCAGTCAGTCACACAAACTTATGTTTAACTCTTTTTATGTGTACAAAGTAACACTTCATTATGGCCACAAGATGTCTTGTCTAATATCTTTGTTTCCTTCGTTAATACTAAGACTTAAATGCTTACACCTTTTCTCACCACTTTGGGCAACACTTGTATGCCTACTGGGTGTCATGTTTGCTTGGCAGATACAAGATATAGCAATTAAAAGATCAAAACACAATTCACAATCACAAGCTTATACTAGAGAAGTTGGACTGGACACATATGAAGTACGAATGCTGGGATGGTGGGGTGTTGTCGGGGAGTGGCTGGGGACGACGGGAGGTGTCCCCCGCTGATCCACAACAAGGCGCCCGCTTGAGGAAAAGGTAATTTTTTTTTTCCTTCCCACAAACTGAACCATATGTCAGTGGAACGCCCTCCATCTGAGCAAAAAACTAATGGAAAAATAAATAAATAAATAAAGAAACGACTCTAGGAATAATAATAATAATGACTTTTTGAGGATTTTACTTAAATTTTAAATACCGTGGACCCCCAGTATACGATATTAATCCATTCCTGAGAACTCATCGTATGCCAAAATTATCGGAAGGCGAATTAATTTTCCCCATAAGAAATAATGGAAATCAAATTAATCCGTGCAAGACACCCAAAAGTACTACGAAAAAAAAGTTTTACCACATGAAATATTAAGTTTAATGCACACAAACTGAAGAAGACATGCACAGTTAGTAGTACTCTACTAACAATAGAATACATGACACTTACCTTTAATGAAGATCTGGTGATGATTGATGGGATGGGAGGAGGGGAGAGTGTCGAAGTTGTTAATGTTTAGAAGGGGAATCCTCTTCCATTAGGACTTGAGGTAGCAAGTCCTTTTCCGGGGTTACTTTCCTTCCTGCCACTAGGACCAGCTTGAGAGTCAATGGACCTCTGTCGCACAACGAATCTGTCCATAGAGCTCTGTACCTCCCGTTCCTTTAAGATTTGTCTAAAATGGGCCACAACATTGTCATTGTAATAGTCACCAGCACGGCTTGCAATAGCTGTGTTAGGGTGATTTTCATCCATAAAGGTTTGCAGTTCAACCCACTTTGCACACATTTCCTTAATTTTTGAAGTAGGCACAATGGATTCCACAACTGGCATAGGCTTCTAAGGGTTAGCCCCAAACCCTTCAAAATCTTTCTTAATTTCCATATTAATTCTCACCCTTTTTACCACAGGGTTGGCACTAGAAGCTTTCTTGGGGCCCATGGTGACTTATTTTGCAGAAATAAGCACCAAAAACACTGTGATAATATGGAATGTACCGAATGTATGCTTAGATGCGAGCACACTGGCTGGCTTGTAAACACTGGCACGCACGGGGCAGTTCAGGCCTCACTTGGACATGTCCCAGACAAATCGCGCGTGGCGGGTTTTTTAACGAGTGACGAGGCAAAATTTTTGCGTTAAAATGTATCGTATACTGGATTTAATATATACCGATGCCATCATATGCCGGGGGTCCACTGTATAATAAAAATGGTCTTTGGTTCTGGTGCTGTAGTTGGGCAGGAGTAGGTAAGGCCCTGAACAGATCTCTGATGTTAAAGATGATATAGGTAATCCTGGGCGGATGGTAACAGTCCGATGTTTTGGAATCTCCTGTACTACTTAGTTGGAGCACCACAAGTAGGATAAATAAGGGCCGGTAGTAGTCAAACAATGTTAATTAGTCAAATTGACAAGTTTCTTGCTCCTTTATCTGGCATCTACCCTGGATGACCACGCCAGGAACAGAGCTGGTAATAAAAAAAAATAAACTGGTTACCAATTGTTATGATAATATAACATTTAAGAACGAAAAAGAGTGGTAAATGCCAAAATCATTACTGGTAACCAGCAAACAAAAGAAAACAACGAACAGTAATACTCCTGGTAGATCACCTTACCTGTTCAGGAGAAGAGTGGAGGTGAAGTGACTCTCCAAACTTCAACCCACTCCAGATAAGGTCAATACTACCAGGAGTAGAAATTGAAACAAATCAGACACCAGGAACTAGCGTTTCGCCCCAGCCCACTAGTGGGGGGGTGCGCTACGTAACTCGCTAATGGTTCCTGGTTGCCTGAACAACCGTAACCCCACTTACAACCCACTTTTCCCTCACAATACCCCCTTTCCAAAACTTATGGATGGAGTTAATAAGTTGATTAACAGAGGGAAAAGAACTATGTACAACCTCGGCTCAGCCAATCTGAAAAGTGGTTTTCAGAGCCAGATATATATACACTTTAAACTTATAGGGCTGAATAGCCAAAGCCCATCTCAAGAGTCTGCTATTTGAACCTTTAAAGTTTTCCAAGTACGTCAGTGGCTTGTGATCTGTTTCAAGCACAAAGGGTTTTCCATATAGGTAGTACTATTTGAATCTACTTATACCTCATACTAATGCGTAACATTCTTTCTCCGCAGTGGAGTATCTTTCTTCTCTTGGCAGAAGCTTCTTACTGGCGAAAGATACAGGGAAAAGAGTCTCTTCATAATACTGAAGCAGTACAGCCCCGAGTCCAGAATGGGAGGCTTCTGTTCGGAGACAAAAAATTTTATTAATGTCTGGTAATTTTAGGAAGTGGGGCTGGAAAATATTCTTTTAATTTGTTTGAAGCTTTGAATGGCTTCTTCAGAACAACTAAGAGGTTCCTTAACACACTTTTTTAAATAGTCTGTGAGGACTGATGCTAAACCACTTAAATTTGGCACAAAACTTCTGTAAAAATTAACGGATCCAAGGAAACTTATTAACAACTTTTTTGTAGTAGGGAATGTACTTTCTAAAATGGCTTTAATCTTATTAGGAAGTGGTGATAAATTGTTGTCAGAGATAATAAACCCGAGGTATTGTACCTTGGGATAGCCAAGAAAGCACTTCTGTGGCTTGACGTAAGGCCATGAGTTCTTAGTCTTTTCAAAACCAGCGACAGTGTAGTTAGATGGTCTTCCCAGACATGTGTCATGATATAAATATTATCAAAATATACTGAGACATTCTTGAGATCAGAAAGGACTATTCTCATAAGCCTAATATACATGGCACACGCAGTAACCAAGCCGAAAGGCATTGTGCAATATTGCATTAGTCCTCTATGAGTAGGGAAAGCAGTGTATGGTTTCGAGTCTGGGTGTAATGGTACTTGATGGTATGTTTGTGAGATATCTAACTCCGAGAAGAATTTACAGTCATGGAATTTATACAAGTCATGATCGATTACTGGCAAGGGTTCTGCATCCCATTTAGTGATAGTATTTAAATAATGAAATCTTGTGCTAGCCTGTAAGAATTGTCTGGTTTCTTTACCATAACAACTGGTGAACAGAAAGCTGATTTAGAAGGTTCTATGATATTTAAGTTAAATATTTGTCAGCTTCATTATCAAATGTTTTCTGTAAGTGAATGGGAACAGGGTAGATTTTCCGCCTTGCTGGTTCATGATCTGACAATTCAATCTTGTGTACAACAGTGGTGATAAGTCCTAGAATCTCTGTGAATATGTCTGAAAAGGTATTTACTAAGGCACTTACTTGAGACTTTTGTTTATTTGGTAGTTCACTGTTGATGTTGACATTTGAGTTATTCGGTAACGGATTATCCGTTAAGATATCCAGTAGTTCCTTCGATTCTGTAAGAGACTCATCATCTATAATACAAACTTTACACTCGTATGAATCGCCACTTGTAACTATGCTGTAAGATGTAGTTTATTCATCAAAGGAGTTTAAACAAAGATTAACTTCTCTACGGTGGTTCCGTTTCAAAATATTGACATGATACATTCTTTCCTTACCCTTGACATCCAAGAGATAATCTACCTTATTACAGACCTTCACTACTTTATACGGTCCGTGCCAGGTAATTAGCAATTTGTTGGATTTGTCAGGTAGAAGAACTAAAACTTCATCACCAATATTAAACTTACGTTTGGAGCTTTTATGGTCAAAATAGGTCTTGTAGGTTTCCATAGACATCTTTAGGTTTTTAATGACCAAATCAGCGGTTTCTTCCAATCTTTCCCTCAGATCTGAAAGAAACTGATAGCTGTTTTGAACTTCAGGTTTAATATCTTTGGACCATAGTTCATTCAAGATAAATAGTGGTCCACGAGCTTGTCTCCCATAAAGCAATTCAAAAGGGGAATAACCAAGGGAATCACTTGGAATCTCACGCATTGCAAAGAGAGCACATGGTAGAAATCTATGCCAGTCAGTTGTTTAAGAATACATTTTTTTTTTTCAACAAACCGGCCATATCCCACCAAGGCAGGGTGGCCCAAAAAGAAAAACAAAAGTTTCTTTTTTTACATTTAGTAATATATACAGGAGAAGGGGTTACTAGCCCCTTGCTCCTGGCATTTTAGTCGCCTCTGACAACACGCATGGCTTATGGAGGAAGAATTCTAGTCCACTTCCCCATGGAGGTAAGAGGAAATAAACAAGATGAAGAACTAGTAAGAAAATAGAAGAAAACCCAGAGGGGTGTGTATAATATATATAATATATATATATATATATATATATATATATATATATATATATATATATATATATATATATATATATATATATATATATATATATATAATATATGCTTGTACATGTATGTGTAGTGTGACCTAAGTGTAAGTAGAAGTAGCAAGACGTACCTGAAACCTTGCATGTTTATGAGACAGAAAAATGGACACCAGCTATCCTACCATCATGTAAAACAATTACAGGCTTTCGTTTTACACTCACTTGGCAGGACGGTAGTACCTCCCTGGGCGGTTGCTGTCTACCAACCTACTACCTAGAAGAATACATAGTTTCTTGAATATTGACTTCAGGATGGAGTGTTGTCGCTCCACTCTTCCGTTACACATTGGATGGTAAGGTGTAGTGAAAAGAGGTTTAACACCCACAAGTTGATGAATCTGTTCCATTAATTCTGAAGTGAATTGTGCCTCTTGATCCGACAGAATTTCACAAGGTATACCTACACGTGAAAAAATAGAAAATAAGGCTTCTGCGACTTCTGTGGACGTAATGGATTTTAAGGGTACCGCCTCTGGGAAGCTGAATGCATAGTCAATCATAGTTAAAATATATTTATGACCTCCTGATGAGCGAGGAGTGATAGGACCAACTATATCCACTGCAATTAGCAAAAGGGACTGAGAAAATTGGCATCTTTACCATAGGAACTCTCTTAGTTCTATCCTTTTGTGAGGAAAGTTGACATACATGACATGATCTACAGTACTTATAGATGTCAGAGGACATACTAGGCCAGAAATATAGGTCTTTGATCTTATTATAGATTTTCCTGTGTGAAAAATGGCCAGAGAATGGTAGGTCATGAGAATTCTTTAAAATAGTTTCCCGGCAATTCCCTCGGAATGACTAACAGGGCTTCGACCCACGTCATTGGGTTTTTTCCGCAACCCCTATAGTTTGTACAGAAGATCATGTTTGAACTGAAACTTACAAGAAAATTTCTTTCTTTGTATCATGTTGCCATTTAAAGCTAACTTACGAGTTTCCTCTAAGGAAGGACAAGTCTTTTGAAGACCCTCTACATCAATGTGAGACAGCTCAATAGGTTTTCCTTTGGAAAGAACTAATAGGTTGATAGGTTTTACCTTAGACTGAGCTCTGGTAAGGACTTTAATCGTGTCCTGTTGCTGAAAAGATTTTGTCACACTTAGTTTTTCACTGGTTTCTGCGTTTTCCGGTTTTGGTGACTGACTTACTAAGGGTGTTCCCGGAGTTTCATAACTGTCAGCACTCTGATTTAAGTTATCCATTTGAATCACCTCTGGAGCTATCTGTGAAGAAACAGAAGTGCAGTGGACCCCCGGTTAACGATATTTTTTCATTCCAGAAGTATGTTCAGGTGCCAGTACTGACCGAATTTGTTCCCATAAGGAATATTGTGAAGTAGATTAGTCCATTTCAGACCCCCAAACATACACGTACAAACGCACTTACATAAATACACTTACATAATTGGTCGCATTGGGAGGTGATCGTTAAGCGGGGGTCCACTGTATTAGGTTCCAACCCTTTCTTGGAAACTCTTCCAAATTCTAAACAGTCTCTTTCAGATGGGAAAGTAGCCCCTTGTATGTTCCCAACCAAAACAGAACATGAGGTTATTGGGGCAACTACTGCATCTACCCATCCTGAGAACCATTTGCACCTTATGAAACATCTGACTGTTGGAAAAGCATCGCTTCTTCCTAAATAGTCGGTTAATTTAGTGGACTTACAATGTGATGAATCTAGGTTAGGGAAAAGCTTACTCGAGATAACAATACAGGAACATCCAGTGTCTCTAAGAATTGTTGACACATTTATGCCATTAACTGTACCTTCACTAAAAAGTGCAGTGATATTAGATTCGGTGAAACACACCGATATTCTCACCTTTTCTCTTAGGACAGTTGGGCCGTCTATTGCCCAGTTCATTACAGTTGAAACACTTTACTGTGGAATTCTTCGGTATGAAGGTTTTGGATCCCTCAGATTGTTTAGGCACAACAGACTTATATCTACTACGCACTTTAGGATAATTATTATGTGCACACACATATATGCCTGCAGCTTGTGCCATTTCTGAAGCTGTATGAATGTTGTGTTCTTTTATGAATATTTGTAAATCAGAGTTTACAGAAGAAAGGAATTGATCTCTAACCATCAGGTCTCGTAAAGAGTCGAAATCGTGGTCGACTTCAGCACTATCAATCCACGAATCAAATAATCTGAAAAGTGTTGTTAAGAACTGCATATAATTTTGATTTAGAGTTATTTTAATGTGCCTAAACTCTGACCTGTAATGATGAACTGTTTTCTTGAAAGCCTGAAGTATAGCTTTCTTCAGCAGGCTGTAATTAGCAATAACATCAGAGGGTAGGGTGGAATAGACATTTAATGCTGAACCTGACAATAGTAAGCCAAGCCTAGTAGCCCAAGAATCTGATGGCCAGTCACAGAGAGTGACAGTACTCTCGAATTGAGTAATATATGCCGAGATGTCATCTTGTTCTGTGAAAGGTGGTATCTGTGGCATCCTAATACAGTGGACCCCCAGTATTCGATATTAATCCGTTCCTGAGAGCTCATCGAATACCGAAAATATCGAAAAGCGAATCAATTTTCCCCATAAGAAATAATGGAAATCAAATTAATCCGTGCAAGACACCCAAAAGTATGAAAAAAATTATTTTACCACATGAAATATTAAGTTTAATGCAATAAAATAATTACAATAACAACAATAACAATAGAATAATTGACACATACCTTTAATGAAGATCTGGTGATGATTGATGGGATGGGAGGAGGGCAGAGTGTGGATGGTGTTAGTGTTTAGAAGGGGAATTCCCTTCCATTAGGACTTGAGGTAGCAAGTCCTTTTCTGGAGTTACTTCCCTTCTTCTTTTAATGCCACTAGGACCAGCTTGAGAGTCACTGGACCTCTGTCGCACAACAAATCTGTCCATAGAGCTCTGTACCTCCCGTTCCTTTACGATTTGTCTAAAATGGGCCACAACATTGTCATTGTAATAGTCACCAGCACGGCTTGCTATAGCTGTGTTAGGGTGATTTTCATCCATAAAGGTTTGCAGTTCAACCCACTGTGCACACATTTCCTTAATTTTTTAAGTAGGCACAATGGGCTCCACAACTGGCATAGGCTTCTCAGGGTTAGCCCCAAACCCTTCAAAATCTTTCTTAATTTCCATATTAATTCTCACCCTTTTTACCACAGGGTTGGCACTAGAAGCTTTCTTGGGGCCCATGGTGACTTATTTTGCAGAAACAAGCACCAAAAACAATGATAATATGGAATGTACCGAATGTATCCTTAGATGTGCGCACACTGGCTGGCTTGTAAACACTGGCACACACAGGGCAGTTCAGGCCACATGTGGACACGTCTCGTACGAATCGTATCGAATACCGGGTTTTCGATCGGATACCGAGGCAAAATTTTTGCGTTAAAATGCATCGAATACCGATGCCATTGAATACCGGGGGTCCACTGTATTTGGTTCTTGGGAAGGGTATTCTAGTACCCCTTCATCTATTTTCTGCTTAGATAGTTCTATCTTCTTGGATTCTAATTCCAACCTTGACTGTTCTAACTCCCTCTGCTTAGCCTGTTCTTCAATTTCCTTCATTTTGAAGGCTACCTCTCTTGCCTGAACTCTATCTTCTCTAGCTATCCTTTCCTGTTCTTGTTTCTCTTCCGGAGCTAGTCTTTCCTGTTCCTTTTTCTCTTCTCGAGCTAGTCTTTTTTCTTCTCAAGCTAGTCTTTCCTGTTCCTTTTTCTCCTCTCGAGCTAGTCTTTCCTGTTCCTTTTTCTCCTCTCGAGCTAGTCTTTCCTGTTCCTTTTTCTCCTCAATAGCCATTTTAGCAGTAATATAACTATCAAGGTTCTGTCCAGTAAATCCCATTTCCTTTCCAGCTTTCAACCAGAAATCTAAGGCATCCATCTTGTAAAAAGAAATATTATGCACCAAACTTGACCCATCTGAACTAACAAACTAACAGGAACGTCTGTTGCAAAAGAGGGACACAGACCGCACACTTTAAACTTCCCAAAGAAGAAAATGAACTAAGCTTATCTCCCTGGAAGAACACACTTGTGGGCTCAATAGCCTTCACTAAGCTAAATATGCATGGTTCACACAGGAGGAGTTATTATCAAAGTTCCCCAGGTCCAACAAATAGGCAAACTTCTAAACCGAACCCTAAAACCAAACAACGGTAAGTCAACCAGACTACCAATAATGACTTGACACCTCAACTAACCCACCCTTTTCTATCTTAAATGTTATACTCACAACCAGTTGAACCATCAGGACGATGTTGCTTCAAGAGTCGGATCCTTGCAGGGTCGCCATTGTCAGTGGAATGTCTAAATAAAGAAACGACTCTAGGAATAATAAGAATAATGACTTTTTGAGGATTTTACTTAAATATAATAAAAATGGCCTTTGGTCCTGGTGCTGTAGTTGGGCAGGAGTAGGTAAGGCCCTGGACAGATCTCTGATGTTAAAGATGATGTAGGTAATCTTGGGCGGATGGTAACAGTCCGATGTTTTGGAATCTCCTGTACTACTTAGTTGGAGCACCACAAGTAGGATAAATAAGGGCCGGTAGTAGTTGAACAATGTTAATTAGTTCAATTAACCCTTTGAGGGTCGACAGGCCCTCTCCGAGACTCGTTCTCAGAGTCGGCCAAATTTAAAAAAAAAAAAAATTCTTATGAAAAGATAAGAGAATCTTTTCCCGATCATAATGACACCAAAATTATGAAATTTGATGGAAAACTTACAGAATTATGCTCTCGCGAAGTTAGCGGTCTCGGCGATGTTTACGCATCGGTGATTTTGCCCACTTTGAGCCCCATTTTCGGCCAATTACACTGCACTAGTCGACAAAAAACATGAATATTTCGCTAGAACTCCATTTTTTCTATCGAATGAGTGCAAGAAACCACCCATTTACCAATTTCAACTATCCAGTACAGTGGTCAGAATTTAGCAATTTTGCCATTTCACACAAATTTCAAAAGATGCCAATTTCTGAATAAACAGAATAAACAAGAAAGACATTCCTGGCACTAAAATGACATTTCCTTTGTTCATTAGTCACGTCTCAAGGCCCCTCTTACATTCTTTTGCTTTCCACTTTGAATTTTTATTCTCACAAAAAATAGAAGATCTACTGTTATACAGACTACTGCATTAGTGTAAAAAATGGTGTAAATAATATTGGCGCACTTGCAAAAGAATATTAGACTCACCAGTTGACGTGTATTGGACGCTTGGCATGATTTGTTTACTTTTGAACTTTGGTAAAAATCGAACATTTCTGCTACTTTGAGCTCAATTTCAAGGTACTTTTCATTGTAAAACCAGTCAAAATCATCTCAATTTCTGTAATATGTCTTCCATTCTATAAAATGAGACCAAGAAAACTAGAATACAACAATAAATACCATACGAAAATACAGTGCAAAGTCGCTGTTTTATTCCAAAAAAACGGTCAAAGTTTTTTTTTTCTCATTGTGCACTGTGTGCTGCAGGATTTTTTTTATACTGTGCACACTGACCACATAGACCCATTCTTTCATATGTAGGCCTACCAGCTTTCTCCCACTAGATTTGAGGGCGCTAGAATTTAGGTGTACTAGTACGTCAAAAACCTGGGTCGTAAGCCGTACTAGTACGGCCGAAACCCTCAGAGGGTTAACAAGTATCTTGCTCCTTTATCTGGCATCTACCCTGGATGACCATGCTAGGAACAGCTGGTAATAAGAAAAAATAAACTGGTTACCAATGGTTATGATAATATAACATTTAACCCGTAAACGGTCCAAGCAGATCTACGTTCACATGTGTAGTGCTCCAAAAGTAGATCTACGTTTTTTTTTTTACATATTTTCAAATATAACAAAAAAAATAGTAGATCTACGTTGTTTTACACATTTTCAAATGTAAAAAAAAAAAAAAAAAAAAATCTACTTTTTTACATACTTTCAAATGTTGAAAAAACGTATATATACGTTTGGACCGTTTACAGGTTAAGAACGAAAAAGAGTGGTAAATGCCAAAATCATTACTGGTAACCAGCAAACAAAAGAAAACAACAAACAGTAATACTCCTGGTAGATCACCTTACCTTTCCAGGAGAAGAGTGGAGGTGAAGTGACTCTCCAAACTTCAACCCATTCCAGGTAAGGTCAATACTACCAGGAGTAGAAATTGAAACAAATCAGACACCAGGAACTAGCGTTTCGCCCCAGCCCACTAGAGGGGGGGTGCGCGGCGTAACTCGCTAATGGTTCCTGGTTGCCTGAACAACCATAACCCCACTTACAACCCACTTTTCCCTCACACCGTATTAAATTCATCATACGACGTGTTACATAAAATTGTGCTGCAATTCTTCAATCGTGCTGTACCCAAATCGTGCCAAATAAACTCATGCTAAATGACGGTCTACTGTAGTTAAAAATTTGGTCAAATAGAGAATGAAATTTACTTAACCCTTTCAGTGTCACGACCCCTGCTCGCAAACTTGGTGTCAGGGTTGCAGACTTAAAAAGCAAAGAAAAGATAATAAATTTTTCTTATGAAATGATAGAGAATCCTTTTCCTAAGGTAATGAAACCAAAAGTACGAAATTTGATGGAAAATTTACAGAATTATGCTATTGCAAAGTTAATGATCTCAGTGATATTTACACATTGGTGATTTCGCCCACTTTGAGCCCTGTTTTGGGCCAATTGCATTGTTCCAGTCAACCAAGCTCATAGCTGTTTTGCTAGTACAGTCTCTCCTCACTATGACGGAGTTCCACTCCTATGAACACGTCAGTAAACAAATTCGTTACAAAGTGAGGAGCATACTATAATGGTAGTGGGTTTGTGTCAACCATCTTTGATATTGAACATTAAAATGGTATAAAATACCGACAGGTTGTTAGGTAAGACACATATGCAACATCGTCTTCAAGTATCTTCTGCTTCTATCAACTTTTCTGTACTTGACTGAAGAAGCCTACTGTGTAGGCAAAACGTTTCATAATAAAGATACCTAACTGTTGCATATGTGTCTTACCTAACAATCTTTGATATTGTTGTAATATCACCTTTGTATCATTTATAACATTCCTGGCATACTCTTAAATGTTTATGCAGTAATGTACTGTATATTGTAAGAAACAGAATAGAGGAAATCTGCTCTAATATGCATTATTTAGGTATAAATACTGGTCAGAGAGTCTATACTCATTTTATTCTATTGACTGAGTACAAGAAACCGCCCATTTATGTATTCAGCTACCTAATAAACTGATCAGAAATTGGTAATTTGGCCAATTTCAGAATCAGGGTCCAGAATAGGGTCCAGAATAAACAATGCAGACATTCCTGGCACTAAAATAACATTTTCTCTGTTAATTAGTCACATATCCAGGCTCCTTTTATATTATGCTTGCTTTCCATTTTGAATTTTTATTCACACAAAAAATAGAAGATTTACAGTTATGCCTTACTGTAATAAGTGTATACGTAACTAATATCAGCACATATGTGAGCACATATTAGACCCACTAGTTGAAATGTATTGGACGCGTGATGTGATCTGTTTACTCTTGAACATTGGCAAAAATTGAACATTTCCGCTACTTTGAGCTCAGTTTTAAGCTAATTTCAGTCTGAAACCAATCAGATTATCTCTGTTTCTGTAATAAATCTTCCATTCTATCAAATGAGACCAAGCAAACGAGAATACATCCATAAAAACCATACAAAAATACACTACAAATTCACTGTTTTAAACCAAAAACACGGCTGCAATTTTTTTCCCATACACTGCATGCTGCAGGATTTTTTTAAATGGTGCATACTTATTGCACAGACCCATTCTCTGAAATCTAGGTGCAAATTTATTGCTCACAGCTTATCTGAGTGAGCTGAGCTCATGGCATCATATTACGGGACCAACATTGGCTTCAAAGCCATGACATAACGGGACCGACACCAGAAGGGTTAAAATAGGACTCGAAGTAAGCAAAATCACCAATGCATAAATAGCACCTAGATCACTAACTTTGCACCTGCATGATTCTGTAATTTTTCCATCAAATTTTGTACTTTTGGTGTCATTACCTTCAGATTCTCTACTTCAGAAGAATTTTTTTTAAAGTGGATGCTGGGAGTAATATTAATTTCAGGAGTTTGGATAATGAATGGAGTAATTTCTGTATCCTGAATTCTCTACACGGCATTCTCACCACACATTGCTCTCAAACATGACATCTTCACTGCCTCCAGCCTCCTCCTCACTTCAGTATTCAAAATCCTTACCTCACACCTGTAAAACAGTGTTGGTATCACTATACGGTGGACCCTCGACCAACGTTATTAACCCGTTCCAAAGAGCTCATCGTTAGACGAAATTATCGTTAGTTGAATTCATTTTCCCCATAAGAAATAATGGAAATTAAATTAATCTGTTCAAGACACCCAAAAATATAAAAAAAAAAATATTACCACATGAAATATACATTTTCCTACTCCCAAACAGAAGGATAGATGCACAATACATGTATACATATGTATATTGTGTAATAAAGAGTAAATGACACTTACCTTTATTGAGGATGTGGTGATGAGTGATGGGATGGGAGGAGGGGAGATAAGGCAGCCTCACCATGCCTTATCACACTATGTATGCCACTATGATTCTTAACTCTTTCAGGGTCCCCAGGCCCTCTCCCAGACTTGTTCTCAGGGTCGCCCAAATTTCAAAAAAAAAAAAAAAATATTTTTTTGTATGAAAAGATAAAGAATCTTTTCCCGATCATAATGACACCAAAAGTAAGAAATTTGATGGAAAACTTACAGAATTATGCTCTCGCGAAGTTAGCGGTCTCAACGGTGTTTACGCATCGGCGATTTTGCCCACTTTGAGCCCTATTTTCAACCAATTCCAGTGTACTAGTCGACAAAAATCATAACTATTTTGCTAGAACTCCATTTTTTCTATCGAATGAGTACAAGAAACCACCCATTTACCAATTTCAACTATCCAATACAGTGGTCAGAATTTAGCAATTTTGCCAATTTCACACAAATTTCAAAAGATGCCAATTTCCAAATAGAGTCCAGAATAAACAAGAAAGACATTCCTGGCACTAAAATAGCATTTCCTCTGTTCATTAGTCACGTCCCCACACCCCTCTTACATTCTTTTGCCTTCCACTTTGAATTTTTATTCTCACAAAAAATAGAAGATTTACTGCTATGCAGACTACTGCATTAGTGTAGAAATGGTATAAATAATATCAGCGTTTAGCATGATTTGTTTACTTTTGAACTTTGGTAAAAATCAAACATTTCTGCTACTTTGAGCTCAATTTCAAGGTACTTTTCATTATAAAACCAGTCAAAATCCTCTCAATTTCTGTAATATGCCTTCCATTCTATAAAATGAGATCAGGAAAACTAGAATACAACAATAAATACCATACGAAAATACAGTGCAAAGTCGCTGTTTTAATCCAAAAACATGGTCAAAGTTTTTTTTTTTCTCATTACGCACTGTGTGCTGCAGGATTTTTTTTTATACTGCGCACACTGACCACATAGACCCATTCTTTCATATGTAGGCCTACCAGTTTTCTCTCACTAGATTTGAGGGCACTAGAATTTAGGCGTACTAGTACGTCAAAAATCTAGTACTACATCCTATACCCTGAAAGGGTTAAATCTCTCTAACCAACCTTTGCTGGCCTTAAATTCACTCACATCACCACTAGTTGCAGGTATTTTTTTAATTAAATCGTCATGCAACTGCCTTGCCTTTTCACATATGATCACTCGAGAGATGCTATCTCCTGATATCTGTTTTTCGTTTATCCACACCAATAACAGTCTCTCAACATCTTCGTGTACTTGCGATCTGTGTTTCGAAAAGATGCTTGCACCTTTGGCAACAACAGCTTCCTTGATTGCCTTTCTGTTAGCCAAGATAGTAGCGATGGTTGATTGGGGTTTGTTATACAACCCGGCAGCTCGGAGACATGCACTCCAGTTTCATACTTTGTGATGATCTCCTTCTTCATTTCAATTTTAATTCTCACCGTTTTTACCACAGGGTTGGCACTAGAAGCTTTCTTGAGGCCCATGGTGGCTTATTTTGCAGTTACAAGCACTAAAAACACTGAATTAATACAAAATGTACCCAATGTATGCATGGATGTGACCACACTGGGCAGCTAAGGCATCCATTGTACTAGTTTTGTGAATTCACTTATTGGAATTACATTGTATAAGGTCTAACAGCAAGTTTGCTTTGCAGAATATTAGAGGACACCTTCAGTGTCCAAGGCAGGCAACTCTTATTAACTGCTTGTTTATATAATGTCTCATGATACAGCTATAGCAAACTCTCATAATTCACATAAATGTTACTGGCATTGTTGATAACTGGCTGTTCGAATTTCATCTCCAAGACCATAAGTCACGCGTGATAAACTGCTCTGATACCTGGTGGGATATTTTCCCTTCACTCTTAGGGCAAGGTCTGTGTTTTAGGGGAAGGCCTAATATTAGTCCTTGGGAAAAATATCCACTCATATGGTGAACTGCCTTCAAATTAACCCTTTGAGGGTCCATCCTGTAGTTGTACACCTTGTCCACAGGGTCCAAGAATTTTAGAATTTTTTTTTTTTTTTATGAAATGGTAGACAATCTTTTGATGAAATTGCACTGTCATGAATTTTACTGCAACAATGATATTTACACATCAGGGATTTTGCCCAGTTTGACTCCTATTTTAGCCCAATTACATTATTTCAGTCAACCAAATTCTTAGCTATGTCACTAGTATCACTTCTATTTTATCGAGTGAGCACAAGAAACTACCCAATCAACTATTTCAATTACCCAAAATAGTGATCAGAAATTGGTAATTTGACCAATTTCACACAAAGTACAAAATATTCCAATTTCAAAATAGGGTCCAGAATAAACACTGCAGGTATTCCTGGCACTAAAATAACATTTCCTCTGTTTATTAGTTATGTTTCCAGGCTGTACAGATGAATTCCATTTTGATATTTTATTCACATAAAGAATTTTTATTCACACCAAAAAATAGAAGATTTACTGTTACGCAGTATTATAATAATTGTATAAATAATATCACCGCATTCATGAACATATATTAGACTCTCCAGTTGACGTGTATTGAATGCGTGGCATCATTTGTTTACTCTTGAACATAGAAAAAATCGAATATTGCCTCTACAGTGGACCCCCGGTTAACGATATTTTTTCACTTCATAAGTATGTTCAGGTGCCAGTACTGACCGAATTTATTCCCATAAGGAATATTGTGAAGTAGATTATTCCTTTCAGACCCCCAAACATACACGTACAAACGCACTTACATAAATACACTTACATAATTGGTTGCATTTGGAGGTAATCGTTATGCGGGGGTCCACTGTACTTTGACCTCAATTTCAACCTATTTTCAGTATTAAAATCAATCAAAATCATCTCTATTTCTGTAATACAGTGGAACCTCTACTTGCGAGCACATCCACCTGCGAGTTTTTCCAAATACGAGCAGTCGATGGGTCGATTTTTTGCTTCCATACGCGAGCAAAATTTCCATAAGCTAGCAGACCTCAGGGCAGGTTCTTTGATGCTGGTGAGGGGCTCTTGCTCTTGATCTAGGGAATTGTATCTCATTTGTTTGTTGGACTATCTTATTGAAACTTGGGCAATGTATGATGGAAAGATGCTTCTTAATGTACACCAGAAATGAGAGAAATCTATACATAAATAATGGAGTTCACTTCTCAGCAATTAGGCACCCCTTAGTGGTATTTTCATGTGGCTTTATGGCTGTATTCTCGGTTTTTTGGTCTCATTTGATAGAATGGAAGATATATTACAGAAATAGATATGATTTTGATTGCTTTCATGACAAAAAGTACCTTGAAATTGAGCTCAGCATAGGAGAAATGTTTGATTGTTTTGGCTATGTTCAAGAGTAAACAAATGACGTCACTCTCTATTCCAGTATGCAGTCGTGAATGGGTGGACATTATTTATATAATTATTACAATAAGGCATAAACACGCTAGATAACAGGGATATCTTGCTACTCCTACTTACACTTTAGTCACACTTCACAGACACGCACATGCATATATATATACATACATCTAGGTTTTTCTCCTTTTTCTAAATAGCTCTTGTTCTTCTTTATTTCTTCTATTGTCCATGGGGAAGTGGAAAAGAATCTTTCCTCCGTAAGCCATGCGTGTCGTATGAGGCGACTAAAATGCCGGGAGCAATGGGCTAGTAACCCCTTCTCCTGTAGACATTTACTAAAAAAGAGAAGAAGAAAAACTTTATAAAACTGGGATGCTTAAATGTGCGTGGATGTAGTGCGGATGACAAGAAACAGATGATTGCTGATGTTATGAATGAAAAGAAGTTGGATGTCCTGGCCCTAAGCGAAACAAAGCTGAAGGGGGTAGGGGAGTTTCAGTGGGGGGAAATAAATGGCATTAAATCTGGAGTATCTGAGAGAGTTAGAGCAAAGGAAGGGGTAGCAGTAATGTTGAATGATCAGTTATGGAAGGAGAGAAAAGAGAATATGAATGTGTAAATTCAAGAATTATGTGGATTAAAGTAAAGGTTGGATGCGAGAAGTGGGTCATAATAAGCGTGTATGCACCTGGAGAAGAGAGGAATGCAGAGGAGAGAGAGAGAGATTTTGGGAGATGTTAAGTGAATGTATAGGAGCCTTTGAACCAAGTGAGAGAGTAATTGTGGTAGGGGACCTGAATGCTAAAGTAGGAGAAACTTTTAGAGAGGGTGTGGTAGGTAAGTTTGGGGTGCCAGGTGTAAATGATAATGGGAGCCCTTTGATTGAACTTTGTATAGAAAGGGGTTTAGTTATAGGTAATACATATTTTAAGAAAAAGAGGATAAATAAGTATACAAGATATGATGTAGGGCGAAATGACAGTAGTTTGTTGGATTATGTATTGGTAGATAAAAGACTGTTGAGTAGACTTCAGGATGTACATGTTTATAGAGGGGCCACAGATATATCAGATCACTTTCTAGTTGTAGCTACACTGAGAGTAAAAGGTAGATGGGATACAAGGAGAATAGAAGTATCAGGGAAGAGAGAGGTGAAGGTTTATAAACTAAAAGAGGAGGCAGTTAGGGTAAGATATAAACAGCTATTGGAGGATAGATGGGCTAATGAGAGCATAGGCAATGGGGTCGAAGAGGTATGGGGTAGGTTTAAAAATGTAGTGTTAGAGTGTTCAGCAGAAGTTTGTGGTTACAGGAAAGTGGGTGCGGGAGGGAAGAGGAGCGATTGGTGGAATGATGATGTAAAGAGAGTAGTAAGGGAGAAAAAGTTAGCATATGAGAAGTTTTTACAAAGTAGAAGTGATGCAAGGAGGGAAGAGTATATGGAGAAAAAGAGAGAGGTTAAGAGAGTGGTGAAGCAATGTAAAAAGAGAGCAAATGAGAGAGTGGGTGAGATGTTATCAACAAATTTTTTTGTAAATAAGAAAAAGTTTTGGAGTGAGATTAACAAGTTGAGAAAGCCTAGAGAACAAATGGATTTGTCAGTTAAAAATAGGAGAGGAGAGTTATTAAATGGAGAGTTAGAGGTATTGGGAAGATGGAGGGAATATTTTGAGGAATTGTTAAATGTTGATGAAGATAGGGAAGCTGTGATTTCGTGTATAGGACAAGGAGGAATAACATCTTGTAGGAGTGAAGAAGAGCCAGTTGTGAGTGTGGGGTAAGTTTGTGAGGCAGTAGGTAAAATGAAAGGGGGTAAGGCAGCCGGGATTGATGGGATAAAGATATAAATGTTAAAAGCAGGTGGGGATATAGTTTTGGAGTGGTTGGTGCAATTATTTAATAAATGTATGGAAGAGGGTAAGGTACCTAGGGATTGGCAGAGAGCATGCATAGTTCCTTTGTATAAAGGCAAAGGGGATAAAAGAGAGTGCAAAAATTATAGGGGGATAAGTCTGCTGAGTATACCTGGTAAAGTGTATGGTAGAGTTATTATTGAAAGAATTAAGAGTAAGACGGAGAATAGGATAGCAGATGAACAAGGAGGCTTTAGGAAAGGTAGGGGGTGTGTGGACCAGGTGTTTACAGTGAAACATATAAGTGAACAGTATTTAGATAAGGTTAAAGAGGTCTTTGTGGCATTTATGGATTTGGAAAAGGCGTATGACAGGGTGGATAGGGGGGCAATGTGGCAGATGTGGCAAGTGTATGGTGTAGGAGGTAGGTTACTGAAAGCAGTGAAGAGTTTTTACGAGGATAGTGAGGCTCAAGTTAGAGTATGTAGGAAAGAGGGAAATTTTTTCCCGGTAAAAGTAGGCCTTAGACAAGGATGTGTGATGTCACTGTGGTTGTTTAATATATTTATAGATGGGGTTGTAAGAGAAGTAAATGCGAGGGTCTTGGCAAGAGGCGTGGAGTTAAAAGATAAAGAATCACACAGAAAGTGGGAGTTGTCACAGCTGCTCTTTGCTGATGACACTGTGCTCTTGGGAGATTCTGAAGAGAAGTTGCAGAGATTGGTGGATGAATTTGGTAGGGTGTGCAAAAGAAGAAAATTAAAGGTGAATACAGGAAAGAGTAAGGTTATGAGGATAACAAAAAGATTAGGTGATGAAAGATTGAATATCAGATTGGAGGGAGAGAGTATGGAGGAGGTGAATGTATTCAGATATTTGGGAGTGGACGTGTCAGCGGATGGGTCTATGAAAGATGAGGTGAATCATAGAATTGATGAGGGGAAAAGAGTGAGTGGTGCACTTAGGAGTCTGTGGAGACAAAGAACTTTGTCCTTGGAGGCAAAGAGGGGAATGTATGAGAGTATAGTTTTACCAACGCTCTTATATGGGTGTGAGGCATGGGTGATGAATGTTGCAGCGAGAAGAAGGCTGGAGGCAGTGGAGATGTCATGTCTGAGGACAATGTGTGGTGTGAATATAATGCAGAGAATTCGTAGTTTGGAAGTTAGGAGGAGGTGCGGGATTACCAAAACTGTTGTCCAGAGGGCTGAGGAAGGGTTGTTGAGGTGGTTCAGACATGTAGAGAGAATGGAGCGAAACAGAATGACTTCAAGAGTGTATCAGTCTGTAGTGGAAGGAAGGCGGGGTAGGGGTCGGCCTAGGAAAGGTTGGAGAGAGGGGGTAAAGGAGGTTTTGTGTGCGAGGGGCTTGGACTTCCAGCAGGCATGCGTGAGCGTGTTTGATAGGAGTGAATGGAGACAAATGGTTTTTAATACTTGACGTGCTGTTGGAGTGTGAGCAAAGTAACATTTATGAAGGGGTTCAGGGAAACCGGCAGGCCGGACTTGAGTCCTGGAGATGGGAAGTACAGTGCCTGCACTCTGAAGGAGGGGTGTTAATGTTGCAGTTTAAAAACTGTAGTGTAAAGCACCCTTCTGGCAAGACAGTGATGGAGTGAATGATGGTGAAAGTTTTTCTTTTTCGGGCCACCCTGCCTTGGTGGGAATCAGCCAGTGTCATAATAAAAAAAAAAAAATAAGGCATAACAGTAAATCTTATATTTTTTGTGAATAAAAATTACAAATTATTTATATTGTAATAATAATACACATGTAATACGTAATAATAATAATAATAATAATAATAATATGTATAATAATACGTATAATAATAATACAAGAATAATAATAATAATAATAATAATAATAATAGTAATAATAACACATACGATAATAATACTTTTTTTTTTTCAACAAACCAGCCGTATCCCACCAAGGCAGGGTGGCCCAAAAAGAAAAACGAAAGTTTCTCTTTTTAAATTTAGTAATTTATACAGGAGAAGGGGTTACTAGCCCCTATATCCTGGCATTTTATTCGCCTCTTACAACACGCATGGCTTACGGAGGAAAAATTCTGTTCCACTTCCCCATGGAGATAAGAGGAAATAAACAAGAACAAGAACAAGAACTAGAAAGAAAATAGCAGAAAACCCAGAGGGGTGTGTATATATATGCTTGTACATGTATGTGTAGTGTGACCTAAGTGTAGTAGAAGTAGCAAGACATACCTGAAATCTTGCATGTTTATGAGACAGAAAAAAGGACACCAGCAATCCTACTATCATGTAAAACAATTACAGGCTTTCATTTTACACTCACTTGGCAGGACGGTAGTACCTCCCTGGGCAGTTGCTGTCTACCAACCTACTACCTTGGATAATAATACATATGTAATAATAATGTACTACATAATTATAATAATAAACGGCAGTGTTTACCACAACAAAGAAGAGGGAGCGGTTGTGGCCACCTCCACCTGTTACATAATGACATATTTTATTAATTCTAGAGTATATATCAGGTTTCTATGTTATTTATATTGTTTATTATTTCATATTAGATGAACTGTGATAGATATATAAGCTGTAGAGTTGATGATAGCGAAATATTCAAGGAGTATTTTGTCCTGTCTCCAGACACACTCTCGTTGGCCACTGCTGCTGCCACATGTATAATGACACATTTTATTCATTCTAGAGTGTATTTTGGACTATCTTATTGAAACTTGGGCAGGGTATGATGGAAAGATGCTTCTTGACATACACCAAAAATGAAAGAAATCAGACCATAAATAACGGAGTTCACTTCCAGCCATTAGCCGCCCCTTAGCGGTATATTTTCGTATGGTTTTTATGGTTGTTTTCTCGTTTTTTGGTCTCATTTGATAGAATGGAAGATATACTACAGAAATAGATATGATTTTGATTAGTTTCATGATGAAAAGTACCTTGAAATTGAGCTCAAAGTAGCAGAAATGTTCGATTTTTACCAAAGTTCAAAAGTAAACAAATAATGCTAAGCGTCCAATACACGTCAACTGGTGAGTCTAATATTCTTTCACAAGTGCGCCGATATTATTTATACCATTTCTACACTAATGCAGTAGTCTGCATAGCAGTAAATCTTATTTTTTTTGCGAGAATAAAAATTCAAAGCGGAAAGCAAATGAAATGTAAGAGGGGCGTGGGTACATGACTAATGAACAGAGGAAATGTAATTTTAGTGCCAGGAATGTCTTTCTTGTGTATTCTGGACCCTATTTGGAAACTGGCATCTTTTGAAATTTGTGTGAAATTGACAAAATTGCTAAATTCTGACAACTGTATTGGATAGTTGAAATCGGTAAATGGGTGGTTTCTTGTACTCATTTGATAGAAAAAATGGAGTTCTAGCGAAATAGTTATGATTTTTGTCAACTAGTACACTGGAATTGGCCGAAAATAGGGCTCAAAGTGGGCAAAATCGCCGATGCGTAAACACCGTCGAGACCGCTAACTTCGCGAGAGCATAATTCCATAAGTTTTCCATCAAATTTCATACTTTTGGTGTCATTATGATCAGTAAAAGATTCTCTTATCTTTTCATAAGAAGAAATATTTTTTTTTTTTTTTGAAATTTGGGGGACCCTGAGAACAAGTCTCTGAGAGGGCCTGGGGACCCTGAAAGGGTTAAGTGACAAAGTGTATCATTAACAGTGTAGCAATTAAGTGTACATAGGATTAAGAGTGTATCACCCAGAGAAAGTTTCAAGTGGTCGTGCATAAAATACTTATTATAAAGAAGGCCACTAGTATGCCTAGTGCATTGGACCTATTTAATGACAGCATACACCGATGTGCCCAGCATCTCTTCTCCATCTCCAAGGTAACTGCTGTTTTACTACATAATTTCTTTATGTATTATTATTATTATTATTATTTCATTATCATTATTATTTTATTATTATTGTTTTTCTTATGAAACTATTTACGTAGTAATCTAAAGGAGTTTGCCTCACAAACACTTTGTTTTCTGTTATAATAACAGCATGGGAAGGTATGTCAGGAGGAGCAATGGCCGCCGTGGTGGCCCTATAATACACAACAACAACAATGGCTGCTGTGGTGGCCCTATAATACACAACAACAACAATGGCCACTGTGCCTCCACAAACACTACTCACATACATAATATTCCATTCATTCTAGTGTATACATCATGTTTCTATGTTATTAATATTGTTTATTATGTCATATTAGATGAACTGTGATAGATAAATAAGCCGTATAGATGATATTAGTGAAATATTGAAGTATCCTGTTAGCCTCCTGAGAGCTGGGAATGGATTAATTGCATTTCAATTAATTTAACCCTTAAACTGTCCAAGCAGATCTATGTTCACATGCGTAGTGCTCCAAAAGTAGATCAAAGTTTTTTTACACATTTTCAAATGTAAAAAAAGAAAAGAAGACCTACTTTTTTTACATACTTTCAAATGTTGAAAAACCATAGATCTATGTTTGGACAGTTTAAGGGTTAAATGAGGAAAATTGACTCTGCAAACGAGCAAAGCCAGTTGCGAGTAACGTCATGGAACAGATTAAACTTGCAAGTAGAGGTTCCACTGTGTATCTTCCATTCTATCAAATGAGATTGAGAAACCATGAATACAACCATAAAAACCATACGAAACTACACTGCAAAGTTGCTGTTTTAATCCAAAAACATGGTCACAGGTTTTTTCTCATGCACTGTGTGCTGCAGGATTTGTTTTATATGGTACATGCTTACCACACAGATGCATCCTCTCATATCTAGGCCCAAATTTACCACTCACAGCTTATCTGAGTGAGCTGAGCTCATGACGTAGTACTACGGCTTGGACCCTGGTTTCAAAGCCGTAGAACTACGGGACGGTCCCTGAAAGGGTTAAGTCTTATACTATAACTTGCTCTTGTGTTTATCAGTTCATTTTCAATATTTCATCACCCTACCTTATCTCTGGATATTAACTATTATGACCATAAGGAATTCTAGTGATATTGGAAGTGCCATGAATATTAAGAGTGAAACTGACAGTTTTTTTCCCTTACCGAGCCGGGGTGACCTAAAAAGACAAAATGAAAGTTTTTCTTTTTAAATTTAGCAGTTTACACAGGAGAAGGGGTTACTAGCCCCTTCCTCCTGGCATTTTGGTTGCCTCTTATGACATGCATGGCTTATGGAGGAAGAATTCTTTTCCACTTCCCATGGAGATAAGAGGAAGTAAAGAAGAACAAGAACTATTAAGAAAATAGAAGAAAACCCAGGTGGGTATGTACGGTAGGGTCCCACTTTACGGACATTTCAAATTATGTATGACCAAAACTTGCTGTATGGCTCCCCCTACCTGACTTTCTAACACAGTCACCATGGGCCACCCAGTTTGTTTACGTTCTCCGTGAGCACATCTCTCCATTATGTCTGGAAACTTTCCAAAATTTCAAGTGTTTTAAAGTTATTTCATATTTTACGTATACGGCCTCTCCTTACTAAAGGAGTTCCGTTCCTAAGACCACGTCGGTAAATGAATTCATCACTAATCGAGGAACCACCCCTTACTGATATTTCAAAACTGTCACCACCCAAAATTAAAACTTTGAGTCTTATGTTTGCTGTGAAAATCCTTTCAATCCGTTCATTAACGGTAATGCAACATAAAATAGGTCAGTAACTTACTTCTGAGATATTCCTGGAAATATGTAGTGAGACTATGAATCTGCGTTAGCTAATAATGGAGTCATAGGAAATTTACCTGCCAGATTTGTAGCCCAGAAGGACCACATCAATCATCTCTGCACACTTGTAACAAGAAGCAGGAGGAACAAAGAATGTAATAGGATAGAGTTATTTCTTGTCACTTTTTAGCTTATTTCAGACAAAGAAGTTGTGTAGTGAAGCTATAATCATGGTGGTGGTGATTTTTTGAGGGCCATCACTGCTCATGTCATGCTGAGCCTTACTTCCCAGTCTCTGTGGAAAGAATGTACACTCAACCGAGTCAGCAACAGGTTTTTACCCCTCAGGTCTTAGATATGATAGATGATGGTTTTGTTAATGGTAGGTAATGTATCTGATACAGTGCTGCCTACCACATGCAGTACTGTATCAGCTACCTCAGTTGTAGGTAAGAATAACTAATATTTTTTCTCCATGGGGAAGTGGAGCAGATTTCTTTCTCTGTAAGCCATGCATGTCATAAGAGGTGATTAAAATGCTGGGAGCAAGAGGCTAGTAACCTCTTCTAATGTATATATTAGTAAAGTTAAAAAGAGAAACTTACGTTTTTCTTTTTGGGTCACCCAGCCTTGGTGGGATATGGCCGGTTTGTTGAAAGAAGGAAAGAAAACTAATATTTTTGAAGAGTAAAGAAAATGCAAATAGAGTGGAACCTCGGTTTTCGTCATTAATTCGTTCCAGTACGTCTGACGAAAACCAAATTCGACAAGAACTGAAGTAATATTTCCCATGAGAAATAATGTAAATCCAATTAGCCATTCCAGACACCCAGGAGTATCAGCAAAAAATACATTTTATAGGGAATATAGTTTTACATACAGAAAACAGTGAGAAATAAATATAAAAGACTAATGAAATGGATAAATTAACATTTAATGTCGCTTTTACCTTTATTGAAGACTCTTGTTGGCATATGGAAGATGCAAGGAGGGGAGAGGGAGGAGGAGAGGTTATCGGTTGTAAGGGGAATCCCCCTCCATAAGGACTTCAGGTATCAAGCCCCTATCCGGGGTTACTTCCCTTTGTCTTTTACTGGCACTGAACCCCTGTCGCATAAAAAATCTATCCAGACCGGGCTGTTTCTGTTGTCTCTAAGATTTGCCTAAAATGGGACATGGCATTGTCATTGAACATGTTGCAGAAATGGCTTGCAACAGCTTTGTTAGGGTGATATTTCTCCACAAAACTTTGCAACTCACTTCACTTTGCACACGTCCTTAATCACTGAGGAAGGCACTTTCTCCCCTCTCTTTTCCCCCTCCTCTGAAGCAATTTCCTCAGCTGCGATCTGTTGCTGTTCCAGTTGAAGATGTTGCAGCTCTTCAGTGGTTAGCTCTTCTTTGTGGTCTTCCACCAACTTTTCCACATCCTGGCCACTCACATCCAACCCAATGGACTTCCCCAAAGCCACAATAGATTCCACAACAGGCGTAGGGTTGTCAGGGTCATCCTCAAACCCTTCAAAATCCTTCTCTTTGACACATTCTGGCCACAATTTTTTCCAAGCAGAGTTCATTGTCCTGGAAGTCACTTCCTGCCAAGCCTTATCTATAAGGCTTATGTAATTGAGGATATTGAAGTGATTCCTCCAGAACTCACTTAGGGTCAATTCAGTGTCTGAGGTCACTTCAAAGCACCTTTGAAACATTGCTTTGGTGTAGAGTTTTTTGAAGTTTGAAATGACCTGCTGGTCCATGGGTTGGGTGAGAGGAGTGGTATTAGGGGGCAAGAACTTCACTGTGATGAAACTAAACTCCTTCAAGTCTGGAGGATGAGCAGGAGCATTGTCCATTACCAGGAGGCACTTGAGTTGCAATTTATTTTTCCAGGAGGTGTTTCTTCACACTTGGGCCATACACTTCATTGACCCACTCAATGAATATTTGCCTTGTGACCCATGCCTTATTGTTAGCCTTCCACATCACACACAGTTTACTCTTGATGACATTGTTTTTCTTGAACACTTGGGGATTTTCAGAATGATACACCAGTAAATGCTTCACTTTGAAATCTGCACTAGCGTTACCATAGAACCACAGAGTTAGCCTATCCTTCGTAGGCTTGTGTCCTGGCAGTGCCTTTTCCTCCTGCATGATGTAGGTCCTCTTCGGCATTTTCTTCCAAAAAAGGCCTGTTTCATCACAATTGAAGTCTTGTTGGGGGAGGAATCCTTCAGCCTTTACGTACTCCTTGAATTCATCAATGAATTCTTCTGCGGAACTTGCAGCCTCGCCTTACCTTAACACACTGTGTACTAGATCGCTTCTTGAAGTTGTCGAACCAGCCTCTGCTGGCCTTAAATTCACTAACAGCAGCAATTGCTCCAGGCACATTCTTTACGAGATCCGCATGCATCTGCCATGCCTTTTCGCAAATTATCACCTTCACAGCACGATCTCTCGCTAACTTTTTCCACACCAACAACAGCTTCTCAACATCTTCGATTGTTTGTGATCTCTGTTTCGTTAGCACACTTACCCCTCTTGCAACATCAGATACCTTGATTTCTTTTTTCTTCACCAGGATGGAACTGATCATTGATGAGGACTTCCCTTACATCCTGGCGAGATCAACCACGCGTACGCCACTTTCGTACTTTTCTACAAGTTCTTTCTTGAATTCGACCATGTTTCTCACCTTCTTTATCAAAGGATTGGCACTCAGAACTTTGTTTGGCCCCATGATGGCTTATTTAGCAGTCGCACTCAATAAACAATCACAAAAAACTATCGATTATTACGAAATGTTTCATGTGAATGCGCAGGGTAATGTTCACTCAACAAGAAACAAAGCCAGACTGACTCAGAATGCATGCGTGGGATGCTTTTTGTGGGCGCGAGCATGGGTGCACAGACATTTTTTATGGCGGACCAACGAAAACCAAGGTGATGAACGAAAACTGGGATAAAATTTTGACGAAAAATGTCATCGAAAACCAAATTCGACGAAAACCTGGGCAAAAGAAAACTGAGGTTCCACTGTACTGGCTCTTTTTTGGAAGCTTCAAGAATCCAACCTTATTTTTCCCATATGTTCTTCCCACCGTAAGTTGTGATTTGATAAGTAGCACCAGTTTCTAGGAATCTAACCTCTGTGAATTATGGGAGTCTACTATATAGAGTCTTCACAAAAAAATCTTTTCCAGTTAATATGAAAATAAGTTTACCAGTGATAAAGCAGCAACCAATATTACACATTTCCAGCATATGTCTGATGCCATGTGTCTGGCATCACTCCAGCTTGGAAACGTGTCACAGTACAGAGCATGAAAGAAGGGGATGTTATCACATTTACATTTCACCACATCTATTTTTTTCTTCGTCTGTAGTAATTCCAGTCAATCACACTGGGTTGGTATAACATTTGTATGTGAGGATAAGACTTGTGTCATCACTCCTGTGGACCAGGGAGTCCCATTGAAGGATACTGAAGACCAGCTGGAATGCACCCCACAGTTTATTGAACCTCAACAAAGCTGCAAGAAACTTGCATCATGGCACCATTCCCATTAGAAAAAAGGAGTCTGGGAGGCCCCTGGAGACCACCCCCCATGTAATGATGTCCTTCAGAACGGGAAAGTTATGCTAAAATCTTACAAGTGCTGCTCAGGAAGTAAAGAACAAGTATTCTGATGTCCTGGGTGTACACACACTGTAACATTGCCTGCTAAAGTATCTGAGAATGACATGTCAAAGGATTTCCAAGAAACCCTTTATCACTGAGAGCATGCACTTAACTTGCTTTGTGAGACAAGCGCAAGAATTAGACCAAGGGTGATTTGGAGGAATGTCATGTTTAATGATGAATCAACTTACTGAGTCTTCAGATATGTCTCTAAGAGAGTTTATCATTCAAAATCCTTGTCAGTTATAGTTTGGAGGTGTTTCAGCATTAAAAGTGACCATGGTCATCTTTATGTCCTTCCCAAGGGCGAGATGATGAATGGGCAGAAATATTTACATGTCCTTGATGAAAAACCTCTCACTTGTAACCATATTCATGGTACCAACCCATTAATGCATGATGGAGCCCTCCTGTTACCACAGCTAAAAGGTCAATGATTGGTTGTGACGACACAAAATCCCTGCTTTATGGGGCCATGTAGTAGCCCAGATCTTAACACAATCAAAAATACTTGGCAGGCAGTGATATTCGAAGTAGCTGACTTATTTCTAGAAACTAAATAATTCTGTAACAGAATGCTAAAGGTCAGATGCCTAAATATTGGTGTTTTGTATGTTTGAAGATCCCAAATAAAGTTTATTAACCCTTTCAGGGTTTCGGCAGTATTAGTATGACTTAGGCCCCAGGGTTTTTGACGTACTAGTACGCCTAAATTCTAGCGCCCTCAAATCTAGTGGGAGAAAGCTGGTAGGCCTACATATGAAAGAATGGGTCTATGTGGTCAGTGTGCACAGTATAAAAAATCCTGCAGCACACAGTGCGTAATGAGGAAAAAAAACTTTTACCGTGTTTTTGGATTAAAACAGCTACTTTGCACTGTATTTTCGTATGGTATTTATTGTTGTATTCTAGTTTTCCTAGTCTCATTTTATAGAATGGAAGACATATTACAGAAATTGAAAGGATTTTGACTGGTTTTACAGTGAAAAGTACCTTGAAATTGAGTTCAAAGTAGCAGAAATGTTCGATTTTTGCCAAAGTTCAAAAGTAAACAAATCATGCCAAGCGTCCAATACACTTCAAGTGGTGAGTCTAATATTCTTTCACAAGTGCGCTGATATTATTTATACCATTTCTACACTAATGCAGTAGTCTGCATAACAGTAAATCTTCTATTTTTTGTAAGAATAAAAATTCAAAATAGAAAGCCAAAGAAATGTAAGAGGGGCCTGGGGATGTGACTAACGAACAGAGAAAATGTTATTTTAGTGCCAGGAATGTCTTTCTTGTTTATTCTGGACCCTATTTGGAAATTGGCATCTTTTGAAATTTGTGTGAAATTGGCAAAATTGCTAAATTCTGACCACTGTATTGGTAGTTAAAATTTGGGTTTAAATGAGTGGGGTTTCTTGTGCTTTATTCGATAGAAAAAATGGAGTTCTAGCGAAATAGTTATGATTTTTGTCAACTAGTACACTGGAATTGACCGAAAATAGGGTTCAAAGTGGCCAAAATCGCCGATGTATAAACATTGTCGAGACCGCTAACTTCGCGAGAGCATAATTTTGTAATTTTTCCATCAAATTTCATATTTTTGGTGTCATTATGATCGGGAAAAGATTCTCTATCTTTTTATAAGATTTTTTTTTTTTTTTTTTTTTTTTTTTAAATTTGGGGGACCCTGAGAACAAGTCTCTGAGAGGGCCTGCAGCGCTGCATAGCCCTTGTGGCTTAGCACTTCTTTTTGATTATAATAATAATAATCTGAGAGGGCCTGTGGACCCTGAAAGGGTTAAACTGTGTTTTATTCAGCAAACCAATTTTTTGCAGCAAAGATATCTTTGCGGAGACTGTATAATATGATTGCTGTTTTTTTTTCGGAAAATGCTAAATTAGAAAGGTTGTACAGGATACGGTAATGTTAACAAGATGTGGAAGAAGGCACATACATACAGTTATAACATTTATTAAAGGGAGCATTGGGTCTTCATAGTGAACATTTCCTTTAATAAATATCATAACTGTGTTTTTGTATTCTTCCATAAACTGGAAAACTTTAATCTGACACACGAGTATAGAAGATATTTCTTTTGGCTGGTGGGTTTTGCATGTGTTTGGCTTTGTCATAGAAATTCTTAAACAATCTTACTAGTATTGCATGTCAAAATTTGAAGTTGACTTTCTTAATTACATCAAACTTTGTGAAGAGAATAATTGGCTGCATTACTTCATTTATTATGACAACTTATCCTATCATTTCAACAGCAATTATGGGCTAGTGTCTTCTTGCGGTGGGTGGTGGACCAGGGACCCCAGGAGGCAGCATGGTCTGTAGTACGAGAATTGAGGGAGCGGGACTCATCTCTTCGATCTCGAGTAGCCCGCCTTAGAAGGCAGTTGCAAGATCTGGAGCGAGAGGCAGTTGAAGTTGGATTACTTTCACCAGCCACAGAGGTGCAAGTGATGTGAACCATTGTCAAGTTTCATTCAGGTTTTTCATGAGAATAGTTAGGGTTTTTACACACCACCTTATACTACACACACCATATTATATGGCACATACCACCTTATACTACACTCATCCCCTTACACCACACACACCACCTTATACCACACACACTCCCTTATTCTATACACACTCCCTTATTCTATACACAGCACCTTATGCTACACTCTGCACCCTATAGTACACACAACACCTTATACTACACACCTTATACTACCCTCACCTTATGCTACACAAAACTTTATGCACACAACACCTTATACTACACTCACTGCCTTATAGTACACACAACACCTTATACTACACAGCACCTTATACTACATAAAACACCTTATACTACATTCACCATGTACTACACCCACCATCTCATACTACACTTGCCACCTTATACTCAACATAGCACCTTATACTACACTCACCAGCTTATTATACAGCATGCACCACCTCATACTGCACACGTCTTATACAACACTGCCTTATACTGCACACACCTTATACATGCACCACATGATACTACACTCACCTTATACTACACACACCTTATAGTACACTCACAACACCTCATACTACACATACCATTTTATACTGCACACACTACCTTATATTACACACACACCCTTATACTACATACATACTACATACACCACCTTATGCTACACACTACCTTATACTATACACAACACCTTATACTACACACACCTTATACTACATACAACACCTTATACTACACCTACCACCTTATGCTACACTTGCCACTGTATACTCATTATAACACCTTATACTACACTGACCACCTCATACTTCACTCGCCACCATACGCTACACTCATTGCCTTATACTACACACTGTTTTACACTATACACACCACCTTATATGACACACAGCACCTTATACTACACACAACACCTTATACCACACATATTTTACTACACACAACACCTTATACCACACACATTTTACTGCACACACACCACCTTATACAACACCTAATACTACACAGTACCATATACTACACTTGCCACCTTATACTACACACACACACACCACCCTGTACTACACACACCTTGTTCTACACAGCACCTTATACTGATGTCACCACCTTATACTACACACACACACACACCACCCTGTACTACACAGCACCTTATACTGATGTCACCACCTTATACTACACACACACACACACCACCCTGTACTACACAGCACCTTGTTCTACACAGCACCTTATACTGATGTCACCACCTTATACTACACACACACACCACCCCGTACTACACAGCACCTTATACTGATGTCACCACCTTATACTACACACACACACCACCCTGTACTACACAGCACCTTATACTGATCTCACCACCTTATACTAAAACACACACACCACCCCGTACTACACAGCACCTTATACTGATGTCACCACCTTATACTACACACACACACCACCCCGTACTACACAGCACCTTATACTGATCTCACCACCTTATACTACACTCACCACGTTATACTGCACATATATTATACAACACTGCCTTATGCTATGCACACCACCTGATATTACACTCACCTTGTACTACACACCTTATACTACATAACACCTTTAACCCGTAAACAGTCCAAACGCATATATACATTTTTTCAACATTTGAAAGTATGTAAAAAAAGTAGATTTTTTTTTTTACATTTGAAAATGTAAAAAAAACTTTGATTTACTTTTTTTTGTGTTATATTTGAAAATATGTAAAAAAAAAACTAGATCTACTTTTGGAGCACTACACATGTGAACGTAGATCTGCCTGGACCGTTTACGGGTTAAAAATGATATACAAACAAGTACTGTAGTCAATATGACTTACAAAAATCATTTTGAGGTGATGATAAACATTTCACCAAAAAGAGGGATTGAATCTATGGCAAACTAGTGGTAAAACTAGCAGGCCAGTGTGTTATCCAGTCTACCAGGAAGACCTAATAAGATTGTTACAACTAGATATATTTACATACACCATAGGAAGGTGTATTGAAATACTGTCTGATTGAGAGAATCTTATTAGTTCATCAGGGTACAGTAGATAACACAGTTCTCTGCCAGTTTTAGCGCTGGAGTTGCCATGGGTTCAAACCTTACATTCAATGTAAGAAATAGTGTAGTCTTCTAGGTCTTTTCCTGAGTTTCCTGTAAATCACAGTTACTCACACTAGTGAGGAAATACTAAGGAGCTAGAATGGTTTATTGCCTTATGAAAATTTACATCATGAAAATTCTTAAATCCAACTTTGCTCAGTACAGGCAGCAAAATCCTTCCTTTGAAGTTGTTATTTTAGTATCTACCTTCATTCATGTTCACCAAAGAACAGCGTTGAATAACCTGTATGGGTTTAGCACTTACTTCTAAATATAGTAAGAATAGTCACCAAAGAATAACACTGTCTAAGTAATCATTAATTCTATTTTGTGATAAATTACCAGTCTTTACTTCTGTATACATTTTGTCCATTACTTGAATTTAATGTTTACTTTGCAATGGTTTATACAAGTTTTGTCTACTGTGATATTTGTAGTTTTTATGTAGCATCAATGGAGTACAATTTTTCATAGGGGTGTAATATCCAGGATTTTAATTTGTTTTTTCTTAGTCATTTTTGCTGATGACAAGGTACATGTCATTAGTAATATTAAAATAAGAGATTTATCTAAATTTTCTGAGAGCCTTTTATATTTTATTAACCTAATAATTTAATATAAACTATAAATGAAAAATATATTGTGACCTATTTTCATTTCAGTTCTACTTATGTTAATGGTAAATAAAAAATGCTGCAAAAATTCACGTAACAGCACTTGGTAAATTTATTGGATATATGTACTGTAGAAACCTTTGAAATAACATTGCTGATTCTTATGCCCATAGAACACTGTCCATAGGATATTGTCTATAGGACTCAAGCAAAATTTGTGTGCTTTCATTAATAACAAAGGTATATACATGTAGTAGTTAAATGCTCTAAGGATGTGAATATATTTTATTATAATAGTATGATTTTACTTGTGTACATAGTTAATATCACTCCTTAAGTATTGAATACAGCTGATTACATATTAGAAAAGCAACTTATGTATTATTTGTAATATGGCAGGATTAATGTGTGCTCTTATTGGCTTTAGTAAAGTACACAGAATCACTGCATAAATAAACATTCCATGTCTAATAAAAACTATATGTTCATCTAGTCAAATAGATTTTTTTTATCCTTGTCAAAACAGTATACAGGTCTCCCTCAACATTCGTGTTTTCAACTTTTGTGGGATTCACACATCCGCAAATTCCCAGCCGCCAAATCATATTTAAGTTTCTCACCACCCGCGAGTCCCTACTACCCTCCCTCTGACCCCCACAAATGGCAGCCAGCCATCCCACCACTCAGTGTGGTGAGTGTTTTGTTTGTTCATTATTTGCTATTAAACTACAGTATAAATAATGTCAACCCATTCATTGGAATGGCTATTCGGACAGGTGTTGGATGGTGATATCATGTGTTTACTCTTGAACACGGCAAAGAATCAAACATTTCTGCTACTGCTAATAATAATAATAATAATAATAATAATAATAATACGATAGAATTGAAGGAAATTGTACAAAAATACGAGGGTTGAAGCAGTGGTGGAAGAAGTGGTTGACACATCGTCAGTCAGTGCCTTTGTTTATGCTGGAGTGAGCATTAGTCTCCACACTCTTCCAAACATTTCACAATAATTCATTGTGTCTGGTGCTTGTTGATTGAGTGCATCTGGAGTGGTTGAGGCAGTGGTATTTAATAAGATACATGTTAGTAATAATAATACATGTTATTATTAATAACATTTGTTATTATTATTATTAACATGTTATTAAAAACCACTCCCTCAACCGCTGCCTCTACCACTGCCACTGCCTCTACCACTGCCTCTACCACTCCAGTCACACTCAATCTACAAGCACCAAACACAAAGAATTATTGTGAAATGTTTGGAAGAGTGTGGAGACTAATGCTCACTCCAGCATAAACAACACCACAGTGACTGACGATGCCTCAACCACTTCTTCCACCACTGCTTCAACCCTCGTATTTTTGTACTATTTCCTTCTTCAATTCTATTGTATTAATAATACGATAGAATTGAAGAAGGAAATTGTCCAAAAATATGAGGGTTGAAGCAGTGGTGGAGGAAGGGGTTGAGGCATTGTCAGTCAGAGCCTTTGTTTATGCTGGAGTGAGCATTAGTCTCCATGCTCTTCCAAATATTTCACAATAATTCATTGTGTTTGGTGCTTGTAGATTGAGTGTGACTGCCACATAATTAACCATGGGCCCAAAGAAACTTGCTAGTGCCAGCTCTTTGGTAAAGAAATTGAGAAACATGATAGAATTAAAGAAATTGTATCACAATACGAGCAGTGCGCCGCAGTGGTTGAGGCACTGGTTTAGGCACTGGTGGAGGCAGTGGTTGAGGCAGTGGTATTTAACCCTTAAACTGTCCAAACGTAGATCTACATTTTTTCAACATTTGAAAGTATGTAAAAAAGTAGATCTTCTTTTCTTTTTTTACATTTGAAAAAATGTAAAAAGAACTTTGATATACGTTTTTTTTTTTTGTTATATTTGAAAATATGTAAAAAACATAGATCTACTTTTGGAGCACTACGCATGTGAACGTAGATCTGCTTGGACAGTTTAAGGGTTAATAACATTCATGTTATTAAACCACAACATGTATGTATTTAGTACAATATTTTACGACATTTTCATGTATTTTATGAACATTTGCGAGGCTCTTAATCCCCTAACCCTCGCAAATGTTGAGGGAGACCTGTAATATTATGAAATCATTTTTGGAGTCAGTAGCCTATTGTCTTCTGTGGTATCAAAGCCATAGTATAATTCTTTCAACACACTGGCTGTATCCCACTGAGGCAGGGTCGCCCAAAAGAAAAAACAAAAGTTTCTCCTTTCACATTTAGTAATATATACAGGAGAAGGGGTTACTAGCCCATAGCTCCCAACATTTTAGTCACCGCTTACGACATGCATGGCTTACAGAGGAAGAATTCTGTTCCACTTCCCCATGGAGAATAGTATAAATATAATAAAATAATTTTCATATGTAATAGGTTGGTAAACAGCAGCCACCCAGGGAGGTACTAATGTCCTGCCAAATATGTAGTAGGTTAGTAGACAGCATCCACCCAGGAAGGTACTAATGTCCTGCCAAATATATAGTAGGTTGGTAGACAGCATCCAACCAGGGAGGTACTAATGTCCTGCCAAATATGTACAGTCCCCATCCCTTTATCCAA
>NC_069404.1:36650097-36737597 GCF_026875155.1 Cherax quadricarinatus
TCGTCGATGTTGCCGCAACCCATCATTTTTGAAAAACTTTTTGGGGCACTGTTCCAGAAGTACGACAGTTTTTTTTTTTTGTTTTTCCCCTTCACAAAAATATGCTCTTTAATTCTGTAAGAAAAAATAATTTTTTTTTTTTTCAAAATTTCTTGGACACTTCAGTTTTTGGCCTTGGACCCTGAAAGGTTAATTAAAATGCCGACTTTGTGGTCTATTTTCGTATAGTATTTATGGTGTATTCTCGTTTTCTTGGTCTCATTTGATAGAATGGAAATATATTATAGAAATAGAGGTGATTTTGATTGATTTTACTATAAAAAGAACTGGAAATGGAGCACAAAGTACGGGTGGTACTTCTCCACAAATATTTGAACATCATTCCACTGGCACAAATCTCCTTAATCTTTGAAGAAGGCACCTAATCCACTCTATCTTCCTCCTCCTCTGAAGCAAGGTCCTCAGCTGTGGTCTGATACTGCTCCAGATGAAGCTCTTGCAGCTCTTCAGTGGTTACCTGTGGTCCTCCCAACTCTTCCACATCTCACCACTCACCTCCAGCCCCAGGGTGTTCCACAATGCCACAATAGAGTCCACAACAGGCAGAGGGTCAGCTGGGTCAGGGACAGGGTCAGGGTCAGCCTCAAACCATTCAAAATCCCTCTTTTGGACACAATCTGGCCACAATTGTCTCCAAGCAGAGTTCAAAGTCCTGGAAGTCACTCCCTCCCAAGCCTTACCTATAAGGCTTATGGAGTTGTAGATGTTGAAGTGATTCCTCCAGAACTCTCTTAGGGTCAACTTGGTGTCTGTGGTCACTTCAAAGCACTTTTCAAACACTGGTTTTTGTGCAGAGATTTTTGAAGTTAGAAATGACCTGCTGGTCCATGGGCTGGAGGAGAGAAGTGTGTGCTAGGAGGAAAGAACTTCACTTTTATAAAACTCAAGTCCCTAGACAAGAGGTCTAATAGTTTGGAGGATGAGCAGGAGCATTGTCCATTAACAGGAGGGCACTTGAGTGGCAATTTCTTTCCAGGAGGTATTTTTTCACACTGGGGCCAAACACTTCACAGACCCACTCTTTGAAAATTTGTCTCGTGACCCATGCCTTATGATTAGCTTTCCACAAGACACATAACTTGGTCTTAAAGACATTGTTTTTCTTAAACATTCTGGGATTTTCTGAATGATACACAAGTAAAGGCTTCACTTTAAAATCACCACTAGCAATAGCACAAAACAAAAGAGTAAGCCTGTCTTTCATAGGCTTGTGTCTTGGCAGTGCCTTTTCCTCCTGTGTGATGTAGGTCTTGTTTGGCATTTTCTTCCACCCTGACACAGCTACTGCAAGCCGTGTTGGCAACCTGTACACTGACAATGTTACAGCCCATTTTAGGAAAGTCTTAGAGGAACAAGAGGTACAGATCTCTATAGACAGATATGTTGTGCGACAGAGGTACAGTGACTCTCAAGCTGGTCCTAGCAGCATTAAAAGAAGAAGGGAAGTAACCCCGGGAAAGGACTTGACACCTCAAGTACTAATGGAAGGGGATTCCCCTTCTAAACACTAACACCATTCACACTCTCCCCTCCTCCCATCCTATCAATCATCACCAGATCTTCAATAAAGGTAAGTGTCATGTAATTGTACATGTCATATATATATATAATATATATATATATAATATATATATATATATATATATATATATATATATATATATATATATATATATATATAATATATATATATATAATATATATATATAATATATATATATAATATATATATATAATATATATATATAATATATAATAAATATATATGGATAATATATATGGATAATATATATATATAATATATATATATATAATATATATATATAATATATATATATAATATATATATATAATATATATATATAATATATATATAATATATTATATATATAATATATATTAATATATATGGTGACGTGTACTTAGTAGTGGTGACGTGTACTTCAGTGGTGACGTTGTACTGAGTGTGACGTCGTGTACTTAGCTCTGTGAAGACCTGTTTGTGTGCTCTCTGTGAATCTGTACCAGGATGCCCTCTTTGAGCAACTTTACCAGCAGCTGAGAGAAGAGCTCAGAGTTGCTAAGATGGGAGATACGGCGATTAACGGAGGAGAACAAGAGGATTCGTAGTAATCCTTCTGTTGTGAGTCCCCAGGTTAAGAGGGGAGCTTGGTCAGTGGCCGGGCAACATGGAACCAAGCTGAAGATCAAGGAAAACGGTTGGAGAGGCAGAAACAACGAGAAACCAGAAGACTACCGTGGAAACTTCCAAACTCATTCTCGGTGCTACCTGACGAATGTGAGTGTTCTACTGGGAATGCCACAACGAGCACCAAAGAAGCATTGGCAGACGTGAGTAAGACATCCCTAGAAACCCCAACGAAGACCATCGAGAACGTCTTGACGAATTCTACAAGTGGTGTAATGCTACCTGGTGAATGTGAGTCGACTACTCGGAGCATCACGACGGACGACGCCAAGGAAGGTAAAAACATTGTTGTTGTTGGGGATAGCCAGATTAGGTACATGGATTAGGGCATTCTGCTTGAAGGATAGGAGTAGGAGGCAGGAGTGGGGTTTTCTGGGGCTGGGATGAAGGATATTGTTAGCCTTTCTGGATGACATCATGAGAGGTAATGGGAGCAATCCTTTATCTGTCTCAGGCTGGACGCAACGATGTTGGCAGGACGTAGGAGTGAGGGACTGTTTTAGCAGGTATAGGTCAGCAATAGAGATAATTAGGAGGGAAGGGTGGGAAACCTGTCATATGTGGCATTTTGCCAAGGAGAGGAGTTGGGGAAAAGAATGGTTTTCCAGAGCAATTGGTGTCAATTGTGGGTAGACAAATACTGTAAGGAAAATGCGGTAACAATTCATTGACAACTGGGACCTCTTCTATGGCAGAAATGACATGTATGCCAGGGATGGGGTTCACTTATCTAGGTGTGGGGTGGGAGCACTGGCCAACGCAGTTGAGGGAGCTGTTAGGTCTTTAAACTAGGAATAGTTAGTGGTATGGGTTTTGGCGGGAAAACTGTGAAGTCTCAGGGTAGTAACATGAGTACTAGGAGAACTAGTAATAGGCAAAATGAGGTGGATATTGGAAAGCCAGTGGCACTAATTGACAAGGACAGTAATAGGTTTAGTGGAATAATAGAAAGGAGCAGGAAGGGTAAAGAGAGAGGAGGGTCATTAATTAACCCTTTGAGGGTCGACAGGCCCTCTCCGAAACTCGTTCTCAGGGTCGGCCAAATTTCAAAAAAAAAAAATTATTTTTCTTATGAAAAAATAGAGTTATTTTTCTAAACATTATAGGATAAACAAAAAAATTTTACCATCAATACTTACGGAGATATGGATGCATGAAGTTTGCAGAAAATGAGCCGCGTATGGCAACAGCGGCGACTGCTGCTCACCCGGTAAACTTTAGTTTACTTGTAATTGAAGGTTTGTTGTTTTTTTCACTATTTTATTTTTTCACATAACTTATGTGGCCTATGAGACCAAAGTAAGGTGCAATGTACATATATACACTCGTTGTATACAACACAATAAGCACACAAACATAATTATCAATATATTGTTTACAAAACTTGTTTACAAAAACAAACAATACAAAACATTGTTTATTATTATTGTTCTATAATATATATACCAATATACAGTCACTGAACATATTCCTATTAGTTCTGCAGCTTGTGGAACTCTGAAACATGGTGTCATACACAATGGTGTTTTATCTTTCTCCCTCATTCTATCTCTTTCAAATCTGTCTCTCTCTTTCTATCTGTCTGTCTATCTCTGTCTCACAGGAACACATAAATACAAGTATACATAGTATAAATTACCTAGGATAACCCAAGAAACCCAGACAAAGTGCTGTACTCTGCTTGAAGATGTGAGTAAAAGTGATGATGCAGTCTTGTGGCTCTCTGAGACAGAGAGCTAGATGGATAGACAGGGAGCTTGACAGACAGGCAAATAGACAGACAGAAATGTTAGTATACCAGCAAAAACAAAGGGAGGGCGATGTTCATCTAATCTTTTGGCATCAGCTCTACCCTCATTTACCCTCATCAAACGTCAGCACTTATCAGATGTTATCTCCCCTTATCTTGTTACTGTCATGGGTGAACATTTATTATTACATATTATTATTATTACCTATTATTATTATTATGTATTATTATTATTATGTATTATTATTATTATGTATTATTATTATTATGTATTATTATTATGTATTATTGTTATCATTACGTATTCTTCTTCTTCCTCCTCCTCCTCCTCCTCTTCCTCCTCCTCCTCTTCTTCCTCCTCCTCCTTCTTCCTCCTCCTCCTCCTCCTCCTCCTCTTGCCTCCTCCTCCTCTTGCCTCCTCCTCTCTCTTGCCTCCTCCTCCTCTGCCTCCTCCTCCTCTGCCTCCTCCTCCTCCTCCATTCTTGGAACAAGTTTGAAGAGCTTGTAGTTCATAATCACTATCATTATCATCACCAATGCTCACATCTGAGTCTGGGATTTTGGAAATAGGAGTTTCTCTTTGATTCTGGTACAACTGAACGTGAACAAGATGGCCCAGCACCAGAGGTGGAAGGCTGTGGGTTGTCTGGGTTTTCCTCACTATTACCCATATTATGGTCATTAGTTTCGGTCAAAACCTCACCAGAAACCTTGAAACTCATCTTCACTGTCACTTCCATCTGTATTAGAACTGTCACTGGGGAACAAAAGTGTCCCAATTCGCCGAGGAGTGAGGAACTTCTTACCGCAGGGCACGGTGGAAATTGTGTACTATGATGGCATTCCCACAATGCACACCACTGGTCCCAGATTTTTTTTCCTACTGTGCACACCCACCACACAGACCCATTCTCTCACATCTAGGCTTATCAGCCTTTTCCTGCGAGATTTGAGGCCGCTAGAATTTATGCGTACTAGTACGTCAAAAAAAACCCTATGCGTAAGACGTACTAGTACGACCAAAACCCTCAAAGGTTAAAAATTTATTACACAAATAGTCGCAGTGCTAGGAATAAGATGGACGAGTTGAGACTAGTTGCTAGTGCAGGTAACATAGATGTATTTGCCATTACTGAGACGTGGTTTAATTCAAAAAAGTCGGGACATGCCTGCAGAATGTCACATTCAGGGTTTTAAATTGTTCCAAGTAGATAGAAGTATCGGGAAGGGGGGGGGGTGGTATTGTATGTCCGAGATCGCTTGAACTGTTGCATAAAAACGGGTATTAAGTCTGAAGTAACACATACAGAGTCTGTTTGGATAGAATTTCAGAGGGGCATGAAAAAATTAATGTTAGGTGTGATATACCGTCCCCCAAATTTAGATAGGGACCAGGGGAGACTACTATGGGAGGAAATGTTAGGGCCACAAGGCACGATAATGTAGTAATTCTAGGAGACTTTAACTTTAGCATATTGATTGGAATTTCTTGACTGGGAATTTAGAATCATACGATTTCTTAGAAGTAGTTCAGGATTGTTTTTTGAAGCAGTTTGTGACAGAACCTACAAGGGGAAATAACCTGCTTGACTTAGTTCTGGCAAACAATAAAATCCCTTGTTAAAAATTTTAAAGAAGTTTCAGAGGAACTGGGTGCTAGTGACCACAAATCAATTACATTTAGAATTGAATGGAAGTATGATAGTAGGGATAACTCATAAGAGTCCCAGATTTTCGCTTAGCAATTACGATGGGCTTAGAGAACCCTTATCATCTGTTGACGGGGGTTAACGAAGGAGCTATCAATATGACAGTTTTCTGAACACAATACATGCTGCTCAAAGAACGTTTATCCCTTATAAGGAAATTGATCAAATAAAAAATGACCAAAAATGGATGAATAATAGGCTGAAATATCTACTAGGGCATAAGAAAGGAATTTTTAGGCGTATCAAAAGAGGCGAGGGTCATCTTATGAATCAGTATATTGACTTTAAAGAGGGACATTAAAAAGGGGATAAGAAAAGCTAAAAGGGACTATGAAATTAAAGTTGCTAGGGATTCTAAAACTAATCCAAAAAGTTTTTTCCAGGTATATAGAACAAAAGTCAGAGATAAGATAGGTCCCTTAAAAATAACTATGGGCATCTTACTGACAAAGAGAATGAAATGTGCTCGATTTTAAATAATTATTTTCTCTCGGTTTTTTACACAGGAAGACACTAATAATATTCCAGTAATTAATTTTTATAGTGGAAACAGGGAAAAAGATAAATTATGTAACATCACAGTCACTAGTGAAATGGTTGGGGGAAAGCAGATGACCGACTGAAGCAAAATAAGTCACCCGGGTCCTGATGAGTTTTTTCAAAAGGGGTTTTTAAGGAATGCAAAATGGAAGTCTGTGAACCATTAACTAATATTTTTAATTTATCTCTTCAAACAGGGGTAGTGTCTGATATGTGGAAGAATGGCTAATGTTTAAATTTCCCATTTTTTAAAACAGGGGCAAGTCGTTACCGTCAAATTACCGCCCAATAAGCCTGACCTCAATTGTAGGCAAGTTGCTAGAGTCAATTATAGCTGAGATTATAAGAAGCCATCTCGATAAGCATAGCTTGATTAATGATACTCCGCATGGATTCACAAGAGGCCGGTCTTGTCTAACTAATTTTTTTAAAATTTCTTCAGTAAAGCTTTGAGGCTGTTGACCACGATAAAGAATTTGATATTGGTTTACTTAGATTTTAGTAAGGGATTTGATAGAGTTCCGCACCAAAGACTGTGAAGAAAGTAGCAGCTCATGGCATTGGGGGAAGGGTGCTCTCGTGGGATCGAGTCATGGCTCACAGACAGGAAGCAGAGAGTGTCCATAAATGGGGTTAAATCCGAGTGGGGATCAGTAACAAGTGGCGTTCCACAGGGATCAGTCTTGGGCCCGTTGTTGTTTACAATATATATCAATGATCTTGATGAAGGAATTGCTAGTGATATGAGCAAATTTCCCGACGACACGAAGATAGGTAGGATAATTGATTCAAACGTAGATGTTAGGAACTTCAGGAGGATTAGACAAACTCTACTCTTGGTCAGAAAAGTGGCAGATGCAGTTCAATGTAGAATAAATGCAAGGTTCTGAAGCTCGGAGTGTCCATAACCCTAGCACTTATAAGTTAAATAATGTAGAACTTAGCCATACAGATTGCGAAAAGGACTTGGGGGTTATGGTAAGCAGCAACCTTAAACCAAGACAGCAATGCCTAAGCGTACGTAATAAGGCAAATAGATTACTGGGATTATATCAAGAAGTGTAAGCAACAGAAGTCCAGAGGTCATACTGCAGCTTTATACATCATTAGTAAGGCCTCACCTAGATTATGCAGCTCAATTCTGGTCTCCATATTACAGAATGGACATAAATTCGTTAGAAAACATTCAGCGTAGGATGACTAAATTAATACATAGCATTAGAAATCTTCCTTATGAAGAAAGATTGAAGACTCTTAACCCTTTGAGGGTCGACAGGCCCTCTCCGAAACTCGTTCTCAGGGTCGGCCAAATTTCAAAAAAAAAAAAAATTATTTTTTCTTATGAAAAAATAGTTTTTTTTTCTAAACATTATAGGATAAACAAAAAAAATTTACCATCAATACTTACGGAGATATGGATGCATGAAGTTTGCAGAAAATGAGCCGCGTATGGCAACAGCGGCGACTGCCGCTCACACCGTAAACTTTGATTTACTTGTATTTGAAGGTTTGTTTTGTTTTTTCACTATTTTATTTTTTCACATAACTTATGTGGCCTATGAGACCAAAGTAAGGTGCAATGTACATATATACACTCGTTGTATACAACACAATAAGCACACAAACATAATTATCAATATATTGTTTACAAAACTTGTTTACAAAAACAAACAATACAAAACATTGTTTATTATTATTGTTCTATAATATATATACCAATATACAGTCACTGAACAATTCCTATTAGTTCTGCAGCTTGTGGAACTCTGAAACATGGTGTCATACACAATGGTGTTTTATCTTTCTCCCTCATTCTATCTCTTTCATCTGTCTCTCTCTTCTATCTGTCTGTCTATCTCTGTCTCACAGGTACACATAAATACAAGTATACATAGTATAAATTACCTAGGATAACCCAAGAAATCCAGACAAAGTGCTATACTCTGCTTGAAGATGTGAGTAAAAGTGATGACACAGTCTTGTGGCTCTCTGAACAGAGAGCTAGAACGGATAGACAGATAGACAGGGAGCTTGACAGACAGACAAATAGACAGACAGAAATGTTAGTGTACCAGTACCAGTGTACTAGTGTTCCACCCTCCCCTCCTCTTCTTCCTCTTCCTCCTCTTCCCCCTACTCTTCCTCCTCTTCCCCATATCTCTTCCTCATACTCTTCCTCTTCCTCCTCTTCCTCTTCCTCCTACTCTTCCTCTTCCTCCTCCTCCTCTTCCTCCTCCTCCTCTTCTTCCTCTTCCTCCTACTCTTCCTCCTCCTCCTCTTCTTCCTCTTCCCCCTAATCTTCCTCCTACTATTCCTCTTCCTCCTCCTCTTCCTCTTATTCCTCTTCCTCCTACTCTTCCTCTTCCTCCTCCTCCTCTTCCTCCTCCTCCTCTTCTTCCTCTTCCCCCTACTCTTCCTCCTTCTCCTTCTTCTCCTCGTCCATAGTGTAAATTACAAGGAGTCGGCAGCTGTCAAAGTGACATATTGGCTCATTACTCTTTCCCCCTCCGGCCTGTCAAAACAATGGGGTCGGATGCTGCTTTCCCCTCCTCCATTCTATCTAATTATCTTTCTCCCTCATTCTATCTGTCTGTCTATCTCTGTCTCACAGGTACACATAAATACAAGTATACATAGTATAAATTACCTAGGATAACCCAAGAAACCCAGACAAAGTGCTATACTCTGCTTGAAGATGTGAGTAAAAGTGATGACGCAGTCTTGTGGCTCTCTGAGACAGAGAGCTAGATGGATAGACAGGGAGCTTGACAGACAGGCAAATAGACAGACAGAAATGTTAGTATATACCAGCAAAAACAAAGGGAGGGCAATATTCATCTCATCTTTTGGCATCAGCTCTACCCTCATTTACCCTCATCAAACGTCAGCACTTATCAGATGTTATCTCCCCTTATCTTGTTACAGTCATGGGTGAACATTTATTATTACATATTATTATTATTACCTATATTATTATTATGTATTATTATTATTATGTATTATTATTATTATGTATTATTATTATTATGTATTATTATTATGTATTATTGTTATCATTACGTATTCTTCTTCTTCCTCCTCCTCCTCCTCCTCTTCCTCCTCTTCCTCCTCCTCCTCTTCTTCCTCCTCCTCCCTCTCTTCTTCTTCCTCCTCCTCCTCCTCCTCCTCTGCCTCCTCCTCCTCTTGCCTCCTCCTCCTCTTGCCTCCTCCTCCTCTTGCCTCCTCCTCCTCTGCCTCCTCCTCCTCTGCCTCCTCCTCCTCCTCCTCCATTCTTGGAACAAGTTTGAAGAGCTTGTAGTTCATAATCACTATCATTATCATCACCAATGCTCACATCTGAGTCTGGGATTTGGAAAATAGGAGTTTCCTCTTTGATTCTGGTACAACTGAACGTGAACAAGATGGCCCAGCACCAGAGGTGGAAGGCTGTGGGTTGTCTGGGTTTTCCTCACTATTACCCATATTATGGTCATTAGTTTCGGTCAAAACCTCACCAGAACCTTGAAACTCATCTTCACTGTCACTTCCATCTGTATTAGAACTGTCACTGGGGAACAAAAGTGTCCCAATTCGCCGAGGAGTGAGGAACTTCTTACCGCAGGGCACGGTGGAAATTGTGTACTATGATGGCATTCCCACAATGCACCACTGGGTCCCAGATTTTTTTCCTACTGTGCACACCCACCACACAGACCCATTCTCTCACATCTAGGCTTATCAGCCTTTTCCTGCGAGATTTGAGGCCGCTAGAATTTATGCGTACTAGTACGTCAAAAACCCCTACGCGTAAGACGTACTAGTACGACCAAAACCCTCAAAGGGTTAAGTTACATTCACTTGTTAGACGAAGAATGAGGGGAAACCTGATCGAAGTGTATAAGTGGAAGATAGGTATTAATAAAGGGGATATTAACAAGGTCTTAAGGATATCTCTCCAAGAGAGAACCCGCAGTAATGGATTTAAATTAGATAAGTTTAGATTTAGAAAGGACATAGGAAAGTATTGGTTTGGAAATAGGGTAGTTGATGAGTGGAACAGTCTACCTAGTTGGGTTATTGAGGCTAGGACTTTGGGTAGTTTCAAATTTAGGTTGGATAAGTACATGAGTGGGAGGGGTTGGATTTGAGTGGGACTTGCACATCGGAACTTGTTTCTTGGTGGCATTGAAAATTGGGTTGGGCAAATGTTTGTTAGTGGATGAATTGTAAAGGACCTGCCTAGTATGGGCCAACAGGCCTGCTGCAGTGTTCCTCATTTCTTATGTTCTTATGTTCTTATATAATATATATATATAATATATACATAATATATATATAATATATATAAATATATATAATATATATATATAAATATATAATATATATATATATATATATATATATATAGTATATATATATATATAATATATATATATATATATATATATTATATATATATATATCTCCATGGGGAGAAGTGGAACAGAATTCTTCCTCCGTAAGCCATGTGTGTTGTAAGAGGCGACTAAAATGCCGGGAGCAAGGGACTAGTAACCTCTTCTCCTGTATATATTACTAAATGCAAAAGGAGAAACTTTCGTTTTTCCTTTTGGGCCACCCCGCCTTGGTGGGATACGGCCGGTGTGTTGAAAGAAAGAAATTAAGAAAAAAAGAAAGATATATACAGTGGTCCCTCAATAATCGTCCATAATCCGTTCCTGGAAGTAGGACTATTATCGAAATAGACGATTTTCGAATCAATTTTCCCCATAAGAAATAATGTAAATCCAATTAATTCGTTCCAGACACCCAGAAGTATCAACAACAATTTTTTTTTTTACCTAAAAGATAGATTTACATGCACAAAAGAATGAACATTCAACATGACAGTTACCTTTATTGAAGGCTGTTGATGAATGGAAGACAGGGAGGAGGAGAGAGGGAAGAGAGGTTATTTGGAAGGGGAATCCCCCTCCATAAGGACTCTAGGGCACTAATAAAATGTATAAATGAACATACCTGCCTAGTATAGGCCAACAGGCCTGCTGCAGTGATCCTCCTTTCTTATGTTCTTATGAGTAAGAGGGGTTGGATTTGAGTGGGACTTGCACATCAGAGCTTATTTCTTGGGTAGCATTGAAAATTGGGTTGGGCAAATGTTATGTTAGTGGGATGAATTGTAAAGGACCTGCCTAGTAAGGGCCAGCAGGCCTGTTGCAGTGTTCCTCCTTTCTTATGTTCTTATGGTAATAGGGGTAGTTGATGAGTGGAACGGTCTGCCTAGTAGGGTGATCGAAGATAAAACATTGGGTAATTTCAAATTTAGGTTGGATAAATACACGAGTGAGAGGGGTTGGATTTGAGTCGGACTTGCACCTGAGCTTATTGCTTGGGTAGCATTTGTTCTGTTAGTGGGTTGGATTTGTGAAGGACCGGCCTAGTATGGGCCAGTAGGCCTGTTCCAGTGTTCCTACTTTCTTAAGTTCTTATTTAACATCACACTTACCAGTAGGGTGATCGAGGCTAGACCTTGGTAACTTAAGAAGAGATTGGACAAATATACGAGTTGGAGGAGCTGAGTTTGATTTGTGTCATTGGGTACGGAGTAAATTCTTGGGTAGCTTTGGTGGAGGTCATTTTGATAAGGATCTGCCTTGTATGGGCCAGTAGACCTGCAGTGTTCTTCCATTGTTATGTTCTTATTGGCTATTTTTGTGTGAAGGAGGGATGGCAAGTTTATTGTTGGAGAATATGACACTAATACCAACTCTATGGCTTATTTATCTATCACAATTCAACTAATATGACATAATAAACAATATTAATAACATAGAAACATGGAATATACTCTAGAATGAATAAAATAAGTCATTACGTATGTCACGAGAGGTGTTGTGTTGTGTTGTTGTTGGGTATATAAGGGCCACTGAGTGTAAGCCGTCCATAATGGTGGTGAAGCAGCAGCTGAGTCGGCGGTGGTTTTTGTAGCCCTATATAACTCCAACAACATTGGAGGAGTTGGTAGAATCGCTGAATCTCTAAAGAAGGAACCCTCTACCACCATCACTACTACCTTCTACCACCATCACTACCACCAAAGAAAGCTTCTAGTGCCAGCCCTAGATGGTGGTGGTAGAGTGGAAGCAGTTGAGATAGTGGTTGATGAACATAACATAAGAAAGGAGGAACACTGCAGCAGGCCTGTTGGCCCATGCTTGGCAGGTCCTTTACAATTCATCTCACTAACGAAACATTTTCCCAACCCAGTCCTTAATGCTACGCAAGAAATAAGCTCATTTGCAAGTCCCAAATGAGTAGATAGAGTTATCAGAGCTTATTTCTTGGGTAGCAATAAGGACTGGGTTGGGACAATGTTTCGTTAGTGGGATGAATTGTAAAGGACCTGCCAAGCAAGGGCCAACAGGCCTGCTGCAGTGATCCTCCTTTCTTATGTTCATCAACCACTATCACAACTGCTTCCACTCTACCACCACCATCTTTGTATTTTTCTACAAACTTTTTCATAAATTATGTGTTTCTCACATTCTTTACAAAAGGGCTGGCACTAGAAGCTTTATTTGAAGCCATGGTAGCTTATTTAGCACTTGCAAGCACTAAAATCAATGGAATATTATGAAATATTTCGTAGAAGCATGTGAGGGGACCGTCACTCACTGGTAAACAATGGCACAATGGCTGGGAAGGAAAGGCCGAGGCGGCTCAGAGCGTGAGTATGCGTCCGGGACGAAGGACTATTAGGACTATTAGCGAGTTACTGGACCATTTGCGAGCCAATATTTTGACGAAAAAACAGTACTATTTCTGAAATGGACGACTTTCAGGCCGGACGATTATTGAGGGACCACTGTATATATATATATATATATATATATATATATATATATATATATTTTTCAACAAGTCAGCCGTCTCCCACATAATATATATATCCAGGGGGAAGTGGAATAAGAATCTTTCCTCCCTAAGCCATGCGTGTTGTAAAAGTCAACTAAAATGCTGGGAACAATGGGCTAATAACCCCTTTTCCTGTAATAATTACTAAAAAGAAAAATAAGAAGAAAATTGTCAAAGTGGGAAGTCTGAATGTGCGTGGATGTTCTGCGGATGATAAGAAAGAGATGATTGTGGATGTTATGAATGAGAAGAAGCTGCATGTCCTGGCTTTAAGTGAAACAAAGCTGAAGGGGGTCGGAGAGTTTCAGTGGATAGGAATAAATGGGATTAGGTCAGGGGTTTCAAACAGAGTTAGAGCTAAAGAAGGAGTAGCAATAATGTTGAAGGATAAGCTATGGCAGGAAAAGAGGGACTATAAATGTATTAATTCAAGGATTATGTGGAGTAAAATAAAGGTTGGATGTGAAAAGTGGGTTACAGTAAGTGTATATGCATCTGGAGAAGACAGAAGTGTAGAGGAGAGAGAGAGATTTTGGGAAATGTTGAGTGAATGCGTGGGGAGTTTTGAACCATGTGTGAGAGTAATGGTGGTTGAGGATTTCAATGTTAAAGTGGGCAAAAATGTTGTGGAGGGAGTAGTAGGTAAATTTGGGGTGCGAGGGGTAAATGAAAATGGGGAGCCTTTAATTGAGCTATGTGTAGAAAGAGGTTTGGTAATAAGTAATACATATTTTATGAAGAAGAGGATAAATAAATATACAAGGTATGATATAGCACATACTGAAAGTAGTTTGTTAGATTATGTACTGGTGGATAAAAGGTTGATGGGTAGGCTCCAGAATGTACACGTTTACAGAGGGGCAACTGATATATCGGATCATTAACCCGTAAACGGTCCAACCGTATATATACGTTTTTTCAACATTTGAAAGTATGTAAAAAAAGTAGATCTTTTTGTTTTTTTACATTTGAAAATGTGTAAAAAAAAACTTTGATCTACTTTTTTTTTGTTATATTTGAAAATATGTAAAAAAAAAAACGTAGATCTACTTTTGTAGCACTACACACATGTGAACGTAGATCTGCTTGGACCGTTTAAGGGTTAATTAGTTGTGGCTAGTTAGAGTAAGAGGTAGATGGGAAAAGAGGAAGGTGGCAACAACAAGTAAGAGGGAGGTGAAAGTGTATAAACTAAGGGAGGAGGAAGTTCGGGTGAGATATAAGCAACCATTGGCAGAAAGATGGGCTGGTGCAAGTATGAGTAGTGGGGGGGTTGAAGAGGGTTGGAATAGTTTTAAAAATGCAGTAGTAGAATGTGGGGCAGAAGTTTGTGGTTACAGGAGGGTGGGTGCAGGAGGAGAGAGGAGTGATTGGTGGAATAATGAAGTAAAGGGCGTGACAAAAGAGAAAAAGATCGCTTATGAGAGGTTTTTACAAAGCAGAAGTGTTATAAGAAGTGTAGAGTATATGGAGAGTAAAAGAAAGGTGAAGAGAGTGGTGAGAGAGTGCAAAAGGAGAGCAGATGATAGAGTGGGAGAGGCACTCTCAAGAAATTTTAAAGAAAATAAGAAAAATTTTGGAGTTAAACAGGTTAAGAATGCCTAGAGAACGAATGGATTTGTCAGTTAAAAATAGAGTAGGGGAGTTAGTAGATGGGGAGATGGAGGTATTGGGTAGATGGTGAGAATATTTTGAGGAACTTTTAAATGTCGAAGAAGAAAGGGAGGCAGTAATTTCAAGCACTGGCCAGGGAGGTATACCATCTTTTAGGAGTGAAGAACAGGATGTGAATATGGGGGAGGTGCGCGAGGCATTACGTAGAACGAAAGGGGGTAAAGCAGCTGGAACTGACAGTATCATGACAGAAATGTTAAAAGGAGGGGGGTATATAGTGTTGGAGTGGTTGGTATTTTTGTTTAATAAATGTATGAAAGAGGGGAAGGTACCTAGGGATTGGCAGAGAGCATGTATAGTCCCTTTATATAAAGGGAAGGGGGACAAAAGAGATTGTAAAAATTATAGAGGAATAAGCTCACTGAGCATACCAGGAAAAGTGTATGGTAGGGTTATTATCGAAAGAATTAGAGGTAAGACAGAATGTAGGATTGCGGATGAGCAAGGAGGTTTTAGAGTGGGTAAGGTGTGTAGATCAAGTGTTTACATTGAAGCATATATGTGAACAGTATTTAGATAAAGGTAGGGAAGATTTTATTGCATTTATGGATTTAGAAAAGGCACATGATAGAGTGGATAGGGGAGCAATGTGGCAGATGTTGCAAGTATATGGAATAGGTGGTAAGTTACTAAATGCTGTAAAGAGTTTTTATGACGATAGTGAGGCTCAGGTTAGGGTGTGTAGAAGAGAGGGAGACTACCTCCCAGTAAAAGTAGGTCTTAGACAGGGATGTGTAAAGTCACCATGGTTGTTTAACCCCTTCAGGGTCCAAGGCCCAAATCTGAAGTGGTGCCCCAGTGTCCAAGAATTTAAAAAAAAACAAATTTGTTATTTTTTCTTATGAAATGGTAGAGAATCTTTTTGTGAAAGTAATAAAACAAAAAGTACGAAATTTGATGGCAAATTGACGAAATTATGCTCTCGCGAATTTTGATGTGTCAGCGATATTTACGAATCGGCGATTTTGCCGACTTTGACTCCCATTTTAGGCCAATTACATTATTCCAGTCAACCAAATTCTTAGCTATTTCACTAGTATTACTTCTATTCTATCGACTGAGCACAAGAAATCGCCAAGTCAACTGTTTCAACTACAAATTAAAGTGATCGGAAATTGTTAATTTGGCCAATTTAACACAAAGTTCAAAATATTCCAATTTCAAAATAGGGTCCAGAATAAACAATGTAGGTATTCCTGGAACTAAACTAACATTTCCTCTGCTCATTAGTTACGTTTTGAGGCTTTACAAATAAATTCCATTTTGATTTTTTATTCACATAATGAATTTTTATTCACACCAAAAAATAGAAGATTTACTGTTATGCAATACTGTAATAATTGTATAAATATCATCACCATATATGTGAATGCATATTAGACCCACCAGCTGGCGAGTATTAGATGTGTGAGGTCGTTTGTTTACTCTTGAATATCGGCAAAAATTTAACATTTCTGCTACTTTGAGCTCAGTTTCAAGCCATTTCCAGTGCGAAAACCAATCAAAATCATCTCTATTTCTGTAATATGTTTTCCATTCTATCAAATGAGACCAAGAAATCGCAAATACAACTATAAAAAACATATGAAAAAACACTGCAAAATCGCTGTTTTAATCGAAAAATCATGATTTCAGTTTTTTCTTTCATTATACACAGAGTGTTGCAGGATCTGTTTTATGTGGTGCACACATACCACATAGATGTATTCTCTCATATCTAGGCCCAAATGTACCACTCACAGTTTATCAGAGTGAGCTGAGCTCATGAAGTAGATCTACGGTTTGGACCCTGAACGTAAAGCCGTAGATCTACGGGACGGACCCTCAAAGGGTTATTAATATATTCATAGATAGGGTTGTAAAAGATGTAAATGCTAGGGTGTTCGGGAGAGGGGTGGGATTAAATTATGGGGAATCAAATACAAAATGGGAATTGACACAGTTGCTTTTTGCTGATGATACTGTGCTTATGGGAGATTCTAAAGAAAAATTGCAAAGGTTAGTGGACGAGTTTGGGAGTGTGTGTAAAGGTAGAAAGTTGAAAGTAAACATAGAAAAGAGTAAGGTGATGAGGGTATCAAATGATTTAGATAAAGAAAAATTGGATATCAAATTGGGGAGGAGGAAGAAGTGAATGTTTTCAGATATTTGGGAGTTGACGTGTCGGCGGATGGATTTATGAAGGATGAGGTTAATCATGTAAGTGATGAGGAAAAAAAGGCGAGTGGTGCATTGAGGTATATGTGGAGACAAAAAAGTTATCTATGGAAGCAAAGAAGGGAATGTATGAAAGTATAGTAGTACCAACACTCTTATATGGGTGTGAAGCTTGGGTTGTAAATGTAGAAGCGAGTTGGCGGTTGGAGGCAGTGGAGATGTCCTGTCTAAGGGCAATGTGTGGTGTAAATATTATGCAGAAAATTCAGAGTGTGGAAATTAGGAGAAGGTGTGGAGTTAATAAAAGTATAAGTCAGAGGGCTGAAGATGGGTTGTTGAGGTGGTTTGGTCATTTAGAGAGAATGGATCAAAGTAGAATGACATGGAGAGCGTATAAATCTGTTAGGGAAGGAAGGCGGGTAGGAGTCGCCCTCGAAAAGGTTGGAAGGAAGGGGTATGGGAGGTTTTGTGGGCAAGGGGCTTGGACTTCCAGCATGCGTGCGTGAGCATGTTCGATAGGAGTGAATGGAGATGAATGGTATTTGGGACCTGACGAGCTGTTGGAGTGTGAGCAGGGTAATATTTAGGGAAGGGATTCAGGGAAACCGGTTATTTTTATATAGCCGGACTTGAGTCCTGGAAATGGGAAGTACAATGCCTGCACTCCAAAAGGAGGGGTTCGGGATATTGGCAGTTTGGAGGGCTGTTTGATGGACAGCAAGTTGATGTACTTTAACTTGAATCAATAGTGGTTTCAAAGATGTTGAGAGAGTACTAGCAAATAATCCAAAAAAGGGTAGACTGAACAGCCTGGCCTGGGCTGGGCTTAGCAAAACTGCCTCATAAGACAGAAACATGGATTGTGCAACTGCCCTTCAGGTAATAATTGTGGTGAGTGAACCAGGAGTCAGATGCCACACCTGGAACTGAATGCAAGCCCCAGTAGTACACAGAGATTTGAAAAGATTATGGTATATGACAAAGGCTAATACTCATGTCAGTGTAGATAACATACTCATAAATCAGATGAAAAAATACACTCTATAAATACACAGATATACATTTTAATAATCAAAGATATTTGGACTGATCTAATATAAATACATTAATGTAAATACTACTAGTACTACGTAAAATCTATGATGTGTATTCATATTTGCAAAATGGTATGAGTAGCTCATTAATTTTACCCTCGAACAGTTCGGCAATCTGGATTTAAGATAATCTGAGCAAGAGATGTAACTTGCAAGGTGGAGTCTAGGCCATCAGTGTCATGAACAAGGACAGAGGCTCCCTCCTGTAATATATAAAAAGTAAAATCAAATTAATCAGTTTTAATACAATATTCTTAAAAAAATTCAGTGACTTATATAAGCAAGTCCTGCTTATACAGCAGGTTAGGTTCTGGGCTACTACTGTAAAGAGAAAATCACTGTAAAGTGAATCATAGCCTTTTTCACTTTCAAATGCACATAAAAGCCTGATAACATGTTTACATTATCATATATTAACCCTTTAAGGGTCCGTCCTGTAGTACTATGCCTTGTCCTTAGGGTCCAAGAATTTTTAAAAAATTCTTTTGTTATTATTTCTTATGAAATTGTAGGAAATCTTCTGAAGATAATAAAACAAAAAGTACAAAATTTGATGGAAAACTTACGAAATTACACTTTCACAAATTTTATTGTGTCAGCAATATTTTCAAATTGGCAATTTTGCCCACTTTGACTTCTATTTTAGGCCAACTACATTATTCCAGTCAACCAAATTCTTAACTATTTCACTAGTATCACTTCTATTTTATTGACTGATCACAAGAAACTGCCCAATGAATTATTTCAACTACCCAATTAAGTGATCAGAAATTGGTAATTTGGATAATTTTACACAAGTTCAAAATACAGTGGAACCTCGGGTTACGAATGTAATCCATTCTGTGAACTTGTTCGTATCCTGATTTGCTCGTATGCTGGGTCAATTTTCCTCATTTAAATTAACTGAAATGTAATTAATTCGATCCAGCTGAATTCCTGCTCTCAGGAGGCATGACAAAATAACCCTAATATCAACTCTATAGCTTATTTATCTGTCACAATTTATCTAATATGACATAATAAACAATACAAATAACAGAGAAACCTGATATACACTCTAGAATGAATAAAATATGTCATTACATGGACGGCGGAGGGAGGAGGATTGTGGTTGGGAGTGGTCGCACATTCTCGCTATGAAAACGTCAAGAGGTGTTATAAGAGAAAACGGAGTTTGTGAGGCTAACTGAATTAGATCTGGTGTACATACGTCATTTACATACCTTGGAGAAGAAATGCAGAGCGGCATATCCTGTCACTAGTTCACACTTTTCTTAACCCCTTCAGGGTCCAAGGCCCAAATCTGAAGTGGTGCCCCAGTGTCCAAGAATTTAAAAAAAAAAAATTTGTTATTTTTTCTTATGAAATGGTAGAGAATCTGTTTGTGAAGGTAATAAAACAAAAAGTACGAAATTTGATGGAAAATTGACGAAATTATGCTCTCGCGAATTTTGATGTGTCAGCGATATTTACGAATCGGCGATTTTGCCGACTTTGACTCCCAGTTTAGGCCAATTACATTATTCCAGTCAACCAAATTCTTAGCTATTTCACTAGTATTACTTCTATTCTATCGATTGAGCACAAGTAATCGCCAAGTCAACTGTTTCAACTAGAAAATAAAGTGATCGGAAATTGTTAATTTGGCCAATTTAACACAAAGTTCAAAATATTCCAATTTCAAAATGGGGGTCCAGAATAAACAATGTAGGTATTCCTGGGACTAAACTAACGTTTCCTCTGTTCATTAGTTACGTTTTGAGGCTTTACAAATAAATTTCATTTTGATTTTTTATTCACATAATGAATTTGTATTCACACCAAAAAATAGAAGATTTACTGTTATGCAATACTGTAATAAGTGTATAAATATCATCACCATATTTGTGAATGTATATTAGATCCACCAGCTGGTGTGTATTAGATGTGTGAGGTTGTTTGTTTACTCTTGAATATCGGCAAAAATTTAACATTTCTGCTACTTTGAGCTCAGTTTCAAGCCATTTCCAGTGCTAAAACCAATCAATATCATCTCTATTTTTGTAATATGTCTTCCATTCTATCAAATGAGACCAAGAAATCGCAAATACAACTATGAAAAACATACGAAAAAACACTGCAAAGTCGCTGTTTTAATCAAAAAATCATGATTTCAGTTTTTTTTCTCTCATTATACACAGTGTGCTGCAGGATTTGTTTTATGTGGTGCACACATACCACATAGATGCATTCTCTCATATCTAGGCCCAAATGTACCACTCACAGTTTATCAGAGTGAGCTCAGCTCATGACGTAGATCTACGGTTTGGACCCTGAACGTAAAGCCATAGATCTACGGGACGGACCCTGAAAGGGTTAAGAACTGCCACTCAAGGAAGGCTCCTTGATGATGGTGAGGGGCTCTTGATTTAGGGAATTGTATCTGTGCTCCAGTTCCCCGAATTAAGCCGGAATACCTTCCCCCCCAGGCGCTGTAAAATCCTATGGGTTTAGCATTTCCCCCTTGATTATAATAATAATAATAATAATAATATTAAGAACTGTTATGTACAATTTTTATGTTTATCTCACTACACTACGTATCTCTGTGAGCTGTTTCTCCGTCAACCATGTCAACAGCAGCTTTTCCATCTTTTCATTGACAGAGGTCCACTGCTTAGAAATTACTTTAACGCCCTTTGCTGGCGCTACAGCCTTTACAGACTCCTTCTCCTTTAGTACTGTACATATAGTAGAGGGGCTATGCTCGTACTCAAACTCACTAAGTCCTCAACCCTCGTACCTAGCCTGTGCTTATTAATTGTTTCTTGCTTTAATTCCACAAATCATTCTCTTTTTCTTCTCAGCATTGTCCACTGTACTTACTTTCTTAGGACCCATGGTCAGAAGAAAGAAATCTGGCGAATTAACTGCACAAAGTGTAAGGAAACCACGAGAATTCCTTGCACCGCAAGGGTAACTACGTAAGCACATGTGAACTGGTGACCATTGTTTTGATTGACACTGCTGTCTGGTGGTGGTGCTGTCAAACTAAATTATAAGCAGTATGTACATTTTTTTTTTCAACAAGTCAGCCGTCTCCCACCGAGGCAGGGTGACCCAAAAAGAAAGAAAATACCCAAAAAAAAAAAAATACTTTCATCATTCAACACTTTCACCTCACTCACACATAATCACTGTTTTTGAAGAGGTGCCCAGAATACAACAGTTTAGAAGTATATATGCATAAAAAATACACAATATATCCCTCCAAACTGCCAATATCCCAAACCCCTCCTTTAGAGTGCAGGCATTGTACTTCCCATGTCCAGTATTCAAGTCCGGTTATATAAAATAACCAGTTTCCCTGAATCCTTTCACTAAATATTACCCTGCTCATACTCCAACAGCTCATCAGGTCCCAAATACCATTCGTCTCCATTCACTCCTATCTAACATTCTCACGCATGCATGCTGGAAGTCCAAACCCCTCCTCCACCACACCTCCTTTCCCCCCTCCCTCCAACCTTTTCGACGACGACCCCTACCCAGCCTTTCTTCCCCTACAGATTTATACGCTCTCCATGTCATTCTACTTTGATCCATTCTCTCTAAATAACCAAACCACCTCAACAAACCCTCTTCAGCCCTCTGACTAATACTTTTATTAACTCCACACCTCCTAATTTCCACACTCTGAATTTTCACCACATACTGCCCTTAGACAGGACATCTCCACTGCCTCCAACCACCTCCTCGCTGCAGCATTTAAAACCCAAAAAGCTTCAACCTATATAAGAGTGTTGGTACTACTATACTTCCATACATTCCCTTCTTTGCCTCCATAGATAACATTTTTTGCCTGCACATATACCTCAATGCACCATTCACCTTTTTTCCTTCATCAATTCTATGATTAACCTCATCCTTCATAAATCCATCCGCCGACACGTCAACTCCCAAATATCTGAAAACATTCACTTCTTCCTCCTTCCAATTTGATATCCAATTTTTCTTTATTTAAATCATTTGATACCCTCATTACCTTACTCTTTTCTATGTTCACTTTCAACTTTCTACCTTTACACACACACTCCCAAATTTGTCCACTAACCTTTGCAATTTTTTTTTAGAATCTCCCATAAGCACAGAATCATCAGCAAAAAGTAACTGTGTCACTTCCCAATTTGTATTTAATTCCCCATAATTTAATCCCACCTCTCTATCAAACACCCTAGCATTCACTTCTTTTACAACCCCATCCATAAATATATTAAACAACCATGGTGACATTACACATCCCTGTCTAAGACATACTTTTACCGGGAAGTAGTCTCCCTCTCTTCTACACACCCTAACCTGAGCCTCACTATCCCCATAAAAACTCTTTACAGCATTTAGTAACTTACCACCTATTAAATGCACTTGCAACATATGCCACATTGCTCTCCTATCCACTCTATCATATGCCTTTTCTAAATCCGTAAATGCAATAAAAACTTCCCTACCTTTATCTAAATACTGTTCACATATATACTTCAATGTAAACACCTGATATACACACCCCCTACCCACTCTAAAACCTCCTTGCTCATCTGCAATTCTACATTCTGTCTTACCTCTAATTCAATAACCCTACCATACACTTTTCCTGGTATACTCAGTAAACTTATTCCTCTATAATTTTTATAATCTCTTTTGTCTCCCTTCCCTTTATATAAAGGAACTATACATGCTCTCCGCCAATTTCTAGGTACCTTCCCCTATTTCATACATTTATTATTTTTATTTTTATTATGACACTGGCCGATTCCCACCAAGGCAGGGTGGCCCGAAAAAGAAAAACTTTCACCATCATTCACTCCATCACTGTCTTGCCAGAAGGGTGCTTTACACTACAGTTTTTAAACTGCAACATTAACACCCCTCCTTCAGAGTGCAGGCACTGTACTTGCCATCTCCAGGATTCAAGTCGGCCTGCCGGGTTCCCTGAACCCCTTCATAATGTTACTTTGCTCACACTCCAAAAGCACGTCAAGTATTAAAACCCATTTGTCTCCCACTCCCAACACACGCTCACGCTGCTGGGAGTCCAAGCCCCCAACACAAAACCTCCTTTACCCCCCCTCCAACCTTTCCAGGCCGGCCCCCACCCCGACCCCTTCTGCAATACCAGGCGGGTACACTCTTGCGTCCTCTGTTTGCCCATTCTCTTCTACTGTCCCGGAACCACCCAAAACCTTCCTCAGCCTCTGGGCAACAGTTTTTTGGTAATCCCGCACCTCCTCCTAACTTCCCCCCAAAACTACGAATTCTCTGCCCTTATATTCACCCACACATTTGCTCTCAGACATGACTCTCCACCTGCCTCCAGCCTTTCCTCCCTGCAACATTCATCACCCCTGCTTCACACCCATATAGAGCGTTGGTAAAACTATACTCTCATACATTCCGTCTTTGCCTCCAAGGACAAAGTTCTTTGTCTCCACAGATCCTTAAGTGCACACTCACCCTTTTCCCCTCATCATTTCTATGATTCACCTCATCTTTCATTGACCTATCCGTGACACGTCCACTCCAAATATCTGATACATTCACCTCCTCCATACTCTCTCCCCCCAATCTGATATCCAATCTTTCATCACCTAAACTTTTTGTTATCCCCATAACCTTACTCTTTCCTGTATTCACTTTTAATTTCCTTTTTTTGCACACCTACCAATTCATCCACCAATCTCTGCAACTTCTCTTCAGAATCCCCCAAGAGCACAGTGTCATCAGCAAAGAGCAACTGTGACAACTCCCACTTTATGTGTGATTCTTTATCTTTTAACTCCACGCCTCTTGCAAAGACCCTCGCAGTTACTTCTCTTACAACCCCATCTATAAATATATTAAACAACCACGGTGACATCACACATCCTTGTCTAAGGCCTACTTTTACTGGGAAATAATTTCCCTCTTTCCTACATACTCTAACTTGAGCCTCACTATCCTCGTAAAAACTCTTCACTGCTTTCAGTAACCTACCTCCTAAGATAAGATAAGATAAGATTTCGTTCGGATTTTTAACCCCGGAGGGTTAGCAACCCAGGATAACCCAAGAAAGTCAGTGCGTCATCGAGGACTGTCTAACTTATTTCCATTGGGGTCCTTAATCTTGTCCCCCAGGATGCGACCCACACCAGTCGACTAACACCCAGGTACCTATTTGCTGCTAGGTGAACAGGACAACAGGTGTAAGGAAACGTGTCGAATGTTTCCACCCGCCGGGAATCGAACCCGGGCCCTCCGTGTGTGAAGCGGGAGCTTTAGCCACCAGGCCACCGGGCCACATCTGCCACATTGCCCCCCCTATCCACCCTGTCATACACCTTTTCCAAATCCATAAATCCCACAAAGACCTCTTTAGCCTTATCTAAATACTGTTCACTTATATGTTTCACTGTAAACACCTGGTCCACACACCCCCTACCTTTCCTAAAGCCTCCTTGTTCATCTGCTATCCTATTCTCCGTCTTACTCTTAATTCTTTCAATAATAACTCTACCATACACTTTACCAGGTATACTCAACAGACTTATCCCCCTATAATTTTGCACTCTCTTTAGTCCCCTTTGCCTTTATACAAAGGAACTAGCATGCTCTCTGCCAATCCCTAGGTACCTTACCCTCTTCCATACATTTATTAAATAATTGCACCAACCACTCCAAAACTATATCCCCACCTGCTTTTTAACATTTCTATCTTTAAACCCATCAATTCCCCGCTGCCTTACCCCCTTTCATTTTAAACCCACTGCCTCACGAACTTCCCCACACTCACAAAATGGCTCTTCCTCACTCCTACAAGATGTTATTCACTCCTTGCCCTATACACGAAATCACAGCTTCCCTATCTTCATCAACATTTAACAATTCCTCAAAATATTCCCTCCATCTTCCCAATACTCTAACTCTCCATTTAATAACTCTCCTCTCCTATTTTTACTGACAAATCCATTTGTTCTCTAGGCTTCCTTAACTTGTTAATTCACTCCAAAACTTTTTCTTATTTTAACAAAAATTTGTTGATAACATCTCACCCACTCTCTCATTTGCTCTCTTTTTACATTGCTTCACCACTCTCTTAACCTCTCTCTTTTTCTCCATATACTCTTCCCTCCCTTTCATCACCTCTACTTTGTAAAAAAATTCTCATATGCTAACTTTTTCTCCCTTACTACTCTCTTTATTCATTATTCCACAATCGCTCCTCTTCCCTCCCGCACCCATTTTCCCGTAACCCCAGAAATTCTGCTGAACACTCTAACACTACATTTTTAAACCTACCCCATACCTCTTCGACCCATTGCCTATGCTCTCATTAGCTCATCTATCCTCCAATAGCTGTTTTATTCTTACCCTAACTGCCTCCTCTTTTGTTTATAAAACCTTCACCTCTCTCTTCCCTGATGCTTCTATTCTCCTTGTATCCCATCTACCTTTTACGCTCAGTGTAGTACAACTAGAAAGTGATCTGATATATCTGTGGCCCCTCTATAAACATGTACATCCTGAAGTCTACTCAACAGTCTTTTATCTACCAATCATAATCCAACAAAACTACTGTCATTCGCCCTACATCATATCTTGTATACTTATTTATCCTCTTTTTTTTTAAAATATGTATTACCTATAACTAAACCCCTTTCTATACAAAGTTCAATCAAAGGGCTCCCATTATCATTTACACCTGGCACCCCAAACTTACCTACCACACCCTCTCTAAAAGTTTCTCCTACTTTAGCATTCAGGTCCCCTACCACAATTACTCTCTCACTTGGTTCAAAAGCTCCTATACATTCACTTAACATCTCCCAAAATCTCTCTCTCTCCTCTACATTCCTCTCTTCTCAGGTGCATACATGCTTATTTATGACCCACTTTTCACATCCAACCTTTACTTTAATCCCATAATTCTTGAATTTACACATTCATATTCTCTTTTCTCCTTCCATAACTGATCCTTCAACATTACTGCTACCCCTTCCTTTGCTCTAACTCTCTCAGATACTCCAGATTTACTCCCATTTATTTCCCCCCACCGAAACTCCCTTACCCCCTTCAGCTTTGTTTCGCTTAGGGCCAGGACATCCAACTTCTTTTCATTCATAACATCAGCAATCATCTGTTTCTTGTCATCCGCACTACATCCACGCACATTCAAGCATCCCAGTTTTATAAAGTTTTTCTTCTTCTCTTTTTTAGTCAATGTCTACAGGAGAAGGGGTTACTAGTCCATTGCTCCCGGCATTTTAGTCGCCTCATACGACACGCATGGCTTAGTAATAATAATAATAATATTAACAGTAAGGAGAAGCTTCAAAAGGCTGCCAGTAGTTGGTGCCACCATCAGCAAAACATTGGTAACTACAACCAGTACGCTTTGCACCTGTCTAGACTTAAGTAGTCTTAAGTAGAAATTTCTGCCTGAAATGCCTTGGCATGATAGTGGCTTTCTTTGCTCCAGTTATATTATGACATGTAAACACACACTGTAATCTTTGCAAAGAAATATATATTTATTTATTTAAGGAACCTCCCTTGAAGGGGAAGTTCGCATTATGAAATTTCTTTCGTATCCCGAAGCAAAAAATCGACCCAACGACAGTTCGTATCCTGAAAAATTCGCATGGTGGGGTGTTCAAAACCTGAGGCTCCACCGTATTCCAATTTCAAAACAGGATCCAGAATAAACAATGCAGGTATTCCTGGTACTAAAATAACACTTCCTCTGTTTATTAGTTACATTTCCAGGCTTTACACATGAATTTCATTTTGATTTTTTATTCATATAAAGAATTTCTTATTCAAATTAAGACATAGAAGATTTACCGTTATATAATATTGTAATAGTTATATAAATAAAATCGGCGCATTTGTGAATGTATATCAGACCCACCAGTTGAAATGTATTGGACGCATGACATCATTTGTTCATTCGTGAACATCAGCAAAAATCAAACATTTCCTCTATTTTGAGCTCAATTTCAAGCTATTTTCATTACTAAAACGAATCAAAATCATCTCTAATTTTGTAATATATCTTCCATTCTATCAAATGAGACCAAGGACCCCATATTACAACACTAAAAACCATGTGAAAATACACTGCAAAATAGCCGTTTTAATACAAAAATAGTCTTTTTTTTTTTTCCCTCATTATGCACCAAGTGCTGCAGGATTTGTTTTATATGGTGCACACTTACCATATAGATGCATTCTCTCATATCTATGCCCAAATTTACCACTCACAGCTTATCTAAGTGAGCTGAGCTCATGATGTAGTACTATGGCTTGTACCCTGGCTTCAAAGCCGTAGAACAATGGGACGGACCCTCAAAGGGTTAAGTGAGCAGTAGACCTAGACCTAAAAAAATGCACATACAGTACACACATTACTTACCTTAAAATATTTTCATGCTTAGCTTACAGAGAGTGGTGAATATATTTATTGTAGGAGCTCTGAATAAATGAAGAAAACTGCTGTACAGTGGAACCTCAAATTTCGAACTTAATCCGTTCCAGGAGCTAGTTCTAAATTCGAAAAGTCTGAAATTCGAAGCAATATTTCACATAAGAAATAATGGAAATACAATTAATCCGTTCCAGAAACCCAAAAATATTCACACAAAAAAAATACATTTTTTTATTATTTTTTTTTTTATTATCACACCGGCCGATTCCCACCAAGGCAGGGTGGCCCGAAAAAGAAAAACTTTCACCATCATTCACTCCATCACTGTCTTGCCAGAAGGGTGCTTTACACTACAGTTTTTAAACTGCAACATTAACACCCCTCCTTCAGAGTGCAGGCACTGTACTTCCCATCTCCAGGACTCAAGTCCGGCCTGCCGGTTTCCCTGAATCCCTTCATAAATGTTACTTTGCTCACACTCCAACAGCACGTCAAGTATTAAAAACCATTTGTCTCCATTCACTCCTATCAAACACGCTCACGCATGCCTGCTGGAAGTCCAAGCCCCTCGCACACAAAACCTCCTTTACCCCTCCCTCCAACCCTTCCTAGGCCGACCCCTACCCCGCCTTCCTTCCACTACAGACTGATACACTCTTGAAGTCATTCTGTTTCGCTCCATTCTCTCTACATGTCCGAACCACCTCAACAACCCTTCCTCAGCCTCTGGACAACAGTTTTGGTAATCCCGCACCTCCTCCTAACTTCCAAACTACGAATTCTCTGCATTATATTCACACCACACATTGCCCTCAGACATGACATCTCACTGCCTCCAGCCTTCTCCTCGCTGCAACATTCATCACCCACGCTTCACACCCATATAAGAGCGTTGGTAAAACTATACTCTCATACATTCCCCTCTTTGCCTCCAAGGACAAAGTTCTTTGTCTCCACAGACTCCTAAGTGCACCACTCACTCTTTTTCCTCATCAATTCTATGATTCACCTCATCTTTCATAGACCCATCCGCTGACACGTCCACTCCCAAATATCTGAATACGTTCACCTCCTCCATACTCTCTCCCTCCAATCTGATATTCAATCTTTCATCACCTAATCTTTTTGTTATCCTCATAACCTTACTCTTTCCTGTATTCACCTTTAATTTTCTTCTTTTGCACACCCTACCAAATTCATCCACCAATCTCTGCAACTTCTCTTCAGAATCTCCCAAGAGCACAGTGTCATCGGCAAAGAGCAGCTGTGACAACTCCCACTTTGTGTGTGATTCTTTATCTTTTTAACTCACGCCTCTTGCCAAGACCCTCGCATTTACTTCTCTTACAACCCCATCTATAAATATATTAAACAACCACGGTGACATCACACATCCTTGTCTAAGGCTACTTTTACTGGGAAAAAATTTCCCTCTTTCCTACATACTCTAACTTGAGCCTCACTATCCTCGTAAAAACTCTTCACTGCTTTCAGTAACCTACCTCCTACACCATACACTTGCAACATCTGCCACATTGCCCCCCTATCCACCCTGTCATACGCCTTTTCCAAATCCATAAATGCCCCAAAGACCTCTTTAGCCTTATCTAAATACTGTTCACTTATATGTTTCACTGTAAACACCTGGTCCACACACCCCCTACCTTTCCTAAAGCCTCCTTGTTCATCTGCTATTTCCTATTCTCCGTCTTACTCTTAATTCTTTCAATTATAACTCTACCATACACTTTACCAGGTACACTCAACAGACTTATCCCCCTATAATTTTTGCACTCTCTTTTATCCCCTTTGCCTTTATACAAAGGAAACTATGCATGCTCTCTGCCAACCCCTAGGTACCTTCCCCTCTTCCATACATTTATTAAATAATTGCACCAACCACTCCAAAACTATATCCCCACCTGCTTTTAACATTTCTATCTTTATCCATCAATCCCGGCTGCCTTACCCCCTTTCATTTTACCTACTGCCTCACGAACTTCCCCCACACTCACAACTGGCTCTTCTCACTCCTACAAGATGTTATTCCTCCTTGCCCTATACACGAAATCACAGCTTCCCTATCTTCATCAACATTTAACAATTCCTCAAAATATTCCTTCCATCTTCCCAATACCTCTACCTCTCCATTTAATAACTCTCCTCTCCTATTTTTAACTGACAAATCCATTTGTTCTCTAGGCTTTCTTAACTTGTTAATCTCACTCCAAAACTTTTTCTTATTTTCAACAAAATTTGTTGATAACATCTCACCACTCTCTCATTTGCTCTCTTTTTACATTGCTTCACCACTCTCTTAACTTCTCTCTTTTTCTCCATATACTCTTCCCTCCTTGCATCACTTCTACTTTGTAAAAAACTTCTCATATGTAACTTTTTCTCCCTTACTACTCTCTTTACATCATCATTCCACCAATCGCTCCTCTTCCCTCCTGCACCCACTTTCCTGTAACCACAAACTTCTGCTGAACACTCTAACACTACATTTTTAAACCTACCCCATACCTCTTCGACCCCATTGCCTATGCTCTCATTAGCCCATCTATCCTCCAATAGCTGTTTATATCTTACCCTAACTGCCTCCTCTTTTAGTTTATAAACCTTCACCTCTCTCTTCCTGATGCTTCTATTCTCCTTGTATCCCATCTACCTTTTACTCTCAGTGTAGCTACAACTAGAAAGTGATCTGATATATCTGTGGCCCTCTCTATAAAACATGTACATCCTGAAGTCTACTCAACAGTCTTTTATCTACCAATACATAATCCAACAAACTACTGTCATTTCGCCCTACATCTATCGTGTATACTTATTTATCCTCTTTTTCTTAAAAATTGTATTACCTATAACTAAACCCCTTTCTATACAAAGTTCAATCAAAGGGCTCCCATTATCATTTACACCTGGCACCCCAAACTTACCTACCACACCCTCTCTAAAAGTTTCTCCTACTTTAGCATTCAAGTCCCTACCACAATTACTCTCTCACTTGGTTCAAAGGCTCCTATACATTCACTTAACATCTCCCAAAATCTCTCTCTCTCCTCTGCATTCCTCTCTTCTCCTGGTGCATACACGCTTATTATGACCCACTTCTCGCATCCAACTTTACTTTAATCCACATAATTCTTGAATTTACACATTCATATTCTCTTTTCTCCTTCCATAACTGATCATTTAACATTACTGCTACCCCTTCCTTTGCTCTAACTCTCTCAGATACTCCAGATTTAATCCCATTTATTTCCCCCCACTGAAACTCTCCTACCCCCTTCAGCTTTGTTTCGCTTAGGGCCAGGACATCCAACTTCTTTTCATTCATAACATCAGCAATCATCTGTTCTTGTCATCCGCACTACATCCACGCACATTTAAGCAACCCAGTTTTATAAAGTTTTCTTCTTCTCTTTTTTAGTAATTGTATACAGGAGAAGGGGTTACTAGCCATTGCTCCCGGCATTTTTAGTCGCCTCATACGACACGCATGGCTTACGGAGGAAAGATTCTTTTCCACTTCCCCATGGACAATAGAAGAAATAATAAAGAACAAGAGCTATTTAGAAAAAGGAGAAAAACCTAGATGTATGTATATATATATATGCATGTGCGTGTCTGTGAAGTGTGACCAAAGTGTAAGTAGGAGTAGCAAGATATCCCTGTTATCTTAGCGTGTTTATGAGACAGAAAAAGAAACCAGCAATCCTACCATCATGCAAAACAGTTACAGGTTTTTGTTTCACAGTCATCTGGCAGGACGGTAGTACTTCCCTGGGTGGTTGCTGTCTACCAACCTACTACCTAAAAAATACATTTTGTAGAGATTAATTACAGTTTTACATACACACAACAAATGCTATAGTCTTTAATTATGTAGAGTAATATAAAATAACATTTTTACTTACCTTTATTGAAGATTGGTGATGGCATCTGGAAGATTGGGAGGAGGAGAGAGGGAGTTGGGGTTAGTGTTTGGAAGGAGAATCCCCCTCCATGAGGACTTCCGGTATCAAAGCCCTCTCTGGGGTTGCTTCCCTTCTCTGTATTTTAATGCCACTAGGACCAGCTTGAGAGTCATTGGACCCCAGTCTCACAAAATAACTGTCTACAGTCCTCTGTTTCTGTCTCACAAAATAACTCCCACAGTCATCTGTTTCTGTCTCACAAAATAACTGTCCACAATCGTCTGTTTGTCTCACAAAATAACTCCACAGTCGTCTGTTTCTGTCTCACAAAATAACTGTCCACAATCGTCTGTTTGTCTCACAAAATAACTCCCACAGTCATCTGTTTCTGTCTCACAAAATAACTGTCCACAATCGTCTGTTTGTCTCACAAAATAACTGTCCACAGTCGTCTGTTTCTGTCTCACAAAATAACTGTCCACAATCGTCTGTTTGTCTCACAAAATAACTCCACAGTTGTCTGTTTCTGTCTCACAAAGTAACTCCACAGTTGTCTGTTTCTGTCTCACAAAATAACTCCACAGTTGTCTGTTTCTGTCTCACAAAATAACTGTCCACAATCGTCTGTTTGTCTCACAAAATAACTCCACAGTCGTCTGTTTCTGTCTCACAAAATAACTGTCCACAGTCGTCTGTTTCTGTCTCACAAAATAACTGTCCACAGTCGTCTGTTTCTGTCTCACAAAATAACTGTCCACAGTCGTCTGTTTCTGTCTCACAAAATAACTGTCCACAGTCCTCTGTACATCCTGGCAAGCTCAACAAGTCTCACTCCAATCTCATACTTCTGTATTATTTCCTTCTTCACATCTATGGTGTTTCTCACTTTCTTTACCACAGGGGTACTGCTAGCAAGTTTCTTTGGGCCCATGGCAGCTTATTTCACAGCCCCACAAGCACTAAACACAATTAAATAATCGTAAAATGTGTGAATGAGATCACAGGTTAGTGTTCACTCAAGCATAAGCAAAGCTAGACTGCTCATGGCGCCTGCGCGGGGACGCGACAGAAAGGGCCAGCAGACAGGTCCCGTACCCGGTGGTCCGAAAATAGGAGCACGTTCGATAATAGGGACACAGTTTGTCTGAAAAAATTATCTTATTTTCGAAACGTTCGATATGTGATACGTTCGATTTTTGAGGTTCCATTGTATTAGTGAAATTCTGTAAAGTGAAGCACTGTAAAGTGGGGCCCTCCTGCAATCTCTAACATCATAAGGAGCAAGAAAATTTCCTCAACATGGACATGATTTCTTTTACATTTGTATCCCATAAACTTTCTTAAAATCAATAAAGCTGTTTTACTCCATTAACCCTTTCAGTGTTGAGACCCCTGCTCACCAACTTGCTCAGTGTTGAGGAATTTAAAAAAAAAATATTTTTTCTTGTAAACTTATAATCTTTTTCCGAAAGTAATGAAACCAAAAGTTCGAAAATTTGATGGAAAACTTATGGAATTACACTCTTGCGAAGTTAGTGGTCTTGGCGATATTTGCACATTGGCGATTTCACCCACTTTGAGCCCTATTTTGGGCCAATTCCTTCATTCCACTCGACCAAACTCATAGCTGTTTCACTAGAGCTCCTTTAATTCTATAGACTGAGTACAAGAAATTGCCCAATTACCTATTTCAACTAATGGCTTGATAAAGCTCCGGTAATGGCTTGATAAAGCTCCAGTAATGGCTTGATAAAGCTCCTGGAGAGCGAAACGTTGCCACAATAAAATGTCACATTAGTTGCACTTGGGATGAATTGTAAAGGACTTGCCTAGTATGGGCCAACAGGCCTGCTGCAGTGTTCCTCCTTTCTTATGTTCTAATGTTTATGTGTCTTACCTAACAACCTGTCGGTATTTTATACCATTTTAATGTTCAGTTATGTTCTTATATCTCTCCAAGAGAGAACCTGCAGTAATGGATTTAAATTAGATAAGTTTAGATTTAGAAAGGACATAGGAAAGTATTGGTTTGGAAATAGGGTAGTTGATGAGTGGAACAGTCTACCTAGTTGGGTTATTGATGCAAGGACTTTGGGTAGTTTCAAATTTACGTTGGATAAGTACATGAGTGAGAGGGGTTGGATTTGAGTGGGACTTGCACATCAGAGCTTATTTCTTGGGTAGCATTGAAAATTGGGTTGGGCAAATGTTTTGTTTGTGGGATGAATTGTAAGGGACCTGCCTAGTATGGGCCAACAGGCCTGCTGCAGAGTTCCTCCTTTCTTATGTTCTTATGTTCTTAACTACACAAAAAGTGATCAGAAATTATTAATTTGGCCAATTTCACACAAAATTCGAGAAAGGCCAATTTCAAAATAGGCACCAGAATAAATAATGCAGACATTCCTGGCACTAAAATAAAAAATTTTCTGTTCATTAGTCACGTCTCCAGCCCCTCTTATATTACACTTGCTTTTCATTTTGAATTTTTATTCACACAAACAATAATTTACTGTTATTCAGACTACTGCATAATTGTAATAATTGTATAAAAAATATCAGCACATTCGTAAATGCATATTAGACCCACCAGTTGGTGTGCAATGGATGCCTGATGTGATTTCTTTACTCTTGAACAATGTCAAAAATGTAACATTTTCGCTATTTTAAGCTGAATTTCAAGCTACTTTTATTCAGTAAACCATTCAAAATAATCTCTATTTCTGTAATATATCTCCCATTCTATCAAATGACATCAAGAAAATGAGAATACAACCATAAATACCATACAACAACATACCAAATAAACCAAAAATGCAGTCGCAGTTTTTTTCTCATGCACTGCATGTGGCAGGATAATGCCTACACTGACTACTCAGACCCACTGTCTCATATGTAGGCCTACCAGCTTTCTCGTGTAAGACTGAGAGGCTGCCAAAATTTTGGTGTAATATTATTATGGGACCGACACTGAGTTCAAAGCCATAATATTACAGGACCAACAGTAAAAGGGTTAATAGCCGCTTTTCAAAATAAATCTGAAGGTGAGGAATGTACTGGCTACACAATGCCTTTATAACTAATAAACTAGACAAGCAGCATCATGACAACATTCCTAGGTTAAGCAAATGATACTTCTCAGGTTAATATTAAAGCTGAATATTAATAAATACTTTTTTCATTGATTCATAATCCAATGGAACTCTTGACTGTTGAGCAAATGATCAGTAACTTTGTTGTTTAAAATTCTGGCATATTTTTCAATAATTCCTTCTCAACTGACAGAAGGGCAAAGCTCTGCAATTAATTTTTGAACTTGAGAATTTTTGGAGTTCTACTGATGCAGTCACTGCTGGAACTACTAATCCACAAAGCCTGGTTACTACACTGAAACACTTTTCCAAGTCATTCAGTTTTACATAAAAGAAGTTTAGTTTTCCTGACATGTATACAATTCTAGGTTGTGATTTCAATGATTAAAAAATTCAAAGTATGTTACAGTTAACCCGTAAACGGTGCAAACGTATATATACATTCTTACCGCTAGTGCCCCAAACGTGTATAAATGTTTCATTTTTCCAGCCTTCAAATATGGCACGATTGGCCTAAGATGCCTTGTCAGCATAGAATGGGTCATAACACTCAGTGTGCACTGTATTAAAAATATCTGGGACCACTTAGTACCATGTGGGAGCACCTGTTCAAATGAGCGCCGGCTAGAGCAAACAGCGCAGCAAACAGCGCAGCAAACACCTGGGATTCACTGATTTCATGTAGTATTACCTCTCCCATTTTAAGAGGAAAGTGATACTGACCCCGAGTTTAGTGGCTTTGAGGTGGATGTGGCCATAAGTGGCCGACGAAATATCAAAAAACCTCGATAATAACCTATGTGCAACACCCTTTCAGAATGTCTTATAACCTATGGCCTAAGTAAAGAGAAAAAATTCTGGAACATAATACTTGTTCAGCAGGCTGGCTGACTGGCTGATTGGTTGGCTGATTGGCTGGCCACCTGGCTGGCCAGCTGCATGGCTGGCCGGCTGCTGGCAGCCTGGCTCCATTTGTTTATCTGTGTCCATCTTTGTCTCTCTGTCTCTATCTCTGTCTCTCTCTGTCTATCTCTTTCAATCTGTCTCTGTCTATCTCTGTCTCAGAGGTACACATAAATACAAGTATACATAGTGTAAATTACCTAGGATAACCCAAAAAATCCAGACAAAGTGCTATACTCCGCTTGAAGATATGAGTATACGTGATGACGCAGCCTTGTGGCTCTCTCTGAGACAGAAAGCTAGATGGATGGACAGATAGACAGGGAGCTTGACAGACAAACAAATAGACAGACATGTTTGTGTACCAGCGAAAACAAAGCTAGGGCCAATGCTCATTAAATGTCACCTCTAATCTCATCAAGTCTTATCACTGCACCCTTGTGTATGCTCATCAAATGCCAGCTCTTATCTAATGTTATCTCATCTTATCACATCACTGTCAGGGATGGACTGAGGCTTGTTTTTCATGCTTCAAGGGAACTTATTACAGTGGACCCCCGCATAGCGACTTTAATCCGTGCAAGAGGGCTGGTTGTTATGCGAAATGTTCGGTATGCGAATGAATTTTCCCCATAAGAAATAATGGAAATCAAATTAATCCGTGCAAGACACCCAAAAGTATGAAAAAAAAAAATTTTTACCACATGAAATGTTAATTTTAATACACACAAACTGAAAAAGGCATGCACAATTACATGACACTTACTTTTATTGAAGATCTGGTGATGATTGATGGGATGGGAGGAGGGGAGAGAGAGTGTTAGTGTTTAGAAGGGGAATCCCCTTCCATTAAGACTTGAGGTGTCGAGTCCTTTTCTGGGGTTACTTCCCTTCTTCTTTTAATGCCACTAGGACCAGCTTCAGAGTCACTGGACTTCTGTCGCACAACATATCTGTCCATAGTGGCCTGTACCTCTCGTTCCTTTATGACTTCCCTAAAGTGTTTCACAACATTGTCAGTGTACAGGTTGCCAACACGGCTTGCAATAGCTGTGTGAGGGTGATTTTCATCCATGAAGGTTTGCACTTCAAACCACTTTGCACAGATTTCCTTAATCTTTGTAGTAGGCAACTTCTTCAATTTCTCTCTCTCCCCTCCTCTAAACCAGTTTCCTCAGGTCTGGCCTCTTGCTGTTGAAGTTGATCTATCAGCTCATCAGTGGTTAGTTCTTCATTGTCCTCCTCCACCAACTCTTCCACATCATCCCCACTAACCTCCAACCCTAAGGACTTTCCCAATGCCACAATGGATTCCTCAACTGGCATAATCCTCTCAGGGTTAGCCTCAAACCCTTCAAAATCCCTTCTGGCAAGACAGTGATGGAGTGAATGATGGTGAAAGTTTTTCTTTTTCGGGCCACCCTGCCTTGGTGGGAATCGGCCGGTGTGATAATAAAAAAAAAAATAAAAATTCTGGCCACAGTTTCTTCCAAGCAGAGTTCAAGGTCTTCTTAGTCACTCCCTCCCAAGCCTTACCTATAAGGTTTACACAATTGAGGATATTAAAGTGCTCTCTCCAAAACTCTCTTAGAGTCAGTTGAGTTTCTGAGGTCACTACAAAGCACCTTTCAAACAGAGCTTTTGTGTACAGTTTTTTGAAGTTTGCAATAACCTGCTGGTCCATGGGCTGCAGGAGAGGAGTGGTAATAGGAGGCAAAAACTTCACCTTAATGAATTTCATGTCCCCATAAAGTCGCTCTGCCACGTCTGTAGGATGACCAGGGCATTGTCTAACACCAGGAGGCACTTAAGTTCTAATTTCTTTTCAGTTAGGTAATCTTTCACATTGGGGGCAAATGCATGGTGTAACCAGTCAAAGAAAAAGTCCCTAGTGACCCATGCCTTACTGTTTGCCCTCCACAGCACACACAAATTCTCCTTGAGGACATTCTTTTGCCTGAACGGTCTGGGAGTTTCAGAGTGATACACTAATAAAGGCTTCACTTTGCAATCACCAGTAACATTGGAACACATCAACAAAGTAAGCCTGTCTTTCATAGGCTTATGTCCTGGGAGTGCCTTTTCCTCCTGAGTAATGTAGGTCCTGCTTGGCATTTTCTTCCAAAACAGGCCTGTTTCATCCACAATTAAACACTTGTTTCAGTTTCAGTCCTTCACTGTCTATGTACTTCTTGAATTCCTGCACATATTTTTCAGCTGCTTTGTGGTCCGAACTGGCAGCCTCACCATGCCTTATCACACTATGTATGCCACTACACTTCTTAAATCTCTCAAACCAACCTTTGCTGGCCTTAAATTCACTCACATCATCACTAGCTTCAGGCATTTTTTTAATTAAATCCTCATGCAACTTCCTAGTCTTTTCGCTTATGATCGCTTGAGAGACGCTATCTCCTGCTACCTGTTTTTCATTTATCCACACCAATAAGAGTCTCTCAACATCTTCCATCACTTGCGATCTCTGTTTCGAAAACACAGTTAAACCTTTGGCAAGAACAGCTTCCTTGATTGCCTTTCTGTTGCCCACAATAGTAGAGATGGTTGATTGGGTTTCTGTACAACCTGACCAGGTCGGCGACCACGCACATCCACTTTCATACTTATCAATGATCTCTTTCTTCATCTCTATAGGAATTCTCACCCTTATTCCTGTAGGGTTGGCACTAGAAGCTTTCTTGGGGCCCATGGTCACTTATTTTCCAGATAAAGCACCGAAAACACTGTAATAATACGAAATATTCCGATTGTATGCTTGGATGTTACAGCGGAGGCTGGCTGGTAAACAATGCCACCGGCGGAACATGTGAGGCTGGCTAAGGGCGCACATTGGACGTGTCTCGGACGAAGAGCGGTGAGCGGGTTTTTGGGCAGTATGCGAGGCAAAATTTTTGCAATAAAAGCGAGCAGTATGCGGATTGTACGGTATGCGATGCGTACGGTATGCGGGGGTCCACTGTATTATGTATTACAGTGGACCCCCGGTTAACGATATTTTTTCATTCCAGAAGTATGTTCAGGTGCCAGTACTGACCGAATTTGTTCCCATAAGGAATATTATGAAGTAGATTAGTCCATTTCAGACCCCCAGACATACACGTACAAACGCACTAACATAAATACACTTACATAATTGGTCACATTGGGAGGTGATCGTTAAGCGGGGGTTCACTGTATTATTATTATTATTATTATTATTATTATTATTATTATTTTCTTCTTCTTCTTATTATTACATACTTCCACATATCCAAAACATTGGTGGGACCTATAAATACTTTGTATATATTCCAAGACAATAGTAAATGTCCACCTGTCAGTGTGTTTGTGACAATCTGAGTACAATTTCAGTACCTAATACTAGTGTCAGAACAAAGATTGGTTATGAATTGACAAGAACTACTATAAATTGTAATTATCAGAACATAAAAATTATATAAAATACTGTAATATGAAAAACAAAAAAAAGTATATCGGCAACACTTCTGCAAGTGGCAGGACTCGATGTTGCCGTCACATGAGCATCCAGTGCCAACTTCTCGGCCTCATATCTCAGTAAGTACTGACCCTATTTTTTTTTATGCTATAACACTTAGAAAAATGTGCTCTTTATTTTCATTAAAAAAAACTGGGGTAGTGAACGTATATATACGTTTACGGGTTAAACATCAGTGACTGAAAAGCAAGCTCTGGAAATTCTGTTCTAAACCAGCATAATAATGGAGTGTGTAAAAGCTATACAAATCTTTGTGAATCCAAATTTATGAAAGTGATTATAACCAGGTGTAGTTTTGAGGGAGAGATAAGCAAGAGTGTGTTTTTTTTTTTGCTGCCTAAATTTCTAACAAAGATGACAAAAATTATTAAGGAGAAATTCTAGCCGCAAAACACTTTTTTTTTTACGGATATAACTGATCCAAATCCTACTTATATAAATTTGGGAAAACTTGGTTAGTATAATTTAAATTAATAGTTTTCATCTTAGGTGTGACAGGTGTATATCCATTAACCCAGCAAGCAGGTGGATGACAATACTACAGACGCAATGCTGCATATACTAAGCACACGTGTTCAAGTATTAAATGTACACATGTTCAAGTGTCAATGTATAAATGTTCAAGTATTATATGTATGCATTTCAAGTATTAAATGTACACTTGTTCAAGTGTCAAAGTCTTAACTCCTTTTACACAAGGATTAAATTCACGGAAAAAAACATTAATAAAAAATGCAGAATGCTATATACAATTAAATAATATCTTTAATTTAATATATATTTTAATTCTGAAGGGAAGAATTTAAGGACAAACAATGCTTCTGAAGTTTCTTGTGATAATCACTCTGGATGACAGCCTGGCAGCCTTCCAGAAAAAATTACTACATATTAAAATGTAGTAGGTACATCTAATCTGTAAAGTGGTAAGGTGCAACAACTGGCACGGATGTATAAATGGAAGGCACTCACACACTGTGTTACACAATTGTTGTAACTGCCTCATTTTGCTTTTTAAATTAAAATCCTTGGCTCACTCACCTGATCAAGACACTGAGCCACCAAGCAAGCACAGTTCAGTGTTTCCTTAATGTTATTCATCCAATTGCTACTATCCAAACGACTCAACCACTTGTCTGTTCCTGAATTTGTGTCGTTCACCCCTGAAGAGAAACAACATACATGTATTTTTTATTTTTCTTAAATGCCACTGCAGCAGTTAAAAATAGGGGAAAGGAGCTTCATTTAAGAAAATTCACTTAACCCTTTCAGAGACCAAGGCCAAAATCTGAAGTGGTGCCCCAGTGTTCAAGAAATTTAAAAAAAAAAAAAAAATAAAAAAAAAACAAAAAAAAAAAAAAAAAAAAACTTACAGAATTAAAGATAATATTTTTGTGAAGGGAATAAAAAAAAAAAAATTTCTGATCAGTACTTACCGAGGTACAGCGGCAGGAAGTTGACCCAAAATGACCAGGTGGCGGCAACATCAGTGACTTCCGCAAAATCCCATTTTTTTATTTTACGTTTTTTATACTTTTTTCTTTTCTTTTCTAATTTTTTCTTTTTCTAATAACATTTGTGGCTTGTGAGACCAGTATAATGTATATTGTATAAGTGTACACTCATTGTATTTAACACAATAACTGCGCTAATTTGTTTATCATTATATTGCTTACAAAACTTGTTTACAAGTTTATTGTAAACAAAATGATGAAAATATTAGTGCGGTTATTGTGTTGAATACAATGGTACCATATAGTACCATATGGTACAATGGTGCCATAGGGTGCAATGGTACCATATGGTACAATGGCACATGATACAATGGTACCATATGATACAATGGTACCATATGGTACAATGGCACCATTTGGTACAATGGTACCATATGATACAATGGTACCATATGGTACAATGGCACCATTTGGTACAATGGTACCATATGATACAATGGTACCATATGGTGCAATGGTACCTTATGGTGCAATGGTACCTTATGGTACCATATGGTGCAATGGTACCATATGGTACATTGTACCATACAGTACAATGATACCATATGGCTCATTGTACTGTATGGTACTGTTGTATTCAACCCAATAAACACACTATTTTCATTATTATTTTGTTTACAATAGTTGTTGGCAACAAAAATATGCAAAAATGTTGTATATTAGTAATGTTCTATTATATATTTACAAACATACAGAAACTCGACATGTTCCTTGAGGTGGAGCTTTGTCTTGGAAACTGCGGAGTCAGGAGCTAGCTTGCATCGCCACTCACTCAGTCTTGGCTGGTGTCTCATGCCACCAACACCTATTGACAATATGGTACATGGTATCATATGTTACAGGGTACCATATGGTACATTGTACTATATGGTTTAGGGTACCATGCAGTACACGATAACATATGGTGCAGGGTACCATACAGTACAGGACACCATATGGTACAGATACAGGGATAACTATGGAAATAAGTCACCCTGACTTTTTTGAGTTATCCTATGATTTTATATGTATGCTGCTATGTATGACAATCTATGTAATTGTATTTCTGTACACCTGAATAAACTTACTCAAGTGCATGTGGCATCATAAGTAAGTTTATTTAGGTATACACAAATAAAGTTACATAGAATATCATACTTAGCAGCATATGTTTGAAGAACCTAGGATAGCACAAAAAAGTCAGACAGACTTATTTCCATTAGGGTCCCTGTACCCTGTACCATATGGTATAATGTACCACATGATACCATTGTATGACATGGCACCATTGTACCATATGGTACCATTGTACCATATGGCACAATGGTACCATATGGTTCACAACCATAGAATTCATCTTCAGCTCCACTTCCATCAGTCTTAGAACTGTAAGTTGTGAAGAGGAGAGTCAGAATTTGCCAGGAGAGTGAGTGGGGAGTGAGAGCTTCCTTGCCGCCAGGCACGATGAACAAAGCTACTTTGCTGGCATTCCCACAATGCCATGCTGGCGTCCAGGTTTTTTCTATAGTGTGCACACTGACCACCCAGACCCATTCTCTCAAATGTAGGCCTACCAGCCTTCTCACGCTAAATTTGATGCCGTTAGAATTTTGGCGTAGATCTACGGTTTGGACCCTGAACGTAAAGCCGTAGATCGACGGGACGGACCCTGAAAGGGTTAAAATAAGTTAACAGAGAACTGTGTAAGGCACGCTGGTAAAAGAATTGTCTAAGGCACACTGATAACAAAGTTGTGTAAGGCACACTGGTAACAAAATTGTGTAAGGCACACTGGTAACAGAATTGTGTAAGGCACACTGGTAACAGAATTGTGTAAGACACACTGGTAACAGAATTGTGTAAGGCACACTGGTAACAAAATTGTGTAAGGCACACTGGTAAAAGAATTGTGTAAGACACACTGGTAACAGAATTGTGTAAGGCACACTGGTAACAAAATTGTGTAAGGCACACTGGTAAAAGAATTGTGTAAGACACACTGGTAACAGTATTGTGTAAGATACACTGGTAACAGTATTGTGTAAGACACACTGGTAACAGTATTGTGTAAGACACACTCGTAACAGAATTGTGTAAGACACACTGGTAATGGTATTGTGTAAGACACACTGGTAACAGTATTGTGTAAGACACACTCGTAACTGAATTGTGTAAGGCACACTGGTAACAAAATTGTGTAAGGCACACTGGTAAAAGAATTGTGTAAGACACACTGGTAACAGTATTGTGTAAGATACACTGGTAACAGTATTGTGTAAGACACACTGGTAACAGTATTGTGTAAGACACACTCGTAACAGAATTGTGTAAGACACACTGGTAATGGTATTGTGTAAGACACACTGGTAACAGAATTGTGTAAGACACACTGGTAACAGAATTGTGTAAGACACACTGGTAACAGTATTGTGTAAGACACACTCGTAACAGAATTGTGTAAGACACACTGGTAATGGTATTGTGTAAGACACACTGGTAACAGAATTGTGTAAGACACACTGGTAACAGAATTGTGTAAGACACACTGGTAACAGAATTGTGTAAGACACACTGGTAACAGAATTGTGTAAGACACACTGGTAACAGTATTGTGTAAGACACACTGGTAACAGAATTGTGTAAGACACACTGGTAACAGAATTGTGTAAGACACACTGGTAACAGTATTGTGTAAGACACTTTGGTAACAGTATTGTGTAAGACACACTGGTAACAGAATTGTGTAAGACACACTGGTAACAGTATTGTGTAAGACACACTGGTAACAGAATTGTGTAAGACACTTTGGTAAAAGTATTGTGTAAGACACACTGGTAACAGAATTGTGTAAGACACTTTGGTAACAGTATTGTGTAAGACACACTGGTAACAGTATTGTGTAAGACACACTTCTAACAGTATTGTGTAAGACACACTGGTAACAGTATTGTGTAAGACACACTGGTAACAGTATTGTGTAAGACACACTCGTAACAGTATTGTGTAAGACACACTAATAACAGTATTGTGTAAGACACACTTCTAACAGTATTGTGTAAGACACACTGGTAACAGTACTGTGAAAGACACACTGGTAGATAAGATTTTAGGTAATCGAGAGAGTGTCCTCTGACCCCGTAATGTTCGAGTTTTTGGTGCAAAAGGTCATGGTCAACTTTATCAAAAGTTTTTCGTAAGTCTATGAAAAGTCCCAGGGGGAAATTCATTTTTCTCAAGTGCAGAATATATTAGTTCAACCATATGTATAATAGCATCATTGGTGCTTTTTTCAGCCTGAACCCAAACTGACAAGGGTTGAGTATGTTGTGGGATACGAAGTAGGTGTAGACTGTTTGTGAATTAATTTTTCGAAGATTTTAGATAGTAGGGGCAGGTTTGATATAGGCCTATAATTGTTCAATTCAGTTGGATCACCTCCTTTGAGGATCAGGGTGACTCTTGCTGTCTTGAGTATGGATGAAAAGGTGGAATATTCAATGGATTTGTTAAAAAGAGTTGCAATAATTTCTTGAAAAATAAAATATAATCAGGAATGACTCATTATGGTTTAGGGCATCTCAATAATTGAATCAGACTTAGTAAAAACCCATAAAATAGACATGAAGGTGTTGGGCCTAACTCTTCCTCAGGAAATCATCAAAAATCACATACAGTAAGGCCCCACTTATATGGCAGGTTAGGTTCCAGGCTACTGCCATAAAATGGAAATCGCCGTAAAGTGAAACATCCTTTTTTTCCACTTATAAATTCATGGAAATATTAGATAACAAGTTTACACTACCATATATTAAGTTAGCAATAGAAGGTTTTTTATACATGAGTGGTGGTAAGCTATTTAGGTCTCCTGTCTTGTTCTTTAGTGTTTTGATGATAAGCGAGATTTCAGTAGGGTTTGTTGGGAGCTAAAAATAATAGTATTTGAGTAGTTGCCAGTGAGGTAGTCTTTTGGTTGAATGCTTGAGCTTGGAATTTTACTTGCTACTTTTGCTCCTACGGCAGAGAAAAAGATATTAAGTTTGTTGGCAGTATCGGTTGGCTGAAGGAGAGGTTCGTCTGGTTTAGTTAAGTTAATCATTCTGTTTTGTGACAGATTTTTCTTATCCTAGAATTTCAGATAAGGTTTTCCAGGTCTATTTCATATCACCTTTTATGTCATGAAATCTGTTTTCATAATACAGTTTTTTGGACCTCCTTATTAGATTGATTAGTATTGACGAGTAACATTTTGTGAGATCCTTTGTTATGAGACCCAGTCTGTACTGTTTTTCGTATAGATGTTTTTTATCAATAGATTTGAGGATGCTGTTTGTAAGCCAGGGGCTGTTTAGTCTCTTTGCTGTGATCAGCTTAGTTTTTGTTGGGCAATGCATGTTATAGAGGTTTCGAGTTTTTTGTAAAAAAAAAATTAACAAATTCCTTAACCCTTTGACTGTTTTTGACGTATAAATACGTCTTACGAGCCAATGTTTCTGACGTATATATACTCAATAATTCTAGCGGCTTCAAATCAAGTGGGAGAAAGCTGGTAGGCCCACATGTGAGAGAATGGGTCTGTGTGGTCAGTGTGCACCACATAAAAAAAATCCTGCAGCACACATTGCGTAATGAGAAAAAAAAAACTCTGATCGTTTTTTTGGAATAAAACGCCGACTTTGAGGTGTATTTTCGTATAGTATTTATCGTTGTATTCGCGTTTTCATGGTCTTAGGTGATAAAATGGAAAACATATTACAGAAATAGAGATGATTTTCATTACTTTTACGATGAAAACGACCTTGAAACTGAGCTCAAAGTAGCGGAAATGTTCGATTTTTACCAATGTTCAAGAGTACATAAATCACACCACACGTCCAATACACGTCAACTGGGGAGTCTAATATTCTTTCACTAGTGCACTGATATTATTTATACCATTTTTACAATAATGCAGTCGTCTGCATAACAGTAAATTTTGTATTTTTTTGTATGAATAAAAAATCAAAATAGAAAGCAATAATAATATAAGAGGGGCCTAGAGATGTGACTAATGAACAGAGCATATGTTATTTTAGTGCCACGAATGTCTACCTTGTTTATTCTGGACCCTATTTTGAAATTGGCATCTTTTTTATTTTGCGTGAAATTGGCCAAATTGCCAATTTCTGACCACCATATTGGGTAGTCCAAATTAGTAAATGGGAGGTTTCTTGTACTCAGCTGATAGATAAAATGGAGTTCTAAAGAAATAGCTATGAGTTTGGTCAACTGGAACAATGGAATTGGCTGAAAATTGGGCTCAAAGTCGGCGAAATCGCCGATACGCATATGTCGCCGAGACCGCTAACTTCGCGGGACCATAATTCCATGAGTTTTCGACCAAATTTCGAACTTTTGGTGTCATTACCATCGGGAAAAGATTCTCTATCATTTCATAAGAAAAAATAATTTTTTTTTTTCAAAAAATTGAGCGACATAGAATGACAGTTTCAGAGAGGGGCCTGAAACAGTCAAAGGGTTAATATCCAAGTTGTCTGCTAGCTCGTTTTGCCAGTCAATGTCACTAAATGCTGAAATAAAGTTATTATCAGATGACTCGTCATGTAGTCAGAATGTGATCTTAGTTGTGTCCTGGGGCACTTTACACAAGTTGGTTATGAGAAAGAGGGGATAGTGGTCAGTGGTGTTATCAGTGATTATGCCTGCTTTTAATAGGGATATAGTGTTTGTCCAGATATGGTCTAGTAATGAGGCATTTGTGTCAGTGATTCTTGTAGGTTCATCAGAGTAGTATATAGCTGTTCCACCTCCTAATTGATATGGCCTACAATTGTGTATGGCTGTGTAGCCAGGTATGGAATAGATGATTGTAACATCATGTTTTAGCCATGTTTCAGTGAGAGTAATGATAGACATACTGACATTTACAGAATTCAGTAGTGCTTGGAGGTCATCACAGTGCTTGCTTAGTGATCTGACATTATAATTGAATACTGTTATGTTATTGTTGGCACTGAATAGTGTCTTAGCCTGACTAGAAGTGTAATAAAGGCAAATGTTGTTAGGATTATGTGTGCCATTTAATAATGGTTAATGTCAGGATCGATGTTTTCAATCATATGACTAATGCAAGTTTAACAATGCATAAACAGTGTAAAGATAACTGTTAATATTGCACTGGAGGTGATATGAGAGCTTATACAAGCAGTACAAAGTGTAGGAAGCATAAGAACTATTCTACAGATTGCACAGATACTAAACAAGTAATAATAATACAAAAAATATAAAGTTCAAAGATAGTAAAAAAGTCTTAAATAAAATTTAAATATAGTGGAACCTCTACTTGTGAGTGTATACACGTGCGAGTTTTTCCAAATACGAGCAGTCGATGGGTCGATTTTTTGCTTCCATACGCGAGCAAAGTTTCCATAAGCAAGCAGACCTCAAGGCAGGTTCCTTGATGCTGGTGAGGGGCTCTTGCTCTTGATCTCGGGAATTGTATCTCATTTGTTTGTTGGACTATCTTATTGAAACTTGGGCAATGTATGATGGAAAGGTGCCTCTTAACCCCTTCAGGGTCCAAGGCCAAAATTTGAAGTGGTGCTCCAGTGTCCAAGAAATTTTGAAAAAAAAAAAAAAAAAAACTTACAGAATTAACCCTTTCAGGGTCCAAGGCCCAAATCTGAAGTCACGCACCAGTGTCCAAGAATTTAAAAAAAAAAAAAAATGTTATTTTTTCTTATGAAATCGTAGAGAATCTTTATGTGAAGGTAATAAAACAAAAAGTACGAAATTTGGTGGAAAATTGACGAAATTATGCTCTCGCAAATTTTGATGTGTCAGCGATATTTACGAATCGGCGATTTTGCCGACTTTGACTCCCATTTTAGGCCAATTACATTATTCTAATCAACCAAATTCTTAGCTATTTCACTAGTATTACTTCTATTCTATCGATTGAGCACAAGAAATCGCCAAGTCAACTGTTTCAACTACAAAATAAAGTGATCGGAAATTGTTAATTTGGCCAATTTAACACAAAGTTCAAAATATTCCAATTTCAAAATAGGCTCCAGAATGAACAATGTAGGCATTCCTGGCACTAAACTAACATTTCCTCTGTTTATTAGTTATGTTTTGAGGCTTTACAAATAAATTCCATTTTGATTTTTTATTCACATAATGAATTTTTATTCACACCAAAAAATAGAAGATTTACTGTTATGCAATACTGTAATAATTGTATAAATATCATCAACATATTTGTGAATGTATATTAGACCCACCAGCTGACGTGTATTAGATGTGTGAGGTCGTTTGTTTACTCTTGAATATCGGCAAAAATTTAACATTTCTGCTACTTTGAGCTCAGTTTCAAGCCATTTCCAGTGCTAAAACCAATCAAAATCATCTCTATTTTTGTAATATGTCTTCCATTCTATCAAATGAGACCAAGAAATCGCAAATACAACTATAAAAAACATACGAAAAAACACTGCAAAGTTGCTCTTTTAATCGAAAAATCATGATTTCATTTTTTTTCTCTCATTATACACAGTGTGCTGCAGGATCTGTTTTATGTGGTGCACACATACCACATAGATGTATTCTCTCATATCTAGGCCCAAATGTACCACTCACAGTTTATCAGAGTGAGCTGAGCTCATGGCGTAGATCTACGGTTTGGACCCTGAACGTAAAGCCGTAGATCTACGGGACGGACCCTGAAAGGGTTAAAGAGTATATTTTTGTGAAGGTAATAAGACAAAAAAAAATTTTTTTCTGATCAGTACTTACCGAGATACAGCGGCTGGAAATTGACCCAAAATGACCGGGTGGCGGCAACATCAGTGACTTCCGCAAAATCCCATTTTTTAATTTTACGTTTTTTATACTTTTTTTTCTTTTCTTTTCTATTTTTTCTTTTTCTAATAACATTTGTGGCCTGTGACACCAGTATAATGTATATTGTATAAGTGTACACTCATTGTATTTAACACAGCAACTGCACTAATTTGTTTATCATTATACTGCTTACAAAACTTGTTTACAAGTTTATTGTAAACAAAATGATGAAAATATTAGTGCAGTTATTGTGTTGAATACAATGGTACCATATAATACCATATGGTACAATGGTGCCATACCTGGAGTTTACCTGGAGAGAGTTCCAGGGGTCAACGCCCCCGCGGCCTGGTCTGTGACCAGGCCTCCTGGTGGATCAGAGCCTGATCAACCAGGCTGTTACTGCTGGCTGCATGCAAACCAACGTACGAGGGTGCAGTTGTACTATATGGTACAATGACACATGATACAATGGTACAATATGGTACAATGGCACATGATACAATGGTACCATATGATACAATGGTACCATATGGTACAATGGCACTATATGGTACAATGGCACCATTTGGTGCAATGGTAATATATGATACAATGGTACCATATGATGCAATGGTACCATATGGTACATTGTACCATACAGTACAATGATACCATATGGTTCATTGTACCATATGGTACTGTTGTATTCAACACAAACACACTAATATTTTCATTATTATTTTGTTATTTTTCATTATTATTTTGTTCATTGAGGTGGATGACAAAGCACTTTGTCTCCGAAGGAAACTGCATAGTCAGTAGCTAGCTTGCATCGCCACTCACTCAGTCTTGGCTGGTGTCTCATGCCACCAACACCTATTGACCATATGGTACATGGTATCATATGTTACAGGGTACCATATGGTACATTGTATTATATGGTATAGGGTACCATGCAGTACAGGATAACATATGGTGCAGGGTACCATGTGCTACAGGGTACCATGTGGTACAGGGTACCATGTGCTACAGGGTACCATGTGCTACAGGGTACCATGTGGTACAGGGTACCATGTGGTACAGGGTACCATGTGCTACAGGGTACCATATGGCACAGGGTACCATACAGTACAGGACACCAAATGGTACAAATACAGGGATAACTATGGAAATAAGTCACCCTGACTTTTTAGGGTTATCCAAGGATTTTATACCTATGCTGCTATGTATGATAATCTATGTAATTGTATTTCTGTACACCTGAATAAACTTACTCAAGTGCATGAGGAATCATAAGTAAGTTTTAGTTATACACAAATAAAGGTATATAGAATATCATACTTAGCAGCATATGTTTGGAGAACCTAGGATAACCCAAAAAAGTCAGACAGACTTATTTCCATTAGGGTCCCTGTACCCTGTACCATATGGTACAATGTACCATATGGTACAATGTACTATATGGTACATTGTACCATATTATACCACTCTACCATACGATGCCATTGTACCATATACCATTGTATGACATGGCACCATTGTACCATATGGTACCATTGTACCATATGGCACAATGGTACCATATGGTTCAAAACCATAGAATTCGTCTTCAGCTCCACTTCCATCAGTCTTAGAACTGTAAGTTGTGAAGAGGAGAGTCAGAATTCCCCCGGAGAGTGAGTGGGGAGTGAGAGCTTCCTTGCCGCCAGGCACAATGAACAAGGCTACTTTGCCGGCATTCCCACAATGCCATGCAGGCGTCCAGATTTTTTCTATGGTGTGAACACTGACCACCCGGACCCATTCTCTCAGATGTAGGCCTACCAGCCTTCTTGTGCTAAATTTGACGCTGCTAGAATTTTGGAGTAGATCTACGGTTTGGACCCTCAACGTAAAGCCGTAGATCTACGGAACGGACCCTGAAAGGGTTAATGTACACCAAAAATGAAAGAAATCTAAGCATAAATAATGGAGTTCACTTCTCAGCAATTAGCCACCCCTTAGTGGTAATTTCGAATAGTTTTTATGGTTGTATTCTCGTTTTTTTGGTCTCATTTGATAGAATGGAAGATATATTACAGAAATAGATATGATTTTGACTGATTTCATGATGAAAAGTACCTTGAAACTGAGCTCAACGTAGGAGAAATGGTCCATTGCTTGACTGTCTATTCCAGTATGCAGTCGTGAATGGGTTGACATTATTTATACAATTATTGCAATAAGGAATAACAGTAAATCTTAAATTTTTTGTGTGAATAAAAATTACAAATTATTTATTTATATAATAATAATAATAATAATAATAATAATAATAATAATAATAATAATAATAATTATATGTATAATAATACATATAATAATAATAGTACAGGTCTCCCTCAACATTCGCGAGGGTTAGGGGATCAAGAGCCTCGCGAATGTTGAAAAACCGTGAATGTTTGGTGCCCCAATATATTGTAGGGAAATATATTACAATACTGCTTCCTTAACTTGTTGAACCATGAATAATCATAAAATACATGAAAATGTCGTAAATTGTACTAAATATATACATGATATGCTTTAATAACGTATGTTATTTAATAACATGTATGTTAATAACATGTATGTTAGTCGACTGGTGTGGGTCGCATCCTGGGGGACAAGATTAAGGACCCCAATGGAAATAAGTTAGACAGTCCTCGATGACGCACTGACTTTCTTGGGTTATCCTGGGTGGCTAACCCTCCGGGGTTAAAAATCCGAACGAAATCTTATCTTGACTCCACCACTGCCGCCACCAATGCGAGTCCGTACTACCCTCCCACTGACCCCCGCAATTGGCAGCCAGCCCTCCCACCACTCAGTGTGGTGAGTGTTTTGTTTGTTCATTATTTGCTATTAAACTACAGAATAAATAATGTAAACCCATTCATGACTGCATATTGGAATGGCTATTCGGACAGGTATTAGACGGTGACATCATGTGTTTACTCTTGAACACTGCAAAGAATCGAACATTTCTGCTATTGCTAATAATAACAATAGTAATAATAATAATAATAATTATTATAATAAAAATAATAATAATAATAATAATAATAATAATAATAAATACGATAAAATTGAAGAAGGAAATTGTACAAAAATACGAGGGAGTGGTTGACACATCGTCGGTGTGACTTTGTTTATGCTGGAGTGAACATTAGTCTCCGTGCTCTTCCAAACATTTCACAATAATTCAGCGGTTGAGGCAGTGGTATTTAATAACATATATGTTATAAATAATAATAGTACATGTTATTATTAATAACATGTATTATTATTAACATGTATGTATTTAATAACATGTTATAAATAATAATAGTACATATTATTAATAACATGTATTATTATTAACATGTATGTTATTAAATACCATTGCCTCAATCACTGCCTCTACCACTCCAGTCACACTCAATCTACAAGCACCAAACACAATGAATTATTGTGAAATGTTTGGAAGAGCACGGACACTAATGTTCACTCCAGCATAAACAAAGCCACACTGACGATGTGTCAACCACTCCCTCGTATTTTTGTACAATTTCCTTCTTCAATTATATCATATTTATTATTATTATTATTATTATTATTACTATTGTTATTATTAGCTGTAGCAGAAATGTTTAATTCTTTGCAGTGTTCAAGAGTAAACACATGATGTCACCGTCTAATACCTGTCCGAATTGCCATTCCAATATGCAGTCATGAATGGGTTTACATTATTTATACTGTAGTTTAATAGCAAATAATGAACAAACAAAACACTCACCACACTGAGTGGTGGGAGGGCTGGCTGCCAGTTGCGGGGGTCGGTGGGAGGGTAGTAGGGACTCGCATTGGTGGCGGGAAACTTAAATATGATTTGGCGGCTGGGAATTTGGTGGCTGGGAATTTGGCGGTTGGGAATTCGCGAATGTGTGAAGCCCGTGAAAGTTGAAAACGTGAATGTTGAGGGAGACCTGTATAATAATATATAATAATAATAATAATGGTATAATAAGATATTACAATAATAATATAATATGTATAATAATAATACATATATAATAATAATGAACTACATATAATAATTATAATAACAGATGGCTTCAAAAGTCCGTCACTAGATGGCAGTGTTGACCACGACAAAGAGGGAGCAGTTGTGGCCGCCTCCACCTGTTACATAATGACATATTTTATTCATTCTAGAGTATATCTCATGTTTCTATGTTATTTATATTGTTTGTTATGTCATATTAGATGAACTATGACAGAAAAATAAGCTGTACAGATGATATTAGCTAAATTATTCATGAAGTATTTTGCCCAGTCTCCAGACAAACTCTAGTCCACCACCGACACCGCCCATACCACTACACGAATGACATATTTTATTGATTTTAGAGTAAATATCAGGTTTCTATGTTATTTATATTGTTTATTATGTCATATTAGATGAAGTGAGATAGATAAATAAGCTGTAGAGTTGATATTAGCGAAATTATTGAAGTACAGAATTCCATTGGAATGGATTAATTGCATTTCAATTAATTTAAATGAGGAAAATTGACTCTGCAAACGAGCAAATCCAGTTGCGAGCAAGGTCATGGAACAGATTAAACTCGCAAGTACAGGTTCCACTGTAGTAAGATTAAACTTAAAGCACAAAATTTAGGCAAGTAATAACACCATAAACAAATTGTATGATTAGTAATAAAAAATAATGAACTATTAAGGCTAGGTATATTAATAGCACCTAATAGTGTTTGCACTAATGCTAGACAGTAAACAAAAAAGGGGGGTTTCAAAACAGTAGTACTTAACTTTGGATTGTATTACACTAACTAATATAGACTGCTTACACTAGAGAGTAAAAAATATAGTAGTTAACTAATGGAAGACTGCAAAAGATAGTTACAAATTAATAAAAAAACAGAAATGTATATCTTTTTAGGAAAACAAGATGGTGATCTTGAGGTGTTTAACAAGAATATAAAATATGAGGTAGTGATTGGACAGCTTAGAATCACTGCTGTCAGACTGACAATTAGGTTTTACAGAAAAAATTGGATGAAAAAAATTTTAGGGTCTCATAACACTACTTGTGGAAGTGGGCACAAACTGCATTTTTATTCTGACTCAGTTAGGGCAGCTTCACTTAGGAATTTTTCAAATCATGTGAGGTAGAAATGAAGTATCTCTTTCCTGTTGATTCCTTCTTGACTGCAATTTTGCCATCCCTTCCTGCAGCCATCCTAGAAAACACCTCGTTGTCGCTACTTTAACCCTATGACTAACGTTTTGGCTGTATATAAACGTCTTGTGAGCCAGTGCTTTGGACGTATATATTGTACTCAATAATTCTAGTGGCTTTAAATCAAGCAGGACAAAGCTGGTAGGCCCACATGTGAGAGAATGGGTCTGTGTAGTCAGTGTGCACTGCATAAAAAAATCCTGCAGCACACAGTGCATAATGAGAAAAAAAAAACTCCGACTGTGTTTTTGGATTAAAATGCCGACTTTGAGGAGTATTTTCGTATAGTATTTATGGTTGTATTCTCGTTTTCATGATCTCATTTGATAGAGCGGAAAACATATTACAGAAATAGTGGTGATTTTGATTGGTTTCATGACGAAAACGACTTTGAAATTGAGCTCAAAGTGGCAGAAATGTTCGATTTTTACCAATGTTCAAGAGTAAACAAATCACACCACACGTCCAATACACGTCAAGTGGGGAGTCTGATATTCTTTCACTGGTGCACTGATATTATTTATACCAATTTTACAATAATGCAGTAGTCTGCATAACAGTAAATCTATTTTTTGTGTGAATAAAAAATCAAAACAGAAAGCAAGAGTAATATAAGAGGGGCATGGAGACATGACTAATGAACAGAGTACAGTGGTCCCTCAATAATCGTCCGGCCTGAAAGTCGCCCGTTTCGGAAATAGTCCTGTTTTTTCGTCAAAATATTGGCTCGCAAATGGTCCGGTAACTCGCTAATAGTCCTAATAGTCCTTCGTCCCGGACGCGTACTCACGCTCTGAGCCGCCTCGACCTTTCCTTCCCAGCCAGTGTGCCATTGTTTACCAGTGAGTGACGGTCCCCTCACATGCTCCTACGAAATATTTCATAATATTCCATTGATTTTAGTGCCTGCAAGTGCTAAATAAGCTACCATGGCTCCAAATAAAACTTCTAGTGCCAGCCCTTTGGTAAAGAATGTGAGAAACACATAATTTATGAAAAAGTTTGTAGAAAAATACAAAGATGGTGGTGGTAGAGTGGAAGCAGTTGTGATAGTGGTTGATGAACATAAGAAAGGAGGATCACTGCAGCAGGCCTGTTGGCCCATGCTCGGTAGGTCCTTTACAATTCATCCCACTAACGAAACATTTTCCCAACCCAGTCCTCAATGCTACCCAAGAAATAAGCTCTGATAACTCTATCCACTCATTTGCAAGTCCCAAGTGAGTGGATAGAGTTATCAGAGCTTATTTCTTGGGTAGCATTGAGGACTGGGTTGGGAAAATGTTTCGTTAGTGGGATGAATTGTAAAGGACCTACCGAGCATGGGCCAACAGGCCTGCTGCAGTGATCCTCCTTTCTTATGTTCATCAACCACTATCACAACTGCTTCCACTCTACCACCACCATCTTTGTATTTTTCTACAAACTTTTTCATAAATTATGTGTTTCTCACATTCTTTACCAAAGGGCTGGCACTAGAAGCTTTCTTTGGTGGTAGTGATGGTGGTAGAAGGTAGTAGTGATGGTGGTAACAGTTGTAATAGTGGTAGAAGGTCGTAGTGATGGTGGTAGTGGGTTCCTTCTTTAGTGATTCAGTGATTCTACCAACTCCTCCAATGTTGTTGGAGTTATATAGGGCTACAAAAACCACCGCCGACTCAGCTGCTGCTTCACCACCATTATGGACGGCTTACACTCAGTGGCCCTTATATACCCAACAACAACACAACACAACACCTCTCATGACGTACGTAATTCCATGTTTCTATGTTATTAATATTGTTTATTATGTCATATTAGTTGAATTGTGATAGATAAATAAGCCATAGAGTTGATATTAGTGTCATATTCTCCAACAATAAACTTCCCATCCCTCCCTCACACAAACAAGTAGCCAATAAGAACATAACAATGGAAAAACACTGCAGGTCTACTGGCCCATACAAGGCAGGTCCTTATCAAAATGACCTCCACCCAAAGCTACCCAAGAATTTACTCCCGTACCCAATGACACAAATCAAACTCAGCTCCTCCAACTCGTATATTTGTCCAATCTCTTCTTAAAGCTACCCAAGGTCCTAGCCTCGATCACCCTACTGGTAAGTGTGATGTTAAATAAGAACTTAAGAAAGTAGGAACACTGCAACAGGCCTGCTGGCCCATACTAGGCCGGTCCTTCACAAATCCAACCCACTAACAGAACAAATGCTACCCAAGCAATAAGCTCAGGTGCAAGTCCCACTCAAATCCAACCCCTCTCACTCGTGTATTTATCCAACCTAAATTTGAAACTACCCAATGTTTTAGCTTTGATCACCCTACTAGGCAGACCGTTCCACTCATCAACTACCCCTATTACCAATGTTCATTTATACATTTTATTAGTGCCCTAGAGTCCTTATGGAGGGGGATTCCCCTTCCAAATAACCTCTCTTCCCTCTCTCCTCCTCCCTGTCTTCCATTCATCAACAACAGCCTTCAATAAAGGTAACTGTCATGTTGAATGTTCATTCTTTTGTGCATGTAAATCTATCTTTCAGGTAAAAAAAAAAATTTTTTGTTGATACTTCTGGGTGTCTGGAACGAATTAATTAGATTTACATTATTTCTTATGGGGAAAATTGATTCAAAAATCGTCCATTTCGATAATAGTCCCACTTCCAGGAACGGATTATGGATGATTATCCCTTTCAGGGTCCGTCCCGTAGATCTACGGCTTTACGTTCAGGGTCCAAATCGTAGATCTACGCCATGAGCTCAGCTCACTCTGATAAACTGTGAGTGGTACATTTGGGCCTAGATATGAGAGAATACATCTATGTGGTATGTGTGCACCACATAAAACAGATCCTGCAGCACACTGTGTATAATGAGAGAAAAAAAATGAAATCATGATTTTTCGATTAAAACAGCAACTTTGCAGTGTTTTTTCGTATGTTTTTTATAGTTGTATTTGCGATTTCTTGGTCTCATTTGATAGAATGGAAGACATATTACAGAAATAGAGATGATTTTGATTGGTTTTAGCATTGGAAATGGCTTGAAACTGAGCTCAAAGTAGCGAAAATGTTAAATTTTTGCCGATATTCAAGAGTAAACAAACGACCTCGCACGTCTAATACACGTCAGCTGGTGGGTCTAATATACATTCACAAATATGGTGATGATATTTATACAATTATTACAGTATTGCATAACAGTAAATCTTCTACTTTTTGGTGTGAATAAAAATTCATTATGTGAATAAAAAATCAAAATGGAATTTATTTGTAAAGCCTCAAAACATAACTAATGAACAGAGGAAATGTTAGTTTAGTGCCAGGAATGCCTACATTGTTCATTCTGGACCCTATTTTGAAATTGGAATATTTTGAACTTTGTGTTAAATTGGCCAAATTAACAATTTCCGATCACTTTATTTTGTAGTTGAAACAGTTGACTTGGCGATTTCTTGTGCTCAATCGATAGAATAGAAGTAATACTAGTGAAATAGCTAAGAATTTGGTTGATTAGAATAATGTAATTGGCCTAAAATGGGAGTCAAAGTCGGCAAAATCGCCGATTCGTAAATATCGCTGACACATCAAAATTCGCGAGAGCATAATTTCGTCAATTTTCCACCAAATTTCGTACTTTTTGTTTTATTACCTTCACAAAAAGATTCTCTACGATTTCATAAGAAAAAATAACAATTTTTTTTTTTTTAAATTCTTGGACACTGGTGCGTGGCTCCAGATTTGGGCCTTGGACCCTGAAAGGGTTATTGAGGGACCACTGTATATGTTATTTTAATGCCAAGAATGTCTGCATTGGTTTTTCTGGACCCTATTTTGAAATTGGCATCTTTTTTAATTTGCATAATATTGACCACTTTACTGGGTAGTTAAAATCGGTAAATGGGCGGTTTCTTGTACTCAATTGATAGAAAAAATGGAATTCTAAAGAAACTGCTATGAGTTTGGTCGACTGGAACAATGGAATTGGCCGAAAATAGGGCTCAAAGTCAGCAAAATCGCCGATGCATATATATCGCCGAGATCACTAACTTCACAGGAGCATAATTCTGCAAGTTTTCAATCAAATTTCATACTTTTGGTGTCATTAGTATCGGGAAAAAATTCTCAATCATTTCATGAGAAAAAATATTTTTTTTTTCACATATTTTGCGACATAGAATGACAGTTTCAGAAAGGGGTTTGTGACAGTCAAAGGGTTAAACCAAACACAAGGTCAGAGGTTTTCTTTTTCATCATGTCCCTCATTGGGATGATTTTTTTATAGTGTGCACACTCAACACACAGACTCATTCTCTCATGTCTAGGCCAAAATTTATTGCTCACAGCTTAACTGAGGGAGATCTATGAAAACACCCCCAGCAACAAGAGCATAAATCTATATATGAGACAGTGAAAGACTTAATAACCAAATACAGTAGGGCCCCGCTTTATGGTGTTTCGCCTTACAGCATTCTGCTAATACGGCGATTTCAAATTATGACCAAAATTTGCTATACAGCGAGCGGTCTTTCAAATACAGCGTGCCCCACCCAATTTATTTACATTCTCCATGAGCACATCTATTATGCCTGTAAACTTTCCAAAATTTCATGTGTTTTAAAGTTATTGCGCATTTTATATCTACGTACTCTGATAACTATCCTTATGTGTGCCTGTACCTAAATATACTTACACACTGTGCTGGCATGCAGGTACACATTAACCCGTAAATGGTCCAAACATATATATACACGTTTTTACCGCTAGTGTTCCAAACGTATATATACGTTTTATTTTTCCTGCCTTCAAATTTGGCACGATTGGCCTGAGACTCATGCCTTGTCAGCATAGAATGGGTCCTAACACTCAGTGTGCACAGTATTAAAAAATCTGGGACCACTTAGTACCTTGTGGGAGCACCAGTTCAAATGAGTGCCAACTAGAGCAAACAGCACAGCAAACACCTGGGATTCACTGATGTCATGTACTATTAACACTCCCATTTTAAGAGGAAAGTGATTTTGACCCTGAGTTTAGTGGCTTTGAGGTGGATGTGGCCACAAGGAGTCGAGAAAATATCAAAAAACCTCGATAATAACCCATGTGCAATATTTGTGCAACACCCTTTCAGAATGTTTTATAACCTATGCCCTAAGTCAAGAGAAACAATTCTGGCTGGCTGGCAGGCTGGCTGTATGACTGTCTGACTGATTGGCTGGCTAGCTGGCTGGCTAGCTGGCTAGCTGGCTGACTAGCTGCATGGTGGCCAGCTGTGTGGCTGGCTGGCTGCTGGCAGCCTGGCTCTATCTCCATTTGTCTGTCTGTATCTATGTCTATCTCTGTCTCTATATATGTCTGTCTTTGTCTCTATCTGTCTCTGTCTATCAGTCTCTATCAGTCTCTATATATCTGTCTCTGTCTATCTGTCTGTCTATCTCTGTCTCACAGGTACACATAAATACATGGATACATAATGTAAATTACCTAGGATAACCCAAAAAATCCAAAGTGCTATACTCTGCTTGAAGATGTGAGTAAAGGTGATGACGCAGTTTTGTGGTTCTCTCTGAGACAGAGAGCTAGACGGATAAACAGATAGACAGGGAGCTTGACAGACAAATAGACAGAAATGTTTGTGTACCAGTGAAAACAAAGGAGGGCAATGCTCATCAAACTTCACCTCTAATCTTTTCTTATCAGCTGCACCCTCCTCAACCCTAGTGTATGCTCATCAAACATTAGCTCTTATCAGATGTTATCTCATCTTATTATGTCACTGTCAGGGGTGGACTTTGTTTTTCATGCTTCAAGGGAACTTATTATTTTTTTATTATTACGTATTTTTCTTCTCCTCCTTCTCCTTCTTCTTCTCCTTCTCCTCCTTCTCCTCCTCCTCCTCCTGGAAAAAAATGGTATAAAATACCGACACAATGGAAATATAAACACATATGCAGTATAATGTGATCCTTTATTGACAACGTTTCACCCACACAGTGGGCTTTTTCAAGTCACAAGGTATAAATACCATAAATACTCGCGTACCTTCCACCCCAGGTAGATCTATTTTGTGACTGAAAAAGCCCACTGTGTGGGCGAAGCGTTGTCAATAAAGGATCACATTATACTGCATATGTGTTTACATTTCCTCCTCCTCATTATTATTATATACTTCCACATATCCAAAACATTGCTGGGACATATAAATACTTTGTATATATTCCAAGACAATAGTAAATGGCCAAGGCAGGTGTAAATGTCCACTTGTCTGTGTGTTTGTGATAATGTGAGTACAATTTCAGTACCTAATACTAGTGTTAGAACAAAGATTGGTTATGAAATGACAAGAACTACTATAAACTGTAATTATCAGAACATGAAAATTATATAAAATATAAAAAATAAAAAAAAAGGTACACTGGCAACACTTTTGCAAGCGGCAGCGCTCCATTTTGCTGTCAGGTGATCCCCAAGTGCCAACTTTGCAGCCTCATATCTTGGTAAGTACTGACTAATTTTTTTTTTTATCCTCTAGCACTTAGAAAAATGTGCTCTTTAATTCGATAATAAAAAAATATTTTTTTTATTTTTCAAAATATTCGGGGCACTGGGGTAGTGAACTTATATATATGTTTGGACCGTTTACGGGTTAAAATCACTAAGAGTCTCTCTACTCATGACGCTATAGTAATACTATGTAATAATAATCTCTTTTGGGCACATTAGATGTCTTATTTTACGTTAGTAGAGACATTTTCATTAATCCATCTATGATATTTTCTTTAAAATTATATAAGAAACACATTACATTGCATATAAACATTATACATACCCCACAGAATAAAAATTGACATAAATATGAGATTTGTTTACAAAGCGGCTCTGTAGGAGAGTTGGAAGAATTACATTTTCTCTATTCAAACACTGCGGGATAACTGTAGATAAATATTCCTTTTGTATGCCTTCACTCTATATATAGCAGTTCACAACCCTTGTGGGTTTACTGCTTCTTTTTAATAACTTGTAATAATAATAACTTGTAATAATAATAATAATTTGCAATAATAGTAATGATAATAATTTGTCAGAGCATCATTCCTTCTAAAAATTACATGAAAATGGAAGTGGTGGTCTTTATTTATTCTACTGTACCACTGTGGAGACAACTTCTACACAATGTAAGGTGTTTGTATGAATGTGTATGAACCATAATCAGATGCATCGTCTGTTTGTTTACATAGTGGATTTGGTGGCCAGGCTGGCTTCCCTACACTACCCTACCTACCACACGACTTTCTACAAATAAATACTTTTCACCTTTCACCCTACCAAAACAAAAGCGTTCACATTGCTAAATTTGCAAACTGTAATGTAGTTACTTAGCCTTAACACCAACTTGCTCCATAATCTGTAATAATTAAGAGTTATGAATTAATCTTAGTCTGCCTGAAATGCCTAGCCATGCTAGGTGTGATAGTGGCCCCCTCTGTAATTAGTAGTATTTTATAACATGTAAACCACACAATATCCTAAAATACATTGTAATCTTTATAGAGAATAAACTTAATTTGATTTAATTTGATTTGATACATTAAGACTACAAATATTTTAAGGTAAGTAATAAGTGTACTGTATATACATTTTATCACTCTATGGAGCTTTAAGCATCATTGTAGTATGTTATGTGTGGGTGGGAGTGGCCAGGAGGCCTCCACACCTAACTTCTTACAGTAAATACTACTCACCTTTTGCCCTACATTAAGAATACGAATATTTTTAGGTAAATAATGAGTGTACTGTGTGTGTTTTACTTTTTGTTGCTTTTTAACCCTTTCAGGGTCGGCAGGCCCTCTCCTAAACTTGTTCTCAGGGTCGGACATTTTTCGGAAAAAAAAAAAAAAAAAAAAAAAAAACCTTATGAAACTATAGAGAATATTTTCCCGATCATAATGACACCAAAAGTATGCAATTTGATGGAAAACTTACAAAATTATGCTCTCGCTAAGTCAGCGGTCTCGATGATGTTTACGCATCGGTGATTTCGCCCACTTTGAGCCCTATTTTCGGCCAATTCCAATGTACCAGTCGACAAAAATCATAACTATTTCGCTAGGACTCCATTTTTTCTATCGAATGAGTACAAGAAACCACCAATTTATCAATTTCTACTATCCAATAAAGTGGTCAGAAATTGGCAATTTTGCCGATTTCACACAAATTTCAAAAGATGCCAATTTCCAAATAGGGTCCAGAATAAACAAGACAGACATTCCCAGCACTAAAATAAATTTTTTTCTGTTCATTAGTCACGTCCCCAGGCCTCTCTTACATTTCATTTGCTTTCCACTTTGAATTTTTATTCTCACAAAAAAATAGAAGATTTACTGTTATGCAGACTACTGCATTAGTGTAGAAATGGTATAAATAATATCGGCGCACTTGTGAAAGAATATTAGACTCACCAGTTGATGTGTATTAGACACGTGGCATGATTTGTTTACTTTTGAACTTTGGCAAAAATCGAACATTTCTGCTTCTTTGTGCTCAATTTCAAGGTACTTTTCATTGTGAAACCAATCAAAATCATCTCAATTTCTGTAATATGTTTTCCATTCTATAAAATGAAATCAGGAAAACTAGAATACAACAATAAATACCATACAAAAATACGTACACTGCAAAGTCGCTGTTTTAAAGCAAAAACACAGTCGGAGTTTTTTTTCTCATTACGCACTGTGTGCTGCAGGATTTTTTTTATACTGTGCACACTAACCACATAGACCCATTCTTTCATATGTAGGCCTACCAGCTTTCTCTCGCTAAATTTGAAGGCACTAGAATTTATGCGTACTAGTACGGTACCAACCTTGAAGGGTTAATGCCTAGTTCTAATGCTGACTTGAGACATGTTAGTGTAAACCTGTTATCTGGCATTTATAGCATTTATATGCATTTATAAGTGAAAAAATGGTGTTCTGTTTTCCGGCGATGTCTGCTTTACGGAAGTAGCCTGGAACCTAACCTGCCATATAAGTGGGGCCCTACTGTACTGTGTAGGAAAGAATACAGAACATTATGCCTATAGAGAACCAATATTTTACTTGTATATATATGTTGGTAGAGTTATTGACAATATGTAAAGTAAAAGGACACAAGTGCAACTAATGTGACATTTTACTGTGGCAACGTTTCGCTCTCCAGGAGTGAAACTTTGCCACAATAAAATGTCACATTATTTCCACTTGTGTCCTTTTACTTTAAATATTTAATTTCTTTAAAATTTTACATACAATATTTTTGTGTGTATGAACCAGTTGAAACCTGAAATACATTAAAATAAAACAATTTCTCTCAAGTAAGAGGAATAGATTTGTAACTTAACAGTGAAAAAAAAAATTAATACATTACCATCCATAAGTTTTGTTAATGAGTCAAGTAGAACATGGTGACGATCGATGGGTTTGTGAACACGGCGCCAGTTTGGGTAATGAAGCTCAGGTTCATATCCTCCACCACGAAGCTGGAGCAAAATGCAATCAATTAAGAAAATTCCTGACCATTCATATAATTATGGCCAATAGCTTGTATAAACCTGACCACCACTCATAATTACCTTAGTAAAAAAATATGTAGAAACTTTGTAAAGACTCTACCACATAATCTCAAAGTAGATAGTGAGTGTGGGTCCACCTGAGAAAGCAATTAATGTGGATTATGAAGAAATATGTTTACCTTCAATATACAGGTCTCCCTCAACATTTGCGAGGGTTAGGGGATCAAGAGCCTTTTGAATGTTGAAAAATAGCGAATGTTTGGTGCCCCAATATATTGTAGGGAAATATAATACAATACTGCTTCCTTAACTTGTTGAACCATGAACAATCATAAAATACATGAAAACGTCATAAATTGTACTAAATACATACATGTCATGGTTTAATAACATGTATGTTATTAAGTACCACTGCCTCCACCACTGCCTCAACCACTGCGTGTCCCTACTACCCTCCCTCTGACCCCCACAACTGGCAGCCAGCCCTCCCACCAGTGTGGTGAGTGTTTTGTTTGTTCATTATTTGTTATTAAACTACAGTATAAATAATGTCAACCCATTCATGACTGCATATTGGAATGGCAATTCGGACAGGTATTGGACAGTGACATCATGTGTTTACTCTTGAACACAGCAAAGAATCAAACATTTCTGCTACTGCTAATAATAACAATAGTAATAATAATAAAATAATAATAATAATAATAATAATAATAATAATAATAATAATAATAATAATAATAAATACGATAGAATTGAAGAAGGAAATTGTACAAAAATACGAGGGAGTGGCTGTCACATCATCAGTGTGGCTTTGTTTATGCTGGAGTGAGCATTAGTCTCCATGCTCTTCCAAACATTTCACAATAATTCATTATGTTTGGTGCTTGTAGATTGAGTACGACTGGTGTGGTAGAGGCAGTGGTTGAGGAAGTGGTTGAGGCAACGGTTGAGGCAATGGGTGAGGCAGTGGGTGAGGCAGTGGGTGAGGCAGCAGTTGAGGCAGTGGTTGAGGCAGCGGTTGAGGCAACGGTTGAGGCAATGGTAGAGGCAGCAGTTGAGGTAGTGGTATTTAATAACCTATATGTTATAAATAATAATAGTACATGTTATTATTAATAACATGTATTATTATTATTAATAACATGTATGTTATTAAATACCACTGCCTCAACCACTGCCTCAACCGCTGCCTCTACCATTGCCTCAACCGCTGCCTCAACCGCTGCCTCTGCCACTCCAGTTGCACTCAATCTACAAGCACCAAACACAATGAATTATTGTGAAATGTTTGGAAGAGCACAGAGACTAATGCTCACTCCAGCATAAACAAAGCCACACTGACGATGTGTCAACCACTCACTCATATTTTTGTACAATTTCCTAGTTCAATTCTATCATATTTATTATTATTATTATTATTATTATTATTATTACTGTTGTTATTATTAGCAGCAGCAGCAGAAATGTTTGATTCTTTGCTGTGTTCAAGGGTAAACACATGATGTCACCGTCCAATACCTGTCCGAACAGCCATTCCAATACGCAGTCATGAATGGGTTTGCATTATTTATCAGTGGACCCTCGCCTAACGATATTAATCCATCCCTGAGAGCTCATTGTTAGCCGAAATTATCGTTAGCCGAGTTAATTTTCCCCATAAGAAATATTGGAAATCCAATTAATCCGTTCCAGACAGCCAAAAGTGTTAATTTTGTTTTTTTTCATGAAATATACATTTCCCTACAAAGAAAACAATAAGACATGCACAATAACTACATAAATAAATGATAAAATGACACTTACCTTTATTGAAGAGTACTGATGAGTGATGAGACACTGTTTTTCTTGAACACTGGGATTTTCAGAGTGATACACCAGTCAAGACTTCACTTTGCAATCCCCACTAGCATTACAACAAAACATGAGAGTTAGCCTGTCTTTCATAGGCTTGTGTCCTGGGAGTGCCTTTTCCTCCTGAGTAATGTAGGTCCTGTTTGGCATTTTCTTCCAGAACAGGCCTGTTTCGTCACAATTGAACACTTGTTGGGGGATGAATTTTTCAGCTTCGCCATGCCTTATCACACTGTGTATGCCACTACAATTCTTAAATCTCTCAAACCAACCTTTGCTGGCCTTAAATTTACCAATATGAGCACTAGTTCCAGGCATTTTTTCCTGTTCACCTGGGTGTTAGTTGACTGCTGTTGGTCGCATCCTGGGGGACAAGATTAAGGACCCCAATGGAAATAAGTTACAGTCCTCGATGATGCACTGGCTTTCTTGGGTTATCCTGGGTGGCTAACCCTCTGGGGTTAATCGTTTCTCGGTAACTGTTTCACGTTAAGCCACACAAACACTCTCTCCACATCTTTGAGTAGTACAGCTGATGGTGGTGCAGCAACAGCTGACTGTGGTGGAGCAACAGCTGACTGTGGTGCAGCAGCAGCTGACTGTGGTGCAGCAGCAGCAGCTGACTGATCCAGCATCAGCTGACTGGTCCAGCAACAGCTGACCATGGTGCAGCAACAGCTGACTGATCCAGCAACAGCTGACTGGTCCAGCAACAGCTGACTGTGGTGCAGCAACAGCTGACTGATCCAGCAACAGCTGACTGGTCCAGCAATATCTGACCGTGGGGCAGCAACAGCTGACTGATCGAGCAACAGCTGACTGGTCCAGCAACAGCTGATAGTGGTGCAGCAACAGCTGACGGTGGTGCAGCAGCAGCTGACTGTGGTACGATAGTATTTCTCACCCTTTTTACCACAGGGTTGGCACTAGAAGCTTTCTTTGGCCCCATGGTGGCTGATTTAGCAGTTACAAGCACTATAAACAATGGAATAATACAAAATGTACCAAATGTATGCATGCAACCGGCTACCCTGGCTTGTAAACAGTGACGGCAGTGCTGGATGGACAGGTTCGGGACAAGTCATGTGGTGCAGCAGCAGCTGACCGTGGTGCAGCAGCAGCTGACTGTGGTGCAGCAGCAGCTGACCGTGGTGCAGGAGCAGCTCACCGTCATTCAGCAACAGCTGACTGTGGTGCAGCAGTAGTTCACCATGGTGCAGCAGCAGCTGACTGTGGTGCAGCAGCAGTTGACAGTGGTTCAGCAATAACTGACTGTGGTGCAGCAGCAGTTGACCATGGTGCAGCAGCAGCTGTGGTGCATCAGCAGCTGATCGTGGTGCAGCAACAGCTGACTGGTCCAGCAACAGCTGACTATGGTGCAGCAACAGCTGACTGTGGTGCAGCAGCAGCTGACCATGGTGCAGCAACAGCTGATGGTGGTGCAGCAACAGCTGATGGTGGTGCAGCAGACTGGTGCAGCAACAGCTGACCGTGGTGCAGCAACACCTGACTGTGGTATGATAGTATTTCTCACCCTTTTTACCACAGGGCTGGCACTAGAAGCTTTCTTTGGGCCCATGGTGGCTTATTTAGCAGTTACAAGCACTATAAACAATGGAATAATACAAAATGTACCGAATGTATGCATGCAACTGGCCACCCTGGCTTGTAAACAATGACGGAAGTGCTGGATGGACAGGTTTGGGACGAGTCATGTTGGTCAAAAACAGCTGACGGTGGTGCAGCAGCAGCTGACTGTGATGCAGCAGCAGCTGACTGTGATGCAGCAGCAGCTGACCGTGGTGCAGCAGCAGCTGACTGTGGTGCAGCAGCAGCTCACCGTGGTGCAGTAGCAGCTCACCGTGGTTCAGCAACAGCTGACTGAGGTGCAGCAGCAGTTCACCATGGTGCAGCAGCAGCTGACTGTGGTGCAACAGCAGCTGACAGTGGTTCAGCAACAGCTGACTGTGGTGCAGCAGCAGTTGACCATGGTGCAGCAACAGCTGATGGTGGTGCAGCAGACTGGTGCAGCAACAGCTGACCGTGGTGCAGCAACACCTGACTGCAGTATGATAGTATTTCTCACCCTTTTTACCACAGGGTTGGCACTAGAAGCTTTCTTTGGCCCCATGGTGGCTTATTTAGCAGTTACAAGCACTATAAACAATGGAATAATACAAAATGTATCGAATGTATGCATGCAACCAGCCACCCTGGCTTGTAAACAATGATGGCAAGGCAGCTGAGGCGCTCAGGCTGGACGGACAGGTTTGGGAGGAATCACGCTGGGCGAGTTTTTTATCGTTAAGCGGGCCAAAATTTTTACACTCAAATGCTTCGTTAAGCGGATTTAACGTTATGTGATGCGTTCGTTAGGTGAGGGTCCACTGTACTGTAGTTTAATAGCAAATAATGAACAAAACACTCACCACACAGTGGTGGGAGGGCTGGCTGCCAGTTGCAGTGGTCGGAGGGAGGGTAGTAGGGACTCGCAGGTGGCGGGAAACTTAAATATGATTTGGCGGCTGAGAATTTGGCAGTTGGGAATTTGCGAATGTGTGAAGCCCGCCAAAGTTGAAAACGTGAATGTTGAGGGAGACCTGTATATAATAGATACAGTATAGTACTGAAACTTTCACATGCTGTTACAACTCATAAAAAAATGATGTGTGACGTGCACTGAGTATGTTACATGATATCCAGCACTTGCCACACAATCACCAGTGAACTGGCAATTCAGAGTACAGCAGTTTTGGGACCCCACTGCTGTACCTATTGTCCAGTTCAGCCCACCAATCAGGTGAGAGCCCGTTTCTCCAGCCAAGGTGACATCACACTTGCCTACCTGGTTGGGAGGCAGACTCTCGCCTACTCTGGTTGAAACCACTCATTGCCTTGAGTGGCTCTTGGCTGACTCTTCATTATAGTGGTGAAGGAATACATGGATAAAGAAATCTAACCCTGTTGTGTTTGCCTTACTCTGTTGATTGCTACACATAGCTAACTGTTTACAGTCAGGTGCTACAGGCCTTGCATTGCTGTTTGTAATACCATGAATACACATTAAATGTGAAGGTAAGAGGTAAAACTCATGAAATTGTAATAACACGATTGTAAGCAATTCAGGGAATGAGTGAGGTTTGAACCCATGGTAAGTGAGTCCTAAAACTCACAAGCCAGTATATGAACCCTTAAACTGTCCAAACGTAGATATATGTTTGAATGCGTAGCTCTCCGAACATAGATCTTTAAAAAAAAAACACATAGCCACCTGGCCCAGTGGTTAACACACTGGCCTGTAAGTTTTAGGATTCACTTCGTCATAGGTTCAAACCCCACCTATTCCTTAAGAGGTAACAGGTGGTGACAAGAACCAGGTATGTATGTATTAACAACTTAAGCCACACACAATATGAACTGCAGGTTACAATTATATATGATTTACAAGTTGTTAATATAATACAAATAATTAAAAAAGGTGTTTCCTAGTTGCTCCCTCAGGAAAGAACAATATGAGCGCCAAAAAGATTAACTGTAATCACAAACTTTAGGTAATGGAAGACTGGATATCAGATTGGAGGGAGAGAGTATGGAGGAGGTGAAAGCATTCAGATATTTGCAAATGGATGTGTCAGCAGATGGATCTATGAAGGATGAGGTGACTCATAGAATTAACGAGGGGGAAAAAGGCGAGTGGTGCATTGAGGAGTCTGTGGAGACAAAGAACTTTATCCATGAAAGCAAAGAAGGAAATGTATGAGAGTATAGTCATACCAACACTCTTGTATGGGTGTGAGGCATGGGTTGTGAATGTTGCAACAAGGAGAAGGCTGGAGGCAGTGGAGATGTCATGTCTGAGGGCAATGTGTGGTGTGAATATATTATTATTATTATCACACCGGCCGATTCCCACCAAGGCAGGGTGGCCCGAAAAAGAAAAACTTTCACCATCATTCACTCCATCACTGTCTTGCCAGAAGGGTGCTTTACACTACAGTTTTTAAACTGCAACATTAACACCCCTCCTTCAGAGTGCAGGCACTGTACTTCCCATCTCCAGGACTCAAGTCCGGCCTGCCGGTTTCCCTGAATCCCTTCATAAATGTTACTTTGCTCACACTCCAACAGCACGTCAAGTATTAAAAACCATTTGTCTCCATTCACTCCTATCAAACACGCTCACGCATGCCTGCTGGAAGTCCAAGCCCCTCGCACACAAAACCTCCTTTACCCCCTCCCTCCAACCCTTCCTAGGCCGACCCCTACCCCGCCTTCCTTCCACTACAGACTGATACACTCTTGAAGTCATTCTGTTTCGCTCCATTCTCTCTACATGTCCGAACCACCTCAACAACCCTTCCTCAGCCCTCTGGACAACAGTTTTGGTAATCCCGCACCTCCTCCTAACTTCCAAACTACGACTTCTCTGCATTATATTCACACCACACATTGCCCTCAGACATGACATCTCCACTGCCTCCAGCCTTCTCCTCGCTGCAACATTCATCACCCACGCTTCACACCCATATAAGAGCGTTGGTAAAACTATACTCTCATACATTCCCCTCTTTGCCTCCAAGGACAAAGTTCTTTGTCTCCACAGACTCCTAAGTGCACCACTCACTCTTTTTCCCTCATCAATTCTATGATTCACCTCATCTTTCATAGACCCATCCGCTGACACGTCCACTCCCAAATATCTGAATACGTTCACCTCCTCCATACTCTCTCCCTCCAATCTGATATTCAATCTTTCATCACCTAATCTTTTTGTTATCCTCATAACCTTACTCTTTCCTGTATTCACCTTTAATTTTCTTCTTTTGCACACCCTACCAAATTCATCCACCAATCTCTGCAACTTCTCTTCAGAATCTCCCAAGAGCACAGTGTCATCGGCAAAGAGCAGCTGTGACAACTCCCACTTTGTGTGTGATTCTTTATCTTTTAACTCCACGCCTCTTGCCAAGACCCTCGCATTTACTTCTCTTACAACCCCATCTATAAATATATTAAACAACCACGGTGACATCACACATCCTTGTCTAAGGCCTACTTTTACTGGGAAAAAATTTCCCTCTTTCCTACATACTCTAACTTGAGCCTCACTATCCTCGTAAAAACTCTTCACTGCTTTCAGTAACCTACCTCCTACACCATACACTTGCAACATCTGCCACATTGCCCCCCTATCCACCCTGTCATACGCCTTTTCCAAATCCATAAATGCCACAAAGACCTCTTTAGCCTTATCTAAATACTGTTCACTTATATGTTTCACTGTAAACACCTGGTCCACACACCCCCTACCTTTCCTAAAGCCTCCTTGTTCATCTGCTATCCTATTCTCCGTCTTACTCTTAATTCTTTCAATTATAACTCTACCATACACTTTACCAGGTACACTCAACAGACTTATCCCCCTATAATTTTTGCACTCTCTTTTATCCCCTTTGCCTTTATACAAAGGAACTATGCATGCTCTCTGCCAATCCCTAGGTACCTTACCCTCTTCCATACATTTATTAAATAATTGCACCAACCACTCCAAAACTATATCCCCACCTGCTTTTAACATTTCTATCTTTATCCCATCAATCCGGCTGCCTTACCCCCTTTCATTTTACCTACTGCCTCACGAACTTCCCCCACACTCACAACTGGCTCTTCCTCACTCCTACAAGATGTTATTCCTCCTTGCCCTATACACGAAATCACAGCTTCCCTATCTTCATCAACATTTAACAATTTCTCAAAATATTCCTTCCATCTTCCCAATACCTCTACCTCTCCATTTAATAACTCTCCTCTCCTATTTTTAACTGACAAATCCATTTGTTCTCTAGGCTTTCTTAACTTGTTAATCTCACTCCAAAACTTTTTCTTATTTTCAACAAAATTTGTTGATAACATCTCACCCACTCTCTCATTTGCTCTCTTTTTACATTGCTTCACCACTCTCTTAACTTCTCTCTTTTTCTCCATATACTCTTCCCTCCTTGCATCACTTCTACTTTGTAAAAACTTCTCATATGCTAACTTTTTCTCCCTTACTACTCTCTTTACATCATCATTCCACCAATCGCTCCTCTTCCCTCCTGCACCCACTTTCCTGTAACCACAAACTTCTGCTGAACACTCTAACACTACATTTTTAAACCTACCCCATACCTCTTCGACCCCATTGCCTATGCTCTCATTAGCCCATCTATCCTCCAATAGCTGTTTATATCTTACCCTAACTGCCTCCTCTTTTAGTTTATAAACCTTCACCTCTCTCTTCCCTGATGCTTCTATTCTCCTTGTATCCCATCTACCTTTTACTCTCAGTGTAGCTACAACTAGAAAGTGATCTGATATATCTGTGGCCCCTCTATAAACATGTACATCCTGAAGTCTACTCAACAGTCTTTTATCTACCAATACATAATCCAACAAACTACTGTCATTTCGCCCTACATCATATCGTGTATACTTATTTATCCTCTTTTTCTTAAAATATGTATTACCTATAACTAAACCCCTTTCTATACAAAGTTCAATCAAAGGGCTCCCATTATCATTTACACCTGGCACCCCAAACTTACCTACCACACCCTCTCTAAAAGTTTCTCCTACTTTAGCATTCAAGTCCCCTACCACAATTACTCTCTCACTTGGTTCAAAGGCTCCTATACATTCACTTAACATCTCCCAAAATCTCTCTCTCTCCTCTGCATTCCTCTCTTCTCCAGGTGCATACACGCTTATTATGACCCACTTCTCGCATCCAACCTTTACTTTAATCCACATAATTCTTGAATTTACACATTCATATTCTCTTTTCTCCTTCCATAACTGATCATTTAACATTACTGCTACCCCTTCCTTTGCTCTAACTCTCTCAGATACTCCAGATTTAATCCCATTTATTTCCCCCCACTGAAACTCTCCTACCCCCTTCAGCTTTGTTTCGCTTAGGGCCAGGACATCCAACTTCTTTTCATTCATAACATCAGCAATCATCTGTTTCTTGTCATCCGCACTACATCCACGCACATTTAAGCAACCCAGTTTTATAAAGTTTTTCTTCTTCTCTTTTTTAGTAATTGTATACAGGAGAAGGGGTTACTAGCCCATTGCTCCCGGCATTTTAGTCGCCTCATACGACACGCATGGCTTACGGAGGAAAGATTCTTTTCCACTTCCCCATGGACAATAGAAGAAATAAAAAAGAACAAGAGCTATTTAGAAAAAGGAGAAAAACCTAGATGTATGTATATATATATATGCATGTGCGTGTCTGTGAAGTGTGACCAAAGTGTAAGTAGGAGTAGCAAGATATCCCTGTTATCTTAGCGTGTTTATGAGACAGAAAAAGAAACCAGCAATCCTACCATCATGCAAAACAGTTACAGGTTTTTGTTTCACAGTCATCTGGCAGGACGGTAGTACTTCCCTGGGTGGTTGCTGTCTACCAACCTACTACCTATTGTGAATATAATGCAGAGAATTCGTAGTTTGGAAGTTAGGAGGAGGTGCGGGATTACCAAAACTATTATCCAGAGGGCTGAGGAGGGGTTACTGAGATGGTTTGGACATGTAGAGAGGATGGAATGAAATAGAATGACTTCGAGAGTGTATAAATCTGTAGTGGAGGGAAGGTGGGGTAGGAGTCGGCCTAGGAAAGGTTGGAGGGAGGGGGGCAAAGGAGGTTTTGTGTGCGAGGTGCTTGGACTTCCAGCAGGAGTGAGCGTGTTAGATAGGAGCGAATGGAGACAAATGGTTTTTAGGACTTGATGTGCTGTTGGAGTGTAAACAAGGTAACATTTAAGAAGGGATTCAGGGAAACCGGCAGGCCGGACTTGATTCCCGAAGATGGGAAGTACAGTGCTGGCACTCTGAATGAGGGGTGTTAATGTTGCGGTTTTATAACTGTAGTGTAAGCATACCTCTGGCAAGACTGTAATGGAGTGATGAATTAGGTGACCTATTTTTGTGTCATCAGCAAACTTGCTTATGTCACTATTTATTCCCTCATCAATGTTGTTTATATAAATTGTGAACAACAAAGGGCCCAACACTGACTCCCGTGGAACACCACTCGTGACGTGCCCCCACTCTGATTTCTCCCCATTGATGCGGACTCTGTGCTCCCTATCTGTCAACCACGTTTCTACCCAGGAAAAAATTTCTCCTCCAATTCTGTGTGCCTTAATTTTCCTCAATAGCCTCTAATAAGGAACTCTATCAAAAACCTAACTGAAGTCCATATACACAATATTCATTACTATGATCTACCTCCTCAAATACCTTCATGAAAAAAAGTTAATAAATTCATAAGGCAGGAATGCCCCTTTGTAAAACCATGCTGAGATTCATTAATCAATTTATGCCTTTCAGGATGGCTATGAATTGCCTTGGCAATTACTGATTTCATAAATTTTCCCACTATGGAGGTAAACCTTACTGGACTATAGTTTGAAGATAAGGACCAGTCTCTTGCTTTGTAAAGAGGTATTACATTTGCCATTTTCCACTTGTCTAGCACTATGCCAGTTTGTAGCCATATGTTGAAAAGACTAGCCAAAGGTTTGCTAAGCTCCTCTTTACATTCCTTTAGCCCTTTCAGGGTTTCAGCCGTACTAGTACGGCTTACGTGTCAGGGTCCTTGACGTACTAGTACTCATAAATTCTAGCGCCTTCAAATCTAGAGAGAGAGAAAGCTGGTAGGCTTACATATGAAAGAATGGGTCTATGTGGTCAGTGTGCGCAGTATAAAAAAAATCCTGCAGCACACAGTGCGTAATGAGAAAAAAAAAAACTAACCATGTTTTTGGATTAAAACAGCGACTTTGCACTGTGTTTTCATATGGCATTTATTGTTGTATTCTAGTTTTCCTGGGTGAAAAGTACCTTGAAATTGAGCTCAAAGTAGCAGAAATGTTCGATTTTTACCAAAGTTCAAAAGTAAACAAATCATGCTAAGCATCCAATACACATCAACTGGCAAGTCTAATATTCTTTCACAAGTGCGCCGATATTATTTATACCATTTCTATGCTAATGCAGTAGTCTGCATAACAGTAAATCTTCTATTTTTTGTGAGAACGAAAATTCAAAATGGAAAGCAAAAGAATGTAAGAGGGGCGTGGGGACGTGCCTAATGAACAGAGGAAATGTCATCTTTTGAAATTTGTGTGAAATTGGCAAAATTGCTAAATTCTGACCACTGTATTGGATAGTTGAAATCGGTAAATGGGTGGTTTCTTGTACTCATTCGATAGAAAAAATGGAGTTCTAGCGAAATTGGTATGATTTTTGGAATTGGCTGAAAATAGGGCTCAAAGTGGGCAAAATCACCAATGTGTAAACATCGTCGAGACCGCTAACTTTGCGAGAGCATAATTCCGTAAGTTTTCCATTAAATTTCAAACTTTTGGTGTCATTATGATCGGGAAAATATTCTCTATCTTTTCATAAGATTTTTTTTTTTTTTTTTTTTTTAAATTTGGGGGACCCTGAGAACAAGTCTCTGAGAGGGCCTGTGGACCCTGAAAGGGTTAAAACCCTTGCAAATAGTTCATCAGGGTCTGGGGATTTGTTCCGTTTAAATTTCTCTCTTTGTCTGAGGACCATGTCACTAGTTACCCTAAATGTGCATAGTTTATTATCGTTCTGTTGTACATAATTTATTATTTCTGGAATTTTGCTAGTATCTTCCTGTGTAAAAACTGAGAGGAAATAAGAGTTAAAAATTTCACACATTTCCTTATCACTGTCAGTGATCTGACCTGAGTTACTTTTGAGTGGGCCTATCTTGTGCCTAATCTTACTTCTATAGACCTGAAAGAAACCTTTTGGGTTAGTCTTCGAATCCCTTGCCACTTTAGCCTCATTATTTCTTTTAGCTTTTCTGATTCCCTTTTTTTATTTCACTCTTCAAGTGACTATACTGATTTCTTAATTGACCATCCCCTCTTTTGATATGCCAATATATGCCTCTCTTTTGATCAATGAGATGTTTTAATCTATTATTTATCCTTTTAGGATCATTTATGGTTGATCTAATTTCCCTACTTGGAACATAAGTTGTCTAGGCAACTAGAACTATGCTCTAAAAAATGCCATACTGGCATCCAACACAGGTCATTCCAATTTAGCCCACCATGAAATCGTCCAAGTGGAAATCTGGGACAGAGACTTGATTGCAGTTATTTGGGTAATTCCATGATATATTGAAACTATGTGATTTGTGATCGCTTTCCCCAAGCTCACCATTAACCTCAAGATTATTAGTTAGTGATTCCTTGTTGGCAAGAATCAAGTCAAGCAGATTGTTTCCTGTAGTTAGTTCTGACAATAGACAAAATAAACATCACAATGCATTGTTTGATAATGTTAGTTAATTTAATAGCCAATGACTCCATGCATCATCATCTCAGTCTGTTGTGCTCTTGGTACAGCAGTTCACCTTTGTCCCTCACCATGAGGTGTGAAGATGTTAAGGGGGAGTCTGAAGAAATCAGTTCCTTAGCCCAGAAATGAAATGTCCTGTCCATCAGTCTTGATAAAGTACAGCATATGCATGGGGAAGAGGCTTATATACTGGAGATAGATGAGGTGTTCTTATACACAGACTAGTAGATAGATCTTGAGCTGTCTCACCAAAGTATACCTGGACACAACCTCCGCACAAAATTCTTTCCACACCTAACCTCCAGGTAACCTCCAGGTAACCTGCATCCTTGGGCCCTGTGTATGACACTAAGGCTCTTGTGATGTTCCATATGGTCTTTATAGTGACTACTGCAACACCAATGCTGTATTTCTGGAGGACATGGGATAGTGTCAGTGACACTACTTGTAGGTATCATGCATTGTTTTAATAGCTCCTGACACTGCAGTGTATCTCTTTAGCTTTGTACTTACAGAGTAGAATGTGATAAGGAACTTAAGACTTGTGAATGCAGGTATTCTTCTAGAGATTCTTCACTGCAGTCTCAATTTCCCCAAGAACAACCTGATCAATACTCCTTTCTTGGTTTTTAAACTATGGTACGAAAAGAAATGTACAATTTCAAATTGTTGACAGGCTCATGGTATACTGGAACAATATATAGAATATGGAATGGTATGTTTTCGAAGAGACAACTCAAATAACACCTGTGTTCAGCCTCAAAACTCTCATTTACACCTCATGATGGGGAACAAACTGAACTATTGTACCAAGAACACAACAGACTGAGATGATGCCTGGAATCATTGGCCATTAAACTACAAACACCATCAAACAAAGCAATGAGATGCTTACTTTGTCCATTCCCATAGAGCATATGGTATTAAAACAGTAAACTGAAGTTAGGCCAGTAGGCCTCCTGCACTGCACCTTCCAAACTCAAGTAGCTTTACTTACACATAAGAATGTGTCACTCCACGTGGACTCAAAGAAAAATAAGCTATACTATTAGGATTTGTTGGGGTTATCCTTCCTGGATTAAATGACCCTAAAGATACCTCTTCACTCTAGTCCATCAGCAGCATCAACATACAGTACATGGAAAACAGTTTTCTAGTGAATAGAACAATAAGAGTAGTATAGCAAATAAATAAAAATCTAGCCTTACTGTAGTAAAAGATTTGGTACCCCAAGGCACAGTGCTGATGCCCTTATTGTTTCTCATCCTTAAAGCAGACATAGACAAAAAGACACAAGCTGCAGCTTCATGTTATCCTTTGCAGACAATATGAAAATAAGCATGAAAGTCATGGAGACAATGGCAAGATGCCAATACTTGGCAAAAAAAGACACACACATATGCAGTGGAGCTTTTTATCTGTATAACATTTCATAGGACACTGTGCTTTATCAAACACATAACAGATACATGAGACAATGTCTTATATAGGCCATGTACTGTGTACTGATGCTGCTGGTGGACTAGAATGAAGAAGACATATTTAGGGTCATTTAATCCAGGAAGGATAATGACCCAGGATAAGTCAAATTCTAATAGCATATTTTCCTTGAGTCCTTCCCTACAATGTGACTCACAACAGATGACTAACTCCTAGATACATATTTACTGAGAAGTGAACATGGGCAGCATGTTCCTGCATCTCTCACCATTCAGATACTCTACCTGCCTAAAAACAGCTAACTTGATACAGTTGAAATTTGCTAATAACAAAAAACTAATGAAAAAATATTATGTTTTGAGATAGTGTTTTACTACTGAGCACTGCTCATAGTTAACAGTTAAAGACTAATGTAGCTCAGTATGTAGAGTACTCAGTCATTTCTTTTTTCAACATACTGGCCATCTCCCACCAAGGCAGGGTGACCCAAAAAAGAAACACTTTTACATCATTTACACATAATTACTGTAGATATGACAGTTCAGATGTCACTCCAAACAGCAAATATCCCAAACCCATCCTTTAAAATGCAGGCATTATACTTCCCAACTCCAGGGCTCAAGTCCAGTTAACTGGTTTCCCTGAATCCCATCACCAAATATTACCCTGCTCACAATCCAACAGCTCGTCAAGTCCCAAAAACCATTCGTCTCCATTCATTCCTATCTAACACATTCACACATGCCTGCTAAACATCCAAGCCCCTTGCACACAAAACCTCTTTCACCCCCTCCCTCCCATCCTTTCCTAGGATGATCCTTACCCATACTTCTATGCTCTACAGATTTATACACCCTCCAAATCATCCCATTTTGCTCCATCTTTTCTAAATGACCAAACCACTTCAACAACCCCTCCTCCTTGTTTGTAATGGCTTGATAAAGCTCCTGGAGAGCAAAACATTGCCACAATAAAATGTCACATTAATTGCACTGTGTCTTTACCTAACATAGCCCCTCCTTTAGCAATACTGTACCACACCTATTCCTAATTTCCACACTACAAATTCTCTGCACAATATTTACACCACAAAATGCTCTTAGACACGACATATCCACTGCTTCCAGCCTCCTCCTTGCCGCAGCATTTATAACCCATGCTCCACACCCCCGTATAAGAGTGTTGGTACCTCTATGCTCTCATATTCCCTTCTTTGCCACCACCTGGTGGTTCACAATTACACTCACTCACCCACTGACTATAAACCCAGAAATACTAATCTTAATCTTAAAATAATAAATCCTAACTGGTCATAAGTTTGCCTATGATACTCCAATATAGACACCTTGTATTGTGCCAAAACAAAAGCATTCACATTGCTAAACTCACAAATTATGATGTAGTCACTTAGCCTTAATACCATAATCTGTAAGGATTTAATGTTAAGAATTAATCTAAGTCTGCTCGAAATGCCTAGCCATGCTAGGTGTCCTAGTGGTCCCCTCTGTAATTTGTATTTTATAACATGTAAACCACACAATACCCAAAACGTGTAAACCCCACATTGTAACCCTTATAGAGAATAAACTTGAATTGAATTGAATTGAAAAAGGACAACATTTTTTTTGTCTCCACAGACACCTCAATGCACCACCCACCTTTTTACCTTCATAAATTCTATGGTTTATGCCTTCCTGCATAAACTCATCTACTGATAACTCTACTCCCAAATACAGTGGAACCTCGGCTTACAAATGCCCCACCATGTGAATTTTTCAGGATACAAACAGTCACTCGATTGATTTTTTTGCTTCTGGATGCAAACGAAATTTCAGGATGCGAACTTCCCCCTCAAGGGAAGTTCCTTGGTGAGGGGCTCTTGAACAAGAGAATTGGGTCTGTGCTCCACTTCCCTAAATCAATAATAATAATATTATTATTATTATTATAATACATACATACTAATAATAATACACTATAGCAGGCTTGTTGGCCCATACTAGGCAGGTCCTTCACACTCCATCCCACTAACAGAATATTTGCCCAGCTCAATTTTCAATGCTACTCAAGCAATAAGCTTTGATAATTCTATTTACTCATGTGCAGGACCCACTCACATCCAATCCCTCTTACTCATGTATTTATCCAACACAAATTTGAAACTACCTAAGGTTTTAGCCTCAATAACCATACAGGGCAGATTGTTCCACTCATCAACATAACATAAGAAAGGAGGAACACTGCAGTAGGCCTGTTGGCCCATATTTGGCAGGTCCTTCACATACCTAGCCCACTAACAGAATAAATGCTACCCAGGCAATAAGCTTTAATAATCCTATTTACTCACGTGCAAGTCCCACTCAAATCCAACCCCTCTCACTCATGTATTTGTCCAACCTAAACTTAAAACTACCAGTTTTAGCTTCGATAGAACCTTGGGTAGCTTTAATATGAGATGGGACAAATATGAGTGGGAGGGGCTGGGTATGACTGGTGTCATGGGTACATAATAACATAAGAAAGGAGGAACACTGCAACAGGCCTGTTGGCCCATACTAGGCATTGACAATTCTATTTACTCATCTTGACTGTGTGCTAATGGAGTTACAGGAAGCTGACATCAAAGAAATGCTGAACACTGACAATGATACACCTGTTGTGCATTCCTTGAGTGATGGTGAAATTAGATGAATTGTGATATACTGTATAAATAAGCCGTAGTTGATTTTAACATCATATTGAAGTATTTTGTCGTGCCTCCTAAGAGCAGGAATTCCGCTGAAATGGATTTATGCCATTTCAATTAATTTAAATGAGGAAAATTGACTCAGCATTCAAACAAATCGGGATACGAACAAGGTCACGGAACGGATTAAATTCGTAAGCCGAGGTTCCACTGTATCTGAACACATTCACTTCTTCCATACTCCCTCCCTTCAATGTGATATCTAATTTTTCTTTACCTAACTCATTTGATACCCTCATCACATTACTCATATTTATGTTCACTTTCAACTTTCTTCCTTTACGCACCCTCCCAAACTCATCCACTAACTTTTGCAAGTTCTCTTTAGAATCTTCCAAAAGTACAGTATCATCAGCAAAAAGTAACTGTCAACTCCCATTTTATATTTGATTCCCCATAATTTAATCCCACCCTTCTCCCCAACACCCTAGCATTTACTTCTTTCACAACCCCATCTATATACAGTGAACCCTCCCTTCTCATCGATTTCCGTTACTGCCGATTTCCATTTTCGCAGAGTTTTTTCGTCAAAATATGGGTTCCGTTTTTGTCAATGGTACAGAACCTGTCCAGTGCCCAGTGCATACACAAAGTCGCCTCCCAAACGCATTCTCAGGCAGTGTCGCATTGTTTCTCAGTGAGTGAATACGTCCTGCCAGGTCATATGAAACATTTCGTAATAGTCCATTGTTTTTGGCGCTTGTTTATTGTGCCTGACTGCTAAATAAGCCACCTTGGTCCCAAAGAAAGCTCCTAGTGCCAGTCCTTTGGTAAAGAAAGTGAAGAACACCGTAGAAATGAAAAAAGAAATCGTTCAAAAATGTGATATTGGCATACACATTGCTGAACTCGGCAGGATGTACAGGAAGGCACCATCAATCATCAGCTCCATTGTTGTGAAGAGAAAAGAAATCATGGAAGCTGATGTTGTGAAAGGGGTGAATGCGATAATAAAACAGAGATCCCAAACATTTGAAGATGTAGAGAAATTGGTGTTGGTGTGGATCAAAGAGAAACAGTTAATGGGAGATAGTGCTGTGCAGTCGATAATTTGTGAAAAGGCAATGCAGTTGCATGATAATCTCATAAAGAAAATGCCTGCAACGAGTGCTGATGTTGGTGAATTTAAGGCCAGTAAACCCTGGATCGAAAAATTCAAGAAGTGAAGTGGCATATACAGTGTTGTAAGGCATGGTGAGGGTGCCAGTTTAGACAAACATGCAGCTAAAAAATTCATGCGGGGATTCAAAGACTTTGTACAGGCTAAAAAATTCCAACCCCAACAAGTGTTCAATTGTGACGAAACAGGCCTGTTTTGGAAGATGCCAAAGAGGACCTACATCACACAGGACGTGGTAATTCTACTGGGGATTTCAAAGTGAAGCCTTTACTGGTGAATCACTTTGAAAATCCCAGTGTGTTCAAGAAAAACAGTGTCATCAAGAGTAAATTGTGTGTGATGTGGAAGGCTAACAGTACAGCATGGGTCATGAGGGAAATTTTCCTGGAATGGGTCAATGAAGTGCTTGGCCTGAGTGTGAAGAAATACCTCCTGGATAATAAATTGCCACTCCAGTGCCTCCTGTTAACCCTTTGACTGTTTCGGTCGTATATATACGTCTTACAAGCCACTGTTTTTGACGTATATATACTCATAAATTCTAGCGGCTTCAAATCAAGCAGGAGAAAGCTGGTAGGCCCACATGTGAGAGAATGGGTCTGTGTGGTCAGTGTGCACCATATAAAAAAAAATCCTGCAGCACACAGTGCATAATGAGAAAAAAACTCTGACCATTTTTTTTAATTAAAATGCCGACTTTGTGGTCTATTTTTGTATAATATTTATGGTTGTATTCTCGTTTTCTTGGTCTCATTTGATAGAATGGAAAACATATTATAGAAATAGAGGTGATTTTGATTGGTTTTACTATTAAAAGAACTTTGAAATGGAGCTCAAAGTAGGGGAAATGTTTGATTTTTGCCGATGTTCAAAAGTAAACAAATGATGTCAATTTCCAATAAATGTCCAAGTAGCCATTCTAACATGCAGTCATGAATGGGTTGACATTATTTATACAATTATTACAATATTGCAGTAGTCTGCATAACAGTAAATCTTCTATTTTTTGTTTGAATAAAAATTCAAAATAGAAAGCAAGAGTAATTAATATCAGAGGGGCCTGGAGACGTGACTGATGAACAAAGAAAATGTTATTTTAGAGCCAGGAATGTCAGCATTGTTCATTCTGGACCCTATTTTGAAACAGTCATATTTTTTTAATTTTTGTGAAATTGGCCAAATTGCAAATTTCTGACCACGTTATTGGGTAGTTGAAATCAGTAAATGGGCAGTTTCTTGTACTCAATCGATAGAAAAAATGGAGTTCTAAAGAAATAGCTATGAGTTTGGTCGACTGGAACAATGGAATTAGCTGAAAATAAGGCTCAAAGTGCACGAAATCGCTGATTTGTAAATATCGCCGAGGTCGCTAACTTTGCGAGAGCGTAATTCCATCAGTTTTCCATCAAATTTCGTTCTTTTGGTGTCATTACAATTGGGAAAAGATACTCTATCATTTCATAAGATTTTTTTTTTTTTTGGAAATTTTGAGATACCAGGAGACACCTCAGGATTTGGGGTTGCGACAGTCGAGGAGTCAATGGACAATGCTCCTGCTCCTCCTCCAGACTTGGAAGACCAATTGTCTAAGGAATTCAGTTTTGTAACAGTGAAATTCTTGCCTCCTAACACCACTCCTCTCATCCAACCCATGGACCAGCAGATCATTGCAAAGTTCAAGAAACTATACACCAAAGCTATGTTTCAAAGGTGCTTTGACATAACCTTGGACTCTGAACTGACCCTAGGAGAATTCTGGAGAGATCACTTCAATATCTTCCACTGCATAAGCCTTATAGATAAGGCTTGGCAGGGAGTGACTTCCAGGACGATGAACTCTGCTTTGAGAAAATTGTGGCCAGATTGTGTCCTCAACTAAGATTTTGAAGGGTTTGAGGCTGACCCCTGACAACCCTATGCCAGTTGTGCAATCTATTATGGCATTGGGGAATTCCATGGGGTTAGATGTGAGTGGCCAGGATGTGGAAGAGTTGGTGGAGGACCACAATCAAGAGCTAACCACTGATGAGCTGCAAGAGCTTCATCTGCAACAGCAACAGAACACAGCTCAAGAAATTGCTTCAGATGAGGTGAAGAGAGAAAGAAGAAGGTGCCTTCTTCAGAGATTAAGGAAATTTGTGCAATGTGGACTAGGGTGCAAGCATTTGTTGAGGAATATCACCCTGAGAAAGCTGTTGCAATCTGTGCCAGCGACTTTTACAATGACAATGTCATGTCCCATTTTAGGCAAATCTTAAGATCCCAGAAACAGACCTATCTGGACTGATATTTTGTGCGACAGGGGTCCAGTGACTCTCAAGTTGGTCCTAGTGGCATCAAAAAACAAAGAAGAGAAGTGACCCCGGATAAGGACTTGGTACCTAGAGTCCTTATGGAGGGGGATAACCCTTCCCAACAATAACCTCTCTTCCCTCTCCCCTCCTTCCTGTCTTCCATCCACCAACAACAGTCTTCAATAAAGGTAAGTGTCATGTTGAATGTTCATTCTTTTGTGCATGTAAATCTATCTTTAAGGTAAAACAAAAATTTTTTTGTTAATACTTCTGGGTGTCTGGAATGGATTAATTGGATTTACATTATTTCTTATGGGAAAATGGTTTCAGTTTTTGCCAATCACTCTGGAATGGATTAAACACGAAAACCGAGGGTCCACATTATATGTTAAACAACCATGGTGACATTACATATTTCTGTCTAAGACCTACTTTGACTGGGAAGTAATCTCCCTCTCTCCTACACACCCTAACCTGAGCCTCACTATCCTCATAAAAACTCTTTACAGCATTCAGTAACTTACAACCTATTCCATACACTTGCAACATTTGGCACACTGCTTCCCTATCCACCCTATCATATGCCTTTTCTAAATCCATAAATGCAATGAAAACTTCTCTACCTTTATCTAAATACTGTTCACTTATATGCTTCAATATCAACACTTGGTCTACACACCCCTACCCATTCTAAAGCATCCTTGTTCATTTGCAATCCTGCTCTCTATCTTACCTCTTAATTCTTTTAATAACAACCCTACCATACATTTCACCTGGTATACTCAGTAAACTTATTCTCCAATAATTTTTACACTCTCTTTTGTCCCCCTTCCTTTTATATAAAGGAATTATACAAGCTATCTGTCAATCCCTAGGTAGGTACCTTTCCCTATTTCATGTACAGTGGACCCTCGGTTATCGGCCACTGCTTATCGGCCAACTCGCTTATCGGCCGTTTTTTCAGCTTCCGGTTATCGGTCATTATTTTGCTTACTGGCCGTATGGGACGCATCACCCTGCAGCCGCCAGCCGCTCACACATCAGTCTGGCTGTCTCTCTGGGCGAGTAAGGAAGCTTCTGCTCATTCATCCAAACATTTTGCTATAATCCATTGTTTTTCGTGGTTATTGATTAACCCTTTCAGGGTTGGTGCCATACTAGTATGTCTTGCACACAAGGGTTGGTGCCTTACTAGTACACATAAATTCTAGCGCCTTCAAATCTAGCGAGAGAAAGCTGGTAGGCCTACATGTGAAAGAATGGGTCTATGTGGTCAGTGTGTGCAGTATAAAAATTTTGCAGCACACAGTGCATAATGAGAAAAAAAAAACTCCGACCGTGTTTTAGGTTTAAAAGAGCGAGTTTGCACTGTATTTTCGTATGGTATTTATGGTTGTATTCTAGTTTTCCTGATCTCATTTTATAGAATGGAAAACATATTACAGAAATTGAGATGATTTTGATTGGTTTCACAATGAAAAGTACCTTGAAATTGAGCTCAAAGTAGCAGAAATGTTCGATTTTTGCCAAAGTTCTAAAGTAAACAAATTATGCCACGCGTCTAATACACGTCAACTGGTGGGTCTAATATTCTTTCACAAGTGCGCCGATATTATTTATACCATTTCTACACTAATGCAGTAGTCTGCATAACAGTAAATCTTCTATTTTTTAAGAATAAAAATTCAAAATTCAAAGTGGAAAGCAAAAGAAATGCAAGAGAGGCCTGGGGACGTGACTAATGAACAGAGGAAATGTTATTTTAGTGCCAGGAATGTCTGTCTTGCTTATTCTGGACCCTATTTGGAAATTGACATCTTTTGAAATTTGTGTGAAATTGGCAAAATTGCCAATTTCTGACCACTCTATTGGATAGTTGAAATAGGTAAATGGGTGGTTTCCTGTACTCATTCGATAGAAAAAATGGAGTTCTAGCAAAAGTTATAAATTTTGTCGACTGGTACATTGGAATTGGCCGAAAATAGGGCTCAAAGTGGGTGAAATTACCGATGCGTAAACATCGTTGAGATCGCTAACTTCGTGAGAGCATAATACCATAAGTTTTCCATGAAATTTCATACTTTTGGTGTCATTATGATTGGGAAAAGATTCTCTGTCATTTCATAAATTTTTTTTTTCGAAAAATTTGAGACCCTGAGAACAAGTTCAGGAGAGGGCCTGCCGACCCTGAGAACAAGTTCAGGAGAGGGCCTGCCGACCCTGATAGGGTTAAGTGCAACTGCGAAATAAGTAAGCATGACCCCAAAGAAAGTTCCTAGTAAAATTCCTTTGGTAAAAAAAGTGAGAAACAAGATGGAATTTAAGAAAGAAATTTAAGAGTGGTGTGCGGGTTCTGAAACTTGCCAGGATGTATGGAAAAAACAAATCAACAATTCCTTCTATCCTGGCAAAGATAGTAGAAATCAAGGAAGCTAATGTTGTGAAAGAAGTAAATGTGCTAACAAAACAAAGGTCACCAAAAATGGAAGATATGGAGGAGTTATTGTTGTTGTGAATCACTGAAAAACAATTAGCGAGAGATAGTGTTGTGGAGTTGATTCACACACACAGTATATTTATTTTTGGAGTTGATTATCTGTGAGAAGGCCAGGCAGTTGCATGTGGATCTTGTAAAGAAAATGCCTGGAACAAGTGCTGCTGTTAGTGAATTTAGGGCCAGCAAAGGCTGGTTTGGGAGATTTAAGAAGCATAGTGGCATACACAATGTGGTAAGGCATGGCGAGGCTGCAAGTTCTGACAAATGTGCAACTGAAAAATTCGTGCAGGAATTAAAGGGGTATGTAGAGGCTCAAGGATTTCTCCCCTAACAAGCATTCAATTGTGATGAAACAGGCCTCTTTTGGAAGAAAATGTCAAAGAGGACTTACATTACGCAGGAGGAAAAGGCACTGCCAGGACACAAGCCCATGAAAGACAGACTTACTCTTTTGTTCTGTGCTAATGCTAGTGGGGACTTCAAAGTGAAGCCTTTGCTGGTGTATCACTCTGAAAATCCCAGAGTGTTCAAGAAAAACAATGTCATCACGAATAGATTATGTGTGATGTGGAAAGCTAATAATAAGGCATGGGTCACAAGGCACATTTTCAAAGATGTGTTTGGCCCCAGTGTGAAAAAATACCTCCTGGAATGTAAATTGCCACTTAAGTGCCTCCTGTTACTGGACAATGCTCCTCCAGGCTTGGAAGACCAATTGTTTAGGGACTTCCATTTTATAACAGTGAAGTTCTTGCCTCCTAACACCATTCCTCTCATCCAGCCCATGGACCAGCAGGTCATTTCTAACTTCAAAAAAACTCTACACAAAAGCAGTATTTCAAAGGTGCTTTGAAGTGACCTTGGACACTCATTTGACCCTAAGAGAGTCCTGGAGGAATCACTTCAGTATCCTCCATTGCACAAGCCTTATAGGTAAGGCTTGGGAGGGAGTGACTTCCAGGACTTTGAACTCTGCTTGGAGAAAATTGTGGCCAGATTGTGTCCAAGAGAGGGATTTTGAAGGATTTGGGGATGACCCTGAGGACCCTATGCCTGTTGTGGAATCTATTGTGTCTTTGGGGAAGTCCATGGGGTTGGAGGCTAGTGGTGAGGATGTGGAAGAGTTGGTGGAGGACAGTGAAGAGCTAACCACTGAAGAGCTGCAAGAGTTTCATCTGGAACAGCAACAGACCACAGCTGAGGAACTTGCCTCAGAGGAGGAGGAAGAGGGAGGGAAAGAGGTGTCTTCTTCAGAGATTAAGGAGATCTGTGCAATGTGGAGTAGGGTGCCAACTTTTGTGGAGAAATATCACCCTGACCAAGCTGAAAGTCATATCTGCAACGTGTTCAGTGATAAAACCTTGTCCCACTTCTGGGAAATCTTAAAGAGATGCCAGAAACAGACCTCTCTGGACAGATTTTTGTGTGACAGGGGTCCAGTGACTCTCAAGCTGGTCCTAGTGGCAGTAAAGGCAAAGAAGTGAAGTAACCCCAGAGAGGGCTTTGATACCTGAAGTCCTTATGGAGGGGGATTCCCCTTTTAAACAATAAATCCTCCCTCTCTCCTCCTCCCTAACTCCCATAAGCCAACAAAAGTCTTCAATAAAGGAATGTAATAATAGTGATTTAATTGTTCATGTATTTATTTTATTTAGTTCTCATTGTTTTGTGTATGTACAACTATAATTAATCTATACAAAAATTATTTGTTTATGAATATTTTTGGGTGTCTGGAACGGATTAATTAGATTTACATTAATTCTTATGGGAAATATTACAGTGGAACCTCTACTTATGAGTTTAATCCGTCCCATGACCTTGCTCGCATCTGGACTTACTCGTTCGCAGAGTCAATTTTCCTCATTTAAATTAATTGAAATGGAATTAATTCATTCCAGTGGAATTCCAGGCACGAGAAAATACTGCAATAATTTCCCTAATATCAACTCTACGACTTATTTACCTATCACAATTCATGTAATATGACATAATAAACAATATTAATAACATCGAAACATGATATATACACCATCTTACCTCCCTGATACACCCCGTCAACTAACTACATAAAAA
>NC_069404.1:36742597-36905760 GCF_026875155.1 Cherax quadricarinatus
CTTCCACAAAAATGCACACACACTGATTTTATGTGTGAGGAGTGTAAAACACCATTGTGTATGACACCATGTTTTATGTGTGAGAGTGTAAAACACCACTGTGTATGACACCATGTTTTATGTGTGAGAGTGTAAAACACCACTGTGTATGACACCATGTTTTATGTGTGAGAGTGTAAAACACCACTGTGTATGACACCTGTTTTATGTGTGAGAGTGTAAAACACCACTGTGTATGACACCATGTTTTATGTGTGAGAGTGTAAAACACCACTGTGTATGACACCATGTTTTATGTGTGAGGAGTGTAAAACACCACTGTGTATGACACCATGTTTTATGTGTGAGAGTGTAAAACACCACTGTGTATGACACATGTTTTATGTGTGAGAGTGTAAAACACCACTGTGTATGACACCATTGTTTTATGTGTGAGAGTGTAAAACACCACTGTGTATGACACCATGTTTTATGTGTGAGTGTGTAAAACACCACTGTGTATGACACCATGTTTCACAGAGTTCCACAAGCTGCAGAACTTCTAGGAGTATGTTCAGTGACTGTATATTGGTATATATATTATAGAACAATAGTAATAAAAAATTTTTTGTATTGTTTGTTTTTGTAAACAAGTTTTGTAAACAATATATTGATAATTATGTTTGTGTGCTTATTGTGTTGTATACAACGAGTGTATATATGTACATTGCATCTTACTTTGGTCTCACAGGCCACATACCTGGAGTTTACCTGGAGAGAGTTCCGGGGGTCAACGCCCCCGCGGCCCAGTCTGTGACCAGGCCTCCTGGTGGATCAGAGCCTGATCAACCAGGCTGTTGCTGCTGGCTGCATGCAAACCAACGTACGAGCCACAGCCCGGCTGGTCAGGAACCGACTTTAGGTGCTTGTCCAGTGCCAGCTTGAAGACATAAGTTATGTGAAAAAATAAAATAGTGAAAAAAACAACAAACCTTCAAATACAAGTAAACTAAAGTTTACCGGGTGAGCGGCAGTCGCCGCTGTTGCCATACGCGGCTCATTTTCTGCAAACTTCATGCCTCTATATCTGGGTAAGTACTGATGGGAAAAATTTTTTTTGGGGACTAAAACAATCAGAAAAATATTCTTAACATTTTCATAAGAAAAAATAATTTTTTTTTTCGAATATTTTGCAACACCAGGAGACACTTCAGGATTGGGCCTTTCGACAGTCAAAGGGTTAATGCTACACTCTGCCACTGCTGCTTCATGTTGTCTGCCAATGCTACATCATGATGTCTGCCACTGCTACTTCATGTCTGCCACTTCTGCTTCATGTTGTCTGCCACTGCTGCTTCATGCTGCTGCATTATGATGTCTGCCACTGCTACTTCATGATGTCTGCCACTGCTGCTTCATGATGTCCGTCACTGCTGCTTCATGTTGTCTGCCACTGCTACCTCATGATGTCTGCTCCCAGGTATTGGATGGTGACGTCATCTGTTTACTCTTGAACATCACCAAAGAATCGAACATTTCTACTATTTTGAGCTCAATTTCAAGGTACTTTTCATCGTGAAACCAATCAAAATCATATCTGTTTCTGCAGTATATCTTCCATTCTATCAAATGAGACCAAAAAAATGCAAATACAACCATATGAAAATATACCGCTGAGGGGAGGCTAACGGCTGAGAAGTGAACTCCGTTATTTATAGTCCGATTTCTTTCAATTTTGTTGCACGCTGAGAAGCATCTTTCCATCATACATTGCCCAAGTTTCAATAAGATAGTCCAACAAACAATGAGATCCAATTCTCTAGATCAAGAGCAAGAGCCCCTCACCAGCGTCAAGGAACCTCCCTTGAGGCCTGCTCGCATCTGGAAATTTCGCTCACGTCTGGAAGCAAAAAATCGACCAAGCAACTGCTCATATCTGGAAAAACTTGCACATGGATGCACTCATAAGTAGAGGTTCCACTGTATTTCAGTTTTCGGCCATTTCTGCTTTAGGCCGACCTACTGGAACGGATTATGGCCAATAACTGAGGGTCCACTTTATTTATTGAACAAAAGTACCAGCCACTCCTAAACTATATCCCCACCTGCTTTTAACCCTTAAACTGTCCAAACATAGATCTACGTTCACATGCATAGCGCTCCGAATGTAGATCTACTTTTTGTTTACATCCTTTCACATGGAGAAAATAAAAGTCGGAGAGCTACACACGTAAACGTAGATCTACGTTTGGACAGTTTAAGGGTTAACATTTCTGTCATGATCCCATCAGTTCCTGCTGCTTTACCCCCTTTCATTCTACTCAATGTCTCACACACCTCCCCCACATTCACATCTGGCTCTTTTTCACTCCTAAAAGATATTATATATCCCTGGCCAATGCATGAAATTACTCCCTCCATCTCTTCATCAACATTTAATAGTTCTTCAAAATATTCCCGCCATCTTCCCAATACCTCCAACTCCCCATCCATTAACTCCCCTATTCTGCTTTTAACTGTCAAATTCATTTGCTCCCTTGACTTTCTTAACCCTCTGAGGGTCCAGAGGCCAAATCTCAGAGTGACTGCCAGGGTCCAAAAATCTAAAATAAAAAAATCTTATAGAATTATAGATAAGTACTTACTGAGATATAGAGGTGTGAAGTTGACCCTCAATGATCAAGTGGCGGCAACATTGGCAACTTCCATAAAGTCGCATTTTTTTATTTTACTTTTTTGTTATTTTTTTCTTTTCTAACATAATTTTTTCCAGTAACTTTTGTGGCCTGTGAGACCAATATAGTGTATAATGTATATATGTACACTCGTATTCAATACAATAGCCACACTACTATTTTCATCATTTGTAGACAGCCTGTACTGTCTGCACAGACAGCCTTGCTGTCTGCCAGCTTAGTTCATATTTTGCAGCACTAAGGTGCTGTCCTCTGGGCCTGTCCAAGTCTATGGGAAGCTGGTCCCACACGCTCTCACTCTCACAGTGGCCTAGCAGGAAGACACAAGGCTTACTAGTTCCCTCTTGTGGGCATGGCCCTCCCGGGCCATGGGCACAACACACAAGCCTGTGTACCCACCACTACATTTTCAAGAAAGTAAGAAGCCTTCAAAGACGTTTATCATTAACCACCTGCTTTCAGTTCACCAAATAATTTCGACATAAATGGTGAGAAGCGGTGGTCGCAGCAGTTGTTTGCCCGGAGAGAGGAAGGGATGAAGTCATCTTCACTTCATCACCCCATGCAAGAAGCATCCGTCTCTCAACGAGTTATCCTGATGTCGTGTCTGCACGTTTCAGCATCCAGACACAGGTACAAGCAGGATCCAGCCGAAATTTACCGAATTTCTTCGAGAATTGTAAGTGGCGTCCCAGTGACCCCACGCCACAACGTCCCACACTGTTTCTCAAGTCACGAGTTCGGCATCACTTGTATATTCTGCTGTTGTTGTTCAGCTCAGCACAGCTGTTTCAGCAAGTCAGAGGTGAGTTTTGTGGTGATTTCTGCATCCAGTGTGTTTCCCTGTGTTTGTGGGTGGGAGGAGGAGGAAGTGGCCAGATGTTCCCTCGCCATACACTCACCCACGCTCCTCGCCACCACACTACCACACACTCACCACTACTCACTCTCTCTGCTGTGTTTTCTGCTGTTTTCCATGTGAATTCATTGCCAGAGCTGTGTATCCGAGTGCCCGAGGATCAGCATGCCACGTAGATCAGCAAGGCACGTGAATCAGCAAGCCACGCGGATCAACAAGCCACGTGGATCAGCATGCCACGTAGATCACTTGAAGCCATGTGGATGAGCAAACCACACGGATCAGCAAGCCACGTGGATCAGCAAGCCACATGGATCAGCAAGCCATGTGGATCAGCATGCCACGTAGATCACGACACCACATGGGTCACGACGCCACGTGGGGTGTTGGCGATGTCACGTGGATCTGCAAGCCACGTGGGTTACCAAGTCAGATGTCCCAGGCCTCATGCTGTGGTCTGCTGCCCGCATCACAATGAAGTCACCGACGATGCTGCCCGACTTCATGACATCACGATGTTTGCCTGACGTCACCTCGAGATGTCTGCTGACGTCACCTCGCGACATCACATGATGTCACATCGAGTGTTCTAGTAATTATTTCAGTATTGTCGAGAAGATTGAGAGAAGATATATGACGTTTGTTAATTAATTCCTCTCAGTCAGTGTTCTCACATGTTAGTGTATGGCTTAGTGTCAGTTTTGTGCACAGAAAAGCATCATTTGCTAGTTTAAGCCATGCTGTACCTCATGTACCGCGGGTGTGTGTAGTTTCCGTGTGTCCAGTGAGGTCTGCGGCCAGACCTGAGTAGCACCACTGTGTTAAGTCACCCGGTGTGACCAGATATCAGTCAGCTCTGAGCCTGAGCCCCCTTGCACAGAAAGTTCTTATGCTCGTCGCTCGTGATGTTCTGCAGAATCGTACCTGCTACGATTCCCATCGAGATTTGTTTCACTTCACCTCCAGACCTTCAGAGTGCAGTTATATGTAGAGAAACAAGTCTGGGGACGCTTAGACTAACCTCTGCTATAACTCCAACTGCCGAGAGAATGACACTCGTCAAGCCGCAGTTAGCCCTGTCAGCAGGCACTGTGTCAGCCTCGTGTCACAAGCTTCAGTGAGCAGCCTGCACAAAGATGATGTCACTTTAACTGCTAGCTTGCTCACTGAAGTCTGGTGTATGATGTTACGACTCCCAGATGTTTCGCCCAGTCGTCTCTGCCATGACTCGCTCCATGCTCGCCGGCAGTGACAGCCCAGCGACAGTACCAGTCGAGAAGTATCCTCCTGAGTCGCTTGCCAGAAGTCCTGCCCAGTTGCCGAGTTTTGTCGACGCCTCACTCGAGGGCACCAGCATGTCATGCCCCAGGTTGAGTGAAAACCTGCAGCGACTCCTATGACGACTGCTTCACCGTTCCAGAGGAGACCATACCCTGTTACGTCACAGCTCAGCCGCAGCGATGTCTCCTGTGTTGCAGTATCTGTCCAGACGCAGGAAGGTGTGCAGTGATACCCATCGACGCTCACTGCCTATGACCACGATGTTTACAACACCCTACATGTTTTTTTCTTCCCTCCCTGTAGGAAGTTTTTTTTTTTTCCATGTCCATATGTATATATATGTTTTTATTTTGTGTTCTGTGCCCTGTTCCTACGAGAGAGAGACCGAGTTTCTTTTACCACCAGTACAGTGGACCCCCGCATACCGATGGCATCACATAATGATTAATCCGCATACCGCTTGCTTTAATCGCAAAAATTTTGCCTCGCATACCGCTTAAAAACCCGCTCACCGATTTTCGTCTGAGACGCGTCCAATGTGCGCCCTCAGCCAGCCTCACATGTGCTGCCAGTGGCATTGTTTACCAGCCAGCCTCCGCGGTAACATCCAAGCATACAATCGGAATATTTCGTATTATTACAGTGTTTTCGGTGCTTTTTCTGGAAAATAAGTGACCATGGGCCCCAAGAAAGCTTCTAGTGCCAACCCTACAGCAATAAGGGTGAGAATTCCAATAGGGACGAAGAAAGAGATCATTGATAAGTACGAAAGTGGAGTGCGTATCGCCGACCTGGTCAGGTTGTACAAGAAACCCCAATCAACCATCGCTACTATTGTGGGCACCAGAAAGGCAATCAAGGAAGCTGTTCTTGCCAAAGGTTTAACTGTGTTTTCGAAACAAAGATCGCAAGTGATGGAAGATGTTGAGAGACTCTTATTGGTGTGGATAAATGAAAAACAGATAGCAGGAGATAGCGTCTCTCAAGCGATCATAAGCGAAAAGGCTAGGAAGTTGCATGAGGATTTAATTAAAAAAATGCCTGCAACTAGTGATGATGTGAGTGAATTTAAGGCCAGCAAAGGTTGGTTTGAGATATTTAAGAAGCGTAGTGGCATACATAGTGTGATAAGGCATGGTGAGGCAGCCAGTTTGGACCACAAAGCGGCTGAAAAATATGTGCATGAATTCAAGGAGTACATAGAGACTGAAGGACTGAAACCTGAACAAGTGTTTAATTGTGATGAAACAGGCCTGTTTTGGAAGAAAATGCCAAGCAGGACCTACATTACTCAGGAGGAAAAGGCACTCCCAGGACATAAGCCTATGAAAGACAGGCTTACTTTGTTGATGTGTTCCAATGCTACTGGTGATTGCAAAGTTAAGCCTTTATTAGTGTATCACTCTGAAACTCCCAGACCGTTCAGGCAAAAGAATGTCCTCAAGGAGAATTTGTGTGTGCTGTGGAGGGCAAACAGTAAGGCATGGGTCACTAGGGACTTTTTCTATGACTGGTTACACCATGCATTTGCCCCCAATGTGAAAGATTACCTAACTGAAAAGAAATTAGAACTTAAGTGCCTCCTGGTGTTAGACAATGCCCCTGGTCATCCTACAGACGTGGCAGAACGACTTTATGGGGACATGAAATTCATTAACATCAAGTTTTTGCCTCCTAATACCACTCCTCTCCTGCAGCCATGGACCAGCAGGTTATTGCAAACTTCAAAAAACTGTACACAAAAGCTCTGTTTGAAAGGTGCTTTGTAGTGACCTCAGAAACTCAAGTGACTCTAAGAGAGTTTTGGAGAGAGCACTTTAATATCCTCAATTGTGTAAACCTTATAGGTAAGGCTTGGGAGGGAGTGACTAAGAAGACCTTGAACTCTGCTTGGAAGAAACTGTGGCCAGAATGTGTAGACAAAAGGGATTTTGAAGGGTTTGAGGCTAACCCTGAGAGGATTATGCCAGTTGAGGAATCCATTGTGGCATTGGGAAAGTCCTTGGGGTTGGAGGTTAGTGGGGATGATGTGGAAGAGTTGGTGGAGGAGGACAATGAAGAACTAACCACTGATGAGCTGATAGATCAACTTCAACAGCAAGAGGCCAGACCTGAGGAAACTGGTTCGGAGGAGGGGAGAGAGAAATTGAAGAAGTTGCCTACTACAAAGATTAAGGAAATCTATGCAATGTGGCTGAAAGTGCAAACCTTTATGGATGAGAATCACCCTCACACAGCTATTGCAAGCCGTGTTGGCAACCTGTACACTGACAATGTTGTGAAACACTTTAGGGAAGTCATAAAGGAACGAGAGGTACAGGCCACTATGGACAGATATGTTGTGCGAAAGAAGTCCAGTGACTCTGAAGCTGGTCCTAGTGGCATTAAAAGAAGAAGGGAAGTAACCCCAGAAAAGGACTCGACACCTCAAGTCTTAATGGAAGGGGATTCCCCTTCTAAACACTAACACTCTCTCTCCCCTCCTCCCATCCCATCAATCATCACCAGATCTTCAATAAAAGTAAGTGTCATGTAAGTGTGCATGCCTTTTTCAGTTTGTGTGTATTAAAATTAACATTTCATGTGGTAAAAAAAATTTTTTCATACTTTTGGGTGTCTTGCACGGATTAATTTGATTTCCATTATTTCTTATGGGGAAAATTCATTCGCATACCGATTATTTCGCATAACAATGACCCCTCTTGCACGGATTAAAATCGGTATGCGGGGGTCCACTGTATTGTCGCATCGGGACGACGCGAGGTAGGTGGCCGAGCAAATGTAGACAGCCTGTACTGTCTGCACAGACAGCCTTGCTGTCTGCCAGTTTAGTTCATATTTCGCAGCACTAAGGTGCTGCCCTCTAGGCCTGTCCAAGTCTGTGGGAAGCTGGTCCCACACGCTCTCACTCACAGCGGCCTAGCAGGAAGACACAAGGCCTACTAGTAGCTCCCTCTCGTGGGATGGCCTTCCCGGGCCATGGGCACAACACACAAGCCTGTGTACCCACCACGACTTTGCAAATAAAGTAAGAAGCCTCTGAAGACGTTTATAATTCACACCCCGCTTGCAGCATCAATGAAATAAACTCAATATACATTATATTGTTTACAAAACTTGTTTACAACAAAAAACATGCAAAAATGTTGTATATTAATAATGTTCTATTATATATTTACATATGTGCAGTCACTGGACATGTTCCTAGAACTGCTGCAGCCTGTGGAAATCTTTGAAACAAGGTGTCATGCACAGTGGTGCCTTACATTCCTCAAACATTAACCAAGTGTCTTTGTGTTTTTTGTGGCCATCGTTTTGTTTGTGAAGAGACAACACATCTCTTCTGAGCCCATTTCTTCTTATATGAAGAAAGCTGCATTAGGAAGTGATCACCTTCACACCTCAAACAATTGAGTAATCAGTGATCAGTTGGTGGACAGTTTTGTATTGCAGGTATTGTGACCTGATTATCAGTTCTATGATGACAGATAAACAAAATTCACCATACGGTGGTCTGTTGCTAGTCTTCATTTGGTACATATTATATGCATTGAGCATTGAAATGCCCATGAGATGGAAGAAAAGTTTCATGTACCACTTGTAACTCTTAAGAACACAATCGGCAAAGCCAATTTGCATGTCACATTTATCAACCAAAAACATGTTTTGTGTGTAGTCAATCACTATCACTGGTTTTAGAATATGTTCATTCATCACTCTATCCACCTTGCTGCTGTCTTTCATTTTGTTATGGTGAATGAATGTCAACAATGTAACATCATCTTTGTCATGCCACTTTAATGCCATGATGTCATTGGCAGCAAACACCTATACCTCACCACTATGAGTGCCTGTGTTGAACCTGGGCATATGTTTATGATTAGAACTCACTGTGCCACACACATCTGTCATGTTCACTCACAAGAAATCACTAAGGGCCTTGTGTACCAGTTATCAGTATATAATGTATGCCCCTTCCCAAGATATGGTGCCATTATTGTTCTCACTACATCATCCAAGATACCCAATAACATCCTGGTATCTTCCAATGTTTTACTTCCCATGTATACAATTATGTCCAATACCAGGCCACTGCCACAGTCACAGAGTACAAACAGTTTTATACCAAAGTGTTTCCTCTTGCTAGGTATATACTGCTTGAACGACAGTCTACCTTAGAACAAAATCAAAGACTCATTAGTTACAAGATTCTTGAATGGATAAAAGAACGTGTTGAACTTTTGTTTCAGATACATAAAAACATTTCTAATCATGTATAACCTGTCATTTCTGTCAGGCCTGGTTTTTGTCAGAGAAGTGCAACATTTGTAACAGTAAGATAAATCTGTTCACTGGGATGATATCACTGAAGGCTGGGGTAGAAATTAGCCCATCTGTGGACCAGTATGATTTTATATTATGCTTATAGACATGAGGCATAAGCATTGTTGTTGCAAAAAAAAAACAAAAAACAAATACATTTCAGTCACAGTAGTCTCCTTCCACCAGTGTAGTCTTGACTGTGGTGAAATCATTGCATTTGCCATGGTGTAATCAAAATACGTATACCTGTTACTTTCCCTGACAATATTTTCCATCAAGGGCTGGTCAAAGAATAGTTCAAAGAACTGCAGTTCACTTGCAATGTTTCCAAGGGAACAAGATGGCAAGAATCCACTTTGAGTGTTATCAAATTGATGGGGATTGGGAACAAAATTAGGATTTTGCTGCCAATCCTAGATGCGGTTTGCTAGTGGGTACTGGACATCATAAGCAGGTTGAGGTTGTGCAGGTTGTGGTGTGGGGTTGGATGATGATGCGCTTTATCCTGGACCTGCCAAGTCAGGGGCTTGGGTCCCAGCTTGGGCTGATGCTGCATGCCCGTGGCATCACCACCACCACCTACTGACACATGTGGTCTATCTATCCCAATTGTAGCCATATCATCATCACTTTCACTGTCTATTCCAGGCGTAGGGCCATGGGATGTGCTCTGTCCCCTTGGAATTGCATATAAACTGACGCTTCACTGGTGAATATGATGCCTCACTATCACTACTCAAGTGGTCATCAAGAGCAATAAAATCAAAGTCTACATCACTATCATCACCATTACTCAAATTCAAGGCCCGCCACGCAAAAATATTAGTTTTCTCTTGCGACAAGGCACAACTGATTGTGACAGACTCACCAGCACCAAAGGTGGAAGAATGGGTGTCATCAGGATTTTTGGCACTATTGATTTAAGTCATAAATTTTTCAAAACCATAGAATTCCTCTTCAGATCCACTTCCATCAGTGTTAGAACTATCGCTTGGGAAGAGGAAAGTCTCAATTCGCCGGGGAGTGAGAGGTTCCTTGCCGCGTCCCGAGTTTTTGTTTACTGCACACATTGATCACGTAGACCCATTCTCTTAGATGTAGGCCTACCAGCCTTCTTGTGCTAAATTTGAAGATGCTAGAATTATGGTATAGTTCTATGGCTTGTACCCTGGCTTCAAAGCTGAAGAACTATGGGATGGACCCTCAAAGGGTTAACCTATTTATCTCACCCCAAAATTTTTTCTTATTTTTTATTATTATTATCACACTGGCCAATTCCCACCAAGGCAGGGTGGCCCGAAAAAGAAAAACTTTCACCATCATTCGCTCCATCACTGTCTTGCCAGAAGGGTGCTTTACACTACAGTTTTTAAACTGTAACATTAACACCCCTCCTTCAGAGTGCAGGCACTGTACAATACTTCCCATATCCAGGACTCAAGTCCGGCCTACCGGTTTCCCTGAACCCCTTCATAAATGTTACTTTGCTCACACTCCAATAGCACGTCAAGTATTAAAAACCATTTGTCTCCATTCACTCCTATCAAACAAGCTCACGCATGCCTGCTGGAAGTCCAAGCCCGTCACACACAAAACCTCCTTTACCCCCTCCCTCCAACCTTTCCTAGGCCGACCCCTACCCTGCCTTCCTTCCACTACAGACTGATACACTCTTGAAGTCACTCTGTTTCGCTCCATTCTCTCTACATGTCCGAACCACCTCAACAACCCTTCCTCAGCCCTCTGGACAACAGTTTTGGTAATCCCGCACCTCCTCCTAACTTCCAAACTACGAATTTTCTGCATTATATTCACACCACACATTGCTCTCAGACATGACATCTCCACTGCCTCCAGCCTTCTCCTCGCTGCAACATTCATCACCCATGCTTCACACCCATATAAGAGCATTGGTAAAACTATACTCTCATACATTCCCCTCTTTGCCTCCAAGGACAAAGTTCTTTGTCTCCACAGACTCCTAAGTGCACCACTCACCCTTTTCCCCTCATCAATTCTATGATTCACCTCATCTTTCATAGACCTATCCGCTGACACGTCCACTCCCAAATATCTGAATACATTCACCTCCTCCATACTCTCTCCCTCCAATCTGATATCCAATCTTTCATCGCCTAATCTTTTTGTTATCCTCATAACCTTACTCTTTCCTGTATTCACTTTTAATTTTCTTCTTTTGCACACCCTACCAAATTCATCCACCAATCTCTGCAACTTCTCTTCAGAATCTCCCAAGAGCACGGTGTCATCAGCAAAGAGCAACTGTGACAACTCCCACTTTATGTGTGATTCTTTATCTTTTAACTCCACGCCTCTTGCCAAGACACTCGCATTTACTTCTCTTACAACCCCATCTATAAATATATTAAACAACCACGGTGACATCACACATCATTGTCTAAGGCCTACTTTTATTTTATTTTTTTTTATTATCACACTGGCCGATTCCCACCAAGGCAGGGTGGCCCGAAAAAGAAAAACTTTCACCATCATTCACTCCATCACTGTCTTGCCAGAAGGGTGCTTTACACTACAGTTTTTAAACTGCAACATTAACACCCCTCCTTCAGAGTGCAGGCACTGTACTTCCCATCTCCAGGACTCAAGTCCGGCCTGCCGGTTTCCCTGAATCCCTTCATAAATATTACTTTGCTCACACTCCAACAGCACGTCAAGTATTAAAAACCATTTGTCTCCATTCACTCCTATTAAACACGCTCACGCATGCCTGCTGGAAGTCCAAGCCCCTCGCACACAAAACCTCCTTTACCCCCTCCCTCCAACCTTTCCTAGGCCGACCCCTACCCCGCCTTCCTTCCACTACAGACTGATACACTCTTGAAGTCATTCTGTTTCGCTCCATTCTCTCTACATGTCCGAACCACCTCAACAACCCTTCCTCAGCCCTCTGGACAACAGTTTTGGTAATCCCGCACCTCCTCCTAACTTCCAAACTACGAATTCTCTGCATTATATTCACACCACACATTGCCCTCAGACATGACATCTCCACTGCCTCCAGCCTTCTCCTCGCTGCAACATTCATCACCCACGCTTCACGCCCATATAAGAGCGTTGGTAAAACTATACTCTCATACATTCCCCTCTTTGCCTCCAAGGACAAAGTTCTTTGTCTCCACAGACTCCTAAGTGCACCACTCACTCTTTTTCCCTCATCAATTCTATGATTCACCTCATCTTTCATACACCCATCCGCTGACACGTCCACTCCCAAATATCTGAGTACGTTCACCTCCTCCATACTCTCTCCCTCCAATCTGATATTCAATCTTTCATCACCTAATCTTTTTGTTATCCTCATAACCTTACTCTTTCCTGTATTCACCTTTAATTTTCTTCTTTTGCACACCCTACCAAATTCATCCACCAATCTCTGCAACTTCTCTTCAGAATCTCCCAAAAGCACAGTGTCATCAGCAAAGAGCAGCTGTGACAACTCCCACTTTGTGTGTGATTCTTTATCTTTTAACTCCACGCCTCTTGCCAAGACCCTCGCATTTACTTCTCTTACAACCCCATCTATAAATATATTAAACAACCACGGTGACATCACACATCCTTGTCTAAGGCCTACTTTTACTGGGAAAAAATTTCCCTCTTTCCTACATACTCTAACTTGAGCCTCACTATCCTCGTAAAAACTCTTCACTGCTTTCAGTAACCTACCTCCTACACCATACACTTGCAACATCTGCCACATTGCCCCCCTTTCCACCCTGTCATACGCCTTTTCCAAATCCATAAATGCCACAAAGACATCTTTAGCCTTATCTAAATACTGTTCACTTATATGTTTCACTGTAAACACCTGGTCCACACACCCCCTACCTTTCCTAAAGCCTCCTTGTTCATCTGCTATCCTATTCTCCGTCTTACTCTTAATTCTTTCAATAATAACTCTACCATACACTTTACCAGGTATACTCAACAGACTTATCCCCCTATAATTTTTGCACTCTCTTTTGTCCCCTTTGCCTTTATACAAAGGAACTATGCATGCTCTCTGTCAATCCCTAGGTACCTTACCCTCTTCCATACATTTATTAAATAATTGCACCAACCACTCCAAAATTATATCCCCACCTGCTTTTAACATTACTATCTTTATCCCATCAATCTCGGCTGCCTTACCCCCTTTCATTTTACTTACTGCCTCACGAACTTCCCCCACACTCACAACTGGCTCTTCCTCACTCCTACAAGATGTTATTCCTCCTTGCTCTATACACGAAATCACAGCTTCCCTATCTTCATCAACATTTAACAATTCCTCAAAATATTCCCTCCATCTTCCCAATACCTCTTAACTCTCCATTTAATAACTCTCCTCTCCTATTTTTAACTGACAAATCCATTTGTTCTCTAGGCTTCCTTAACTTGTTAATCTCACTCCAAAACTTTTTCTTATTTTCAACAAAATTTGTTGATAACATCTCACCCACTCTCTCATTTGCTCTCTTTTTACATTGCTTCACCACTCTCTTAACCTCTCTCTTTTTCTCCATATACTCTTCCCTCCTTGCATCACTTCTACTTTGTTAAAAACTTCTCATATGCTAACTTTTTCTCCCTTACTACTCTCTTTACATCATCATTCCACCAATCGCTCCTCTTCCCTCCTGCACCCACTTTCCTGTAACCACAAACTTCTGCTGAACACTCTAACACTACATTTTTAAACCTACCCCATACCTCATCGACCCCATTGCCTATGCTCTCATTAGCCCATCTATCCTCCAATAGCTGTTTATATCTTACCCTAACTGCCTCCTCTTTTAGTTTATAAACCTTCACCTCTCTTTTCCCTGATGCTTCTATTCTCCTTGTATCCCATCTACCTTTTACTCTCAGTGTAGCTACAACTAGAAAGTGATCTGATATATCTGTGGCCCCTCTAAAAACATGTACATCCTGAAGTCTACTCAACAGTCTTTTATCTACCAATACATAATCCAACAAACTACTGTCATTTCGCCCTACATCATATCTTGTATACTTATTTATCCTCTTTTTCTTAAAATATGTATTACCTATAACTAAACCCCTTTCTAAACAAAGTTCAATCAAAGGGCTCACATTATCATTTACACCTGGCACCCCAAACTTACCTACCACACCCTCTCTAAAAGTTTCTCCTACTTTAGCATTCAGGTCCCCTACCACAATTACTCTCTCACTTGGTTCAAAGGCTCCTATACATTCATTTAACATCTCCCAAAACCTCTCTCTCTCCTCTATTATCACTCTTATCAACAAAATTTGTTGACAGCACCCCACCCCCTCTATCATTTGTTCTCCTTTTGCACTCCCTCACCACTCTCTCTTATTCTTCTCATACAGTGGACCCTCCACCAACGGCTTTAATCCGTTCCAGAGAGCTAGCCTTTAGTCGAATTAGCTGTTAGTTGAATTAATTTTCCCCACAAGAAACAATGAAAATCCAATTAATCCGTTCCAGACAGCCAAAAGTATTAAAAAAAATTTTTTTTTTTCTACATGAAATACAATGTATACATTTCCCTACACAGAAAACAATGAGACATGCCAAATACATACATAAATAAATACTAAAATGATATTTACCTTTATTGAAGAGTATTGTTGAGTGATGAGAGACTGTTTTCCTTGAACACTGGGATTTTCACAGTGATACAAGAGTAAAGGCTTCATTTTGCAATCTCCACTAGCATTTATTTATTTTAGGTCTTTGCAAACAGTACAGTGAGATTTTGTATTTACAACAGTGGGTTGCAATGCAAAGACAGCCTCTATTATACCTAGGCATTATTGGCCAACTTAACATTATTGGCTTACAGACTACTTAACACTAAGGAGTATATCATAGTTGTACAGTAGGATATTTTTATAACAAAATACAGTGGTCCCTCATTTTTCATAATTAATTCGTTCCTGGAGGAGCTACTATAAACAAAATTTACGATTTGCGAATCAATTTTCCCCATAAGAAATAATGTAAATACAATTAATCTGTTCCTGACACCCAGAAGTATTAAAACAAAAAAATTTTTTACATGAAATATACATGTAGTACATAAACAATACAATGGGAAATGATGAATGAAACATTAACAGCATAACACTTACCTTTTGGAGATTCTTTTTATGAGGGGAGACGTGGGAGGAAGAGAGGGGATGTTTATATTTTGGAAGGGAACCCCCTTCCATCAACACCTCAGGACAATTTGCTTTTGGGGGTTCTTCTCCTCTTTTTCTTAATGCCACTAGGACCACCTAAAGGGTCCTGGAGCCTGTCCACAAAATAACGTGGAGGAGCCTGTTTCTGGCATCTTTTTAACACCCCCCAAAAGCCCAAAACTTTGTCACTGTACTGTTGCCAACCTGGCTAAACAACCTTGTTAGGGTTTTTCTCCAAAAATTTTCCATCTTACCCCACATGAAAAAAATCTTTTTAATTTCGAAGAAGGCACCTTCTTCCATCTCTTTCCTCCTCCTCTGCAGCAAGATCTAGCTGCGATTGTTGTCCCCTGCGAAGCTTTTGCAGCTCCTCAGGGGTGGCCTTCGTTGTGGTCTTCCCCCAATTCTTCCACATCCTCCAAACTCACATCCAACCCCATGGAACTCCCCAGTGTCACAATTGATTTTAAAAACAGAAAAGGGCCATCAGGGCTTTCCAAACCCTTCAAAATCCCTTTGTCGAACAATCTGGCCAAATTTTCCCAGGCAAGTTCAAAGTCCTGTAGTCACTCCCCCCCAACCCATACCTAAAAGGGGTATGCAATGGGGGATGCTAAGTGTTCTCTCCAAAACCCCTTTAGGTCAAAGAGTGTCGGGGTCACATCAGCACCGGGAAAACATTGCTTTTGTGTATTTTTTTAAATTTTTTCAATGACCTGCGGGCCAGGGGCTGGGGGAGAGGATGGTATTGGGGGGCAAGAACTTTAGTGTGACCCAAACTCCTCAAAAATTAGGTCATCCAAGTTTGGAGGGACAGTGCATTGCCCTTTTACTACGGGCATTTGGAACCCAAATTTTTCTTTTCCAGGAATACCCCACACAGGGCCAAACACTTCATTAACTACTCGACGAAAATTTCCCTCGTACCCATCCCCTTACTTAGATTTCCAAAACCACCAATTACTCTCAAACTTTTTTTTTTCCTAACACTCGGGGATTTTCAAATGTACACTATAAGGTTCTTTTTGAAACCCCCCTAGCATTACCAGAACATTACGTCAGCCTTCTTTCATAGGCTTGTTCCTGGCATTGCCTTTTTTCCTTTTGTGTAATAAAGGGTCCTTTTTGGCATTTTTTCCAAAAAGGTCTGTTTCGCACAATTGAACATTTGTTCATTTCAACCCTTCACCTCTATTACCCGGGAAATTTCATGCACATATTTTTCACCGCCTGTGGTCCGAACTGGGTTTCACCGCCTTACCACACTGTGACCAATTTTTCAAAAACCTAAAACCACCTTTGCTGCCTTTAAAATTCACTCACATCCCCACTTTTTGCAGGCAATTTTTTTCCCAAATCGCATAAACTGCCATTTTAAAACAAATAATCGAAGTCCAAGAATATCCCCCTCTAATTTTTCTCATTTATCCACACCAATAATAACCCCCCTCTTCGAGTAGGGTGTCCATTTTTTCAGCATGTTCCCCCCCTTTGAACCCCCAAAACCTTGATTCCCTTTTTTTTGGCCACTATGGAACAAAAGGTTGTGTAGGGTTTTTATACATCCTGGCCATTTTGGGCCACACTTGTACCATTTCTATTGCAATGAGGTTTTTTTAAATTCAATCATTTCCACCTTCTTTCCACGGGCTTGGCACTAATTTTTCCTTTGGAGCCAGGTAGCTTATTTAGTACTTGCAAGCATAAAAAAAATGAATTTTATAAATATTTCGCGGAGAACGTGAGGGGCCCTTTCGCTCACTGGTAAAAAATGCCAACTGGCTGCCGCCACGGCTCACCCATGGGTACCCCCCGGACGAACAAACACCTGAGTCAACTTTGAAAACGGTCCGTGTTTTACAAAATCCCCCTATGTTTGGGGAAATTTACGTTTCCCGGGGTTCGAAAACGGGGGACCACTGTTGAGTTTTTAGCCTGTCTTTTATGGGCTTGTGCCCGGGGAGGCCTTTTCCCCTAGTAATATAATGTAGGTCCGTTAGGCACTTTTTTTCAAAAGGGCCTGTTTCATCACAATTAAACCCTTTTTTGGGGTTGGAATTTTTTCAGCTTCGAAAAACCCTTCACAAGTTTCCAAAAAATTTTTTCCTTTAAAAAATTTTTGGGGGGACCTGGGTTTAGTCGCTGGGTGGGTCGCATCCGGGGAGAAAATTTAAGCCCCAATGGAAAAAAGTTAGACAGTCCTCGCTGAGGCACTATTTTCATGGGTTACCTAGGGGGCTAACCCTCGGGGTTAATTTTTTCTCGGTATTCTCATCACCCCACACCAAAAAACGTCCTCTCCACATCTTAAGAGTACACACCGTGGGGGCAGCAGCACTGATGGTGGTCACAACACTACGGTATGCACAGCACGCCCAAAGGTATGATAGAAACATGACCCCCACCTTACATGGCATCTCGTACTTTAAACCGCCATGAAATACATTTTAAAGCAAAAATTTGCCTCGCCTCACCTTAAAAACTCGCCTTACCTGATTCATCCAGGCGTGTCCCACGTGGCCTCGCGCTAGAGTTTACAACCAGCCAGTGCAGTCCATCTACGCTACTTTCGGTACATTTCACATATCCCAGTGTTTTTAGTGCTGAACTGCAAAATAACCTAGGTAGTAGGTTTAGACAGCAACCACCCAGGGAGGCATACCGTCCTGCCAAGTGATGAAAACAAAGCCTAAAATTGCTTTACTATGGAGATTGCTGTTTTTTTTTTTCTGTCTGTCCAAACAGCAAAAATTTATTAGTCTTGTACTTCATTACACTTCGGTCACACTACCATACAAAAACAAGCATATATATACACCCCCGGGGGTTTTCTTCTATTTTCTTTCTGTTCTTGTTTTTTTCCTCTTATCTCCAGGGGAAGTAGAACAGAATTTTTCCTCCGAAAGCCATGCGGTTGTAAAGGCCAAAATGCCGGGAGCAAGGGCAGTAACCCCTTCCCCGTAAAAATTACTAAATTTAAAAAGAGAAACTTTTTTTTTTTCCTTTTGGCCACCCCCCTTCGTGGGATACGGCCAGTGTTTTGAAAGAAAGAAAGAACGCAAAATAAACACCATGACCCCAAAAAAGTTTCTAGTGCCCCCCGTGGAAAAAGGTGAGAATTATAGGGAAATAAAAAAAATTGGGAAATTTTGGGGCAAAGGGGGTTTGAACTCAAACCTCAATGGAAAAAATCACCCTCACACAGCTTTTTCAAGCAGTGCTGGTGACTATTACAATGACAAGTTGCGAACCACTTTAAAAAAAATCATAAAGGAACGAGAGGTACAGACTCTTTTGTCAGATATGTTGTGCGACAAGGTCCGGGTACTCTCAAGCTGGCCCCTAGTGGCTTTAAAAAGAAGAAAAAAAGTAACCCGGGAAAAGTACTTGATCCCTAAAGTCTAAGGGAACAACTTCCCACTCTTTCCCCCTCCCACCCCATAAATCACACCAGATCTTCAATAAAGGAAAGCGCATGTTTTCATTCTTAGTAGAGTATTACCGTGCAGTCTTCTTCTTTGTGGTTTTAAAATTAATATTTCACTGTTAAAAATTTTTTTTTTTCATACTTTGGGGTTCTTGAAAAGGTTTAAATTTGTTTCCCCATTATTTTTTATGGGGAAATTATTCCCTACGATAATTTTGGAAAACGATACTCTCAGGAAGGGTTAATACCACTGTATTTCAATAGTATTTCTCCCCTTTTACCACAGGGAAGCACTAAAACTTTTTTTGGGCCCATGGGGGTTTTTTTAGCGTTTTAAACTAAAAACAAAAGGAATAATCAAAAAAATCCCAGGACACGGGAACGACTGCAGCAGTTTGTAAACATTGGGACACGGTCTTGATGCTGGGCCCACCAGGTAGCGCTCCAGCTGCATGGACACTTTTACAAAGCCGTAGATGATTTTTTTACCGTTGGAAGACAATATTTTTACGCCAAAAGTGCCTTAGACAAATTTTGGGGTTAGTCGTCCGCCGTTGGTCGGGGGGGCCACGTACTCCACCCTTCTTATGCCACCCTATTTATTCTTCTCTTACCAAACCCCTATGCTTAAAAACGCTGTTAACAACGAGCTCTAAAAATATTTCATAATGAGACCACAAACTTATTTTCCATTCCCCTTGTAAGCAACCTTTTTCTCTCTTATTATACCTTTTCCTCACATTTCCTCAATCACACCTCTTTTTTTCCCCTGCACCCACCCTCCTAACCCCCAAACTTTTGTCCCGCATTCTAACACTGCATTTTTAAAACTTCACACCCCTCTTCAACCCCCCCCACTTCCCATACTCTCATTTCCCACCTTTTTCCCAAAAAGCTGTTTATATTTCACTCTAATTCATCAATATGGATTAAAAAATATAAAAAAGCATCATTTTTCTCATAAAATTATTAATATTGACCATAATTAATAAAATTAAGTTCCATAAAGTAATATGATTTAAGCAAAAAAACTAGGCCACAGCAAAAATATTTAATTTTCTTTTTTAAAAAATTTAAAAATTTTGGAATGTGGTTTTTTTTTATTTTTTTTGTTTTTTTAAATTTTTTTTTTTTGTGGTTTTTTTTTGTTTTTGGTTTAAAAAAAAAAATTTTGTATAAATTTTTTTTTTTTAAAAAAAATTTTTTTTTTTTAAAATTAAAATTTTTTTTTTTTTTACAAAGTTGGGTCTTGGCAATTTTTTTTTTTTTTTTTTTTTTACTTTTTTTTTTTTTTGGCCTTTTTTTTTTTTGGAATTCCATTGATAGTTTTTTTGACCAAAAAAAACCCAAATGTATTTACTAGAAAAACCCTTTTTTTTTTTTTTTTTTTTTTTTTTTTTTTTTTTTTTTTTTTTTTTTTTTAGATGAAAGGAAAACCACCCATTTACTGATTTCCAAAACTAACCCAATAAAGTGATCAGAAATAGGAAATTTGGCCAATTTTCATACACAATTTCCCAAGGAAGGCCAAATTCAAAAATTTTTGGGGCCAAAATTTAAACCCCAATTGGGAAACATCCCCCCAAAAACACTAAAATAACCCCCTTTCTCTGTTCATCATTACGTCTCCAGGGCCCCCGAAAATTTCACTTGCTCTCCACTTTTTAATTTTTTTTCAAAAAAAATAGAAAATTTACTTTATCAGACTCTCATTATTGAAAATGGGGATAAATAAATCAGCCATTTTTGAAAGCATATTAGACCCATCAGTTGATGTGTACTGGATGAGTGACATGATTTATTTACTGTTGAACATCGACAAAAACTGAACATTTCCACTGCTTTGAGCTCTATTTCAAGGTACTTTTAGTAAGTAAACCATTCAAGATCAAATCTAGTTCTGTAATGTATCTTCCATTCTATCAAATGAAACCAAGAAAAATAAGAATACAAGCATAAATACCATACTAAAATACAAGGCAGAATCGCTGTTTTAAACGAAAAATGCAGTTTTTTTTTTCTCATTATGTACTGCGTGTGGCAGGATTTTTTTTTATACTGCACAAACTGACCACACAGACTCATTCTCTCATATGTAGGCCTATAAGCTTTCACCTGCAAAATTTGAAGCCACTAGAATTTTGGGGTACTATTCAAACTGACACAAATTGCAACCGTAATGTATGGGGCCGACGCGAAAGGTTTTTAAAAAAAAATTTTCAAAGGAAAAGTCTTTAACTGCTGGGAGTGTTAGGCATAAAGACACAATCACTCATGGAAGAGAATTTGAAAAAGTAAATTCATTGATCAATTTTAATTAATTCAAAAATACAATTACCTTTGGGATAGCAATAAATAATTTTTAAGCAGGATTTTTAATAGGATTATACTTATTACAGAGTAAAACTCAAAAATATGGAAAATTTGGCGAAGAGGTTTGTGATAGAGAGGTGGGAAGAAGGTATAAATCTGGGTAATGGGAAATTTGGGTTTTATGGGGTAGGGGGGCATACATCAGAGTCCAGGGGAGTCCAGGCAAAATGATATGTTTTTACTAATAAATAGGGTGGGGGTTTGTGGGATCCAAAAACTGTTTTTTTGAACAAGGGAAAACTTGAGTTTTTTGGGAAAGGAAATGGCAAAAGGGCTAGTGACTTTACTTCCTTGGGCTACCTTTCCCAGGTGGGGAAAAGATAAAGATTAAAACAAAAAACTAATTTTTTAACAACTAAATTAAAAAAAAAAAACACGTTAATGTAATTAAATTTTTGTGATAAGATTTTACTGCATAAGGTAAACAGTATACTTACACTACCTGTATTTACATAAATAATATGTTTAAGGAAAGCAAAAGAATAGAAACAACTTTTTAAAAAAGCATTAAGTAAAGAATAAAAATTTATATGATAAACATTTAGATAAAAAATATACAAAAATTTTTGGCAATAATAGCAATGTATGAGTGAGAAAAAAAGTTTTTTTGCGACATGTTACATGCAATAGGGATGCTATATTACAGCCACATTAAAATCAGCTTATGATAAACAATTAAAAAAATAACTTTCCCTCTATTATCACAATCAGTTGAAGGCAAGCAAGGGAACAACTTCAAAATTAAAAATACACTCTACAATGAAACGGACAAGGCAAACTTAACAACAACGGACCCCCCCCAAATTTGGGTGGTTTTCCCAATTCTCAGAATTTGATTATCTAACATTTTTACTGAAAAAATTTCAAAAAAACTGAGAGATCCTTTTTGAAGACCCTTCTATTTGGGGCTTAGCACATGCCCAAATTTGGGAAAAAACCAAAGGAGTTTAAAAAAAATAAATCAACATCTTCCCCATACCTAAATCCTTCTCTTTCTGGTCATTATGTAAATGTTGAACAAACGTACTAATCACAATAATGATATTTAACCCGTAAAAGGTCCAACAAATCTACTTCACATGTTAGTTCTACAAAAGTAGATCTACGTTTTTTTTTCATTTTCAAATGTAACAACAAAAAAAAGTAGATCAAAGTTTTTTACACATTTTCATATGTAAAAAAACAAAAAGAAGATCTACTTTTTTTACATACTTTCAAATGTTGAAAAAACGTATATATATGTTTGGACCGTTTACGGGTTAAAGAAAGATGGTCTCAAACACAAAATGAGTAAAAATGTGAAACAAACTTGTTTATTCAGATATAATTTTATATGCAGACCTTGGTTTGATGGGCCATCTTGGAATGTAACTCACAGCAAATATGGAGGTCCAACAATAATCAGACTTAATAAAAGAGAACATGTATAAACAGTCTTGTAAGTGATTATAAACTACACATAACTTTTGAATTTCTGCGTAATATTCCATGGCTAGGGCGAAGTTTTTAAAGATGGTTAATAATTTGAAGCTGACATTACTGTGAAGTTGTCAGCGATGATGCCTTTAAACTTTACAGGTAGTATAAAATAATTAATCTAAATAAAATATTTAAACAAATCAATGAGTTAAAGTTGTGGTTGAAGCATATTTATAAGGGTATGGATGAGGGTGAACTACATCTACAGGTAGAGTGTATACTACATGAAAGACACATGCAGATACAAGGACACCATATATTTACTATAACAGTTTTCTATACCTGAACTTTTGCTGACTGCGCAAGATTCTGTGTATAAAAGAATGCATTGTGAAAGCAACCTGTGCCAATCTAGAATTATTATTACATCTAGAAAATATACTGTGTGCAATTCTCAACTATAAATCTTATTTATCTCCAATTTGAAGCCACTAACATTACTGAAATAGAAAAAACATGCCTTTAATGAAGCACTTATATATATATATATATATATATATATATATATATATATATATATATATATATATATATATATATATATATATAATATATATATATATATATATATATATATATATACAGTGGACCCCCGCATAACGATTACCTCCGAATGCGAACAATTATGTAAGTGTATTTATGTAAGTGCGTTTGTACGTGTATGTTTGGGGGTCTGAAATGGACTAATCTACTTCACAATATTCCTTATGGGAACAAATTCGGTCAGTACTGGCACCTGAACATACTTCTGGAGTGAAAAAATATCGTTAACCGGGGTCCACTGTATATACATATATATATATATATATATATATATATATATATATATATATATATATATATATATATATATATATATATATATATATATATATATATACATATATATATATATATATATATATATAAATATATATATATATATATAATACATATATATATATGCAATAAAGATCACAGTAAACAGGTGATTTCAGAATATGCAAAACAACCACTCTGAAAGAATAGAGAAATTCCAAGCGCTTTCGTGACTACTCACATTATCAAGGAACTATGAAAGTAAAGCATCCAAGGAAGCTATATAAGGGGTCTGGTCGGCACCTCACTGTCAGATCCCACAACGGTTTAAACACGTGATGCGCGGCGAGCCAACTTGGAAAGGTCCTTGGCACAACTCACCCCACAAACTATTCTACCCAAGAAATAAGAAATTTTAAAGATTATTTGTCCAGTGTATTATTAAATTCTTCCCAAATTCTATTAATTATAAATGGATCTAATTTATATAAACCAAAGGAAATATTCATATTATTGTCAAAACTGCTTTTTATGAAACAAGATTCAATTATATTCCTGTCGACCATGGACTTGCTTGATACTACCTTCTCAACTTTTTGAAAATCAATTGGATGGTTAAAATCTCTTACATGAATAAATAGAGCATTGGAATCTTGTCCAGTTCTAATGCTATATTTATGTTGTTTTAATCTTAGTTCGAGATTTTTACCAGTTTGACCGTAATAAACTTTATCACAAATTTTACAAGGAATCTTATAGACACATCCATCAGCATTTTGGGGGAATGCTTTATCAAAAGTTTTTTACTGTATCGAGATTTTTGAATACAACTTTAATATTAAAAGTCTTAAGAAGAGAAGGCATATCAACCAAGTTTTCATGGTAAGGGAGAACCAACATATTTTTATTTGAATAAGGCTGGTTGTCCCTTTTTGGATTGTAAAAAGTATTTCTGGCAACTTTAAAAGATTTATCAATTACATTTCTTGGGTATTTTAAATCATTACCTATTTCATAAATTTTGGATATTTCCTCATCTATGAACTCAGGACTACAAATTCGTAAAGCTCTCAGAAACATTGATGAGAAAACAGACTGTTTGACTCTATCTTGATGCGAGGAATAATAGTGGACATAGGAACAGTTATTAGTAGGTTTTCTGTAAATTTTAAATTTGAATTCATTATTACCCTTAATAATTAAAACATCTAGAAAAGGCAATGAGTTATTTTCTTCAAACTCAACAGTAAAGTTTATTGAATGGGCTAAGCTATTTAATTTTCCAAGGAGAAGGAAGCATTCAAAATATTGAGAAACAAAAAATACTCTTTTAATCAGGCCATTCCATCAGAATGGAAACACAGTATGTTGGATCATTGCTATAATAAACTCAGAAGAATTTGTAATGAACTCAAGAGCAAACTACAAAGAAAATTAGACATTTTAATTGAAAATAGTGATTGGACAAAGCATGCTAATAACAATTTTGTAATTAACTTATCAGATGAAATTTTAGACAAACATACAACTGCTGCTCTAGGTTTTGGCTTAAGTTTTGCAACTTCAAAAAAACTTAATAATGTTGAAATTGCAAAAGCCTTTTGTAACTTTGAAAAATTTCTGATTTATCCTCTGATGAAATTAATATTAGTAAAGGAATGGTATATAGCTCTATGTTAAAACCAAACATTCCCAATTGCCCTCAAAGATTCTTTAAGTCTTATGATACACTTAATAACAATAAAAATTTGCGCCTTACTAAAGCAGACAAAATAAATGCAATAGTAATTATGAAAGAAAATGATTACCAAGAAAAAATGAATAATCTCTTAGATGATACTGAAACCTATTCTAAACTTAGGAAAAATCCCCTAGAAACCGTTAACAGCAATTTCAATAAAACAATAAAACTTCTACTGAAAGGCAAAGATGAATTAGTCAAACAATTTACTTCCACTAATCCATCTTTGCCTTACATGTATGGACTAATAAAAACACACAAACCAGGGAATCCAGTCAGACCAATTATTAGCTCCATAGGGTCAGTTTCATATAAATTATCCAAATGGCTTGTTGATATTTTGAGCCCTATTGTTGGCAAAATTTCTAACTTTAATGTTAAAAATAACATAGACTTGGTTGATAAATTAAGCTCCTTGACTGACCTAAATGATTTTAACATGGTTAGTTTTGATGTTACTTCCTTTTTTACGAAAGTTCCTGTTGATGATTTTATTAAGTTTCTTATCTGAAGAACTCGTTAACTATGATTTACCATTGCCAGTTCCTACTATCATTAAACTTATTAAACTTTGCATTGTTGATGCAAAATTTGTATTTAATGATAAATTTTACACTCAGAAGTTTGGTATGGCAATGGGAAATCCTCTTTCACCTGTTCTTAGTAACCTATACATGGAATTTTTGAAACAAGGTTACTTAACACAATCCTCCCTAATAGAGCTAAATGGTTCAGATATGTTGATGATATTTTGTGTCTTATGCCCAAAAATGTAGATATACACCATTTCCTTGGAAAATTAAATAGCTTAGCCCATTCAATAAACTTTACTGTTGAGTTTGAAGAAAATAACTCATTGCCTTTTCTAGATGTTTTAATTATTAAGGGTAATAATGAATTCAAATTTAAAATTTACAGAAAACCTACTAATAACTGTTCCTATGTCCACTATTATTCCTCGCATCAAGATAGAGTCAAACAGTCTGTTTTCTCATCAATGTTTCTGAGAGCTTTACGAATTTGTAGTCCTGAGTTCATAGATGAGGAAATATCCAAAATTTATGAAATAGGTAATGATTTAAAATACCCAAGAAATGTAATTGATAAATCTTTTAAAGTTGCCAGAAATACTTTTTACAATCCAAAAAGGGACAACCAGCCTTATTCAAATAAAAATATGTTGGTTCTCCCTTACCATGAAAACTTGGTTGATATGCCTTCTCTTCTTAAGACTTTTAATATTAAAGTTGTATTCAAAAATCTCGATACAGTAAAAAAACTTTTGATAAAGCATTCCCCCCAAAATGCTGATGGATGTGTCTATAAGATTCCTTGTAAAATTTGTGATAAAGTTTATTACGGTCAAACTGGTAAAAATCTCGAACTAAGATTAAAACAACATAAATATAGCATTAGAACTGGACAAGATTCCAATGCTCTATTTATTCATGTAAGAGATTTTAACCATCCAATTGATTTTCAAAAAGTTGAGAAGGTAGTATCAAGCAAGTCCATGGTCGACAGGAATATAATTGAATCTTGTTTCATAAAAAGCAGTTTTGACAATAATATGAATATTTCCTTTGGTTTATATAAATTAGATCCATTTATAATTAATAGAATTTGGGAAGAATTTAATAATACACTGGACAAATAATCTTTAAAATTTCTTATTTCTTGGGTAGAATAGTTTGTGGGGTGAGTTGTGCCAAGGACCTTTCCAAGTTGGCTCGCCGCGCATCACGTGTTTAAACCGTTGTGGGATCTGACAGTGAGGTGCCGACCAGACCCCTTATATAGCTTCCTTGGATGCTTTACTTTCATAGTTCCTTGATAATGTGAGTAGTCACGAAAGCGCTTGGAATTTCTCTATTCTTTCAGAGTGGTTGTTTTGCATATATATATATATACATATATATATATATATACATATATATATATATATATATACATATATATATATATATATAATATAATATATATATATATATATATATATATAATATATATATATATATATATATATATATATATATGCACGCGCTACTCAATCAATCTGAACCTCTATACATTTGGCTTAACCTTCACTAACTAAACAAGACACCGCTAATAGTTTTTGTTATTACTAAAGAAACGTATTGTAATTAATGCTCAATATTTTCAGTAAATTGTATAGCAAAAATGTATATACGTACTGTTTACAGTATATAAAAATCAAATATTAGAAATAATGAGTATCAAAATTAGAGAGTATCAAAAAAATAATTATAAATTATATGTATAAAATAAAAACGATCAAAGTACGTACAGGTTGGCCATCACTAATCCAGCAATCAGTTATCCAGCTCCATCAGTACACTGGCACTAATTTCGGCTAGCATAATTTCAAATTTCATCATTATACTGACTCAAATTTTATCATTATACTGACTCTTAAATTGTGCAGATGGTTGTAAATCCCAGCAGCAAGCCAGTGGAGGACAAAGCAGTGATGAAAATGAGGAAGATGTAGCAGAATGAGTCTCTACTGATAGTTAATTAAGTGTATTCTAATTTAACCACTCTGTAATCCGGCATACTCAATAATCCGGCACACTACAGGTCCCAATAACGCCGGATTAGTGATAGCCAACCTGTAGCACCTTTAAAATAAACAAAATATTTTTAAGAAAAGCAGGGCTCTTCCCCATGCAGAATCTGCTCCAAACATTTAGGCCACCAAGACACATTATATATATATATATATATCAAACAAGCCATTACCCACATTTAACCCTTTGAGGGATCCAAGCCGTAGTACTACGCCATGAGCTCAGCTCACTCAGATAAGCTGTGAGTGGTAAATGTGGACCTGGATATGAGAGAATGGATCTATGTGGTAAGTGTGCACCATATAAAACAAACCTTGCGGCATGCAGTGCATGAGAAAAAAACTGATCCCGTGTATTTGGATTAAAACAGTGGCTTTGCGGTGTATTTCTGTATGGGTTTTACAGTTGTATTCATGGTTTCTTGGTCTCATTTGATAGAATTAAAGATATATTACAGAAATAGAGATGATTTTGATTGGTTTTAGTGCTGAAAATAGCTTGAAATTGAGCTCAAATTAGTGGAAATGTTCAACTTTATCCGATGTTCAAGAGTAACCGTGTCGAATAAGCATCAACTGGTGGGTCTAATATATGTTCACAAATGTAATGATATTATTTATACAACTATTGCAATATTGCATACCAGTAAATTTTCTATTTTTTGGTGTGAATAAAAATTCTTTACGCGAATAAAAATTAAAAAATGGAATTCATTTGTAAAGCCTGGAAATATAACTTAGTGCCAGGAATACCTACAGTATTTATTCTAGATCCTATTTTGAAATTGAAAATTTTTGAACTTTGTGTGAAATTGGCTAAATTACCAAATTTTGATAACTTTATTGGGTAGGTGAAATAGTTAATTGGGCAGTTTCTTTTGCTCAATCGACAAAACAGAAGTAATACTAGCAAAATAGCTAAGAATCTGGTTGACTGGAATAATGCAATTAGCCTAAAATAGGAATCAAAGTGGGAAAAATTGCTAATGCATAAATATTGGTAGATTCTCTACCATTTGTTAAATATCAGTAGATTCTCAACTAGTTATTTTTTCTTATGAAATAGTGCATTCGCTACCATTTCATAAGAAAAAAATAACAAAAAATTTGTTTTTAAATTTCTTGGACCCTGTTGACAAGGCATAGAACTACAGCCTGGACCCTCAAAGGGTTCAAGCATGTGACCCATGCACAGTATGCCCCAGACACTTTTTAAACAACAAAACACTGCTTGAAACCAGATTCAAGGGACAATGCCTTCCTGAAACACTGAGTGTAATATAGCAATTAATGTTTATTTTAGTGCACTACAGCATTTGGAGCACTCTAGTGCATCCTTACCAAAATTATATCATAGTTTGAAATCCACCAAAGCAAGACATGAAGCAGTTTATTATGCTGCAAATAAATGAGGGCAGTAGTTTTGCACCCCAGCAAGTGCTCAGTGAGGATGAAACCAACTTGGTTTCTTTAGTATTGTAGAAAAAGTTTAAGAGGGAGGGTACTTGCTTGCAGTGATAAAGTAAGTGGTGTCTAGCACATTGTACCTCAGTGCAACATAACCTACATATTTCTCCTAAAAACAAACATCTAAATATAGCATTTCAGTATGGTGTGTTCAGCCAGGAGTTTAATCTGGGGGGTTTAAGCCAAGATTTCAACCCTGGGTGATTTAAGCCAGTATTTAAATCTGGGGAAGCTTAAGCCAGGATTTTAATCTAGGGTAGTTTAAGCCAGAATTTGTGTACGAATGGTATATAATACCGACAAGATGAGAGTAAGACACATGTGCAACATCTGGGTATCTTTATTGTAGACGTTTCGCCATCCAGTGGCTTTATCAATACAAATTCTAGGACATAACTTGAAGACAGTAGAACTATGTACAGAAGATGAGGTAATCAGTCCCTCAACCTAGGAGTAGGTGCGAACAGCACCATAGTCGTGGAGAATCTCCACGACTATGGTGCTGTTTGCACCTACTCCTAGGTTGAGGGACTGATTACCTCATCTTCTGTACATAGTTCTACTGTCTTCAAGTTATGTCCTAGAATTTGTATTGATAAAGCCACTGGATGGCGAAACGTCTACAATAAAGATACCCAGATGTTGCACATGTGTCTTACTCTCAAGCCAGAATTTCAATCTGGGGGTTTAAGCCAGGATTTCACTCTGGGGTGGCTTAAGCCAGGATTTTAATCTGAGGGATTTAAGCCAAGATTTAATTAGGAGAGGAGGCATAATTTTTCCTGAAAAAAAAAAAATCCTTATCAAAAACTAGAGCATAATTCTGTCAACATTTTGGTGCATCCCATTTGTATCTACAATGTTTGTAAGTACAGTAGTACCTCAGTACTTGAACAGCTCCCAACTCAACCAACTCAGTATTCAAATGCTTTGTTCGGTAAAAAAAAACAGCTTGGTAGTTGACCGTTTGTTTGGCACTTGACCAAATAAACATGATCTACTCTTATAAAAGAAATGTGTGCAAAATGGGGGTAGTGCAAAGTTTATATCGACACGTATGTACAGTAATAGAAGATCCTCCATATAGTACCGAGGATGTAAAGAAAGCTCAAAGAACAGACGTTCTTCAATAGAACATTTGAGGCAGTTGACAGTGATAAGGAATATGATATTGTTTATTTGGATTTTAGTAAAGCCTTCGACAGAGTACCTCACAAGAGACTCTTTAAGAAAAGTGGCAGCTCATGGTATAGGAGGTAAAGTTCTAGCATGGATTGAGGCATGGCTTACCAATAGAAAGCAGAGAGTTACCATTAATGGAGTGAAATCTGAATGGGGATTAGTCACTAGTGGCGTTCCACAAGGATCAGTTTTAGGCCCTCTCTTGTTCATAATTTACATTAATGACCTTGATGAAGGGATTACTAGTGACATGAGTAAGTTTGCTGATGATACAAAGATAGGCCGTATAATTCACTCTGAGGAGGATATCAATGAACTCCAGGACGATTTGAACAAATTAATGTCTTGGTCTGAAAAATGGCAGATGAAGTTTAATGTGGATAAGTGTAAGGCACTTGCCCTTGGTAATGAAAATAACCCTCAAAGCTATAATCTAGGTGAAGTAGAGCTTGGTCATACAGAATGTGAAAAAGACTTGGGAGTCATGGTAAGCAGAAATCTAAAGCCAAGACAGCAGTGCCTTAGTGTGTGCAACAAGGCCAACAGATTACTTGGATTTATCTCAAGAAGTATAAGTAACAGAAGTCCAAAAGTTATTTTACAGCTCTATACATCACTAGTGAGGCCTCATTTAGATTATGCTGCTCAGTTTTGGTCCCCTTACTACGGGATGGACATAGACTCATTAGAGAACATACAGAGAAGAATGACTAAAATGATTTACTGTGTAAGGAACCTCCCATATGAAGATAGACTTAAAGCCTTAAATCTCCACTCTCTGGAGAGGCATAGAATGAGGGGAGATATCATTGAAGTGTATAAGTGGATGACGGGCATAAACAAGGGAGACATTAATAAAGTACTGAGGGTGTCGAACCAGGTAAGAACCAGGAATAATGGATTTAAGTTGGATAAATTTAGATTTAGAAAGGACATAGGTAAGTACTGGTTTTCTAACAGAGTTGTAGATGCGTGGAACAGTCTTCCCAGTGGGGTGATAGAGGCTAGGACCTTGGGTAGCTTTAAGAAGAGACTGGACAAATATATGAGTGGGAGGGGCTGGGTTTGATTGGTGTTAAGGGGTACGGGAGTTATTTCTTGAGTAGCTTTAGGTAGATGTCATTTTGATAAGGACCTGCCTCGTATGGGCCAGTAGGCCTTCTGCAGTGTTCCTACATTCTTATGTTCTTATGTATGATTTGATTCCTCCTGCAGGAAGATCAAACTCTCTGTGAAGCCACCAGCACCCATTAGTGACTTTGTCATGAACCAAGAGTTACTGTATCGCACAGCCAAGCTGATGACTCCTTACAGAAGGGTATACCAGTTAGTAATTCCACAGGCACTATTAAATGTACGTATTCCTACAGTTGGTTCATGATGAACCAGGTGTTGCACACCCTGGTATGGATCATTCTGTAAAAAAAGCCAGATTGAAATACTTTTGGCCTCGCATGGCAAATGACATTTCTGAGTATGTTAAGAAATGTAGTGTCTACATGCAGCATAAAGGTAATATTAGTGGTCTTAATCCAATCCAGGTGTATCCCGCTACTAGCGAACCTTGAGAAAGAGTTGCACTAGATTTGTTAACTAATTTCCAATGCTCCCCAACAAACATCTCTGTGTTATGGTAGACCATTTCACCAGATATTGAGAGTTTGTTCCTATAGCAGATAAGACTGCCGAGACAGTAGCTAAAATGTTTAACCCTTTGGGGGTTTTGGACGTACAGTGGACCCCTGCTTAACGATCACCTCCCAATGCGACCAATTATGTAAGTGTATTTATGTAAGTGCATTTGTACGTGTATGTTTGGGGTCTGAAATGGACTAATCTACTTCACAATATTCCTTATGGGAACAAATTCGGTCAGTACTGGCACCTGAACATACTTCTGGAATGAAAAAATATCATTAACCGGGGGTCCACTGTACTAGTACACCTTACAACCCAGGGTTTTTGACATACTAGTATGCCTAAATTCTAGCGCCCTCAAATCTAGTGAGAGAAAGCTGGTAGGCCTACATATGTAAGAATGGGTCTATGTGGTCAGTGTGCGCAGCATAAAAAAAATCTTGCAGCACACAGTGCGTAATGAGAAAAAAAAACTTTGACCAAGTTTTTGGATTAAAACAGCAACTTTGCACTGTATTTTCGTATGGTATTTATTGTTGTATTCTAGTTTTCTTGGTCTCATTTTATAGAATGGAAGACATATTACAGAAATTGAGATGATTTTGACTGGTTTTACACTGAAAAGTACCTTGAAATTGAGCTCAAAATAGCAGAAATGTTTGATTTTTACTAAAGTTCAAAAGTAAACAAATCATGCCAAGCGTCCAATACACATCAACTGGTGAGTCTAATATTCTTTCACAAGTGCGCTGATATTATTTATACCATTTCTACACTAATGCAGTAGTCTGTATAACAGTAAATCTTATGGTTTTTTGTAAGAACAAAAATTCAAAGTGGAAAGCCAAAGAAATATAAGAGGGGCCTGGGGATGTGACTAATGAACAGAGAACTTGTTATTTTAGTGCCAGGAATGTCTTTCTTGTTTATTCTGGACCCTATTTGGAAATTGGCATCTTTTGAAATTTGTGTGAAATTGGCAAAATTGCTAAATTCTGACCACTTTATTGGATAGTTGATATCAATAAATGGGTGGTTTCTTGTACTCATTCGATAGAAAAAATAAGAGTTCTAGCGAAACAGTTATGATTTTTGTCGACTAGTACAATGGAATTGGCCGAAAATAGGGCTCAAAGTGGGCAAAATCGCCGATGCGTAAACATCGTCGAGACCACTAACTTCGCGAGAGCATAATTCTGTAAGTTTTCTAACAAATTTCATACTTTTGGTGTCATTATGATCGGGAATAGATTCTCTATCTTTTCATAAGAATTTTTTTTTTTTTTTAAATCTGGCCGACCCTGAGAACAAGTCTCTGAGAGGACCTGTCAACCCCCAAAGGGTTAAGGAATGCATAATCTGCAGGCATATGACAGTAGGGCCCCACTTTAGGGCATTCCGCTAATACGGACGTTTCAAATTATGACCAAAACTCGCTATATGGCTCCTCCCACCTGACTTTCTAATACGGTCATCGCGCCCCACCTGCTTTGTTTATATTTTCTGTGAGCTCCGTGAGTACCTTGTCTCTCCATTATGTCTGGAAACTTTCCAAAATTTGAAGAGTTTTAAAGTAATTTCATGTTTTATATATACGTACAGTGGAACCCCGGTTTTCTCAGGTCCAGTTATTGTACAATTCAGTTTTCAACTACTTTTTGGTGAAATTTTCCCCGTTTTTGTACATCCACTCAGAAATCGTCCATACCAGACGTGTTTGCCTGCCCGCGGGACGTGGCCGCTCATACATTTGTGACTCAGTCTGCCTTTGTTATTCATTCAGTAAGCATTACTCCATGTGTTCATCTGAAACAAGACCTTCACCTGGAAGAGCAACAGACTTTAGATGAGGAAATTGCTTCAGAGGAGGAGGAAGAGGGGAGAATGTGCCTTTTTCACCGATTAAGGACATTTGTGCAAAGTGAAGTGAGGTGCAAAGTTTTGTGGAGAAATATCACCCTAACAAAGCTGTTGCAAGCTGAAACCCCCAAAGGGTTAATAATAATAGTACATGTTATTATTAATTACATGTATTATTATTATTATTATTATTATGTATGTTATTAAATACCACTGCCTCAACTGCTGCCTCAACCACTGCCTCAACCACTGCCTCAACCGCTGCCTCAACCGCTGCCTCAATCGCTGCCTCAATCACTGCCTCAACCGCTGCCTCAACCACTGCCTCAACCACTGCCTCTACCACTCCAGTCGCACTCAATCTACAAGCACCAAACACAATGAATTATTGTGAAATGTTTGGAAGACTAATGCTCACTCCAGCATAAACAAAGCCACACTGACGATGTGTCAACCACTCCCTCCACTATTGCTTCAACCCTCATATTTCTGTACAATTTCCTTTTTCAATTCTATCGTAATTATTATTATTATTATTATTATTATTATTACTACTACTACTATTGTTATTATTAGCAGTAGCAGAAATGTTTGATTCTTTGCAGTGTTCAAGAGTAAACACATGATGTCACTGTTCAATACCTGTCCGAATAGCTATTCCAATATGCAGTCATGAATGGGTTGACATTATTCATACTGTAGTTTAATAGCAAATAATGAACAAACAAAACACTCACCACAGTGGTAGGAGGGCTGGCTGCCAGTTGCGGGGGTCAGAGGGAGGGTAGTAGGGACACGCAGTGGTTGAGGCAGTGGTACTTAATAACATACATGTTATTAAACCATGACATGTATGTATTTAGTACAATTTACGATGTTTTCATGTATTTTATGACTGTTAATGGTTCAACAAGTTAAGGAAGCAGCAGTGTATTATATTTCCCTACAATATATTGAGGCACCAAACATTCGCGATTTTTCAACATTTGTGAGGCTCTTGATCCCCTAACCCTCGCGAATGTTGAGGGAGATGTGTACTTATTCTCTATAAAATTATTTTTTTCTTATTTTTGGGTGTCTGGAACGGATTACCTGGATTTACATTATTTCTTATGGGAAATATTACTTCAGCTTTCATACAATAGGTTTTTGGCAGACTTTCTGGAATGGATTAAGGGCCAAAACTGGGGTTCCACTGAACTCTGATAATTATACTTATGTGTAATTGTACCTAAATAAACTTACTGTGCTGGTATGTAGGTACATGTTAAAATCACTAAAAGTGTCTTATTAGTCTTGGGGATGCCATAATAATAATAATCATAATATGCAATAATAATCATTCTGAGGCACATTAACCCTTAAACAGTCCAAACTTATACATGTACAGTGGACCCTTGACCAACGATATTAATCCGTTCCTGAGAGCTCATTGTTAATCAAAATTATCGTTAGTCGAGTTAATTTTCCCCATAAGAAATAATGGAAATCAAATTACGTAATCTGTGCAAGACACCCAAAAATATTGAAAAATATTTTTTTACCAGATGAAATATTAATTTTAATACATACAAACTGAAGAAGACATGTACAATTACATGACACTTGCCTTTATTGAAGATCTGGTGATGATTGATGGGATGGGAGGAGGGGAGACTGTGGATGGTGTTAGTGTTTAGAAGGGGAATCCTCTTCCATTAGGACTTGAGGTGTCAAGTCCTTTTCTGGGGTTACTTCCCTTCTTCTTTTAATGCCACTAGGACCAGCTTGAGAGTCAGGACCTCTGTCGCACAACATATCTGTCCATAGAGGCCTGTACCTCCCGTTCCTTTTTGACATTCCTAAAGTGTTTCACAACATTGTCAGTGTCACAATTAAACACTTGTTCAGGTTTAAGTTCTTCACTGTCTATGTACTCCTTGAATTCCTGCACATATTTTTCAGCTGCTTTTTGGTCCGAACTGGCAGCCTCACCATGCCTTATCACACTATGTATGCCATTACGATTCTTAAATCTCTCAAACCAACCTTTGCTGGCCTTAAATTCACTCACATCACCACTAGTTGCAGGCATTTTTCTAATTAAATACTCATGCAACTTCCTAGCCTTTTCACATATGATCGCTTGAGAGATGCTATCTCCTGCTATCTGTTTTTTGTTTATCCACACCAATAACAGTCTCTCAACATCTTCTATCACTTGCGATCTCAGTTTCGAAAACATAGTTGCACCTTTGGCAAGAACAGCTTCCTTGATTGCCGTTTTCTTGGCCACAATAGTAGCGATGGTTGATCGGTGTTTTGTGTACAACCTGGCCAGCACGGAGACACGCACTCCAATTCATACTTAGCAATGATCTCTTTCTTCATATCCATAGTAATTGTCACCCTTTTTGCTGTAGGGTTGGCACTAGAAGCTTTCTTGGGGCCTATGGTGACTTATTTTGCAGGTGCAATCACTAAAAACGCTGTGATAATATGAAATGTTCCGATTGTATGTTTGGATGGGATCGCGGTGGCTGGCTGGCTTGTAAACACTGGCAACAAGTGGACACGTCTCGAATGGAACGAATCGTGTTAGTTGAGTTTTTTAGCACTAGTCGAGGCAAATTTTTTGCGTTAAAATGTATCGCTAGTCGGATTTAACGTTAGACGATGCCATCATTGGTCGAGGGTCCACTGTATATATTATGCATAGCGCCCCAAACGCACTCAGTGTGAGCGGCATTAAAAATCTAGGACTACTTAGTACCTTGTGGGAGCGCCAGTTAAACCGAGCGCCAGCTAGAGCAGACAGTGAGGCAAATACCAAGGATTCACTGATTTAATGTCATATTAACACTCCTCTTTTAACCCTTTTGGGGTTTCGGCCGTATTAGTATGGCTTACGCGCCAGGGCTTTTGACGTACTAGTATGCATAAATTCCAGCGCCCTCAAATCTAGCAAGAGAAAGCTGGTAGGCCTACATATGAAAGAATGGGTCTACGTAGTCAGTGTGTGCAGTATAAAAAAAATCCTGCAGCACACAGTGCGTAATGAGAAAAAAAAAACTTTGACTATGTTTTTGGTTTAAAACAGTGACTTTGCACTGTATTTTCGTATGGTATTTATGGTTGTATTTTAGTTTTCCTGGTCTTATTTTATAGAATGGAAGACATATTACAGAAATTGAGATGATTTTGATTGGTTTCACAATGAAAAGTACCTTGAAATTGAGCTCAAAGTAGCAGAAATGTTTGATTTTTGCCAAAGTTCAAAAGTAAACAAATCATGCCACTCGTCCAATACACATCAACTGGTGAATCTAATATTCTTTCCTTCTCCTCCTCCTCCTCCTCCTCCTCTCTCCTCCTTCTCCTCCTTCTCCTCTCCCTTCTCCTCTCCTCATCTCCCCTACCTCTCCCTTTCCCCCTTCTCCTCCCCTCCTCCTTCTCCTTCTTCCTCCTCTCCCTCGTTCTCCTCCCCTATTCTCCCCTCCTTCTCCTCCTTCTCCTCCTCATTCCTCCTCCTTCCCTCCTCCTCCTCCCCTTCCCTCCCCCCTCTTCTCCTCCCCCCTTCTCCTCCTCCTCCTTCAAATCCTCCTCCTCATCTCCTCCTCCTCTCACCCCTCCTTCTCCTCCCCCCTCTTCTCCTCCTCCTTCCCTCCTCCTCCTTTCTTCCCTTCTCTCCACCCCTTCTCCTCCTCCCCTTCCCCCTCCTTCTCCTTCTACCCCCTCCTCTCTCCCCTCCCCTTCTTCTCCTCCTCCTCTCCTCCTCCTCCTCCTTCTTCCCTCCCCTTCTTCTCCTCCTCCTCCTCTTCCCTCCTCCTCTCTCCTCACCTCTTCTCCTCCTCTTCTTCTCCTCCCCCTTCTCCTCCTCCTCACTCCTCCCCTTCTCCTCCTCCTTTTCCTCCTTGCTCCTCCTCGCTCCCCTCCCCTCCCTTTTCCTCCTCCTTCCCTCCTCCCCTTCCCTATCCCCTTCTCCTCCTCCTCCTCCCCTCTCCCTTCTTCTCCTTTTCCCCTCCACTTCTCCTTCTCCTCCTCCTTCTCCTTCTCCTTCTCCTCTCCTCCTCGTTCTTCTCCCCTTCTCCTCTCCTCCTCCTCCTTTCCTCCTCCTCCTCTCCTTCTCTCCTCCTTCTCCTCCTCTTCTCCTCCTCCTTCCCTCCCCCCTTCTCCCCCCTTCCCCCCCTCTCCCCCCTCCTCCTCTCCTCGTCTCTCCTGCTTCCCTCCTCCTTCACCTTCTTCTCCTCTCCTCCTCTTTCTCCCCTCCTCTAATCCTCTTCTCCTCCTCCCCTCCCTCTTCTCCCCTTCTCTTTCTCCTCCTTCTCCTTCCCTCCTTTCCTTCTCCTCTCCTCTCCTCCTCCTCCTCCCCCTTCCCCCTCCTCCTTCTACTTCTCCTCCTCCTTCTCCTCCCTCCCCTTCTCCTCCTCCTTCTCCCCCCCCCCCCCTCCTCCTCCCTCCTCCTCTCTTCTCCTCCCCTTCTGCTTCCTCCTCCTCCTTCTCCTCCTCCTCCTTCTCTTCCCCCCTCTTCCCTCCTCCTCCCTTGTTGGCCTCCTTCTCGTTCTTCTCCTCCCCTTTTCCTCCTCCTCTTCTCCTCCCCCTTCTCCTTCTCTTCCTCCTCCTCCTTTTCCCCCCCTTCTCCTTCTTCCCTCCTCCTTTCCTCCTCCTTCTCCTCCTCCTCCTCCTTCCTTGTCCTCCCCTTCTCCTTCTGCTCCTTTTCCTTTTTCTCCTCCTCCTTCTCCTTCTCTACTCCTCATTCTCTTTCCCTCCTTCCCCCTTCTTCTCCTCCTTCTCCTCCTTCTTCTCCTCCTTCTCCTCCTTTCCTCCTCCTCCTCCTCCTTCTCCTCCTCCTCCTCCTTCTCCTTCTCCTCCCTCCTTCTCCCCTTTTCCTCCTCCTCTCCTCCTCCTTTTTCCTCCTCCTTCTCCTCTCCTCCTCCCTTCTCCTCCTCCTTCTCCCATCCCCTCCCCTTTTCCTCCTCCTCCTCTCCTCCTTCTCCTTCTCCTCCTCCTCCTCCTCCTTCTCCTCCTCCTTCTTCTCCTCCTCCTTCTCCTCCTCCTCCCCTCCTTTTCCCCCCCTCCTTCTCCTCCTCCTTCTCCTTTTCCTCCTCCTCCCCCTCCTACTCCTCTCCTTCTTTTCCCCCTACTCCTCCTCCTTCTCCTCTTCCTTTCCTCCTACTTCCCTCCTCATCTCCTCCTACTTCCTCTTCCTTCTCCTCCCTTCTCCTCTACTCCTCCTTCCTTCTCCTCCTACTTCCTCTCCTTCCTCTCCTCCTACTCCTCCCCTCCTCCTCCCCTTCTCCTCCTCCTCCTCCTCCTTCTCCTCTTTCCCTTTTCCCCCCTCCTCCTCCCTCCTTCCCTCCTCCTCCTCCTCCTCATTATTTACAGGTCCTCCATCACAAATCCGGCATCATTGGACCTTTTTGCCGGATTACTGAGTTTTGGCCGATTAAAAGAGTGTTAGGTTAGAATAACCCAAAAAAATTAACCCCAAATTGATTTACACAAAGTTCAAATTTACATCGCAAAAATCAAACATTTCCACTACTTTGACTCAATTTCAAGTACTTTCACCAGACAGCAATCAAAATCATGTCTATTTCTGTAATATATCTTCCATTCAATCAAATGAGTCCAAAAAAATGAGAATACAACCATAAAAACCATACAAAAATATATTGCAAAGAGGCGGCTAATGGCTGAGAAGTGAACTCCCTTATTTATCGTCCGTCTTTTTTATTTTTGTTGTATGTTAAGAAGCATCTTTCCATCATACACTGCCCAAGTTTCATTGAGATAGGCCAACAAACAACCGAGAAAATTTTTTTTTTACCACAAATCATATATGGCAAATAAGTCACTTTGTCTGACTTTTCTGGATTATTCTAGGTTCTCTATACATACGCTGCTATGTATGATAATCTATGTAACTGTATTTGTGTATACCTTAATACACTTATTTACTTCTAGTCTGTCAATTGAGTACAAGAAACCACCCATTCACTTATTTCAACTACCCAATGAAGTGGTCAGAAATTGGCAATTTGGCCAATTTCACACAAATTTCAACAGATGCCAATTTCAAAATAGGGTCCAGAATAAACAATGCAGACATTCCTGACACTAAAATAACATTTTCTTTGTTCATTAGTCACGGCTACAGGCCCCTCTTACAGTGGACCCCCCGCATAGCGGTTTTAATCCGTGCAAGAGGGCTCATTGTTATGCGAAATGATCGGTATGCGAATGAATTTTCCCCATAAGAAATAATGGAAATCAAATTAATCCGTGCAAGACACCCAAAAGTATGAAAAAAAAAATTTTACCACATGAAATATACATTTTCCTACACACAAAGAGAAGGATACATGCACAATAGTAGAGTAGTACATGCACAGTATATATTGTGCATGTACTAGTGTACTAAATGAAGAATAAATGAAACTTACCTTTATTGAAGATGCAGCAATGACTGATGAGACAGTGTCCTGGGAGTGCCTTTTCCTCCTGAGTACTGTAGGTCCTGTTTGGCATTTTCTTCCAGAACAGGCATTATCACACTGTGTATGCCACTACGATTCTTAAATCTCTCAAACCAACCTTTGCTGGCTTTAAATTCACCAATATGAGCACTAGTTCCAGGCATTTTTCCCTGTTCACCTGGGTGTTAGTCGACTGGTGTGGGTTGCATCCTGGGAGACAAGATTAAGGACCCCAATGGAAATAAGTTAGACAGTCTTCGATGACACTGACTTTTTTGGGTTATCCTGGGTGGCAAATCCTCTGGGGTTAATTGTTTCTTGGTATTCTCAATAAGCCACACCAACAACGGTGCTACAGCAGCAGCAGCAGCAGCTGACAGTGATACAGCAGCAGCAGACGATGCTACAGCAGCAGCAGACGGTACTACAGCAGCAGCAGACGGTACTACAGCAGCAGCAGCAGCAGCTGACAGTGCTACAGCAGCAGCAGACAATGCTACAGCAGCAGCAGACGATGCTACAGCAGCAGCAGACGGTACTACAGCAGCAGCAGCAGCAACTGACGGTGGTACAACAGCAGCAGCAGCAGCTGACAGTGCTACAGCAGCAGCAGACGATGCTACAGCAGCAGCAGACGATGCTACAGCAGCAGCAGACGGTACTACAACAGCAGCAGCAGCTGACGGTGGTACAGCAGCAGCAGCAGCTGACGGTGCTACAGCAGCAGCAGCAGCTGACAGTGCAGCAGCAGCAGCAGCTGACGGTGGTACAGCAGCAGCAGCAGCTGTACCACCAATAGTAGCGATGGTTGATTGGGGTTTATTATACAACCTGGCCAGCTCGGAGACACGCACTCCACTTTCATACTTATCAATGATCTTTTTCTTCATCTCTATAGTAATTCTCACCCTTATTGCTGTAGGGTTGGCACTAGAAGCTTTCTTGGGGCCCATGGTCACTTATTTTGCAGATAAAATCACCAAAAACACTGTAATAATACGAAATGTTCCGATTGTATGCTTGGATGTTACCGCGGAGGCTGGCTGGTAAACAATGCCACCGGGGGCACATGTGAGGCTGGCTAAGGGCGCACATTGGACGCGTCTCAGACGAACAGCGGTGAGCGGGTTTTTGAGCGGTATGCGAGGCAAAATTTTTCCGATAAAAGCGAGCGGTATGCGGATTAAACGTTATGTGATGCCAACGGTATGCGGGGGTCCACTGTATATTACTCTTGCTTACCATTTGGAATTTTTATTCACAAAAAAATAGATTTACTGTTATGCAGACTACTGCATTATTGTAATAATTGTATAAATAATGTCAACCCGACTGCGTATTGGAATTTGGACTGGCAGGCGGACAGGTATTGGACGGTGACGTAATTTGTTTACTCTTGAGCTTCGCTAAAGAATAGAACATTTTCGCTACTGTGAGCGCAATTTCAAGGTACTTTTCGTCATGAAAGCAATCAAAATCATATCTATTTCTGTAATATATCTTTCATTCTATCAAATGAGATCGAAAAAATGAGAATATAACCATAAAAACATACAAAAAATATACCACTAAGTGGTCACTAATGGCTGAGAAGTGAACTCCGCTATTTATGGTCTGATTTCTTTCATTTTTGGTCTACGTGAAAAAGTATCTTTCCATCATACATTGCCCAAGTTTGAATAAGATAACCCAACAAACAACTGAGAAAATAATAATAATAATAATAATATAATAATAATAATAATAATAATAATAATAATAATAATAATAATAATATCTTTATTTACTACACGTACATATACAAGGTATACAGGCCTAGCTGACATCAGTGACATACTACTGTATAGAAAGCCGTAGAGTATTTCAAGGAAATTAGGTCAGTGTCCCAGGATAACACGCACACTAGTCGGCTAACACCCAGGTACCCATTTACTGATGGGTAAACATAGACAACAGGTGTAAAGAAACATGCCTAATGTTTCTACCCTGGCTGGGAATCAAATATTTACCAAAAATCATATATGGCTAACCCAAGCCAGGTACTAAAAATAAGCCACGTTGACTTTTTTGGGTTACCCTAGGTTCTCTACACATATGCTGCTGTGTGATAATCTATATAGAGAAAATAACTTTTGTTTCATGTTTATGGTGCAGTACGAGTGTATATCACAGTTAGCTCTGTGCAATACTCTGTTTTCTCTAATATAAGCCCCAAGACAGGGATAGGAGAATGGTATTTGTTTACCATATCCTCTTCATACCTCCATCGAACTGCTCGGTGTTATGCCAAATATTATTTATTCTGGAGTATTTAACATGTTTTATGTTATTTATATTGTTTATTATGTCTTATTAGATCAATTGTGATAGGCAAATAAGCTGTAGTGTTGATACTAGCGTAATAATAAAGCATATTCTCCTGCTTCATGAGACTGAGCTCATGGCAACCGACAGTGGCTTCAAAGCCACCTTATCTTTAATGGATAATGTACAACTGCTACCTCATGATGTCTGCCACTGCTGCTTCATGTTGTCTGCTACTGCTGCTTCACGTTGTCTGTCACTGCTGCTTCATGTTGTCTGTCACTGCTGCTTCATGTTGTCCGTCACTGCTGCTTCATGTTGTCTATCACTGCTGCTTCATGTTGTCTGCCATTGCTACCTCATGTTATCTGTCACTGCTGCTTCATGTCTGTCACTGCTGCTTCATGTTGTCTGCCATTGCTGCTTCATGTTGTCTATCTACTGCGCTTTCCATGTTGTCCTGCCATTGCTTTACCTCAATGTTATCTGTCACTGCTTGCTTATGTCTGTACTGGCTGCGTCTTGTTGGCGATCTCTGCTGGCTTATAGTGGTCTGCTCTGCTGCTTCATGTTGTCTGTCACTGCTGCTTCATTGTTGTCTGGCCACTGCTGTTTCGGGTGGTCTGGTCACTGCTGCTTCATGTTGTCATGTCACTGCCTGGCTTCATGTGGTTGCATTGCTACCTCATGTGATCTGTTCACTGCTGCTTATGTTGTCTGCATGCTACCTCATGTTTTCTGTCACTGCTGCTTCTTGTCTGTCACTGCTGCTTCATGTGGGTCTGCCACTGCTGCTCATGGGTTGGTTTCACTGCTGCTTCTGATGGTCTGCCACTGGCTGCTTCATCGTTGTCTGCCACTGCTGCTTCAGGTTGTCTGCCTCTGCTGCTTAATGGTTGTCTGTCACTGCTGCTTCATGTTGTCTGCCACTGCTGCTTCATGTTGTCTGCCACTGCTGCGTCAGGTTGTCTGCCACTGATGCTTCATGTTGTCCTGCCACTGCTGCTTGCTTGTTGTCTGCCTCTGCTACCTCATGTTGTCTGCATGCGGCTTCATGATTGTCTGTCACTGCTGATTATGTTGTCTAATTACTCAATGTGCTTATGATGTCTGCCACTGCTGCTTCCTTGGTTGTCTGCTACTGATGCTTAATGTTGGTCTGTCCTGCTGCTCTTGTTTGTCTGTCATATGCTGCTCATGTTGTCTGTCACTGCTGCGTCAGGGTGTCTGGTCACTAGCTGCTCATGTTGTCTGTCACTGCTGCTCTCATGTTGTCGGTTCACTCGCTGCGTCATGTTGTCTATCATGCTGCTTCATGTTGTCTATCACTGCTGCTTCATGTTGTATGCAATGGCTGCTCATGTTGTCTTGTCTCTGCTGCTTCATGTTGTCTATCACTGGCTGTTCTATGCTTGTATGTTGTCTCGCCACTGTGCTTATGTTGTCTATCCTGCTGCGTCTGTTGTTGCTACTTGCTGCTTCATGTGTGTCTGGTCACTGCTGCGTTCAGTTGTCTGCACTGCTGCTTCATGTCTGTCACTGCTGCTTCATGTTGTCCGTCTCGCTGCTCATGTTGCTAGCACTGCTACTCATGTGTCTGCCACTGCTACATAATGTTGTCGGTCACTGCTGCGTCATGTTGTCTGTCACTGCTGCTTCATGTTGTCTGGTCCTCTGCTGCTTCATGTTGTCGCCACTGCTGCTTCATTGTGTCTGTCCATGATTCCTCATGTTGGCTGCCACTGCTGCTTCTTGTTGTCTGTCACTGCTGCTTCATGTTGCTGTCACTGCGGCTTCATGTTGTCTGTCACTGCTGCTTCATGTTGTCTGCACTGCTGCTTCATGTGTCTGGCTACTGCTGCTTCATGTTGTCTCGGCACTGCTGCTTCATGTTGTTGCTCTGCTACCGCATGTTGTCTGGCCACTGCTGCTGCATGTTGTCTGTCATCGGCTGCGCCATGTTGTCTGTCTCTGCTACTTCATGTTGTCTGCCGCTGCTGCATCACGTTGTCTGTCACTGCTGCTCTGGTTGTCCGTCACTGCTGCCTTTCATGTTGTCTGCGAAGGCTGCTTCATGTTGTCCAGTCACTGCTGCTTCATGTTGTCCTTTCACTGCTGCTTCACGTTCGTCTGGTCACTGCTCATGCTTCATGTGCTTGTTCGTCACTGCTGCTTCATGTGTCTTCACGCTGCTCATGGTTGTTCTCGTCAACTAGCTGCTTTCATTGGTCTCGTCACTGCTGCTTTCATGTTGTCTTTCACTGCTGCTTCTGTTGTCTGTCACTGCTGCGTCATGTTGTCTGTCACGGCTGCTTCATCGTTGTCTAACACTGCTGCATTGATACTGGTGGTCTGCTACTGACTGCTTAATGTGTCGTCAATGCTACTCATGTTGTCTTTCACGGCTGCTTCATGTTGGTCCGCTCATCTGCTGCGTCATGTTGTCTGTACTGCTGGTCATTGTTGTCCGTCCACTGTGCTTCTTGTTGTCATATCACTGCTGCTTCTCGTTGTCTATCACTGCTGCTTTCCACGTTGTCGGTCTCTGCTGCGTCACGTTGTGTCTGCACTGCTGCTTCACGTTGGTCTATCATTGCTGCTTCACGTTGTCTGTCACTGCTGCTTATTTTGATTCTATCACTGCTGCTCATGTTGTCTGGTCACTGCTGCTTATGTTGTCTGTCACTGCTGCTTCACCGTTGTCTATCACTGTGCTTCACGTTGTCTGTCTACTGCTGCTTACACGTTGTCTATCACTCTGTTCACGTTGTCTTTCACTGCTGATTCATGTTGTCCGTCACTGTGCTTCTTGTTGTCCTGCTCTGCTGCTTCATGATTGTCTCCTCCTGCTGCTTCATGTTGTCTGGCCACTGCTTACTCATGTTGTTTGCACTGCTGCATTCCATGTTGTCTATCACGGCTGCTTCACAGTTGTCTGTCACTGCTGCTTCTAGTTGTCTGCCATTGCTACCTTCATGTTATCTGTCACTGCTGCTTCATGTTGGTCCGTCACTGCTGCCTTCATGGTGTCGTCACTGTGCTTCTTGTTGTCTGGTCCACTGCTGCTTCTGTTGGTCCTTCACCTGCTGCTTCAGGTTGTCTGTCACTGCTGCTTCATGTTGTCGTCACGCTGCTTATGTTGTCTGTCACTGCTGCTTCATTGTTGTCTGCCCTGCTTACTCTTGTTGTCAGCCACGGCTGCTTCATGTTGTCCGACGCTTGATGCCTTATGTTGTCTGCCACTGCTACTCATGTTTGTCTAGCAATGGCTGCTTCATGTTGTGTGTCCATTGCTACTTATGTTATCGGGTCACTGCTGCTTCATGTGGTTCTGTCACTGCTGCTTTCATGTGTCTGTCACTGCTGCTTCATGTTGTCTGTCCACTGCTGCTTCTTGTGTCTGTGCACTGCTGCTTCCGTGGTCTGTCCACTGCTGCCTTCTTGTTGTCCGTCACTGCTGCTGCATGTTGTCTGTCACTGCTGCTTAATGTTGTCTGCCATTGTTCTTAATGTTAATTCTGTAATGCTGCTTCAAGTCTCGTCACTGATGCGTCATGTTGTCTGCCACTGCTGCTTTGTTGTCTGTCACTGCTGCTTCATGTTGTCTGTCCACTGCTGTTCATGTTGTCTGCACACTGGCTGCTTCATGATGTCTATCAACTGTGGCTTCATGTTGTCTGTCACTGCTGCTTCATGTTGTTCTATCACTGCTGCTTCATGTTGGTCTTTTCACTGCGGCTTCATGTTGTCCGTCACTGCTGCTTCTGTTGTCTGTCACTGCTGCTTCATGTTGTCTGTCACTGCTGCTTCATGTTGTCTGCACTGCTGCTTCTGTTGTCTGGTCACTGCTGCTTCATGTTGTCTGCCCAACTGCTGGCTTCATGTTGTCGGTCACTGCTGCTTCATGGTGTCTGTCACTGCTGCAGTCTTCATGTGGTCTGGCACTGCTGTCATGTTGTCTGCCATTGCTACCTAAATGTTATCTTGTCACTGTGCTTCATGTCTGTCACTGCTGCTTCATGTTGTCTGCCACTGCTGCTCATGTTGTTCTGCTCACTGCTGCTTCCGTTGTCTGTCACTGCTGCTTCATGTTTGTCTGTCACTTGCTGTTCATGTTGTCTGTCCTGCTGCGTCATGTTGTCTATCACTGCTGCTTTCACGTCGGTCTGTCACTGCTGCTTCATGTGTCTGGCCACGGTGCCTTCATGTTGTCTGTCACTGCGGCTTCTTGTTGTCTGCTACTGCTGCTTTCATGTTGTCTATCACTGTGCTTCATGTTGGGTCTGCACTGCTGCTTCATGGTGTCTGTCACTGCTGATTCATGTTGTCTGCACTTGCTCTTTCATGTTGTCTGTACTGTGCTTCATGTTTGTACTGCTACTGCTGCTTCATGTTGTCTATCACTGCTGCTTCATTGTTGTCTGCCACTGCTGCTTCATGTTGTCCTACACTGACTGCTTCATGGTTCGTCTGTCCCTGTCTTGCTTTCATGTTGTCTGCCACGGCTGCTTCATGTTGTCTGTCACTGCTGCTTCATGTTGTCTTGGCACTGCTGCTTCATGTTGTCGTCATGCTGCTTCATGTTGTCCGTCACTGCTCGCTTTCATGTTGTCTGCCACTGCTACCTCATGTGTCTGCCACGCTGCTCTCATGTTGGTCTGCCCAATGCTGCTTCATGTTGTCTGTCACTGCTGCTTCATGTTGTCGTCACTGCTGGCTTCCTGTTGTCTGCCACTGCTGCTCATGTTGTCCTCCACTGCTGCTCTTGTTGTCTGTCACTGCTGCTTCATGTTGTTCCGTCACTGCTGCTTCATGTTGTCTGGCCACTGCTGCTTCCATGTTGTCTGCACTGCTACCTCATGTTGTTTCTGAACTGCTTCCTCATGTTGTCCGTCACTGCTGCTCATGTTGTCCGTCACTGCTGCTTCATGTTGTCCGTCACTGCTGCGCTTCTTGTTGTCGGTCACTGCTGCTTCCATGTTTGTCTGCCACTGCTTGCTTCCATGTTGTCTGCTACTGCTGCTTCATGTTGTCTGCAAGGCTGCTTCATGGTTGTCTGCCACTGCTGCTTCAGTTGGTCTGCCACTGCTGCTTCCTGTTGTACTGCCACTGCTGCTTCATGTGTTAGCTACTGCTTGGTCATGTGTCTGCACTGCTGCTTCTGTTGTCTGCCACTGCTGCTTCTTGTTGTCTGCACTGCTGCTTCTTGTTGTCTGCCACTGCTGCTTCATGTTTCTGTCACTGCTGCTTCATTTGTTCTGCTCTGCGGCTTCATGTTGTCTGACACTTGCGGCTTCATGTTGTCTGCCACTGCGGGCTTCATGTGTCTGCAACTGCTGCTTCATGTGTATGCCACTGCTGCTTATGTTGTCGCTACTGCTGCTTCTTGTTGTCGCCACTGCTGCTTCAATGTGGTTCTGTCACTGCTGCTCATGTTGTCCGTCACTGCTGATTCATGTTGTCCGTCACTGCGGCTTCATGTTGTTCTGCACTGCTGCTTCTTGTTGTCTGCCACTGCTGTTCAATGTGGTCTGCTACTGCTGCTTCATGTTGGTCTGCACGCGCTTCATGTTGCTCTGCCACTGCTGCTTCATGTTGTCTGCTACTGCTGATTCATGTTGTCTTGCCACGACTGCGTCATGTTGGTCCGTCACTGCTGCTTCATGTTGTCCGTCACTGCTGCTACATGTTGTCTGCCTCTGCTGCTGCATGTGGTCTCGCCACTTGCTGCTAATGTTGTCTGTCACTGCTGCATCATGTTGTCCGTCACTGGCGGCCTTTTCTTGTTGTCGTCACGCTGGCGTCTGTTGTGCTGCACTGCTGCTTTTTGTTGTCGGTCACTGCTGCTTTCATGATGTCCGTCACTGCTGCTTCATGTGTCCTCCACTGCTGCTTCATGTTTATTTTGTCTTGTTTGCCCCCCACTGCTGCTTCATGGTGTCTGGCCACTGCTGTTTCTTTTGTCTGCTTCTGCTGCATCATGTGTCTGCCACTGCTGCTTCATGTTGTCAGCCACTGCGTGCTTCATGTTGTCCGTCACTGCTGCTTCATGTTGTCCGTCACTGCATGCATCAGTTGTCTGCCTACTGCTGCTTCATGTGTATTCTGCCACTGCTGCATTCTGTTGTCTGTCACTGCTGCTCATGTGGTCCGTCACGGCTGCTTCATGTTGTCGGTCACGGCTGCTTCATGTTATCTGTCCCACTGCTGCTTCATGTCTGTTCACTGCTGCTGCCTGTTGTCTGCCAATGCTAGTCCTATGTTGTTGCACTGCTGCTTCATGTTGTCTCTGTCACTGTGCTTCATGGGTCCGTCACTGCTGTTCATGTTGTCCGTCACTGCTGCTTCATGTTGTCCGTCACTGCTGCTTCATGTTATCTGTCACTGCTGCTTCATGTCTGTCACTGCTGCTTCATGTTGTCCGTCACTGCTGCTTTCATCTTATCTGTCACTCTGTTTCATGTCTGTCACTGCTGCTTCATGTTTGCCTGCCACTGCTACCTTCATGAGGTTCTTGCCACTGCTGCTCATGTTGTTCTTCCACTGTGCTTCATGTTGTCTGCCATGCTACTCATGATGTCTTGCACTGCTGCTCTTGTAGTCTGCCACTGCTGCTTCATGTTGTTTGCCACTTGCTAACATCATGATGTCTGCCACTGCTGCTTATGTTGTCTGCACCACTGCTGCTTCATGTTGTCTGCCACTGCTACTCATGATGTCTGCCACTGCGACCTCATGATGTCTGCCACTGCTGCTTTCATTGTTGTATGCCAATGCTACCTCATGATGTATGCCTCTGCTGCTTTCATTTTGTTTGCCCTGCTACTCATGGATTCTGCCACTGCTGCTTCATGTGGTACACCACTGCTACCTCAAGATGTCTGCCACTGCTGCTTCTTGTTGTTCTTTCCACTGCTACCCGCATGATGTATGCACTGCTGCTCACTGATTGTCTGTCACTGCTGCTTCATGTTGTAACCACTGCTGCTTCATGTTGTCTGCCACTTGCTGTTTCATTGTTTTCTGCCCTGCTACCTCATGATGTCTGCTCTGCTGACTTCATGATGTCTGTCACTGCTGCTTCTTGATGTCTGTCACTCTGCTCATGTTGTTTGCCTCTGCTGCTTCTTGTTGTCTGCCCACTGCTTTACTCATGAAGTCTGCCACTGCTGCTTCATGTTGTCTGTCATGATACCTCATGATGTCTGCCACTGCCTGCTTCATGATGTCTGGCCACTGCTGCTTCATGCTTGTCTGCCACTGCTACCTCATGATGTCTGCACTGAGCTTCATGATCGTCTGCCACTGCTACCTCATGATGTCTGCCACTGCTGCTTCATGTTGTCTGCCACTGCTACCATCATAATGGTTACCACTGTTGTCGCCAAAAAATCAAACATTCTGCTATTTTAAATAGAGCTCACATTTCAAGGTACTTTTCCATCGTGAAACAATTAAATCATATTTGTTTGTGTAGTATTAGATCTGCCTTTGCTATCACATTGGACCAAATAAAATGTGAATTACAACCATAAAAAAACATACGTAATATATCGCTAAGGGGAGGCTAATGACTGAGAGTGAAACTCCGTTATCTATTGGTCCGATTTCTTTTATTTTGGTGCTACTTTAAGGACGCATCTTTTCATTCAACAGTGCCCAAGTTTCAATAGGATTTAGTCCACAAACAATGAGATCCATTTCCTAGATCAAGAGCAAGAGGCCCTCACCAGTCGTCAATTATCATCCCTTGAGGCCCGAGACACATGGAAATTGTGCTTGCGTCTGGAAGCAAAATACGACCAAGCAGTGCTCGTATTATGGAGAACGCGCACGGATGCACGCGTAAGTAGGAGGTTCCACTGTATTGCAGACATCAAAGTGAAGCATGAAGACAACACTTACTTTCATCCACAATATTGTAAAACAAAATTACTCTTAGAAAACAAATATTTGGTAACTAGCTAATGCTGCAATGACAATGAGATAAACCACTCTGCCCAACTTCCTTGGGCCATCCCGAGTAACTCACACATTACTATACAGGTCTCCCTCAACATTCGCTTTTTCAACTTTTGTGGGCTTCAAACATTCGCGAATTCCCAACCGCCAAATCATATTTATGTTGAAGACTTTGAAGTTGATGAACAACATTGATAGAGGCATAATTCCCTACAAAACTCTGTTTGTAAATGTGAAGAAATGGTCTCAGTTCTCCATCACAACATTTTTCACAAGGAAGCTTGCCACTACAGTCCCCATCGCTTTACCCAAGGTCCTATCTATACTAAAACCTTGAGTAGTTTCAAATTTAGGATGGAGGAGGAGGAGGAGGAGGAGGAAGAGTAAGAGGAGGGACGAAGAGAAGAATGAGGAGGAAGGAAGCGGAGAAAGGAGGGAGGAGAAGAGGAAGAAGTGGAGGAGAAAGAGGAAAGAGGAGGGAAGGAGAAATAATAATAATAAACACGCTAGTTAACAGGGATATCTTTGCTTACTCCTCTTACACTTTGGTCACACTTTCACAGACTCGCACACTGCATGTATTATATACATACTTCTAGGGTTTTTCTTCCTTTTTATAAATAGCTCTTGTTCTTCTTTATTCTTCTAATGTCCATGGGGGAAGTTGGAAAAGAAATCTTTCCTCTGTAAGCCATGGTGTCGTATGAGTCGACTAAAATGCCGGAGCACTGGGCTAGTAAACCTTCTCTGTAGACATTACTAAAAAAAGAGAAGGAAGAAAACTTTATAAAACTGGGATGCTTAACGTGCGCTGGATGTAGTGCGGATGCAAGAAACAGATTGAATTGCTGTGTTATGATGAAAAGAAGTTGGCTGTCTTGCCTAAGCGAAACAAAGCTGAAGGGGATAGGAGAGTTTCAGTGTTGGGACATAAATGTACTTAACACTTTAGTATCTGAAGCTAGTTATATCAAAGTAATTTTGTCATTACTTTTAATTATCGTTATTGAATGGATAAAATACTAATATTGAATTATTAATTTCAGGAATTATATTATTAAATAAATTTTTTCTTCTAGAATTTTTTCAAATAATCGTTAATGAAATTATTTATAATGATATAGCTCTCTCGCACTATAGATTATCTATATTTAGTGCTCATTTCAATATCCATCAATCTTCGCCCAACAGCCCAGATGCCGGTTCAATTATGCACTTGCCCTGACTGCTAAAGTTAGAGACTTTAGAGAGGTGTGGTAGGAAAGTTTTGGGTGCCAAGGTGTAAAAATATACCCTTACATCGCGCAGACCGCCAATTTGCACCTTCCCCGCCCTTTTGTATAGAAAGGGGTTTAGTTATAGGTAATACATATTTTAAGAAAAAGAGGATAAATAAGTATACAAGACTATATAGATAGGGGAATATAACATTCTTCATGACAGTAGTTGATTGGGATTAGTTTTAAAAAAACTGTTAATAGACTTCAGGATGTACATTTATAGAGGGGCCCCAGATATTCAACACTTTCTAGTTGTAGCTACACTGAGGTAAAAGGGGAGGGATACAAAGGGGAAAAGAAGCTCAGGGGGAAAAGGAGGGGAAAGGTTTTTAAACTAAAAGAGGGCAGTTAGGGGAAGATATAAACACTATTTGGGGGATAGATGGGGGTAATGACATAGGGAATGGGGTCGAAGAGGGTTGGGGGAGGTTTAAAAATTAGGTTAAATGTTAGCGAATTTGTGGTTCAGGGAAAATGGGGGCAGGGGTGAAAAGGAGCGTTGGTGGAATGTGTGTAAAGAGAGTAGTAAGGGGGGAAAAGTTAGCTATGAGAAGTTTTTTTCAATAAAGTGATGAAGGGGGAAGAGTAATGAAAAAAAAAAGAGAGGGTTTAAAAGAGTGGGGAAGCAAAAGTAAAAAGAGAGCAAAAGAGAGAGTGGGTGAGTGTTATCAAAAAAATTTTGTTTAAAAAAAAAAAAAGTTTTGGGGGGGGGTGAATTAACAAGTTTGAAAGCCCAGAGAACAAAAGATTTGCAGTTAAAAATAGGAGAGGGGGTTTTTTAAAAGGGGAGTTAAGAGGATTGGAAGATGGAGGGAAAATTTTTAGGAATTTTTAATGTTGAGAAGATAGGGAAGTGTATTTTGGTATAAGCAAGGGGGGGAAAAACATCTTGTAGGGGGGAGGAAGAGCCAGTTGTGATGTGGGGGGAAATTGTGAGGGAGTAGGGAAAAAGAAAAGGGGGTAAGGCAGCCGGGGTTGATGGGATAAAGATAAAATGTTAAAAGCAGGTGGGGATATAGTTTTGGAGGGGTTTGGGTGCTTATTTAAAAAATGAGGGAGAGGGTAAGGTACCTAGGGATTGGCAGAGAGATGCATGTTCTTTGTATAAAAGGAAAAGGGGATAAAAGAGAGTGCAAAAAAATAGGGGGAAAAGTCTGTTGATATACCTGGAAAAAGTGTTGGTAGAGTTTTTTAAAATTGAAAGAATTAAGGTAAGACGGAGAAAGGAAAAGCAGATGAAAAGGGAGGCTTTAGGAAAGGTAGGGGGTGTGTGGACCAGGTGTTTACAGTGAAACATGTAAGTGAACAGTATTTAGAAAAGGCTAAAGGGTCTTTGTGGCATTTATGGATTTGGAAAAGGCATATGACAGGGTGGATAGGGGGCAATGTGGCAGATGTTGCAAGTGTATGGTGTAGGGGGTAGGTTACTGAAAGCAGTGAAGAGTTTTTACGAGGAGGTGAGGCTCAAGTTAGAGTATGTAGGAAAGGGGGAAATTTTTTCCCAGTAAAAGTAGGCCTTAGACAAGGATGTGTGATGTCACCATGGTTGTTTAATATATTTAATAGATGGGGTTGTAAGAGAAGTAAATGCGAGGGTCTTGGCAAGAGGCGTGGAGTTAAAAGATAAAAAAACACACACAAAGTGGAGTTGTCACAGCTGCTCTTTGCTGATGACCTGTGCTCTTGGGAGATTCTGAAGAGAAGTTGCAGAGATTGGTGGATAAAATTTGGTAGGGTGTGCAAAAGAAGAAAATTAAAGGTGAATACGGGAAAAGAGTAAGGTTATGAGGATAACAAAAAGTTTAGGTGATGAAAGATTAAATATCAGATTGGAGGGAGAGAGTATGGAGGAGGTGAACGTATTCAGATATTTGGGAGTGGACGTGTCAGCGGATGGGTCTATGAAAGATGAGGTAAATCATAGAATTGATGAGGAATAAAGAGTGAGTGGTGCACTTAGGAGTCTGTGGAGACAAAGAACTTTGTCCTTGGAGGCAAAGAGGGGAATGTATGAGAGTATAGTTTTACCCAAAGCTCCTTATATGGGTGGAGGCATGGGTGATGAATGTTGCAGGAGGAGAAGGCTGGAGGCAGTGGAGATGTCATGTCTGAGGGCAAGTGTGGTGTGAATATAATGCAGAGAATTCGTAGTTTGAAAGTTAGGAGGAGGTGCGGGATTACCAAAAATGTTGTCCAGAGGCTGAGGAAGGGTTGTTGAGGTGGTTCGGACATGTAGAGAGAATGGGAGCGAAACAGAATGACTTCAAGAGTGTATCAGTCTTGTATGTGGAAAGAAGGCGGGGTAGGGGTCCGGGTAGGAAAGGTTGGAGAGAGGGGGGAAAGGAGGTTTTGTGTGCGAGGGGCTTGGACCTCAGGAGGCATGCGTGAGCGTGTTTGTAGGAGTGAATGGAGACAAATGGTTTTAATACTTGACGTGCTGTTGGAGTGTGAGAAAAGTAACATTTATGAAGGGATTCAGGGAAACCGGCAGGCTGGACTTGAGTCCTGGAGATGGGAAGTACAGTGCCTGCACTCTGAAGGAGGGGTGTTAATGTTGCGTTTAAAACTGTAGTGTAAAGCACCCTTCTGGCAAGACAGTGATGGAGTGAATGTGGTGAAAGTTTTTCTTTTTCGGGCCACCCTGCCTTGGTGGTAATCGGCCAGTGTGATAATAAAATAAATAAAAAAAATATTTATTTATTATCACACTGGCCGATTCCCACCAAGGCAGGGTGGCCCTAAAAAGAAAAACTTTCACCATTTATTCACTCCATCACTGTCTTGCCAGAGGGTGCTTTACACACAGTTTTTAAACTGCAACATTAACACCCCCTCCCTTTAGAGTGCAGGCACTGTACTTGCCATCTCCCGGACTCAAGTCCGGCCTGCTGGTTTCCCTGAACCCCTTCATAAATGTTACTTTGCTCACACTCCAACAGCACGTCAAATATTAAAAACCTTTGTCTCCACTCACTCCCCTCAAACAAGCTCACGCATGCCAGCTGGAAGTCCAAGCCCCTGCACACAAAACCTCCTTTTACCCCTCCCTCCAACTTTCCTAGGCCGAACCCTAGCCCGCCCGTCCTTCCAATAACAGATGCATTACACTCTTGAAGTCTTTCTGTTTCGCTCTATTCTCTCTACTCATGTCCGAACCTCCTCAACAACCCTTCCTCAGCCCTCTGGACAACAGTTTTTGGTAATCCGCACCTCCCTCCTAACTTCCAAACTACAAATTTCTCTTGCATTATATTCACACCACACATGCCTCAGACATGACATCGCCACTGCCTCCAGCCTTTCTCCTCGCTGCAACAATTCATCACCTTTGCTTCACACCCTTATAAGAGCGTTGGTTAAAAAACTTTACTCTCATACATTCCCCTCTTTGCCTCCAAGGACAAAGTCTTTGTCTCCACAGACTCCTAAGTGTACACCATCACCTCTTTTCCCCTCGTATTTCTATGATCACCTCATTTTCATAGACATCCGCTGACACGTCCAACTCCCAAATATCTGAATACATTTCACCTCCTCCATAACTCTATCCCTCAATCTGATATCAATTTTCATCACCTAATCTTTTTGTTATCCTCATAAACCTTACTCTTTCCTGTATTCATTTTAATTTTCTTCTTTTTTGCATCCCTACCAATTTCATCCACCAAGCCTCTGCAACTTCTTTCAGAATCTCATGAGCAAAGTGTTCATCAGCAAAGAGCAATTGTGACAACTCCCACCTTTATGTGTTGATTCTTTATCTTCTAGCTACATGCCACTTGCCAAGACCCTCGCATTTACTTCTCTTACAATCCCATCTATAATATATTAAACAACACGGTTGACATCACACATCCTTGTCTAAGGCCTACTTTTATGGGGAAATAATTTCCCTGGCTCCTAATACTCTAACTTGAGCTCACTATCCTTGTAAAAAACTCTTCACTGCTTTCTGTACCTACCCCTACACCTTCATCTGCAATTTCTGGCAACATTTCCACCAATCCACCCTGTCATATGCCTTTTCCAAATCCATTGAAATTGCCACCAAAGACCTCTTAGCTTATCTAAATTACTGTTCACTTATAGGTTTCACTGTAAACAACTGGTCCACACACACCCCTACCTTTCTAAAGCCTCCTTGTTCATCTGCTATCTATTCTCCGTCTTACTCTTAATTCTTTCAATAATAACTCTACCATACACTTTACCAGGTATACTCAATAGACTTATCCCCCTATAATTTTTGCACTCTCTTTTGTCCCCTTTGCCTTTATACAAAGGAATATGCATGCTCTCTGCCAATCCCTAGGTACCTTACCCTCTTCCATGCATTTATTAAATAATTGCACCAACCACTCCAAAACTATATCCCCACCTGCTTTTAACATTTCTATCTTTATCCCATCAATCCCGGCTGCCTTACCCCCTTTCATTTTACCTACTGCCTCACGAACTTCCCCCACACTCACAACTGGCTCTTCCTCACTCCTACAAGATGTTATTCCTCCTTGCTCTATACACAAAATCACAGCTTCCCTATCTTCATCAACATTTAACAATTCCTCAAAATATTCCCTCCATCTTCCCAACACCTCTAAACTCTCCTTTAATAACTCTCCTCTCGTGTTTTTAACTGACAAATCCATTTGTTCTCTAGGCTTCCTTAACTTGTTAATCTCACTCCAAAACTTTTTCTTATTTTCAACAAAATTTGTTGATAACATCTCACCCACTCTCTCATTTGCTCTCTTTTTACATTGCTTCACCACTCTCTTAACCTCTCTCTTTTTCTCCATATACTCTTCCTCCTTGCATCACTTCTACTTTGTTAAAAACTTCTCATATGCTAACTTTTCTCCCTTACTACTCTCTTTACATCATCATTCCACCAATTGCTCCTCTTCCCTCCCGCACCCACTTTCCTGTAACCACAAACTTCTGCTGAACACTCTAACACTACATTTTTAAACCTACCCATACCTCTTTGACCCCATTGCCTATGCTCTCATTAGCCCATCTATCCTCCAATAGCTGTTAATATCTTAACCCTAAACTGCCTCCTCTTTTAGTTTATAAACCTTCACCTCTCTCTTCCCTGATGCTTCTATTCTCCTTGTATCCCATCTACCTTTTACTCTCAGTGTAGCTACAACTAGAAAGTGATCTGATATATCTGTGGCCCCTCTATAAACATGTACATCCTGAAGTCTACTCAACAGTCTTTTATCTACCAATACATAATCCAACAAACTACTGTCATTTCGCCCTACATCATATCTTGTATACTTATTTATCCTCTTTTTCTTAAAATATGTATTACTTATAACTAAACCCCTTTCTATACAAAGTTCAATCAAAGGGCCCCCATTATCATTTACACCTGGCACCCCAAACTTACCTACCACACCCACTCTAAAAGTTTCTCCTACTTTAGCATTCAGGTCCCCTACCACAATTACTCTCTCACTTGGTTCAAAGGCTCCTATACATTCACTTATGTGGCTAATATTCCAGGTAGGATTCAGGCAGATGTATCCCTGTTTTCTTATGAAGTAAAACTTATGAGAAGATAAGGACAGGCAAAAGCTCAAAAGGAACTGGATAAACTGCAAGATTTGTAAAGTAAGTGGTTGCTTGAATTCAACCCCAGAAGATTGGGGAAGAGGGCAGAAAACCAGACACAGAATATAGTCTCAGGGGACAGAGGTTGCAGACCTCACTCAAAGAGAAGGACCAAGGGTTGGGCATAATGCCTAGCATTTCACCAGACGCTCACATCAATCAAATAGACTCTACAGCCAATGCTTGCTTGGCAAATCTAAGAATGGCCTTCAAGGATCTCAACAAAGAGCTTTTTCTGGGAACTTTATACAACACATGTCAGTCCCATCTTGGAATACACTTCACCAGTCTGGAACCCACACCTAAGGAATCATGTTAAGAAACTGGAGAAAGTGCAGAAGTACTCAATAAGGCTTGTTCCTGAGTTTAGAGGTATGAGCTATAAGGAGAAGATAATAGAACAATCTGAGACTGGAGAATAGAACCACCAGGAGAGACATGATAACATACAAAATACTCAGCAGAATTTTATAGGGTAGACAAGTACAGGCTATTTTAGAGGCAAGAAACAGCTGGAAGTTTAAGACACAAATGAGCCAAAGGGATGTTAGGAAATATTTCCTCAATCTGAAGGTGGTGGAAATTGGGATCATCTCAGTGAAGAAGTGGTGGAGGCAGGGGCCATATATAATTTTAAGAGCAGGTATGTTATGCAGGTTTCTGCATTGCATTGTAATATGTATAGTAGAGAAGTGTGCCATAATTTTATAAATTGTTATACATGTAACTGTAAACCATAATTTTATAAATAAAATGGTATTGTAAATTAGCTTAAACTGTAAAATGTAAGGAAGTTCTGTCATGACTTATTTTCCAAGTGGGGGTGGTTTAGCATCGGTGTGTGAGCATAGGGAGTCACGCAGAAGCAGCATGGGTGACAAACATGCTTGCTGATGCAGTGTACATAAGCTAAGTTTTGTACTCCTTTTGTTTATCCGACTCAAGCCATAGGCTACTTTAGTGCTTACCAGTATGCTCACCTGGGCTCTGATGTGGTCAGGGCTCTGTTAGCGGAGTGAGGGCTGGTGAAATTGGTTGAGATAGAGTAGGTAGGAGAGTAGGGTAGGGGATGGCACCCATTGGGCACTAACCCCAATACTTTCATGTGTGTGTTTTGTTTTGCTTTGACATCGCAGGCAGCCTGCCGGCTCCTTATGTATCTTTATTTGAGTGTACATGCTGAGGGAAATGTGGGTGTGTTTATCTAGTGTGTGTATATATTGTTAGAAGTAATAAATGTATATTTTCCAAGCAAGGAATTTTGCGTGAACCCTCTGATAACCAAACCACTGGAGTGGTGAATGCTGGTTTAGCGTTTACTATTTTGATTAGAGTAGCCCTGGGTGGCTCTTTTTTTATATGATATTCATGTAACTTTTACCTGTGCCCCTAAACAAGGCCTTAAGTCCCAGGAGCCCCATTTTCTGTGTTACAAGGTACAAAAATGCCCACAAGGCTAGGAGGCAAGCAATCTGGCAAGCAATAATTTGAGAAGCGGGGCCAGGAGCTGAGACTCGAACCCTGCAACCATATATAATGAATACACACATGCATGCACACAGATTTCTATGCCAAGGAACAAATCCTAATTGATAAACTTTTCAAAATATGGAGGTTGCAAAACAGTTTGGGAGGTTGTATAAATTTAGTTCAATATGTCAAAACTAAATTAGTGGTATGCAGTCTCTCTCTCTCTCTCTCTCTCTCTCTCTCCCTGTACATCCAACACCATGCATGACATTAAAACAAATATATTTTCACAATTTAGAAAAGCACTTAAGAATGTAGAATGCAACCAAATAAAAACAAATAGAGCATATTTCAATGAACCTCATCAGGATTTCCAAGGAATAATTCCTGTAAAGCAAAAAAAAAACACTGGGACAGAAAAACTTAAAGATAGTTAAGAGAGATCTGTATATTCTCTCAGTCAGAAACCCTCTTCAGCAGATAAGTGAGGAAAAAAATACAGATCTTATATACCTGTTTCAATTTGACTCCAAGTGGTTTGTCATTTTACAATGATCCAAATTTTTGATGAATGCAAGAATCTTGCAGCAAATACAATATGTTTCTCCCATCGTAATTCTCGATGAACAAATGTACTCCAGTAAATTATAATTAATCTAGAGCTCACTCTTTTAAAAAATAACAAATTATATACATTAAAACTTAGTGAATAAATGCATTTTTTAATAGTTAACTTCAAGATACCTAACAGCATGCTTGCATCAAACTAAATATTAAGACAAATGTCTCAAGCAGCAAACTTGACTTCAGTGTATGAATAAATGCCATTCTCGTATGTTAGTGCATTAATTACAGTTCATGATAACTTACCTTTGCTGACTGAGCTAAATTCTGAGTTCGTGTGTCAATAATGTAGCCTCGTTTTTCTCGTGCAAGCACACTGTTTAATAGTCGCTCATCCTCCTTACACCGTTTACCATTGGCTGCAATGAGAGGCTGTCCACTTCTGAGTAGAACAGCCTGAAAAATAATAGTTTAACAAAGTTTCTATTTATTATATATGATGTTTATGGAACATCTTTTACATGCAGCATAAAAATGATGAGTAAAATAACACAACACAGGTTACAAGTTTATCTTTGTACAAGGTCCATAAATAACTTTTGTTCCACAGTTTACAAGTACTTAACTATTTGTTCACTATCTCTTGTGACCTTGGCTTGGACAAGTATTTCATGGCTCATGCATGATCCTCTCTTTTTTTGCCTGACAGATTCAGATTCAGTCTTTGGCAGGAAAACTTTTCACTTTTTTTTTTTATTAACACAACGGCCATTTCCCACCAAGGTAGGGTGACCCAAAAAAGAAGAAACACTTTCATCATAATTCACTCCATCACAGTCTTGCTAAAGGAATGCCTACACTACAGTTAAAAAAAAAAAAAATTGCAACATCAACACCACTCCTTCAGAGCACAGGCACTGTACTTCCCACCTCCAGGACTCGAGTCCGACTTACTGGTTTCCCTGAATCCTTCATAAATGTTACTTTGTTCACACTCCAACAGCACATCAAGTCATTAAAAACCACATCTCCACTCAGTCCTACCTAATATGCTTATGCAAGCTTGCTGGAAGTCCAAGCTTCACATGTACAAAATCTACTTTATATCCCCTCCAACCTTTCCTTGGCTGACCCCTACCCCACCTTCCTTCCACTACAGATTTATATGCCCCCAAGTCTTTCTATTTTATTCAACCCTCTTTAAATCTCTGAATTGCCTCAAATACCCCTTCTCAGCCATCTAAATAATAATTTCAGAAACTCCACATCTCCTCCTAATTTCCAAACTACGGCTTCTTTGTATTATATTAACACAGCACATTGCCCTCAGACATGACATCTCCACTGCCTCCAGCCTTCTCCTTGTTGTAACACTCACTTTCCATGCTTCACACCCATATAAGAGTGTTGATATGACTATACTCTCATACATTCCCTTCTTTGCTTCCATGGATAAATGATCTTTGTCTCTACAGATTCCTCAGTGCACCACTCACCTTTTTCCCTTCATCAATTCTATTATTCACCTCATCTTTCATAGACCATCTGCTGACAAGTCCTCTCCCAAATACAGTGGAACCTTGGTTGTCGAATGAACTAGTTGTCGCACCTAGTCTTGGTTGTTGACCAACAACACTCGGATCATGTGATCACCAGAGTACACAGCATGGGTCTCAGTCAGCATAGCAATTAATGCGCATGCTGTGCATCTTGTGAAGATAATGAAATAAAAAAATAAATACAGTGAACCCTCTGTTTTTGTGATTAATCTGTTCCAGAGAGTCTGACAAAACTCGAAAATCACGATAACTGAAATAATCTTCCCCATGAGAAATACAGTGGACCCCCGGTTAACGATATTTTTTCACTCCAGAAGTATGTTCAGGTGCCAGTACTGACCGAATTTGTTCCCATAAGGAATATTGTGAAGTAGATTAGTCCATTTCACACCCCCAAACATACACGTACAAACGCACTTACATAAATAAACTTACATAATTGGTCGCATTCGGAGGTGATCGTTATGCGGGGGTCCACTGTAATGTAAATCCAATTGCGTAATCCGTTCCAGACACCCAAATGTACATATTAACAAAAAATAAATTTTTTAGAGATTAAATATAGATTTACATACATAGTAGGTTGGTAGACAGCAACCACCCAGGGAGGTACTACCGTCCTGCCAAGTGGGTGTAAAACGAAAGCCTGTAATTGTTTTACATGATGGTAGGATTGCTGGTGTCTTTTGTTTGTCTCATAAATATGCAAGATTACAGGTATGTCTTGCTACTTCTACTTACACTTAGGTCACACTACACATACATGTACACGTTTATTTATACACATTCATCTGAGTTTTCTTTTATTTTATCTTAATAGTTCTTGGTCTTATTACTTTTCCTTTTATATCCATGGGGAAGTCAACTAAAATGCCGGGAACAATGGGCTAGAAAACCCTTTTCCTGTAAAGATTACTAAAAAGAATAAGAAGAAAATTGTCAAAGTGGGAAGTCTGAATGTGCATGGATGTTGTGCAAATGATAAGAAAGTGATGATTCTGGATGTTATGAATGAGAAGAAGCTGGATGTCCTGGCTTTAAGTGAAACAAAGCTGAAGGAGGTGGGAGAGTTTCAGTGGAGAAGAATAAATGGGATTAGATCAGGGGTTTCAAATAGAGTTAGAGCTAAAGAAGGAGTAGCAATAATGCTGAAGGATAAGATATGACAGGAAAAGAGGGACTATAAATGTATTAATTCAAGGATTATGTGGAGTAAAATAAAGGTTGGATGTGAAAAGTGGGTTATAGTAAGCATATATGCACCTGGAGAAGAGAGAAGTGTAGAGGAGAGAGAGATTTTGGGAAATGTTGAGTGAATGTGTGGGGAGTTTTGAACCAAGTGTGAGAGTACTTGTGGTTGGGGATTTCAATGCTAAAGTGGGTAAAAATGTTGTGGAGGGAGTAGTAGGTAAATTTGGGGTGCCAGGGGTAAATGTAAATGGGAAGCCTTTAATTGAGCTATGTGTAGAAAGAGATTTGGTAATAAGTAATACATATTTTATGAAAAAGAGGATAAATAAATATACAAGGTATGATGTAGCACGTAATGAAAGTAGTTTGTAGATTATGTATTGGTGGATAAAAGGCTGATGGGTAGGCTCCAGGATGTACATATTTATAGAGGGGCAACTGATATATCAGATCATTATTTAGTTGTAGCTACAGTTAGAGTAAGAGGTAGATGGGACAAGAGGAAGGTGGCAACAACAAGTAGGAGGGAAGTGAAAGTGTATAAACTAAGGGAGGATGAAGTTCGGGTGAGATGTAAGCGACTATTGGCAGAAAGGTGGGCTAGTGCAAAGATGGGTAGTGGGGGGGTTGAAGAGGGTTGGATGAGTTTTAAAAATGCAGTATTAGAATGTGGGGCAGAAGTTTGTGGTTATAGGAGGGTGGGGGCAGGAGGAAAGAGGAATGATTGGTGGAATGATGAAGTATAGGGTGTGATAAAAGAGAAAAAGTTAGCGTATGAGAGGTTTTTACAAAGCAGAAGCGTTATAAAAAGAGCAGAGTATATGGAGATTAAAAGAAAGGTGAAGAGAGTGGTGAGAGAGTGCAAAAGGAGAGCAGATGATAGAATGGGAGAGGCACTGTCAAGAAATTTTAATGAAAATAAGAAAAAATTTTGGAGTTAAACAAGTTAAGAAAGCCTAGGGAACATATGGATTTGTCAGTTAAAAACAGAGTAGGGGAGGTAGTAGATGGGGAGAGGGAGGTATTAGGTAGATGGCGAGAATATTTTGAGGAACTTTTAAATGTTGAGGAAGAAAGGGAGGCGGTAATTTCATGCACTGGCCAGGGAGGTATACCATCTTTTAGGAGTGAAAAAGAGCAAAATGTAAGTGTGGGGGAGGTATGTGAGACATTACGTAGAATGAAAGGGATTAAAGCAGCTGGAACTGATGGGATCATGACAGAAATGTTAAAAGCAGGGGGGGATCTAGTGTTGGAGTGGTTGGTACTTTTGTTTAATAAATGAATGAAAGAGGGGAAGGTACCTAGGGATTGGCAGAGAGCATGTATAGTCCCTTTATATAAAGGGAAAGGGGACAAAAGAGGTTGTAAAAATTATAGAGGAATAAGTTTACTGAGTATACCAGGAAAAGTGTAAGGTAGGGTTATAATTGAAAGAATTAGAGGTAAGACAGATTGTAGGATTGCAGATGAGCAAGGAGGTTTCAGAGTGGGTAGGGGATGTGTAGATCAAGTATTTACATTGAAACATACATATGACCAGTATTTAGATAAAGGTAGGGAAGTTTTTATTGCATTTATGGATTTAGAAAAAGCATATGACAGAGTGGATAGGGGAGCAATGTGGCAAATGTTGCAAGTATATGGAATAGGTGGTAAGTTACTAAATGCTGTAAAGAGTTTTTATGAGGATAGTGAGGCTCAGGTTAGGGTGTGTAGAAGAGAGGGAGACTACTTCCCGGTAAAAGTAGGTCTTAGACAGGGATGTGTAATGTCACCATGGTTGTTTAATATATTTATAGATGGGGTTGTAAAATAAGTAAATGATAGGGTGTTCGGGAGAGGGGTGGGATTAAATTATGGGGAATCAAATACAAAATGGGAATTGACACAGTTACTTTCTGCTGATGATACTGTGCTTATGGGAGATTCTAAAGAAAAATTGCAAAGGTTAGTGGATGAGTTTGGGAGTTTGTGTAAAGGTAGAAAGTTGAAAGTAAACATAGAAAAGAGTAAGGTGATGAGGGTATCAAATGATTTAGATAAAGAAAAATTGGATATCATATTGGGGAGGAGGAGTATGGAAGAAGTGAATGTTTTCAGATACTAAGGAGTTGACGTGTAGGTGGATGGATTTATGAAGGATGAGGTTAATCATAGAATTGAAGAGGGAAAAAAGGTGAGTGGTGCGTTGAGGTATATTCCACATGGAGTCAAAAAACATTATCTATGGAGGCAAAGAAGGGAATGTATGAAAGTATAGTAGTACCAACACTCTTATATGGGTGTGAAGCTTGGGTTGTGAATGCAGCAGCGAGGAGGCGGTTGGAGGCAGTGATGTCCTGAAGAGGGGTTGTTGAGGTGGTTTGGTCATTTAAAGAGAATGGATCAAAGTAGAATGACATGGAGAGCATTTAAATCTGTAGGAGAAGGAAGGAGGAGTAGGGGTCGTCCTCGAAAAGGTTAGAAGGAAGGGGCAAGGGAGGTTTTGTGGGCGAGGGGCTTGGACTTCCAGCAGGCGTGCATGAGCGTGTTCAATAGGAGTGAATGGAGACAAATGGTATTTGGGACCCGACGATCTGTTGGAGTGTGACCAGGGTAGTACAGTGGAACCTCAAATTTCGAACGTATCGCTTATCGAACTCTTCGAAAATAGAACCCTTTTTTGGAACCAACTTTGTCCCTATTGTCGAACTCGCCCCTATTTTCGAACCGCTGGGTACCGGACCTGTCCGGCAGCCTGCTCTGTCCGTGTCCCCACGCAGGCGCCGTGAGCCAGTCTGGTTTTGTTGATGCTGGAATGAACACTAACCTGCACTCTCATTCAAACATTTTACGATTATTTCATTATGTTTAGTGCTTGTGGGACTGTGAAATAAGCTACAATGGGCCCAAAGAAACTTGCTAGTGGTACCCCTGTGGTAAAGAAAGTGAGAAATACCATAGATGTGAAGAAGGCAATAATACAGAAGTGGAATGATGTCCAGATGTTTGTGGAGAAGTACCAACTTGAGCAAGCTGAAACAAGCCATCTTTGCAACCAGTTCAGTGACAGAACCATGTCCCATTTTAGGGAAATCTTAAAGTGGCACCAGAAACAGAAGACTCTGAACAGTTATTTTGTGAGACAGGGGTCCAGTGACTCTCAAGCTGGTCCTAGTGGCATTAAAAGACAGAGAAGGGAAGTAACCCCAGAGAGGGCTTTGATACCTGACGTCCTCATGGAGGGGGATTCTCCTTCCAAACACTAACCCCAACTCCCTCTCTCCTCCTCCCTATCTTCCAGATGCCATCACCATACTTCAATAAAGGTAAGTAAAATGTTATTTTATATGTTTATTTAAATCTATTAATACATAATTGAACATTATATTTGTTGTATGTATGTAAAACTATAATTAATCTCTATAAAATATAAATAAAAAAAAAGGCACAATACCGTGACTGGAACGATACACAAATAACCCGCACATAAAAGAGAGAAGCTTACAACGACGTTTCGGTCCGACTTGGACCATTGACAAAGTCTGGGGTCACAGTGTGACTTTGTCAATGGTCCAAGTCGGACCGAAACGTCGTCGTAAGCTTCTCTCTTTTATGTGCGGGTTATTTGTGTATCTATAAAATATACTTTTTTTGTGAATATTTTTGGGTTTCTGGAACGGATTAATTGTATTTCCAGTATTTCTTATGGGAAATATTGCTTCGGTTTTCAGACTTTTCAAATTTAGAACTAACTCCTGGAATGGATTAAGTTCGATATTTGAGGTTCCACTGTATTTAGTGAAGGGATTCAGGGAAACTGGTTATTTTTATATCTGGAGAGTTTATCTGGAGAGAGTTCCGGGGGTCAACGCCCCCGCGGCCCGGTCTGTGACCAGGCCTCCTTAGGTCAGTGTCCCAGGATGCGACCCACACCAGTCGACTAACACCCAGGTACCCATTTTACTGATGGGGAACATAGACAACAGGTGGAAAGAAACACGTCCAATGTTTCTACTCTGGCTGGGAATCGAACCCAGGCCCTCACCGTGTGAAGCGAGAGCGTTAACCACCAGGCCACCAGAAGAGGGACCTGAGTCCTGGAAATGGGAAGCATAATGCCTGCACTCTAAAGGAGGGGTTTCGGGATATTAGCAGTTTGGAGGGATATGTTGTGTATCTTTATATGTATATGCTTCTAAACTGTTGTGTTCTGAGCACCTCTGCAAAAACAGTGATTATGTGTGAGTGAGGTGAAAGTGTTGAATGATGATGAAGGTATTTTCTTTTTGGGGATTTTCTTTCTTTTTGGGTCACCCTGCCTCGGTGGGAGACGGCCGACTTGTTGAAAAAAAAAAAATTACAGAAAACAATGACAAATCAATATAAAGCACTAATAAAATGTATAAATAAACATTTAACATCACACTTACATTTATTGAAGACTCTTCCTGGTATATGGAAGATGGGGAGGAGGGGAGAGGGAGGACTGATTATTGTTTGGAAGGGGAATCCCTTTCCATAAAGCCTTCAGGTACCAAGTGCTTATCTGGGGTTACTTCCCTTCTTTGTTTTTTAATGGCACTAGGACCAGCTTGAAAGTCACTGGACCTTCCCCTCTTTCATACATTTATTGAACAAAAGTACCAACCACTCCAAAATTATATCCCCACATGCTTTTAACATGTCATGATCCCACCAGTTCCAGGTGCTTTACCCCTCCTTTCATTCTACCCAATGCCTAATGCACCTCCCCACTCTCACATCTGGCTCTTCTTCACTCCTCAAAGATTTTATACCACCCTGCCCAATGTGTGAAGTCACTGCCTCCTCTTCATCAACATTTAACAGTTCCTTAAGAAATTCCCATTATCTTCCCAATACTTCCAACTCTCCTATTCTGTTTTTAACTCTCAAATCCATTTGTTCCCTAGGCTTTCTCAACCTATTTATCTCACTCTAAAACTTTATCCTATTCTCAGTATAATTTGTTGACATCACCTCACCCATTCTATCATTTGCTCTCCTTCTGCACTCCCTCATCACTCTCTTCATCTCTCTTTTACTCTCCATATACTCCTCCTTTCTTATATCACTTCTGCTTTGTAAAAACTTCTCACAATGGAGCTTTTTCTCCCTTATTACACCCTTTACCCATCATTTCACCAATCACTCCTCTTTCCTCCCATACTCACCCTCTTATATCCACAAACTTCTGCATTTCTAAAACTTTTCCATCCTTCTTCAACCCTTGCACTACCTATACTCTCACTAGCCCACCTTTTTCATAATAGTTGCTTATATATCACCCTAACTTTCACTTCTCTCTTACTTGCTGTTGCCATTTTCCTTTTGCCTCATCTACCTCTTACTCTAACTGTTGCTATAACTTAATAATAATCTGTAATATCTGTTGCCCCTCTATAAACATATATATCCTGAATTCTACCCATCAACCCTTTATCCGCCAATACATAATTCAACAAACTATTTTCATTATGCCCTACAACATATCTTGTTTACTTATTTATCATCTTTTTCTTAAAATATGTATTACTTATTACCAAACCTCTTTCTATATAAAGTTCAATTGAAGGCCCCCCATTATCATTTACTCCTGACACCCCAAACTTACCTACTACTTCCTCCACAACAGTTTTTCCCACTTTAGCATTTAGATCCCCTGCCAAAATTACTCTCACTTGGTTCAAAACTCCCTAAGCACTCACTCAACATCTGCCAAAATCTCTCTTTCTCTCCTCTACACTTCTCTCTTCTCCAAGTGCATAAACACTATAGCCCATTTTTCACATCCAATCCTTATTGTACTCCATGAGTTTATACATTTACATTCCCTCTTTTCCTGCCATAATTGATCCTTCAACATTATTGCTACTCCTTCCTTAGCTCCAACTCTATTGGAAACTCCTGACCTAATCCCCTTTATTTCTCCCCACTGAAACTCTCCAACTCCCTTCCTTCAGCTTTGTTTCACTCAGAGCCATGACATCCAGTTTCTTTTCATTCATAACATCCACAATCATCTCCTTATCATCCGCACTGCATCCACGCACATTCAAACAGCTTGATTGCTAGCACACTTAGCTCACACATGAAGTCTGTGGTTCAATCCCCAGTATGGGTGGAAACATTAGGACATGTTTCCTTGAGACACCTGCTGGCCCTGTTCACCTATCAGTAATATCATTACGTACCTGGGTGTTAGTCAACTGGTGTGGGTTGTATTCTGAGGAAAAAATTGACCTAATTTTCCTGAAAAGTTCTGCACAACAAGCAACTTTCTATGTATATAGTAGTATGTTACTGATGTCAGTTAGGCCTGTATACATTGTACATGTACTTGTAGAAATAAGATCATTATTAATCAATACCAGAGAAGGGGTAACTAGCCCACTGCTCCAGGTATTTTAGTCTGCTTTTACAACAGGCATTCAAAGACAAGTTGCAAAGGATGGCAGATAGAATTTAAAAGGTGTGTAAAAGAAGGAAACTAAAGGTGAACAAAGAAAAGATAAAGGTGATAAGGGTAACAAACAATAGACTAAGCAACAATAAACTGAATATCAGATTGTATGGAAGGAGTATGGAGGAAGTGGATATGTTTATATATCTGGGAGTGGACATGTCTATGAAAGACAAGGTCAACCATAAAATAGACGAGGGAAAAAAGGTAGGTGGTGCACTGAGGCACCTGTGGAAAGAAAGAAGTTTATCTATGGAAATAAGAATAGAATGTAACAGAGTATAGCAGTACAAACACTTTTATATGGGTGTGAGGCATGGGTTTTGAATGGTGTAGGGAGGAAGCAACTAGACGCAGTGGATATGTCACATTTGAGAGCAATGTGTGACGTAAATATTACATAGATAATTTGAAGTGTAGAAGTTCAACACAGTGTAGGTTCAGCAAGGCTATAATTCAGATGGATATGAAGTTGAGGTAGTTTGGGCATGTTAGTGGAGTGACTTAAAGATGAAGATGGTGCATAAATTTGGGGTGAAAGGTAGGAGGGGGTCAAGGTCGTTCAGGGAATGGTTGACGCAAAGGAGTAAAGGAGGCTTTGAGTTTTAGGGACTTGAGGATCCAGCAGACTTGTGTGAGTGTGTTAGATACGTAGGAGTGAATGGAGACAAGTGGTTTCTAATGGACATGCTACTGGAATGTGAGCACGGTAACTTTCATGAAGGTATTCAGGGCAACTGGCTAGTCAGATCTGAGTCATGGAGAAGGGATGGGCAGTGCTTGCACTCTGGAGGAGGAGTGAGGATGCTGCAGGCAGAAGGTAACTTGAATTGTAAAGTCAGCACACTTCCAGCAAGACAGTTACTGAATGAATAAAGGTGAATGTGTTTTCTTCTTAGGGTCACCTTGCCTTAATGGGAGATGACTGTTGAGGTAAAAAAAAAAAAAGCATAATGATTTAGTAAAAGTGAAAGGTGTTTACTAAAAGAAGAGAGGGATATACCAGATGGTATTTATAAAAGTAAAAACATAGGGATAAGTCTGCTGAGTATACCTGGTAAAGTGTATGGTAGAGTTATTATTGAAAGAATTAAGAGTAAGAAGGAGAATAGGATAGCAGATGAACAAGGAGGCTATAGGAAAGGTAGGGGGTGTGTGGACCAGGTGTTTACAGTGAAACATATAAGTGAACAGTATTTTGATAAGGCTAAAGAGGTCTTTGTGGCATTTATGGATTTGGAAAAGGCGTATGACAGGGTGGATAGGGGGGCACTGTGGCAGATGTTGCAAGTGTATGGTGTAGGAGGTAGGTTACTGAAAGCAGTGAAGAGTTTTTACAAGGATAGTGAGGCTCAAGTTAGAGTATGTAGGAAAGAGGGAAATTATTTCCCAGTAAAAGTAGGCCTTAGACAAGGATGTGTGATGTCACCGTGGTTGTTTAATATATTTATAGATGGGGTTGTAAGAGAAGTAAATGCGAGGGTCTTGGCAAGAGGCGTGGAGTTAAAAGATAAAGAATCACACATAAAGTGGGAGTTGTCACAGCTGCTCTTTGCTGATGACACTGTGCTCTTGGGAGATTCTGAAGAGAAGTTGCAGAGATTGGTGGATGAATTTGGTAGGGTGTGCAAAAGAAGAAAATTAAAGGTGAATACAGGAAAGAGTAAGGTTATGAGGAAAACAAAAGATTGGGTGATGAAAGATTGAATATCAGATTGGAGGGAGAGTATGGAGGAGGTGAATGTATTCAGATATTTGGGAGTGGACGTGTCAGCGGATGGGTCTATGAAAGATGAGGTGAATCATAGAATTGATGAGGGGAAAAGAGTGAGTGGTGCACTTAGGAGTCTGTGGAGACAAAGAACTTTGTCCTTGGAGGCAAAGAGGGGAATGTATGAGAGTATAGTTTTACCAACGCTCTTATATGGGTGTGAAACATGGGTGATGAATGTTGCAGCGAGGAGACGGCTGGAGGCAGTGGAGATGTCATGTCTGAGGGCAATGTGTGGTGTGAATATAATGCAGAGAATTCATAGTTTGGAAGTTAGGAGGAGGCGTGGGATTACCAAAACTGTTGTCCAGAGGGCTGAGGAAGGGTTGTTGAGGTGGTTCGGACATGTAGAGAGAATGGAGCGAAATAGAATGACTTCAAGAGTGTATCAGTCTGTAGTGGAAGGAAGGCGGGGTAGGGGTCGGCCTAGGAAAGGTTGGAGGGAGGGGGGTAAAGGAGGTTTTGTGTGCGAGGGGCTTGGACTTCCAGCAGGCATGCGTGAGCGTGTTTGATAGGAGTGAATAGAGACAAATGGTTTTTAATACTTGGCGTGCTGTTGGAGTGTGAGCAAAGTAACATTTATGAAGGGGTTCAGGGAAACCGGCAGGCCGGACTTGAGTCCTGGAGATGGGAAGTACAGTGCCTGCACTCTGAAGGAGGGGTGTTAATGTTGCAGTTTAAAAACTGTAGTGTAAAGCACCCTTCTGGCAAGACAGTGATGGAGTGAATGATGGTGAAAGTTTTTCTTTTTCGGGCCACCCTGCCTTGGTGGGAATCGGCCAGTGTGATAATAATAATAATAATAATAATAAAAAAAAAAAAAAAAAAAAAAAAAAAAAAAAAAAAAAAAAAACACGGGCAAGACATCATGGATATTGACCGACACAAGTTCATTCCAGCAAAACAGTCTAAAAAATGAGCATATAGCTTCCAAAGTTCTTCAGTATACCAGAGCTTGCACTCTTCACTCATAAAGTAATACTCATTTTGCCAAATAAGCAGTGTAAATTCATTTTTACAATAACTGCAAAAAATTCATTCTCAACATCACATAATTAATGCACATCATAACCCTTTCAGGGTTTCGGCCGTACTAGTACGGCTTACGCACCTGGGTCCATGACGTACTAGTACTCATAAATTCTAGTGCCTTCAAATCTAGTGAGAGAAAGCTGGTAGGCCTACATATGAAAGAATGGGTCTATGTGGTCAGTGTGCGCAGTATAAAAAAAATCCTGCAGCACATAGTGCGTAATGAGAAAAAAAACTTTGACCGTGTTTTGGGATTACAACAGCGACTTTGCACTGTATTTTCGTATAGTATTTATTGTTGTACAGTGGACCCCCGCTTTACGATCAGCTTCCAATGCGACCAATTATGTAAGTGTATTTATGTAAGTGTGTTTGTACGTGTATGTTTGGGGGTCTGAAATGGACTAATCTAATTCACAATATTCCTTAGGGGACCAAATTTGTTCAGTAATGGCACCTGAACATACTTCTGGAATGAAATAATATCGTAAGCCGGGGGTCCACTGTATTCTAGTTTTCCCGGTCTCATTGTAAAGAATGGAAGACATATTACAGAAATTGAGATGATTTTGACTGGTTTTACAATGAAAAGTACCTTGAAATTGAGCTCAAAGTAGCAGAAATGTTCGATTTTTACCAAAGTTCAAAAGTAAACAAATCATGCTAAGCGTCCAATACACGTCAACTGGTGAGTCTAATATTCTTTCACAAGTGCGCCAACATTATTTATACCATTTCTACACTAATGCAGTAATCTGCATAACAGTAAATCTATTTTTTGTGAGAATAAAAATTCAAAATGGAAAGCAAAAGAATGTAAGAGGGGCATGGGGATGTGACTAATGAACAGAGGAAATGTTATTTTAGTGCCAGGAATGTCTGTCTTGTTTATTCTGGACCCTATTTGGAAATTGGCATCTTTTGAAATTTGTTTGAAAGTGCTAAATTCTGACCACTGTATTGGATAGTTGAAATCAGCAAATTGGTGGTTTCTTGTACTCATTCGATTGAAAAAATGGAGTTCTAGCAAAATAGTTATGATTTTTGTCAACTAGTACATTAGAATTGGCCGAAAATAGGGCTCAAAGTGGGCAAAATTGCCGATGCGTAAACATCATCGAGACCGCTAACTTCGCGAGAGCATAATTCTGTAAGTTTTCCATCAAATTTCATACTTTTGGTGTCATTATGATCGGGAAAAGATTCTCTATCTTTTCATAAGAAAAAATATATTTTTTTTTTTGAAATTTGAGGGACCCTGAGAACAAGTCTCTGAGAGGGCCTGTGGAACCTGAAAGGGTTAAGATTACAAAATACAAACTAAAGTTAGGCTCACCAAAAATTGGCTGACTAGGACTAAGCTAAATTACATTACATTAATTTTAGCAAGATTAGGTTAGTTTTAATTTATTTAGTTCTGCTGCAAAATAATAACTGTTTGCAACACTTAACCCTTTCAGGGTCCCCAGGTCCTGTCCATGACTTGTCCTCAGGGTTGCCAAAATTTAAAAAAAAAAAAATTATTTTTTCTTATGAAAAGATAGAGAATCTTTTCCCGCTCATAATGACACCAAAAGTATGAAATTTGATGGAAAACTTACGGAATTATGCTCTCGCGAATTTAGCGGTCTCGACGATGCTTACGCATTGGCGATTTTGCCCACTTTGAGCCCTATTTTCAGCCAATTCCAGTGTACTAGTCGACAAAAATCATAACTATTTCGCTAGAACTCCATTTTTTTTCTATCGAATGAGTACAAGAAACCACACATTTACCAATTTCAACTATCCAATACAGTGGTCAGAATTTAGCAATTTTGCCAATTTCACACAAATTTCAAAAGATGCCAATTTCCAAATAGGGTCCAGAATAAACAAGAAAGACATTCCTGGCAATAAAATAACATTTCCTCTGTTCATTAGTCACGTCCCAAGGCCCCTCTTACATTCTTTTGCTTTCCACTTTGAATTTTTATTCTCACAAAAAATAGAAGATTTACTGTTATGCAGACTACTGCATTAGTGTAGAAATGGTATAAATAATATTGGCGCACTTGTGAAAGAATATTAGATTCACCAGTTGACGTTTATTGGACGCTTAGCATGATTTGTTTACTTTTGAACTTTGGTAAAAATCGAACATTTCTGCTACTTTGAGCTCAATTTCAAGGTACTTTTCATTGTAAAACCAGTCAAAATCCTCTCAATTTCTGTAATATTTCTTCCATTCTATAAAATAAGACCAGGAAAACTAGAATACAACAATAAATACCATACGAAAATACAGTGCAAAGTCGCTGTTTTAATCCAAAAACACTGTCAAAGTTTTTTTTTTTTTCTCATTACGCACTGTGTGCTGAAGGATTTTTTTTATACTGCGCACACTGACCACATAGACCCATTCTTTCATATGTAGGCCTACCAGCTTTCTCTCACTAGATTTGAGGGCGCTAGAATTTAGGCATACTAGTACGTCAAAAACCCTGGTGCGTAAGCCGTACTAGTACGGCCGAAACCCTGAAAGGGTTAAGTCACACAATATCTAGCAACATGGATAAGAGAAGTTTTTGAAAAATCTCTTTTTTAGGGCAGATTACTTAAAAAGAACAACATAAAACAATTGTTTGCTAATATGGTAAAATATAATCTATCAAATAAATTTTCTACCCATCATGCTGCTATATTTACATACTGTACATTTTTAAAATACTGTAATATGTTTTGTTTACAACAAACTTACCGATCCTTCATGTCGATATGCCAGGACAGGAAAGCGGCCAGCTTGACGGAAGTTTGCTATAGCAATAAGATCATTATCCTCAATATTCTTGGGGACCACAACAGCACTAGGATATGATGGGCAAACCTGCATAAAATGAAAGCTTTTAGAAAATTCAGAAATTTTCTCTATGAAAATTTTAAAAATACAGCGGTACCTTGAGTTTCGAACAGCTCCCAACTCAGACAATTATGTAAGTGTATTTTTGTAAAAGCTTTTTTAACCCGTAAACAGTCCAAACATATATATATATATATATACATTTTTACCGCTAGTGCCCCAAACGTATACACCTACCATCCGACTTACGACCTGCTCGACTTACGACCGTGCTTTTTATGCCAAATTTCTGGGAAATAAACAACTATCTGTGTTGTACACAGTGTTTATCCTAAACCTTACAGTATAAAATACAGTACTAACAACATAAAAAGTAAAGTAAAACATGAAATACCAAAATAAAACAATAAAATACATGAAATACCAAAATAAAACAATAAAATAAAGTCATTACAAAAATGTTTTGTTGATATTCAGTAGTCAAGTTCGACTTACAACCATTTCGACTTATGACCGGTTTCTCGGAACCGAACTCGGTCATAAGTCGGATGGTAGATGTATGTACGTTTTATTTTTCCTGCCTTCAAATTTGGCACTATTGGCCTGAGATCCCTTGTCAGCATAGAATGGGTCCTAACACTCAGTGTGCATGGTATTAAAAAAATCTGGGGCCACTTAGTACCTTGTGGGAGCACCAGTTCAAATGAGCACCAGCTAGAGCAAACAGCGCAGCAATCACCTGGGATTCACTGATGTAATGTAGTATTAACAATCCCATCCATGTTAAGAGGAAAGTGATTTTGACCCTGAGTTTAGAGGCTTTGAGGTGAATGTGGCCACAAATGGTCGAGGAAATATCAAGAAAACTCAATAATAACCCATGCGCAATATTTGTGCAGGCAGGCAGGCAGGCAGGCAGGCAGGCAGGCAGGCAGGCAGGCAGGCTGGCTGGCTGGCTGATTGGCTGGCTGGCTGGCTGATTGGCTGGCTGGCTGGCTGATTGGCTGGCTGGCTGGCTGATTGGCTGGCTGGCTGGCTGATTGGCTGGCTGGCTGGCTGATTGGCTGGCTGGCTGGCTGATTGGCTGGCTGGCTGGCTGATTGGCTGGCTGGCTGGCTGATTGGCTGGCTGGCTGGCTGATTGGCTGGCTGGCTGGCTGATTGGCTGGCTGGCTGGCTGATTGGCTGGCTGGCTGGCTGATTGGCTGGCTGGCTGGCTGATTGGCTGTGCTGGCTGGCTGATTGCTGGCTGGCTGGCTGATTGGCTGGCTGGCTGGCTGATTGGCTGGCTGGCTGGCTGATTGGCTGGCTGGCTGGCTGATTGGCTGCTGGCTGGCTAGATGGCTGGCTGGCTGGCTGATTGGCTGGCTGGCTGGCTGATTGGCTGGCTGGCTGGCTGATTGGCTGGCTGGCTGGCTGATTGGCTGGCTGGCTGGCTGATTGGCTGGCTGATTGGCTGGCTGGCTGGCTGATTGGCTGGCTGTGGCTGGCTGATTGGCTGGCTGGCTGCTGATTGGCTGGCTGGCTGGCTGGCTGATTGGCTGGCTGGCTGGCTGGCTGATTGGCTGGCTGGCTGGCTGGCTGGCTGATTGGCTGGCTGGCTGGCTGGCTGATTGGCTGGCTGGCTGGCTGGCTGATTGGCTGGCTGGCTGGCTGGCTGATTGGCTGGCTGGCTGGCTGGCTGATTGGCTGGCTGGCTGGCTGGCTGATTGGCTGGCTGGCTGGCTGGCTGATTGGCTGGCTGGCTGGCTGATTGGCTGGCTGGCTGGCTGGCTGATTGGCTGGCTGGCTGGCTGGCTGATTGGCTGGCTGGCTGGCTGGCTGATTGGCTGGCTGGCTGGCTGGCTGATTGGCTGGCTGGCTGGCTGGCTGATTGGCTGGCTGGCTGGCTGGCTGGCTGGCTGATTGGCTGGCTGGCTGGCTGGCTGGCTGATTGGCTGGCTGGCTGGCTGGCTGGCTGATTGGCTGGCTGGCTGGCTGGCTGATTGGCTGGCTGGCTGGCTGATTGGCTGGCTGGCTGATTGGCTGGCTGATTGGCTGGCTGTTTGGCTGGCTGATTGGCTGGCTGTTTGGCTGATTGGCTGGCTGGCTGGCTGATTGGCTGGCTGGCTGGCTGATTGGCTGGCTGGCTGGCTGATTGGCTGGCTGGCTGGCTGATTGGCTGGCTGATTGGCTGGCTGACAGATAGACAGATACACAGGGAGCTTGACAGACAAGTAGACAGATATGTTTGTGTACCAGCGAAAACAAAGGGAGGCCGGAATCTTTTCTTATCAAGTCCTATCACTGCACCCTCGCAAATGCTCATCAAATGTCAGCTCTTATCAAATGTTATCTCATCTTATCACATCACTGTCAGGGGTGGACTTTGTTTTTCGTGCTTCAAGGGAACTTATTATTTTATTATTATTATGTACAGTGGACCACCGCATAGCGACTTTAATCCGTGCAAGAGGGCTGGTTGTTATGCGAAATGTTCGGTATGCGAATGAATTTTCCCCATAAGAAATAATGGAAATTAAATTAATCCGTGCAAGACACCCAAAAGTATGAAAAAAAATTATTTTTACCACATGAAATGTTAATTTTAATACACACAAACTGAAAAAGGCATGCACAATTACATGACACTTACTTTTATTGAAGATCTGGTGATGATTGATGGGATGGGAGGAGGGTAGAGAGAGTGTTAGTGTTTAGAAGGGGAATCCCCTTCCATTAAGACTTGAGGTGTCGAGTCCTTTTCTGGGGTTACTTCCCTTCTTCTTTTAATGCCACTAAGACCAGCTTCAGTCACTGGACTTCTGTCGCACAACATATCTGTCCATAGTGGCCTGTACCTCTCGTTCCTTTATGACTTCCCTAAAGTGTTTCACAACATTGTCAGTGTACAGGTTGCCAACACGGCTTGCAATAGCTGTGTGAGGGTGATTTTCATCCATGAAGGTTTGCACTTCAAGCCACTTTGCACAGATTTCCTTTATCTTTGTAGTAGGCAACTTCTTCAATTTCTCTCTCCCCTCCTCTGAACCAGTTTCCTCAGGTCTGGCCTCTTGCTGTTGAAGTTGATCTATCAGCTCATCAGTGGTTAGTTCTTCATTGTCCTCCTCCACCAACTCTTCCACATCATCCCACTAACCTCCAACCCTAAGGACTTTCCCAATGCCACAATGGATTCCTCAACTGGCATAATCCTCTCAGGGTTAGCCTCAAACCCTTCAAAATCCCTTTTGTCTACACATTCTGGCCACAGTTTCTTCCAAGCAGAGTTCAAGGTCTTCTTAGTCACTCCCTCCCAAGCCTTACCTATAAGGTTTACACAATTGAGGATATTAAAGTGCTCTCTCCAAAACTCTCTTAGAGTCAGTTGAGTTTCTGAGGTCACTACAAAGCACCTTTCAAACAGAGCTTTTGTGTACAGTTTTTTGAAGTTTGCAATAACCTGCTGGTCCATGGGCTGCAGGAGAGGAGTGGTTTTTAGGAGGCAAAAAACTTCACCTTAATGAATTTCATGTCCCCATAAAGTCGCTCTGCCACGTCTGTAGGATGACCAGGGGCATTGTCTAACACCAGGAGGCACTTAAGTTCTAATTTCTTTTCAGTTAGGTAATCTTTCACATTGGGGGCAAATGCATGGTGTAACCAGTCATAGAAAAAGTCCCTAGTGACCCATGCCTTACTGTTTGCCCTCCACAGCACACACAAATTCTCCTTGAGGACATTCTTTTGCCTGAACGGTCTGGGAGTTTCAGAGTGATACACTAATAAAGGCTTCACTTTGCAATCACCAGTAGCATTGGAACACATCAACAAAGTAAGCCTGTCTTTCATAGGCTTATGTCCTGGGAGTGCCTTTTCCTCCTGAGTAATGTAGGTCCTGCTTGGCATTTTCTTCCAAAACAGGCCTGTTTCATCACAATTAAACACTTGTTCAGGTTTCAGTCCTTCACTGTCTATGTACTCCTTGAATTCCTGCACGTATTTTTCAGCTGCTTTGTGGTCCGAACTGGCAGCCTCACCATGCCTTATCACACTATGTATGCCACTACGCTTCTTAAATCTCTCAAACCAACCTTTGGTGGCCTTAAATTCACTCACATCATCACTAGTTGCATGCATTTTTTTAATTAAATCCTCATGCAACTTCCTAGCCTTTTCGCTTATGATCGCTTGAGAGATGCTATCTCCTGCTAGCTGTTTTTCATTTATCCACACCAATAAGAGTCTCTCAACATCTTCCATCACTTGTGATCTCTGTTTCGAAAACACAGTTAAACCTTTGGCAAGAACAGCTTCCTTGATTGCCTTTCTGTTGCCCACAATAGTAGAGATGGTTGATTTGGGTTTCTTGTACAACCTGACCAGGTCGGCGACACGCACTCCACTTTCATACTTATCAATGATCTCTTTCTTCATCTCTATAGGAATTCTCACCCTTATTCCTGTAGGGTTGGCACTAGAAGCTTTCTTGGGGCCCATGGTCACTTATTTTCCAGATAAAGCACCGAAAACACTGTAATAATACGAAATATTCCGATTGTATGCTTGGATGTTACCACGGAGGCTGGCTGGTAAACAATGCCACCGGCGGAACATGTGAGGCTGGCTGAGGGCGCACATTGGACGCGTCTCGGACGAAGAGCAGTGAGATGGTTTTTGGGCGGTATGCGAGGCAAAATTTTTGCAATCAAAGCGAGCGGTATGCGGATTGTACGGTATATGATGCGTACGGTATGCGGGGGTCCACTGTATTCTTCTTCTACTCCTCCTCCTTCTTCTCCTTCTCCTCCTCCTCCTCCTTCTCCTTCTCCTAATCCTCCTCCTCCTCCTTCTCCTTACTATTATCATATACTTCCATATATCCAAAACATTGCTGGGACCTATATATACTTTGTATATACAGTGGACCCCCACCTTTTGATATTAATCTGCTCCTGAGAGTTCATCGTAAGCCGAAATTATCGCTAACCGAATTAATTTTACCCATAAGAAATACGTACAGTGAACCCTCGACCAACGATGGCATCGTCTAACGTTAAATCCGACTAGCGATACATTTTAACGCAAAAAATTTGCCTCGACTAGCGCTAAAAAACCCGACCAACACAATTCGTTCCATCTGAGACGCGTCCACTTCAGGCCAGTGTTTACAAGCCAGCCAGCCACCGCGGTCCCATCCAAACACACAATCGGAACATTTCATATTATCAGAGCGTTTTTAGTGATTGCACCTGCAAAGTAAGTCACCATGGGCCCCAAGAAAGCTTCTAGTGCCAACCCTACAGCAAAAAGGGTGAGAATTGCTATGGATATGAAGAAAGAGATCATTGCTAAGTATGAAAGTGGAGTGTGTGTCTCCGAGCCGGCCAGGTTGTACACAAAACCCCAATCAACCATCGCTACTATTGTGGCCAAGAAAACGGCAATCAAGGAAGCTGTTCTTGCCGAAGGTGCAACTATGTTTTCAAAACTGAGATCGCAAGTGATAGAAGATGTTGAGAGACTGTTATTGGCGTGGATAAACGAAAAACAGATAGCAGGAGATAGCATCTCTCAAGCGATCATATGTGAAAAGGCTAGGAAGTTGCATGAAGATTTAATTAGAAAAATGCCTGCAACTAGTGGTGATGTGAGTGAATTTAAGGTCAGTAAAGGTTGGTTTGAGAGATTTAAGAATCGTAGTGGCATACATAGTGTGATAAGGCATGATGAGGCTGCCAGTTTGGACCAAAAACCAGCTGAAAAATATGTACAGGAATTCAAGGAGTACATAGACATTGAAGAACTGAAACCTGAACAAGTGTTTAATTGTGACACTGACAATGTTGTGAAACACTTTAGGAATGTCATAAAGGAACGGGAGGTACAGGCCTCTATGGACAGATATGTTGTGCGACAGAGGTTCACCGACTCTCAAGCTGGTCCTAGTGGCATTAAAAGAAGAAGGGAAGTAACCCCGGAAAAGGACTTGACACCTCAAGTCCTAATGGAAGGGGATTCCCCTTCTAAACACTAACACCATCCACAGTCTCCCCTCCTCCCATCCCATCAATCATCACCAAATCTTCAATAAAGGTAAGTGTCATATAATTGTACATGTCTTCTTCGGTTTGTGTGTATTAAAATTAATATTTCATGTGGTAAACATTTTTTTTTTCAATACTTTTGGGTGTCTTGCATGGATTAATTTGATTTCCATTATTTCTTATGGGAAAATTAACAAGACTAACGATAATTTTGATTAACGATGAGCTCTCAGGAACGAATTAATATCGTTGGTCGAGGGTCCACTGTAATGTAAATCAAATTAATCTGTTCCTGACACCCCAAAGTATGAATAAAAAAAATTTTACCACATGAAATATTAATTTTAATACAAACTGAAGAAGACATGCACAATTACTACTCTACTAAGAATAGAATACATGACACTTACCTTTATTGAAGATCTGGTGATGATTGATGAGATGGGAGGAGGGGAGAGTGTGGAAGTTATTCTTTAGAAGGGGAAATCCCCTTCCATTAGGACTTGAGGTAGCAAGTCCTTTTCTGGGGTTACTTCCCTTCTTTTAATGCCACTAGGACCAGCTTGAGAGTCACTGGACCTCTGTCACACAACAAATCTGTCCATAGAGCTCTGTACCTCTCGTTCCTTTAAGACTTTCCTAAAATGGGCCATAACATTGTCATTGTACAGGTTGCCAACATGGCTTGCAGTAGCTGTTTCAGGGCGATTTTCATCCATAAGGGTTTGCAGTTCAACCCACTTTGCACACATTTCCTTAATCTCTTTTTTCAATTCCATACTAATTCTTGCCCTTTTTACCAGAGGGATGGCACTAGAAGCTTTCTTGGAGTCCATGGTGACTTATTTTGCAGTTACAAGCACTAACAACACTGGGATAATGTGAAATGTACCGAATGTATGTGTAGATGAGACCGCACTTGCTGGCTTGTAAACACTGGCGCTGAGGCTACACGTTGGACACGTCCTGGACGAATCACCTAAGGCGAGTTTTTTATCGTGAGGTGAGGCAAAATTTTTGCGTTCAAATGCTTTGTATGGCATATTTAATGTAACGCGATGCATTCGTAAGGCGGGGCTCCACTGTATTCCAAGACAATAGTAAATGGCCAAGACAGGTGTAAATGTCCACCTGTCAGTGTGTTTGTGACAATGTGAGTACAATTTCAGTACCTAATACTAGTGTCAGAACAAAGATTGGTTATGAAATGACAAGAACTACTATAAATTGTAATTATCAGAACATAAAAATTATATAAAATATGAAAAATGGAAAAAAAGGTATATCGGCAACACTTCTGCAAGCGTCAGGACTCGATGTTGCTGTCACGTGAGCATCCAGTGCCAACTTTTCAGCCTCATATCTCAGTAAGTACAGAACCTAAAAAAAATTTCTTCACCCTATAACACTTAGAAAAATGTGCTCTTTTTCTCAACAAAAAAAAAAAGGTTTTTTATTTCTCAATATATTTGGGGCACTGGGTGTGAGGGAAAAGTTCAATAGATAGGAGTAGAGATATAGTAACGATAGTTTCATTACCGGCTACTAGTTAAGGTAGGGTAAGTCAAGCTCCCGCCTTTCTTCCCCCTCCCCGAAAGTGTTAGTTTCATTGCCGGCTACTAGTTAAGGTAGGGTGAGTCACGCTCCCGTTTTTCCCGCCTTTTCTCCCCCACCCCTAAAGTGATAGTTTGATTGCCGCCTGCTTGTTAACGTAGGGTCAGTCTAGCTCCCGCTATCCCTTCCCCTCCCTCTTCCACCCCCCCTTGAAAGGTGACGTGTGGGGCTCTGGTCAAACAGTAAATCACTCGACTCACAGCTCCCAACACTACTGTAAGTACATGCCTGCCTTGTATTCTAGTGGATTTATTGGTTGAAAGCTTCACTTTTGACCAATAATAAACTTAGTCCTTTCAGTTTTGCTCAGGTTGACTGTTGTAATAATCACCACCCCTTTTGAGTAATGTACACTGCCCAATGGAGAGTGATTATTTAAGCAGTGGGTAACCTGCTATCTTTCCAGCTTGGATGTCAGAGGGTCACCGGGCAATCAACGAGCAGAACGGATGGAGAAGGACTAACGTCCAGAGAACTTCCCCATTTGGATTTAACTACCTGTGCACCTGTAGGGAAATTGCAGGACGTAACCCCACATCATTGCAGCGGTAAAGAACCTGTTTTTCCTGTCTTCGGGATAGAATACTCACTGGTATACTGTGAAGAACTAGCCAGTGGATGGTCCCCAACCCCTGCGACCCCCCCCACCCCATCATCAGCAACAGCTACGATTTCAACAACAGTGTCACCAACACCAGACACCCAAGTGTTACATTAGCGTTGAGTTCAAATGTTATTTTATTCATTTCATTTTTCATTTTTCTTTCAAATAGGATATACCTTTCATGTTTTATTTTTTTTATTTTTTGATTTAATAAATAATAAAGTGTTTATCTTTGTGAATTATTATTTCTTTTTCTATTCACTAATTTTCCTGAGGAGGAGCCAGCCTGAGTAATACTGTCTGAAGTTGTTACAGGGCTGAGTAAGCCTTCACAAGTGGCAACCTTGCCAGGATCAACTCTACTGAATCAAGATTCAACTCCATCTCGAATCTACCATTGGAATTTCAATGCCGCATACCACAGACGGTTACCACCAGCCATGAGTAATCATTCTCTATGGTAGGACTACGGTACAGGTATTTAAAAGATTTGGTGATTGTTATAGTCTCAATTTATTGTAAGTCAAGTCAGGCAGGATATAATAGTTAATTCTGCCACTTTTTCATGTGAGCTTGAAACACTTTGGAGGATTAGACTCTAGGGACCCGAGATTTTCCAGTGACAACTTGTTTCATTGAGCTCTTCATTATATCAAGGGAACTGTCATAGGACACTCTTGATTTGTTGGTGAGAAGATTGGATGGTCAAGGGACCCCATTCTACTTACTGTTTGCTCGGAGCCGGCATAGAACCCTTCGTTTTCATTAATACCTATTGTTTAATTGAAGCAGGGATCGAGCCCTTTGGTTTATTTACAGTTTGAGCGGAGCAGGAATAGAACCCTCCATTTTCTTTAATACCCGTTTCATTTCCCCTGATAGTTTAAGTTATTCTTGCAAGTATGGATGAATACCAGTTTTGGATGAATGCTGGAAGTAAGTTAGGAATAACAGGGAAAAATTTAGAAACTTTCATTAGTGCTAAGATCCAGGAAAGACTTGAGAGAGAGAGAATTGAGAGAGAAGAAAGACAGTTAGAAAGGGAAAGAGAAGAGAAAAAGAGAGAGAGAGAGAATCGAAAGAGAAGAGAAAAAGGAGAGAGAGAGAATCGAAAGAGAAGACAAAAAGGAGCGTGATAGACTTGATCGTGAGGAGAGAGCAAGAGTACGTGAGGAACAAGCTAAGATACGTGAGGAACAGGTTAAATTAAGGGAACTTGAGGAAAGAACAAAGGACAGAGAATATGAGTTAAGAGAGAGAGAAAAGGGAAACGCGAGTCGAACAAACTCGCCCTGAATTAGAGAATAAGAAGTTAACTTTCTCAAAAACAGCAATTAGATGAAGGAGTAATGGAACAAACGTGCAGCTAGTGCACTATTCCAACACCTAATTTACCTCCCTTCACAGAGGGGGAAGACATAACTTCTTACATTATCAGGTTTAAAAAATACCGCTACCCTCTGTGAATGGCCTGCTGACACCTGGGTTTACCGGGTTTTAGGAGTGTTATTTTCTGGTACCGCTTTGAATATCTATGCAACTTTGTCGCAGGATATTATATGTAATTATAACCTACTGAAGAAGGCGATCCTAAAAGCATATCAAAAAACCACAAATTCTTACAGGAAAGATTTCAGGTATGCCACCTTACAGCCTGGCCAGAACTTTCAGCAGCTACAGGTAACACTCTTCGTTTGTTCGACTTTTGGATAGAGAGTTCAGGAATTGATCACAGTTATGAATCTCTTAGAGACTTCATGGTTGCTGACCAGTTCCTGACAGCTCTTCCCCACCAGATACGAACATTCATCAGAAAAACGTAACCTGATTAAAGCTGAGGAAGTTGCTGAGGCTGCTGACCTGTAATGCTGAGGCTCACAATTCCTATAAAGACCTAAAGGATCGAACCCTAAGGGCAAGGTTCATCAGACCTTAAGAAATCAGAGCCTCTAGGGGAAAGTCAAATGACTTCTTTTATTCCTGTTTGTCATTGTGTGGTTTTTAAGGGACATAAACGTCCAGATTGCCTTCTAAGAAGGTCCAAAAATTTGGGAAGATGTTTTAAAGACTGTAAGGGACCAAGCACCCTTCTTTTCAGGAACAGTTAATGGACTTAATGTATCAACCATTTTACGAGACACTGGATGCACATGTATAGTAATTTCTGATAAGCTGTTCCCTAATTTTAAAAAGAAACTCATTCCTTGCTATACTTTCAGACTACTTGGGCCGTACAGACACTTTCCTACCATCCGTTGTTACATTAGGTCTAAATGGTTCACAGGTTGGGTCTAAAGCCGTACTAGCTCCCATCACTTCTTGCTCCGTACTAATAGGTAATGTAAAAGGTGCCATTCTTCCTTCTGAGGTTGACCTTTCATCACCAAAGATGGATATAAGTGTTTCAGATCCTCTTCCTGTAGAGTCGGAGAACCCCCTCGAAAGTTCAGATGAGACAATGTCTCGTGAGATTCATGTGGGATTAAAAACCAGTGATGCTACTCTCGAAAGCGAGGTACTAGGATCACCGGTTCACTTGTTAGATGAAAGTGAAGATATCACCTCCGATACCACCTCAGACCAAAGCCCATGCTTCCCCTACTGTCCATCCTTTGATTTTCCCTGACTTTAAGCCTTTAGACATATCGAAGGACTCCTTTGTCAATTTGCAACGTAATTGCCCTTCTCTTCAGAATTGCCATAATGCCGCTAAACAAAATCAAGTTATCCAAAGGAAAAACTTTTCATATAAATTTGAATATATAAAAGATATCTTGTACAAGTCAGTATTCAAATTAAATTCAGATGAGATAGACTATTCCATCTTAGTTGTTCCAAGTCAATGCAGAGAGACTGTTCTTAAAATGGCTCATGCCTGCCAGTGGCCGGACATTTCTCGCATCGTAAAACCTTAAATAAAATTAGGGAAAACCTATTTTTGGCCAAAAATGTCCTCAGATGTCACTACCTATTGTAATCGTGTAAATTTGCCAACTGTCATCCTCCTGAGGTACCAGGCGAGTACCTATGGTCAAAATGCCTATCTTTACGGTACCGTTTGAAAGAGAAACTATTGACATCGTTGGTCCTTTATCTCCACTTTCATCTGGGGGAAAATAGATATATATTAACATTATTGATTATGCTTCGAGTTTCCCAGAAGCCGTTCCCTTAAAGAAACCCTAACTACTACAGAGGTGGCTGAAGCCCTTTTGTCCATCTTCTCCAGAGTGGGCATCCCTAAAGAAATTTTGGCTGACCGTGGGGACACAATTCACATCTGACTTAATGCAACATCTATACCAACTTCTGGGAGTGAAGCCTCTCTTCACCACACCCTAATCATCCCAGCTGTAATGGAGGATTGAGCACCACATTCGATTCTCAAGTCCATTTTAAGGAAACTTTGCTCCTTAAACCTAAGGGGTGGCATCGTTACCTACCCTGTGCTTTGTTTGCCATGAGGGAAGTTCCCAGTGACTCTTTGGGGTTTTCACCTTTTGAACTTTCTCTATGGTAGACAGGCCAGAGGCCCATTGTCCATCCTTCATGACTTATGGACTAATGACAGGGAAATGCTGAGATTCAGTCTTTCTTACCAGTTTCTCCTTGACCTTAGATCCAAACTTGAGGAGACCTCTGACAGTTTCGAAAAACCTAAGTTTGTCAATGGACCAGTACAAAACCTATTTTGATTCCAAAAGTCAGAGGAAAGTTTTAAAGAGAGATGAAGTTCTGGTACTTTTTGCCTATCAAGTCAAATAAATTGTTAGTAGCATGGAAAGGTCCATATAAAGTATTTAAAAATTTGTGGGGAAAATTGACTACCTCATAGAAGTCAAGGGGAAACCTAAGCTTTATCATATCAACATCCTTAAGAAATATTACCGAAGAAATTTGGTTAACTGCCTTAATAACTTTGACTTAGTTTTTCCACACGAACTTGATAAGACAACTGAAGAATGTTAAAATGTGTGTAATGACACCTCTAACTTAGACTATGATGAAGAACTACATGACTTGGTGACTCTTGACCACTCGGACGCAACCAACATTAATATTAATGAATCTTTGGATGACCATAAGAGACATGAACTACTTCAATGTGTGAGTAACTTTTCAGACGTCTTTACTGATATTCCAGGTGTTACCTCCACGGTAGTCCATAAGATTGACTTAGTGACGGACAATCCTATCAAACGGAAATTTATACCCAGTTCCAGTTCACCTTAGGGATGCATTTGAACCGAGAGGTAGACAAATTATTAAAACTAAAGATCATTGAACCTTCAGAATCTTCCCTATTGCCCCACCTGTAGTCATGGTTAAGAAGGAGGATAAAATTTATATAGACTTCTATTGACTTCAGGGCCTTAATGCTATAAAATCGGGGGGATGCTGACCTATGCCCTTAATAGATAGCGATCTACACAAATTTTATGACGCTTCCCTTCTTTTCCCGAGATTTTATATTGCGCAGGCATTTTCATCAAGTAATGTTAGATCCTTCTTCTAAGCAGTACACCGCTTTTCCTACACACCAAAAGGGCTGAAGCAATATAAAACTATGCCCTTCGGTTTGGTAACTGCCTGGCTACCTACGTGAGACTGATGAGAAAGGTCTTGGGTAATATGCCAAATGTTTTAGTTTTTTTGATAACATTTAAAGTAATGACATCCACGTGGGGCGAACATATCCAAACATTAACATCAGTTTTGCGTAGGTTACGCTCACATGGCCTCACCGTCAAGCCGAAGAAATGCTTCCTTGGGTATAACAAGATTAGATATCTTGGACTGATACTTTCTAATTACTCTCTGCAGCCTCTCCCCAGTAAGATCAAAGCTTTATTAGAATTTAAATTCCCCAAAACCAAGAAGCTCATGCGAAGCTTTCTTGGTACTGTAAATTTTTATGCACGGTTTATCCCGAATCTTACTGATCTTACAGGCATCTTATCCGACTTCCTTAAAAAGTCTGTGAAGGAACCTCTTGAACTTTCCGACGTAGCTCAGGATAAGTTTAATGAGATTAAAAGTATATTTTCGAAAAACCCTATACTTAAGATTCCAGATATTAATAAAAAATTTTGTTTGAGAACTGATGCCTCCAATACTGGCTTAGGTGCGGTGTTACTACAATACCATGATGGTACTCCCTTCCCTGTATGCTTCCTAAGCCGGAAACTCCTTCCCGCAGAAACAAGATACTCGACAATAGAAAAGGAATGTTTAGCCCTTGTGTGAGGTATCTCCAAACTTAAATTTTATTTGCTGGGAAAAGAATTCATTTTAGAAACAGACCACAAACTTTTGATATACCTAGAAACTTTTAAGGGAACCAACAGTCGCCTCTTGAGGTGGACATTGGCACTCCAGGCTTTTAAAGTTCCATATTGTGTATATCAAGGTTCATCCAATTATTTCTCTGACTGGTTAAGTCGTGACAGTCATAGAAGATTTTTTTGCCTTACGCGACTTCCACATGTTAGAACTTTTTCCTCGCCTATTCTTCTTATACTCCCCTTTACTATAAGTCTTGGTATGGGGGAGGTGAGGAAAAGTTCAATAGTAGGAGTAGAGATATAGTAACGATAGTTTCATTACCGGCTACTAGTTTTAAAGGGAGGGTAAATCAAGCTCCCGCCTTTCCCTTTCCCCCTCCCCGAAAGTGATAGTTTCATTGCCGGCAATAGTTAAGGTAGGGTGAGTCACGCTCCCATTTTTCCCGCCTTTTCTCCCCCACCCCTAAAGTGATAGTTTGATTGCCGGCTGCTTGTTAACGTAGGGTCAGTCTAAACTTCCCGCTATCCCCTTCCCCTCCTCTTCCACCCCCCCCCCCGAAAGGTGGCGTGTGGGGCTCTGGTCAAACAGTAAATCACTCGACTCACAGCCTCCCAACACTACTGTAAGTACATGCCTGCCTTGTATTCTAGTGGATTTATTGGTTGAAAGCTTCACTTTTGACCAATAATAAACTTAGTCCTTTCAGTCTTGCTCTAGGTTTTACTGTTGTAATAATCACCACGCTTTTGAGTAATGTTTCACTGCCATGGGGAGTGATTTTTTTAAGCAGTGGGTAACCTGTCTATCTTTCCAGCTTGGATGTCAGAGAGGGTCACCTGGCAATCAACGAGCAGAACAGATGGAGAAGGACTAACGTCCAGAGACTTCCCCATTTTGGATTTAACTACCTGTGCACCTGTATGAAATTGCAGGACGTAACCCCACATCATTGCAGCGGTAAAGAACCTGCTTTCCTGTCTTCGGGATAGAATACTCCCTGGTATACTGTGAAGAACTAGCCAGTGGATGGTCACCAACACCTGCGACCCCCCCCACCCCATCATCAGCAACGGCTACGATTTCAACAACAGTGTCACCAACACCAGACACCCAAGTGTTACATTAGCGTTGAGTTCAAATGTTATTTTATTCATTTCATTTTTCATTTTTCTTTCAAATAGGATATACCTTTCATGTTTTATTGTTTTATGTTTGATTTAATAAATAATAAAGTGTTTATCTTTGTGAATTATTACTTTTTTTTCTATTCACTAATTTTCCTGAAGAGGAGCCAGCCTGAGTAATACTGTCTGAAGTTGTTACAGGGCCGAGTAAGCCTTCACACTGGGGTAGTGAACGTATATACAGAAGGGCCCCACTTATATGGCAGGTTAGGTTCCAGGCTACCACTGTAAAGCGGAAATCGACGTAAAGTGGAACACCCTTTTTTCCCTTATAAATGCATACAAATACTAGATAACAAGTTTACACTAACATATGTTAAGTTAGCAATAGAATTAGGCATCAAAAAACAATAAAAAAGTACAATACACACATAGTGCACTCATTACTTACCTTAAAATATTTATAGTCTTAATCTAGGGTTAGACAAGTAGTATTTATTGTAAAAAATCAAGTGTGGTAGCATGGTACACCCGGGCTCCCATCCCAAATCCATTCCCCCACACAAAATATTTTTGATATTTAACACCCAGAGCGATAAAATCTATAAGTTCACTCTTGCTTCCCTTTAAAATATTTGTAGTCTTAACGAGGGTAGGGGTGAGTAAACGAGAAAAAAGAATAAAGGGTGAGAGAGGAGAAGGAGGGGAAGGGTACATGAGGGAGGACAGGGCAAAGTTATGTAAAAAAACCCGGGGGAAGTAAGTTTTGTAAAAAAACAAAAGCACTTTGGTTTGTGTACAAGTTACGTGTGTACAAGTTGTCTTACATTGAATGGAGAAAAAATAAAAAGAACCCTCCCTTCCATGTAACCCTTTTTTTAGAAGAAATGACGTTCTGGTAAAGGCAATGGAAATAAGCACCTGCTGACTTTTTTGGTTATCCTGGGTTCTCTACACATATGCTTTAGAATGATAATCTTGAAACTGTTTTTTGGGGTATACCTGAATAAATTTACTTCATATTTGAAGGAAAATTTTTACGTTCCCCCCGTAACCATTTCTCTTATGTTAATAGGAAAAGTTATTCTTGCCGCGCTTGTACAAGTTACTGGCTACGACTCTCATTTTTTTTTTTTTTTATTTACTGTGGGATGTATTATTTTATATGTTATGTATTGGTTTATTACTAATTTTGAAAAAAATAGGATGGATTAATGAAAATGTGTATTTAACGTAATACAGTGGACCCTCACCTAACGATATTAATCCTTCCTGGAGCCATGTTAGGCGAAATTTTCGTTAGGTGAATTAATTTTCCCCCCCTAAGAAATAATGGAAATCAAAAAAATCCATTTCAAGACACCCCAAAATATGAAAAAAAATTTTTTTTCCCCATGAAATTTTAATTTTTAAAAAACACACAAACTGAAAAGATTGTACAATACATGACATTACCTTTATTGAAGATCTGGTGATGACTGATGGGATGGGGGAGGGGGGTGGGATGGTTTAGTGTTTAGAAGGGGGGGTCCCTCCATTGGACTTTAGGTGTCAAGCCCCTTTTTCCCGGGGGTTTCTTTCCCTTCTTCTTTTTTAATCCACTAGGACCAGTTCGAGCACTGGGCCCTGTTGCACATATATTGCCATAGAGGCCGTACCTCTCGTTCCTTTAAGACTTTCCTAAAGTGGTTCACAAATTTTTAGTGTAATAGTCACCGCACGGGGTTGCAATAGCTGTGCAGGGTGATTTTTTTCAAAAAGGTTGCACTTCAGCCACATGCCCACATTCCTTAAACTTTTAAATAGGCAACTTCTTCAATTTTTTCCTCCCCTCCTCCCCAAGCAGTTTCCTCGGTCTGGCCCCTTTCTGTTGAAAATTGATTAGCACTTATCAGTGGTAGTTCGTTTGCCTCCTCCCCAAAACTTCCACTCCCCCATAACCTCACCAATAGAGCACAGTTCCGGGAATTTTTTTTTGTTACCTGGGTGTTAGTCAAGTTGTGGGTCGCATCCTGGGGGACAAGATTAAGGACCCCAAAAGAAATAAATTAGACGTCCCCGAAATCACTGACTTTCTTGGGTTATCCTGGGGGGCTAACCCTCTGGGGTAATGTTTCTCGGTAATTTTTTTCATGTTAAACCCTACCAAAACACACTCTCCCCCATCTTGAGTAATAAACCCGATGGGGTGCAGCAACAAAAAACCCCTGACTGTGGTGCAGAAAGTGACCGTGGCAGCCAGTGACCGTGGGCGCAACAGCTGAAGTGGTGCAGCAACAGCTGGCGAGGGAGCGCAGCGACGGGTGCAGAGCAGTGACTCTAGTGCAGCAAGAGCTGTGGTGCAGCAACAGCACGGTCCCGCAACATGACGGTGGTGCAGCGAGTGATGTGGTACGATAGTATTTCTCACCCTTTTTACCACAGGGTTGGCACTAGAAGCTTTCTTGGGGCCCATGGTCACTTATTTTGCAGGTGAAATCACTAAAAACGCTGTGATAATATGAAATGTTCCGATTGTATGCTTGGATGTGACCGCGGAGGCTGGCTTGTAAACACTGCCACCCACGGAAGAAGTGAGGCTGCCTCAGGCCGCACATGGACGCGTCTCAGACGAATTGCGTTGAGCAAGTTTTTTAGCGCTAGGCAAGGCAAAATTTTTGCTTAAAATGTAACGCTAGGCGGATTTAACGTTATGCGATGCCATCGTTAGGCGAGGGTCCACTGTATATGACATTTAATGAGACTCGGTGATTATTATTATTACTATTATCATCATTTCTAATATGGCGTCATTTGTGCAAGTTGTCTGGCTACCACATCTCATATTTATGTTTATTTATTCTACTGTGGGGTGTATTTATCATTTTTATATGTTATGCATAGTGTTTATTATATAATTTTGAAAAAATATCATAGATGGATTAATGAAAATGTGTATATTAACGTAATATATGACATTTAAATGAGACTCTGTGATTATTATTATCATTACTAACATAACGTCTCGAGATATAAGACACTCTTACTGATTTTAATGTGTACCTGCATGCCAGCACAGTATGTAAGTTTATTTAGGTACAGGTATACATAAGTATAATTATCAGAGTATATATAAAATATGAAATAACTTTTAAAAACACTTGAAATTTTCGAGTTACCAGACATAATGGAGAGACTTAGTGCTTACAGATCTCACAGAGAATGTAAACAAACCGGGTGGGGCACGGTGACCGTATTAGAAAGTCAGGTGGGGGGAGCCATATAGTGAGTTTTGGTCATAATTTGAAATGACCGTATTAGCGGGATGCTGTAAAGCAAAACGCCGTAAAGCAGGGCCCTACTGTATACGTTTGGAATGCTTACGGGTTAAGTGTATTTTTGGGGGTCTGAAACAGACTAATCTAATTTACATTATTCCTTATGGGAACAAATTCATTCAGTAACGGCACTCGAACAGCCTTTTGGAACGAATTATGACCGAAACTCGAGGTACCACTGTACTATGCTTTTGAAATTTATAAAAACTAAGTATATTTTTTTGCATATTTGTTTGGAAATTTTATCAGGAATTTTTATCAGCAATTAATTATTAAATCACTAAAGTACAGTGGTCCCTCAATTACTGTCCTTAATCTGTTCCTGGAAGTAGGACTATTATCGAAATAGACGATTTTCGAATCAATTTTCCCCATAAGAAATAATGTAAATCCAATTAATTCGTTCCAGACACCCAGAAGTATCAACAACAATTTTTTTTTTTACCTAAAAGATAGATTTACATGCACAAAAGAATGAACATTCAACATGACAGTTACCTTTATTGAAGGCTGTTGTTGATGAATGGAAGACAGGGAGGAGGAGAGAGGGAAGAGAGGTTATTGTTTGGAAGGGGAATCCCCCTCCATAAGGACTCTAGGTCACTTCTCTAGCATAAATATAGATTTACATGCAGAAAAGAATGCCAAATAAATGTAAAGCACTAATAAAATGTATAAATGAACATTGATAATAGGGGTAGTTGATGAGTGGAACGGTCTGCCTAGTAGGGTGATCAAAGCTAAAACATTGAGAAGTTTCAAATTTAGGTTGGATAAATACATGAGTGAGAGGGGTTGGATTTGAGTCGGACTTGCACCTGAGCTTATTGCTTGGGTAGCATTTGTTCTGTTAGTGGGTTGGATTTGTGAAGGACCGGCCTAGTATGGGCCAACAGACCTACTGCAGTGTTCCTCCTTTCTTATGTTCTTATTGAAGACTTGTTTGTGTGAGGGAGGGATGGAAAGTTTATTGTTGGAAAATATGACACTAATATCAACTCTACAGCTTATTTATCTATCACAATTCAACTAATATGACATAATAAACAATATTAATAACATAGAAACATGGAATACACTCTAGAATGAACAAAATAAGTCATTACATATGTCACAAGAGGTGTTGTGTTGTGTTGTTGTTGGGTATATAAGGGCCACTGAGAGTAAGCCGTCCATAATGGTGGTGAAGCAGCAGCTGAGGCGGCGGTGTTTTCTGTAGCCCTATATAACTCCAACAACATTAGAGGAGTTGGTAGAATCGCTGAATCACTAAAGAAGGAACCCTCTACCACCATCACTACTATCTTCTACCACCATCAACCACTATCACAACTGCTTCCACTCTACCACCACCACCTTTGTATTTTTCTACACACTTTTTCATAAATTATATGTGTTTTTCACATTCTTCACCAAAGGGCTGGCACTAGAAGCTTTCTTTGGAGCCAAGGTAGCTTATTTAGCACTTGCAAGCACTAAAATCAATGGAATATTATGAAATATTTCGTAGGAGCAAGTGAGGGGACCATCACTCACTGGTAAACAATGGCACACTGGCTGGGAAGACAGGCCCAGGCAGCTAAGAGTGTGAGTATGCGTCCCAGACGCAGGACGATTAGCGAGTTAATGGACCATTTGCGAGCCAATGTTTAGACGAAATACGTAATGGGACTATTTCCGAAATGGACGACTTTCAGGCCGGACGATTATTGAGGGACCACTGCATACTGTTATTTTTTAACAATTTTTTATATAAAATTTCAGTACCAAAAAGAATCACTTTTTTTATACAGGATACAAATGAATCTCAAAAAAAATCTCATAATAATAAACGAACATATAGTATGTACAGTAGGGCCCCGCTCTACGGAGTTCTGCTAATACGGATATTTCTTATTATGACCAAAATTCTCTATATGACTCCCCAACCTGACTTTCTAATACAGTCACCATGGACCACCAGGTTTGTTTACATTCTCTGTGAGCACAACTCTCCATTATGTCTGGAACTTTCCAAAATTTTAAGTGTTTTCAAGTTACTTCATTTTTCACATATACAGTGGAATCTCGGTTTTCATTTTTAATTCGTTCCAGAGAGTCTCAAGAAACCCAAATTTGACAAAAACTAAAGCAATATTTCCCATAAGAAATAATGTAAATCCAATTAATCCGTTCCAGACACCCAATAATATTAACAAAAAATACATTTTATAGAGAATAACTATAATTTGACATACAGAAAACAATGAGAAATAAATATAAAGCACTAATTTTAATCGATAAATGAACATTTAAATCAGTTTTACCTTTATTGAAGACTCTTTTTGGGGTATGGAAGATGGCAAGGAGGGGAGAGGGAGGAGAGCTTATTGTTTGGAAGGGAAATCCCCCTCCATAAGGACTTCAAGTTTCAAGTCCCTACCCAGGGTTACTTCCCTTCTTTGTCTTTTATTGGTACTAGGACCAGCTTGAGAGTCACTGGAACCCTGTCACACAAAAAATCTGTCCAGAGAGGTCTGTTTCTGGCGTCTCTTTAAGATTTGCCTAAAATAGGACAAGCATTGTCGTTGAGCATGTTGCAGACACAGATTGCAACAGCTTTATTAGGGTGATATTTCTCCACAAAACTTTACACCTCACTCCACTTTGTACAAATGTCCTTAATCGCTGAAGAAGGCACATTCTCCCCTCTCTCTTCCTCCTCTTCTGAAGCAATTTCCTCAGCTGTGATCTGTTAGATAAGATAAGATAAGATAAGATTTCGTTCGAATTTTTAACCCCGGAGGGTTAGCCACCCAGGATAACCCAAGAAAGTCAGTGCGTCATCGAGGACTGTCTAACTTATTTCCATTGGGGTCCTTAATCTTGTCCCCCAGGATGCGACCCACACCAGTCGACTAACACCCAGGTACCTATTTGCTGCTAGGTGAACAGGACAACAGGTGTAAGGAAACGTGTCGAAATGTTTCCACCTGCCGGGAATCGAACCCGGGCCCTCCGTGTGTGAAGCGGGAGCTTTAGCCACCAGGCCACCGGGCCAGTTGAAGGTGTTGCAGCTTTTCAGTGGTTAGCTCTTCCCTGTGGTTGTCTACCAACTCTTCCACATCCTGGCCACTCACATCCAACCCCATGGAATTCCCCAAAGCCACAATAGATTCCACAACAGGCATAGGGTCATCAGGGTCAGCCTCAAATCCTTCAAAATCCTTCTCTTGGACACATTCTGGCCACAATTTTCTCCAAGCAGAGTTCAACATCCTGGAAGTCACCTCCTGCCAAGCCTTATCTATAAGGCTTATGCAATTGAGGATATTGAAGTGATTCCTCCAGAACTCTCTTTGGGTCAATTCAGTGTCCGAGATCACTTCAAAGCACCTCTGAAACATTGCTTTGGTATAGAGAAAAAAATAAAACCATATCACAGGCGGAGACAGAACCCGCGATCAGAATCTCTCAGAATTTCAGGCCGTCGCGTTAGCCACTGGACCAGCTAGCCATAATAAGATTCGTCCAACTAGGTATATTTCTACACCATAGGAAGATTAGCATAGGCACCACTGTGACCACAAATGCAAGTTTTTACAGACGAATCTCCAGCTAGCGTGGCCATGACGAACTCTAGCTCAAGTCCCCTCAAAGCCGTCAACATGGCTCACAAAAGTGTAATGACACGATTGCAAACAAACCATACCACGGGCGGGGATAGAACCTGCGATCAGAGAGTCTCAAAACTCCAGACCGTCGCGTTAGCCACTGGACCAGTTAGCCACAATAAGATTTCATGAGTCATGTTGACGGCTTTGAGGGGACTTGAGCTAGAGTTCATCACAGCTACGCTAGCTGGAGATTCGTCTGTAAAAACTTGCATTTGTGGTCACAGTGGTGCCTATGCTAACCTTCCTATGGTGTAGAAATATACCTAGTTGGACGAATCTTATTGTGGCTAGCTGGTCCAGTGGCTAACACGACGGTCTGGAGTTTTGAGACTCTCTCATCGCGGGTTCTATCCTGCCCATGGTATGGTTTGTTTGCAATCGTGTCATTACGATTTCGTGAGTCATTTTGGTGTAGAATTTTTTGAAGTTTGAAATGACCTGTTGGTCCATGGGATGGATGAGAGGAGTGGTATTAGGGGGCAAGAACTTCACTGTGATGAAACTAAACTCCTCCAACAATTGGTCCTCCAAGTCTGGAGGATGAGCAGGAGCATTGTCCATTACCAGGAGGCACTTGAATGGCAATTTATTTTCCAGGAGGTATTTCTTCACACTCGGGCCAAACACTTCATTGACCCACTCAGTGAAAATTTGCTTCGTGACCAATTCCTTATTGTTAGCCTTCCGCATCACACACAATTTACTCTTGATGACATTGTTTTTCTTGAACACTCTGGGATTTTCAGAGTGATACACCAGCATTACCACAGAACAAAAGAGTTAGCCTATCCTTCATAGGCTTGTGTCCTGGCAGTGCCTTTTCCTCCTGTGATGTAGGTCCCCTATGGCATTTTCTTCCAAAAGAAGCCTGTTTTGTCACAACTGAAGACTTGTTGGGGGAGGAATCTTTAAGCCTCTATGTATTCCTTGAATTCATCAACAAATTCTTCGGCTGCACATGTCTCAGAACTTGCAGCCTCACCAGATCTCTTCTTAAAGTTGTCAAACCAGCCTCTGTTGGTCTTAAATTCACTAACAGCAGCACTCGTTCCAGGCATAGTCTTTACAAGATCCGTATGCAATTGCCTTGCCTTTTTGCAAATTATTGCCTCCACAACACTAACTCCCACTAACTGTTTTTCATTGATTAACACCAACAACTTCTCAACTTCTTCGATTGTTTGTCATCTGTTTCGTTAGCACACTTACCCCTTTTGCAACATCAGATTCCTTGATTTCTTTTTTCTTCGCCAGTGTGGAAATTTATTTGGTCCCTAAAGTTCCACAGGACAGATCCGGCGTACAAAGGAGGTTCCAGCATGGCCGTAATGGAACGGATGAGCTGGGTGGCCCTTAAACCCACCCAAACAAAAGCGTTCTCCCCAAACATAAACACATTTCTCTCCCCGAGTTGGTGTGGATGGTAGGCACTTATTTATTTATAGATTTACCCTTCAGGGTAGGAGTAGGTAGTTTTACTGTTAGTATATTAATATTAGGTTTACTAAGGCAACTGTAGATAATAATAATGTAGACCTAAGACCATAACATAGGTAGTAATAGGCCGATAATGTAGGCAAACACTAGGATAAGTTAGCTAGGGAGAACTGGCAGCCCTAGTTTGAACGAAGAGACAAGGGTCTGGAAGAGAGACCAGCTCGTTCTTCTTAAGACAGACACCAACTGGACAAGACGTGCCGTGATCAGCAGACGGGGCGCCCCCACGTGTCTTCACATTCGAGACCTGGGGAAATCTGGTAGAGCCACCTCGATGTACCGTAGATGACCTCCGTCAGGCCCATACAGTAAGACAAGACCTCCACTTTATCTCGTAGATTTCTGGCCAGTGTCTGGGGGGATTGTGAGTGAGTTGATCTGTGGGCCTGTGTTGCAGCTGGCAGGGCATGCCCAGTAAGTACCAGTGTCTCTCGTCAGTCTGGAAGCTAGTGTCCGTGTCTGCATAGTTATACTAGGGGATACACACCCTCTTGGATATAGGAAATTCTGAGGTGCAGGCAGGTCACTAATAACGATTGAATATTGCAGGAATTAAGGCTCTCGGTTGCACGTGGTTTCTGAGGGGAAGTCCAAAGAGGCTAAGGCTAAGCTTAGGGAAGTTGAAGATCAGGATATATTCTGCAACACCAAGTAAGTTAGTCCTTTATACGTGCATGCAGGAGAGTTTCTTGCAACATCAATCATTTGTGAAACTCTGTCCTATAAGCCACTTGTGAGGCTGAGGTATCCACCTCAGAGCTCGGTGTCAACAGAGTTTGCCAGGGTAGGCGACTCACTTGGAGGCAGTCCACACAAATTTTCACAAAAGTGGTCCTTCCAACTGTGATGTGGAATAGCTAGGTTAAGCTATCATAGCTAGGCCACAGTTAGGAACTAGTTTAACAGACTAGGTTAAGTCCTGTAATTATTTGCTGACATTGTACAGGAAATTGCTAGGTTAAGCTTTCACACCGATACACATTTCGATTGGGATTTGAGAGCTAACAGTGTACATTTTTTATTCAGAGTAGAGTCAATATAATAAAGGGAATTGTTAAGCTTGTTGAGAAGCCTTGAGACTCGTTCATTCTTGCCTAATACCGTTCGTGCTGTGGGGTGGGCTAATTGAAGTACAAATTAGTACCGTGATCTTAACTAAACCACAACTATGGTAGGTGAAGATGGAGTACCAGCTGTCTCAGCTCTAAGTCAATTAAAGCGGTCTATGGGAGCCTATAAGGGGCGCCTGAGCAAAGCATGTGAGGAGTGTCTTACGGTCAGGCAAGATCAGGACGTAGACTGGGAGGAACTAGAGAGTTGCCTGAAACCTTTGGAGCAAAGACTGGAGGCCTTTGAGAGATCATTTATCCTTTATGAGACAGAGGCCTATACTACAGGTGAGTCTGAATATACAGTCGAAGTAGCACGGACGGACTATGATGAACAAAGGGCAGAGTGTAAAGCAGAGATGAGACCCTGCAGTCAGTTAATAAAGACTTTGAAGGCCGGTACAGCAGGGGGAGCAAATTTTCAAGGAACACAAACAACAGCACGCCTGTTAATGTGTTGCCCAGATTGCCCCAGTTGAATTTACCAACGTTCGACGGAACCTTAACAGAGTACATTGCTTTCTGGGATCAGTTTAAAGCCCAGATAGATGACAGAGACGATTTGTCAGATGCCGTCAAATTACAATATTTACGTTCACAGCTCAAGGATAAAGCCTTGGACTTGGTCCGGCATTACCAAACCACTGACACCAATTACCAACATGCCAAAGACCAATTAAAGGACACGTTTGGCAACAATGAGGAGATAAAGGTAGCTATACTTTATCGGTTGTTGGATCTAGAGGCTTGTCGCCATGACTGTCAGAGCCTAGAGAAGTTCCGAATCGAAGTTATGAGTTTGACGAATAGTCTTAAAGATTTACATGATTGGGGTAAGTCAGAATGGTTCATCAGTCAGGTGATTCAGAGGAAACTGGCTGGCACTAGAGTGCATGAGTTGCACTTAAAATATCGGATGAATAGGTTCACAATACAACAAATTGTTGAGGGGTTGGGAGATCTCGTTTCTCATTTGAGTATAGGTGTGAGACAAGAGTCACCACCATCGCCACATAAAAACCCAGAAAGTTACTCAAAGATCTCGAGAGATCAGTCTAAAGCTCGTACGACTAACGTTGGAGTGTACTATGGTAAAGAAGTGCCTAAGGTAAGAACCTCTAAGCAGAACCTTAGAGGCACTCATGCCAGAATATGTGTGTTCTGCGAAGGCGAACACTCTAGCACGAGTTGCCCAGAGTATATAACACTGAGCAGTAGGCAACAGAGACTAAGGGAGTTGAGACTCTGCTTCAAGTGTTGTGGGGAACACTTTGCGAGAGACTGTGGCACCCAGCTCAGTGAGTGTCGGGTCTGTTGCAAAGGTAAGCACCATATTGCACTATGTCCCAATAATTTAAGGGAACCCCAGGCTAGTAGGGATATCTCTCAGGTAGAGATAGAAAGTGAGTCCGAGCCTGAAATGGTGGCCAGCATGATTAGTGGGAGTGAAGTCTCAAATCTGAGTGAGAATCACGGAGGTGCTGCCCTACCCACGGTCATGGTAAAGGTTGTGAATGGGCACAGGTCCGAAACAACCCGATTATTCTTTGACCCAGGAGCACAAGTATCCTTGATAACAAAGAAGTTGGTGGCTAAATTAAAGATGAAGGCCACAAAGAAAGTTAGTATGATGTTGGGAGGGGCTATAAGTCAGGTCCCACCCAAATCTTATGATGTGGTGGATGTCACAGTCAAATTAGGTGGACATCGCAGAGACATTACAGCCTTGGTGGTAGAGACATTACCCAGGGCAATTACAGTGAGAGGTCTTGCTGCAGCAGCTAAGCGATTGAAAGACCTTGACGTGAAGCTGGCAGACCAGGGAATTACCACTGACACAGTCAGATATGTAGGTATCCTGGTGGGAGCCAATCATATAGATGACTTCCTGTCTACACGACGGACGTTTAAGGAAGGAATTGGTTTATAAAGATCCACAGTAGAATACATCATAGGCGGCAGGATTCCACCTGAATTCCCTGCCACGCCAGATAGAGGAGAAACTGTCCCCATGATAGCTGGGGGAGTAGTGATAATGAATACCAGTATACACGATGAACCGCCAGGGAAGCTGAACCAGGTAGGGAGTGACGAACACTCGGCCACCTTGGGAAAACACTTTTACAGTGGACCCCCGCATAGCAACTTTAATCCGTGCAAGAGGGCTGATTGTTATGCGAAATGATCGGTATGCGAATGATTTTTCCCCATAAGAAATAATGGAAATCAAATTAATCCGTGCAAGACACCCAAAAGTATGAAAAAAAAATTTTACCACATGAAATATACATTTTCCTACACACAAAGAGAAGGATACATGCACAATAGTAGAGTAGTACATGCACAATATATATTGTGCATGTACTACTCTACTAAATGAAGAATAAATGACACTTACCTTTATTGAAGATGCAGCAATGACTGATGAGACACTGTGTCCTGGGAGTGCCTTTTCCTCCTGAGTACTGTAGGTCCTGTTTGGCATTTTCTTCCAGAACAGGCCTTATCACACTGTGTATGCCACTACGATTCTTAAATCTCTCAAACCAACCTTTGCTGGCTTTAAATTCACCAATATGAGCACTAGTTCTAGGCATTTTTCCCTGTTCACCTGGGTGTTAGTTGACTGGTGTGGGTTGCATCCTGGGAGACAAGATTAAGGACCCCAATGGAAATAAGTTAGACAGTCTTCGATGACACTGACTTTTTTGGGTTATCCTGGGTGGCAAATCCTCTGGGGTTAATTGTTTCTTGGTATTCTCAATAAGCCACACCAACAATGGTGCTACAGCAGCAGCAGCAGCAGCTGACAGTGCTACAGCAGCAGCAGACGATGCTACAGCAGCAGCAGACGGTGCTACAGCAGCAGCAGACGGTACTACAGCAGCAGCAGTCGGTACTACAGCAGCAGCAGCAGCAGCTGACGGTGGTACAACAGCAGCAGTAGCTGACAGTGCTACAGCAGCAGCAGACGATGCTACAGCAGCAGCAGACGATGCTACAGCAGCAGCAGACGATGCTACAGCAGCAGCAGATGGTACTACAGCAGCAGCAGCAGCTGTACCACCAATAGTAGCGATGGTTGATTGGGGTTTATTATACAACCTGGCCAGCTCGGAGACACGCACTCCACTTTCATACTTATCAATGATCTCTTTCTTCATCTCTATAGTAATTCTCACCCTTATTGCTGTAGGGTTGGCACTAGAAGCTTTCTTGGGGCCCATGGTCACTTATTTTCCAGATAAATCACCAAAAACACTGTAATAATACGAAATGTTCCGATTGTATGCTTGGATGTTACCGCGGAGGCTGGCTGGTAAACAATGCCACCGGCGGCACATGTGAGGCTGGCTAAGGGCGCACTTTGGACGCGTCTTGGACGAAGAGCAGTGAGCGGGTTTTTGGGCGGTATGCGAGGCAAAATTTTTGCGATAAAAGCGAGCGGTATGCGGATTGAACGGTATGCGATGCGTACGGTATGCGGGGGTCCACTGTATAGGGTATGTAAAGAGGGAGATAGATTGCCTTTAAATCCAGGGAACCTCGTATCAGTGGGACGAATGGCTACCAGGGCATGTGGGTCACTGGGTGGGAAAGTACGGAGCCACTCAGTCAAGGCTAGACATACGAAAGGCGTTAAAGTTAAAGGAAAGGGTGCTAAGACCACTGGAACCAACAAGTTTACAACCCCAGAGGTCCACGCAGGGGAAACTGGACGGTTGAAGTTAGACCGGAGTCTGCTCGACGAGAGTGGCCGGACAGCACTCGTGTCCAGGGTCCGCCGTGGGGGCTCGCGGAAGGTGAACTTGATTTAGACTTAGTACCTACCTTCGCCGGCGGGAGGATGTGGAAATTTATTTGATCCCTAAAGTTCCACAGGACAGATCCGGCATACAAAGGGGGTTCCAGCATGGCCGTAATGGAACGGCTGAGCTGGGTGGCCCTTAAACCCACCCAAACAAAAGCGTTCTCCCCGAACATAAACACATTTCTCTCCCCGAGTTGGCGTGGATGGTAGGCACTTATTTATTTATAGATTTACCCTTCAGGGAAGGAGTAGGTAGTTTTACTGTTAGTATATTAATATTAGGTTTACTAAGGCAACTGTAGATAATAATAATGTAGACCTAAGACCTTAACATAGGTAGTAATAGGCCGATAATGTAGGCAAACACTAGGATAAGTTAGCTAGGGAGAACTGGCAGCCCTAGTTTGAACGAAGAGACAAGGGTCTGGAAGAGAGACCAGCTCGTTCTTCTTAAGACAGACACCAACTGGACAAGACGTGCCGTGATCAGCAGACGGCGCCCCCACGTGTCTTCACATTCGAGACCTGGGGAAATCTGGTAGAGGCACCTCGATGTACCGTAGATGACCTCCGTCAGGCCCATACAGTAAGACAAGACCTCCACTTTATCTCGTAGATTTCTGGCCAGTGTCTGGGGGGATTGTGAGTGAGTTGATCTGTGGGCCTGTGTTGCAGCTGGCAGGGCATGCCCAGTAAGTACCAGTGTCTCTCGTCAGTCTGGAAGCTAGTGTCCGTGTCTGCATAGTTATACTAGGGGATACACACCCTCTTGGATATAGGAAATTCTGAGGTGCAGGCAGGTCACTAATAACGACTGAATATTGCAGGAATTAAGGCTCCCGGTTGCACGTGGTTTCTGAAGGGAAGTCCAAAGAGGCTAAGGTTAAGCTTAGGGAAGTTGAAGATCAGGATATATGCTGCAACACCAAGTAAGTTAGTCTTTTATACATGCATGCAGGCGAGTTTCTTGCAACATCAATCATTTGTGAAAATCTGTCCTATAAGCCACTTGTGAGGCTGAGGTACCCACCTCAGAGCTCGGTGTCAGCAGAGTTTGCCAGGGTAGGTGACTCACTTGGAGGCAGTCCACACAAATTTTCACAGCCAGGATGGAACTGATTGTTGATGAGGGCTTCCCTTACATCCTGGCGAGATTGGCCACACGTACGCCACTTTCATACTTTCAGCAAGTTCTTTCTTGAATTCTATCATGTTTCTAACCTTCTTTATCGAAGGGCTGGCACCTGGAACTTTCTTTGGACCCATGGTGGCTTATTTAGGAGTTGCACTCAATAAACAAGCACAAAAAACAATCGATTATTACGAAATGTTTCGTATGAATGCATAGGGTAATGTTCACTCGACAAGAAACAAAGCCTGACTGACTCAGAATGCGTGCGTGGGATGCTTTGTGTGGGCGCAGGCACGTGGAAACATTCAGCATGGTGGATGAAAACTGCAACAATATTTTGACGAAAAAAGTCGCTGAAAACCAAATTTGACGAAAACCAGGGCAAAAGAAAACCAAGGTTCCACTGTAACTCTGATAATTATACTTATGTGTACCTGTACCTAAATAAACTTACACACTGTGCTGGCATGCAGGTACACGTTAAAATCAGTAAGTGTGTCATTAGTCTTGAAGACGCCATATTAATAATGATAATAACACACAATAATCACTCCGAGGCACAAAAAATGTTGCATATAAGTTAATATAAGCATTTTGATTTATCTATGATATTTTTCAAAATTATATAATAAACATGCTACATAACATACAAACAAGATAAATACACCCCACAGTAGAATAAATTAACACAAATATGAGACACTTTCCAGTCGTCTTCTCAGAGCGTCAGAAAGAATAACATTTTCTTTAGTTCAATACCAAAGAAAATGTGTACACAATAGAATTACTGGGGGTAACTGTAGAAAAAAATTCCTTTCGTATGCCTTCACTGAGAGCTTCATTCCTTCTAAAAATGGTGTGTAACATGAGAATGGGAGTGTTGCCCTTTATTCATTCTACTTTACCAATGTGGAGACAACTTGTACACAATGTAAGATGTTTGCATTAAGATATAAGCTTCACAGACATGGAAATGAACATGTATCAACCATACCCAGATGTGTTCATCTGTTTACATACTCTGCAGCTGTCCTCTCTGATTTACTCATTCTCTCTCTCTCTCTCATTTACTCACCTCTCACTCTACATTAACCCTTTGGGGGTCCATCCTGTACTTCTACAGCTTTGAAGCCTGGGTTCAAGCCATAGTTTTATATATGAGCTCAGGTCACTCAGATAAGCTGTGAGTGGTTAATTTGGGCCTAAATATGAGAGACTACATATATGTGGTAAGTGTGCACTACAAAAAACAAATCCTGCAGCACACAGTGCATGAGAAAAAAACTGAGACAGTGTTTTTGGAGTGAAACAGCGAATTTGCAGTGTATATTCGTATGTTTTTTACGGTTGTACTAGCAATTTTTTCGTCTCATTTGATAGAATGATAGCTATATTACAGAAATAGAGATGATTTTCATTGGTTTTAGTACTGAAAATGGCATGAAACTGAGCTCAAAGTAGCAGAAATGTTCGATTTTTGCTGATGTTCAAGAGTAAACAAATGACATCACATGTCCAACACATGTCAGCTGGTGGGCCTAATGTGTGTTCACAAATGCACTGATATTTATACAATTATTACAATACAGTGGACCCCCGCCTTGTGATATTAATTCGTTCCTGAGAGCTCATCGTAAGCCGAAATTATCGTTAGCCGAATTAATTTTCCTTATAAGAAATAATGAAAATCAAATTAATCCGTTCCTGACACCCCAAAATTAGTCAACCATCGCTACTATTGTGGGCAACAAAAAGGCAATCAAGGAAGCTGTTTTTGCCAAAGGTTCAACTGTGTTTTCGAAACAGAGATCGCAAGTGATGGAAGATGTTGAGAGACTCTTATTGGTGTGGATAAATGAAAAACAGATAGCAGGAGATAGCATCTCTCAAGTGATCATAAGTGAAAAGGCTAGGAAGTTGCATCAGGATTTAATTAAAAAAATGCCTGCAACTAGTGATGATGTGAGTGAATTTAAGGCCAGCAAAGGTTGGTTTGAGAGATTTAAGAAGCATAGTGGCATACATAGTGTGATAAGGCATGGTGAGGCTGCCAGTTCAGACCACAAAGCAGCTGAAAAATATGTGCAGGAATTCAAGGAGCACATAGAAAGTGAAGGACTGAAACCTGAACAAGTGTTTAATTGTGATGAAACAGGCCTGTTTTGGAAGAAAATGCCAAGCAGGACCTACATTACTCAGGAGGAAAAGGCACTCCCAGGACATAAGCCTATGAAAGACAGGCTTACTCTGTTGATGTGTTCCAATGCTAGTGGTGATTGCCAAGTGAAGCCTTTATTAGTGTATCACTCAGAAACTCCCAGAGCGTTCAGACAAAAGAATATCCTCAAGGCTAATTTGTGTGTGCTGTGGAGGGCAAACAGTAAGGCATGGGTCACTAGGGACTTTTTCTATGACTGGTTACACCAAGCATTTGCCCCCAATGTGAAAGATTACCTAACTGAAAAGAAATTAGACCTTAAGTGTCTCCTGGTGTTAGACAATGCCCCTGGTCATCCTACAGACGTGGCAGAGCGACTTTATGGAGACATGAAGTTCATTAAGGTGAAGTTTTTGCCTCCTAATACCACTCCTCTCCTGCAGCCCATGGACCAGCAGGTTATTGCAAACTTCAAAAAACTGTACACAAAAGCTGTGTTTGAAAGGTGCTTTGTAGTGACCTCAGAAACTCAACTGACTCTAAGAGAGTTTTGGAGAGATCACTTTAATATCCCCAATTGTGTAAACCTTATAGGTAAGGCTTGGGAGGGAGTGACTAAGAGGACCTTGAACTCTGCTTGGAAGAAACTGTGGCCAGAATGTGTAGACAAAAGGGATTTTGAAGGATTTGAGGCTAACCCTGAGAGGAGTATGCCAGTTGAGGAATCAATTGTGGCATTGGGGAAGTCCTTGGGGTTGGAGGTTAGTGGGGATGATGTGGAAGAGTTGGTGGAGGAGGACAATGAAGAACTAACCACTGATGAGCTGATAGATCAACTTCAACAGCAAGAGGCCAGACCTGAGGAAACTGGTTCGGAGGAGGGGAGAGAGAAATTGAAGAAGTTGCCTACTACAAAGATTAAGGAAATCTGTGCAATGTGGCTTAAAGTGCAAACCTTTATGGATGAAAATCACCCTCACACAGCTATTGCAAGCCGTGCTGGTGACTATTACACTGACAATGTTGTGAAACACTTTAGGGAGTCATAAAGGAACGAGAGGTACAGGCCACTATGGACAGATATGTTGTGTGACAGAAGTCCAGTGACTCTGAAGCTGGTCCTAGTGGCATTAAAAGAAGAAGGGAAGTAACCCCAGAAAAAGACTTGACACCTCAAGTCTTAATGGAAGGGGATTCCCCTTCTAAACATTAAGACTCTCTCCTCCTCCCATCCCATCAATCATCACCAGATCTTCAATAAAGGTAAGTGTCATGTAATTGTGCATGCCTTTTTCAGTTTGTGTGTATTAAAATTAATATTTCATGTGGTAAAAATGTTTTTTTTTCATACTTTGGGGTGTCTTGCACGGATTAATTTGATTTCCATTATTTCTTATGGGGAAAATCCATCCGCATAACGATAATTTCGCATAACAATGAGCTCTCATGAACGGATTAATATCGTTATGCAGGGGTCCACTGTACATGACACTTACCTTTACTGAAGATCTGGTGATAATTGATGAGATAGGAGGAGGGGAGTGTGTGGAAGTTATTGTTTAGAAGGGCAATCCCCTTCCATTAGGACTTGAGGTAGCAAGTCTTTTTCCGGGGTTACTTCCCTTTTTCTTTTAATGCCACTAGGACCAGCTTGAGAGTCACTGGACCTCTGTCGCACAACAAATCTGGCCACAGAGCTCTGTACCTCCTGTTCCTTTGAGACTTTCCTAAAATGGGCCATAACATTGTCATTGTACAGATTACCAACACGGCCTGCAGTAGCTGTGTCAGGGTGATTTTCATCCATAAAGGTTTGCAGTTCAACCCACTTTGCACACTTTTCCTTAATCTCTTTTTTCAATTCCACACTAATTCTCGCCCTTTTTACCATAGGGATGGCACCAAAAGCTTTGTTGGGGCCCATGGTGACTTATTTTACAGTTACAAGCACTAAAAACACTGGGATAATGTGAAATGTACCGAATGTATGCATAGATGCGACCGCACTGGCTGGCTTGTAAACACTGGCGTTGAGGCTACACGTGGGACGTGTCCCGGACGAATCATGTAAGGCGAGTTTTTTATCGTGAGACAAGGCAAAATTTTTGCCTTCAAATGCTTCGTATGGCGGATTTAACGTAACGCGATGCGTTCATAAGGCAGGGGTCCACTGTACTGTCTAACAGTAAATCTTCTATTTTTTGGTGTGAATAAAAATTTATTATGTGAATAAAAAATCAAAATAGAATTCATCTGTAAAGCCTGGAAATGTAAATAATAAACAGAAGAAATGTTATTTTAGTGCTAGGCATGCCTGCACTATTTATACTGGACCCTATTTTGAAGTTGGAATATTCTGAACTTTGTGTGAAATTGGCCAAATTACCAATTACCGATCACTTTATTGGGTAGTTGAAATACGTAGTTGATTAGGCGATTTCCTGTGCTCAGTTGATAAAATAGCGAAATAGCTAAGAATTAGGTCAACTGGAATATTGTAACTGGCCTAAAATGTCAGTCAAAGTGGGCAAAACTGCAGATGCGTAAATATCACTGACGCAGCAAAATTCGCGAGAGCGTAATTTTGTCAATTTTCCATCAAATTTCGTACTTTTTGTGTTATTACCCACAGAAAAAGATTCTCTACCATTTCATAAGAAAAAATAGAAAAATTTTTCTTTGAAAATTCTTGGGCCCTGTGGACAAGTTTCAGATTGGGGGTGTTGACCCTGAAAGGGTTAAGTAATGAGTGTACTGTATATGCATTTTATCACTCTAGGGCACTTTAAACGTCATAGTAGGTGGGGTTGCCAGGCAGGCTACCATACCTCTCTTATCTAACTTCTTACAATAAATACTACTCACCTCTCATCCTACATTAAGACTACAAATATTTTGAGATAAATAATGAGTGTACTGTGTTTACCTGGAGAGAGTTTACCTGGAGAGAGTTCCGGGGGTCAACGCCCCCGCGGCCCGGTCTGAGACCAGGCCTCCTGGTGGATCAGAGCCTGATCAACCAGGCTGTTGCTGCTGGCTGCATGCAAACCAACGTACGAGCCACAGCCCGGCTGATCCGGAACTGACTTTAGGTGCTTGTCCAGTGCCAGCTTGAAGACTGCCAGGGGTCTGTTGGTAATCCCCCTTATGTGTGCTGGGAGGCAGTTGAACAGTCTCGGGCCCCTGACACTTATTGTATGGTCTCTTAACGTGCTAGTGACACCCCTGCTTTTCATTGGGGGGATGGTGCATCGTCTGCCAAGTCTTTTGTGTGTATTTTACTTTTTGTTGTTTTTTAATGCCTTGTTCTACTGTTAACATTTGGTGTAAACTTGTTATCTAGAATTTATATGCATTTATAAGTGGAAAAAATGGCATTCTGCTTTCTGGCAGTAGCCTGGAACCTACTCTGCTGTATAAGTGGGGCCCTACTGTATTTGTAAAATACCTCACCTCAGTGTCTCAGTTTGGCAACCTCTCACTGAGCAAGATTATGTAATATTAGCCAGGCGATTCACTTCACTTACATACTGTATGTGAAAATTTGCAATGGTGTACCTATATGTTATATTTGAAAGTAAGTACCTTGTAGTCTTTGTTAACATATGATATCCTCCAGTCATCACCTGGCTGCACCAGACGTGAAAACTCAGACTCTGGCATAAACGTTGTCCAACCATCTTCTAAAACTGTGTACATTGCACGGTAGAAGAATGGATATTGCAGCAATGGCTCCTCTGTAAAAGAATAAAATAAAAATGTATGAGCACAATAATGTATCAAAAAATAGTGTGTGATATGAATAATAAGACTAATGTGTATTTAAAGAGTACAAGTATTACAAAAACAACCTGCACATGGGAGAGAGGAGCTTATGAAGAAGTTTAGATCTGACTTGGACCATTTACAGTCACACTAACACAAAAGAGTGAAGAAGCCAGTATATATAGGTGAGGGGGACAAGGATGGGAACAACAGAGGAAGAAAAGGATTTAGTGGTAGTGGTAAGGCTGGTAATGGAAGAAGTAATGGAAGAAGTAATAGACGGACTGAAACGTTGTCATAAACTCCTCACTCCTATGTCTGGGTTATTTGTGTACAGCTCCAGTCATGGCATTGTGCCTTTTTCTTTGTTTCAAGAGTAGTTCTCCATTTAAACATGATATCTTCTGTAGCAACTCTGACCAGACAAGATGAAAGTACGAACAAACGAAAACGCATTGTGGATGGCATACAAGCTATGGTGGTGTGGGCTGTGGGTATGCTAGCTTCTGTACTCCTTACCCAGCTTTTGTTCTTATTTGGTTAGCCCAGATACTGCATATTTCAGTTTTGTTCCAGCTTGGATGAACAATGGCTTAAGCTGACAGGTAGAGAGAAAGACACTATGTTTGCAGTCAATCCTTTATTACAATGCTTCATCCAGGACAGGACTCTCGTATCAAGTCCAGTCCTGGATGGAATGTCGTAAAAAAGATTTCTCTGCAAACATAGCATCTTTCTCACTCTGTCCCAGCTTCATCACATTCTATAATTTACTCAAGCTACAAACTGCTATCAAGCACTCAGCATTACAATATTGTAAAGACCAAGAACACAACATAACTTAATACACAGCACTGTTCATTTTATGGTGAGATGATAAGGCTTTAGATTAGAAGTGTGCCAAAGTATCTTTAACAGTGGGTACAGTAGGGCCTCGCTTTTTGGCATTTCGCCTTACGGCATTCCGCTAATATGGCAATCTCAAATTATGACCAAAAGTTTCCATACAGCAAGTGGTCTTTCAAATACGTCGCAGGCCACCCGGTTTGTTTACATTCTCCATGAGCACATCTCTCTATTATGTAATAATAATCACTCTTGGGCACATTAAATGTCTAATTTTACGTCAATACAGTGGACCCCCGCATACCGTACGCATCACATAACGTTCAATCCGCATACCGCTCGCTTTTATCGCAAAAATTTTGCCTCGCATACCGCTCAAAAACCCGCTCACCGCTCTTCGTCCGAGACGCGTCCAATGTGCGCCCTTAGCCAGCCTCACATGTGCCGCCGGTGGCATTGTTTACCAGCCAGCCTCCGCGGTAACATCCAAGCATACAATCGGAACATTTCGTATTATTACAGTGTTTTTGGTGATTTTATCTGCAAAATAAGTGACCATGGGCCCCAAGAAAGCTTCTAGTGCCAACCCTACAGCAATAAGGGTGAGAATTACTATAGAGATGAAGAAAAAGATCATTGATAAGTATGAAAGTGGAGTGCGTGTCTCCGAGCTGGCCAGGTTGTATAATAAACCCCAATCAACCATCGCTACTATTGGTGGTACAGCTGCTGCTGCTGTTGTACAACCGTCAGCTGCTGCTGCTGCTGCTGTAGTACCGTCTGCTGCTGCTGTAGTACCGTCTGCTGCTGCTGTAGTACCGTCTGGTGCTGCTGTAGCATCGTCTGCTGCTGCTGTAGCACTGTCAGCTGCTGCTGCTGTTGTACCACCGTCAGCTGCTGCTGCTGCTGCTGCTGTAGTACCGTCTGCTGCTGCTGTAGCATCGTCTGCTGCTGCTGTAGCACTGTCAGCTGCTGCTGCTGCTGTAGCATCGTCTGCTGCTGCTGTAGCACTGTCAGCTGCTGCTGCTGCTGTAGCATCGTCTGCTGCTGCTGTAGCATCGTCTGCTGCTGCTGTAGCATCATCTGCTGCTGCTGTAGCACTGTCAGCTGCTGCTGCTGCTGCTGTAGCACCGTTGTTGGTGTGTCTTATTGAGAATACCAAGAAACAATTAACCCCAGAGGATTTACCACCCAGGAAAAACCCAAAAAAGTCAGTGTCATCGAAGACTGTCTAACTTATTTCCATTGGGGTCCTTAATCTTGTCTCCCAGGATGCAACCCACACCAGTCGACTAACACCCAGGTGAACAGGGAAAAATGCCTGGAACTAGTGCTCATATTGGTGAATTTAAAGCCAGTAAAGGTTGGTTTGAGAGATTTAAGAATCGTAGTGGCATACACAGTGTGATAAGGCCTGTTCTGGAAGAAAATGCCAAACAGGACCTACAGTACTCAGGAGGAAAAGGCACTCCCAGGACACAGTGTCTCATCAGTCATTGCTGCATCTTCAATAAAGGTAAGTGTCATTTATTCTTCATTTAGTAGAGTAGTACATGCACAATATATATTGTGCATGTACTACTCTACTATTGTGCATGTATCCTTCTCTTTGTGTGTAGGAAAATGTATATTTCATGTGGTAAAAATTTTTTTTTCATACTTTTGGGAGTCTTGCACGGATTAATTTGATTTCCATTATTTCTTATGGGGAAAATTCATTCGCATACCGATCATTTCGCATAACAATGAGCCCTCTTGCACGGATTAAAGTCGCTATGCGGGGGTCCACTGTATGTACATTTTCATTAATCCATCTATGATACTTTCTTCAAAATTATATAAGAAACACGTTACATAGCGTATAAACACCCTGTTTATATGCTATGGAGGTGTGGTTGCTGGGTGGAGGGAGAACATACAGTACCACCCCACACTGGTGACAAATGAATCGTGTGTCCTTCCGCTGTTGGGGTCGTTTTTTGGTGGTAGCACACACAACACACTTTTTCTGGGCATTCTTCTTCTTTTGGGTAGGTGGTATTGGTACCAGATAGTGACAGTTAGGAGTGATTCAGTCTGGCACTTCCCCCACTGGCTGTGGTTGGGGGACAGGTTGTGGTGTGACAGGTCACTGTGGAGGGGCAGGTACTGGTGTGGTACCATACTTTCTTGCTATCTCTTTGACAACATTTAGAGAGAATTCTGCAAAATGTTGTCGTTTTCCAGTCTTTATTTCGTACATATTGAATGCATTGAGCACTGCAATGTCTACAAGGTGAAAAAACAGTTTTATATACCACCTGTGACTCCTACATACACAGTCAACAAACCCTATCATAATGTCATGCTTGTCAACTAGTCGCATATTGTTCATATAGTCCACGACAGCAGCTGGCTTTACAATAGGTTCTTTGTTGAACTTGCTCAGTCTGTCTGTTTGTACCATCTCGTTTCTGTGGATGGTTGACAGCAATGTCATGTCCCGTTTGTCATGCCACATCAGTGCCATGATGTCATTAGCATGAAACACTTGCACTGCACATTCAACACTGCCTCCACTGAACCTTGACATATGTTTTCTATTCCTTCTCACTGTTCCACATATATCAGTATTGTTCACACATAGGAAATCAGCGAGCATAGGGCTTGTATACCAGTTGTCTGTGTACAATGTATGGCCCTTGCCAAGGAATGGTTCCATCATTCTGCGAACAGCATTACCGGAAATGCCCAACATCCGTCTGTCATCATCAAGTGTATTTCTCCCGGTGTATACAATAACATCCAACACAAGACCACTCTCACAGTCACACATAACAAAAAGTTTTATACCAAAGTGATTACGTTTGCTCGGTATATATTGCTTGAATGACAAGCATCCCTTGAACAGAATCAAGGACTCATCAACAATAATGTTCTTGAAGGGATAAAAGTATGTACTGAATTTCTGCTTCAAATACATACATAAACACTTCCCGGATTTTGTATAGAAGGTCATTTCTGTTTGGCATATTTCTGTCTGAGAAGTGCAACATTTGTAGCAACAGAGTGAATCTGTTGCAGGGAAGGTGGTCACGGAAAACTGGAGTACATGTACTGATAAAGTGGTCTGTGGACCAGTAATTATGTATATTGTTCTTATAGATATGTGGCATAAGCATGACAGTGGCAAAGAATAAATACATTTCAGCCACTGTTGTGTCCTTCCACCTGCGCAGCCGTGACGATTCTCCAACCTCTGTTATGCTGTCCATGATATATTGGTAATGATTGTTTGTCTGGGTCACTATCAAGTTCATTATAGGCTTGTCAAAGTACAACTGGAAATAGTCTAACTCTGTAGACTCATTCGTTATGGGACATTTGGGCTGGATACCACTTCCACTAGAATCAAAATCACAAGGCTGTGGCACAAATATACTTTGTGTCCAGTTCCACTCACGATCACATGGTGCAGGGTGGACCTGTGGCATGGGGCAAGGGGAAGCAGGAGGAGGGACAGGAGTGGAGGCAGCACATTGTTGAGGGGATGCCAGGCGGTCCTTTGTCTGTCCACCCACTGCGCCATGTGGTCCAGGCACTGTGCTACCCACCATTACTTCCTCCATCTCCACATACTCGCCTTCATGGTCACTTTCACTATCAGTGGCCGGGGTTTTGGATCGTGACCTGCCACGACCCTTGGGGACTGCATATGGCACACTGCCTGAACGTAGATAACGACACCTAAAAGTATGTTTCACTGGTGAATAATGAACTTCACTATCACTAGACGAATCCTCGAATGGCAGAAAATCAATCTCACCACTTACATCACTTTCACTATCACTAAAACACCGGGAAAATGATAGTTTCCTCTTGCAAAGTTGCCTATGGGTAACACTCGCCACTCCAGAAGTGCTTGGCCCATGGTCTTGTGCAGCCACACTGGCCACCCCAGAAGTGCTTGGCCTAGGGTCTGCTGTGGCTACACTGGCTACCCCAGAGGTGCTTGGCCCTAGGACAGGTGTCGCTACCCCAAAGGTGATGGGCTGAGGGTCATCTGGGTTATCGTCGACATTTTCAAAATTTCTTGAATATTACTGGCCCCATTGGTGTCAGATCCACTAAACTCACGATCTATATCACTTTCCTCGAATAGCAGTGTTAATACGACGGGCATGAGCGAATCACGAGGATGTGCCATGATGTTGACCCAAGATGGAGCTGAATGTAACTGGTCCTACCATGTGGTACCCAGGCATCCTAGATGTTTTTTATACTGCGCACACCCATTCTCTCATGTCTAGGCGACTCAGGCCTATCACGCCAATTTTGAATGAAAAATAAAACATATACATACGTTTGGGGCGCTACGCGAGAGAACGATATATACGTTTGGACCGTTTAAGGGTTAAATGTCTTATTTTACGTTTATAAAGACATTTTCATTAATCCATCTACAATGGACCCCGACTTATGATGGCCTCAACCTACGATAAAACCGACTTACGATGCTTGTCAGCGTAAAAATTTGACCCCGACCTATGTTGAAAAACACAACTTCCATCATTCGTCCCGTACGCGTCCACACGTCCATCTGGCCTGAGCGCACCTCAGCTGCCCTGCCTTCAGTTAGTGTGCCAATGTTTACAAGCCAGTGCAGTCGCTTCCATGCATACATTCGGAACATTTTGTATTATTCCAGTGTTTTTACTGCTTGTAACTGCTAAATAAGCTACCATGGGAAGAAAGCTTCCAGTGTCAACCCTGTGGCAAAAAGGGTGAAAATTACCTTCTGGAAAATAAATTGGAGCTTAAGTGCCTCCTGGTATCAGACAATGCTCCTGGTCATCCTTCAGACTTGGCAGAGCGAATTTCAAGGAAGTTGAGCTTAATGAAAGTTAAGTTTTTGCCTCCTAATATCACTCCTCTCCTCAAGCCCATGGACCAGCAGGTCATTTCAAATTTCATAAAACTGTACACCAAAGCAGAAGTGCTTTGAAGTGACCTCAGACACTCGATTAACCCTAAGAGAGTTTTGGAAATATCACTTTAGTATCCTCAATTGCATAAACCTTATAGATAAGGCTTGGGAGGAAGTGACTAAGAGGACCTTGAACTCTGCTTGGAGGAAATTGTGGCCAGAATGCATATTTCATGTGGTAAAAAATTTTTTTTTCATACTTTTGGGTGTCTTGAACGGATTAATTTGATTTTCATTATTTCTTATGGGGAAAATTAATTCGACTTACGATAATTTTATCTTACAATGTGCTCTCTGGAACAGATTAATATCGTAAGTCGGGGGTCCACTGTACAGTGGACCCCCGCATACCGTTGGCATCACATAACGTTAAATCCGCATACCGATACATTTTATCGCTAAGATTTTGCCTCACATACCGCTAAAAAACCCGCTCAGCGCTATTCGTCCGAGGTGCGTCTAATGTGCGGCCTGAGCCAGCCTCACATGTTCTGACAGTGGCATTGTTTACCAGCCAGCCTCCGCGGTAACATTCAAGCATACAATCGGAACATTTCGTATTATTAGTGTTTTTGGTGATTTTATCTGCAAAATAAGTGACCATGGGCCCCAAGAAAGCTTCTAGTGCCAACCCTGTGGTAAAAAGGGTGAGAAATATTATCGAAATACTGTGGTACCATGGTCAACTGCTGGTGCTGCTGCTGCTGTAGCACTGTCAGCTGCTGCTGCTGATGTAGCACAGTCAGCTGCTGCTGCTGCTGTACCACCGTCAGCTGCTGCTGCTGCTGTAGTACCGTCTGCTGCTGCTGTAGCACTGTCAGCTGCTGCTGCTGCTGTAGCACCGCCAGCTGCTGCTGCTGCTGTACCACCGTCAGCTGCTGCTGCTGCTGCTGCTGTACCACCGTCAGCTGCTGCTGCTGCTGTAGTACTGTCTGCTGCTGCTGTAGCACCATCTGCTGCTGCTGTAGCACCATCTGCTGCTGCTGTAGCACTGTCAGCTGCTGCTGTAGCACTGTCAGCTGCTGCTGTAGCACAATTAACCCCAGAGGGTTTGCCACCCAGGATAACCCAAAAAAGTCAGTGTCATCGAAGACTGTCTAACTTATTTCCATTGGGGTCCTTAATCTTGTCTCCCAGGATACAACCCACACCAGTCGACTAACACCCAGGTGAACAGGGAAAAATGCCTGGAATTAGTGCTCATATTGGTGAATTTAAAGCCAGCAAAGGTTGGTTTGAGAGATTCAAGAAAACCTCTACTAGTGAGAACGGCTGGGTTTGAGAAGGACCTGCCCTCCCAAATCAACCTACGTCTCACCTCCTGGCACTATATAAGGCCCGATTCTGTCACTTCAACTTCATATTGTTTCAGACAACGGAACAATGCTCTTCTCCAGACTGAGGGACTGACCACCTCAAAACTTTAAGGGTGATGGACTGATTACATCGTCTTCAAGTATCTTCTGCTTCTATCAACTTTTCTGTACTCGACTGAAGAAGCCTACTGTGTAGGCGAAACGTTTCAAAATAAAGATACCTAACTGTTGCATATGTGTCTTACCTAACAAATGGTCTCATTTTACAGAATGGAAGACATATTACAGAAATTGAGATGATTTTGACTGGTTTTACAATGAAAAGTACCTTGAAATTGAGCTCAAAGTAGCAGAAATGTTGATTTTTACCAAAGTTCAAAAGTAAACAAATCATAATGAGAAAAAAAAAACTTTGACCAATGTTTTTGGATTAAAACAGCGACTTTGCACTGTATTTTCGTATGGTATTTATTGTTGTATTCTAGTTTTCTTGGTCTCATTTTACAGAATGGAAGACATATTACAGAAATTGAGATGATTTTGACTGGTTTTAAACAATGAAAAGTACCTTGAAATTGAGCTCAAAGTAGCAGAAATGTTGATTTTTACCAAAGTTCAAAAGTAAACAAATCATGCCAAGCGTCCAATACACGTCAATTGGTGAGTCTAATATTCTTTCACAAGTGCGCTGATATTATTTATACCATTTCTACACCAATGCAGTAGTCTGCATAACAGTAAATCTTCTTTTTTTTGTAAGAAAAAAAATTCAAAGTGGAAAGCAAAAGAAATATAAGAGGGGCCTGGGGATGTGACTAACAAACAGAGAACTTGTTATTTTAGTGCCAGGAATGTCTTTCTTGTTTATTCTGGACCCTATTCGGAAATTGGCATCTTTTGAAATTTGTGTGAAATTGGCAAAGTGCTAAATTCTGACCACTTTATTGGATAGTTGAAATCGGTTTAAAAGGGTGGTTTCTTGTACTCAATCGATAGAAAAAATGAGAGTTCTAGCGTAAATAGTAATGATTTTTGTCGACTAGTACACTGGAACTGGCCGAAAATAGGGCTCAAAGTGGGCAAAATCGCTGATGTGTAAACATCATTGAGACCGCTACCTTCGCGAGAGCATAATTCCTTAAGTTTCCATAAAATTTCATACTTTTGCTGTCATTATGATCGGAAAAGATTCTCTATCTTTTCATAAGAAAATATAATTTTTTTTTTTTAAATTTTGGCAACCCTGAGAACAAGTCTCTGAGAGGGCCTGGCGACCCCCAAAGGGTTAATAATGATGATAATAATAATATGCAATAATAATCACTCTGAAGCATAAGAAATGTCATATATTACATTACATAAGCCTGTAATTGTTTTCCATGATGGTAGGATTGCTGGTGACTTTTTGTCTCATAAGCACGCAAGGTTGCAGGTATGTCTTGCTACATCTACTTACACTTAGGTTACAATACACACGCATTTACAAGCACATACCATGGACCCCGGATTTCGTAGTTGTCTGATTTTGTAATATTCGGAAATAGTAATATTTTTTCGTCAAAATATTGGCTCAGTGATCGTCATTGAGCTCAGTAATAGTCATTCGTCCCAAACGCGTCTGCATGGCAACAGCGGCCTGACACTCAGTGTGCCAAATGGTTTATCAGCCAGTGGGGATGATCCCACATGTTCAAAATGTTTACATTTCATATTATTCCATTCTTTTTAGTGTTTACAACTGCTAAATAAGCCACCATGGGCCCCAAGGAAGTTCTTAGTCCCAAGCCAGCCCTTTGGTAAAGGGCTAAAGAGAGAGGGGAGAATGCGCCTTTCTCAGTGATTCTGCAATTGTATGATACGAAAGCAGCAGGAGCCAATAAAGGCTATAGCACCAGCCAGCGATAAAGTGTAGCATTAACAGTGGAAGCAAGTAAGTTAAGCGATTAACAGATAGAAAAAGGAGAGCACGAAACTGACTCCTCCAATGTTGTTGGAGGTACAAAGGGCTACTGAAAACACAGCCACCTCTTGCTGCTGCCTTCACCACCATTATGTATAGCTTATCTTTCAGTGGCCCTTATACACTCAACAACATCAACACACCATCACTTGCCACATATATAATAACATATTTTATTCATTCTAGAGTATATATCATGTTTCTATGTTATTAATATTGTTTATGTCATATTAGATGAATTGTGCTAGATAAATAAGCCATAGAGTTGATATCAGTGTCATATTGAAGGACTATCTTGTCCTTCTCCCAACACTCCCCTGCCGCTGCCACAATCCCTAACATACACCAGAAACAGACCACTCTGGAACACTTTTTTGAGCGACAGGGGTCCAGTGACTCTCAAGCTGGTCCTAGTGGCATTTAAAAACAAAGAAGGGAAGTAACCCTGGAAAAGGACTTGGTACCTGAAGTCTTTATGGAAGAGGATTCCCCTTCCAAACAATAGTAACTCCTCCATCCTCTCCCTTTCTCCCGTCTTCCATACATCAAGTCTTCAATAAAGATAAGTGTCATTTTATTTTTGTTTTATTCTGCATGTCTCATTGTTTTCTGTGTAGGTAAATGCATATTTCATGTAAAAAAAAATAATGTTTTTTTAATACTTTTGGGTGTTTGGAACAGATTAATTGGATTTACATTATTTCTTACGGGTAAAATGAACTCGGAAATCATCAGATTTGGGTATAGTCACTCTCTCAGGAACAGATTAATTATGATAACCAAGGGTCCACTGTACAGTATATACTAACCCCTCTGGGTTTTCTTCTATTTTCTTCCTAGTTCTTGTTCTTGTTTATTTCTGCTTATCTCCATGGGGAAGTGGAACAGAATTCTTTCTCCCTAAGCTATGCATGTCATAGGAGGCGACTAGATGACAGGAGCAATGGGCTAGTAACCCCTTCTCCTGTATAAATTACTAAAAAGAAGAAAAAGAAGAACTTTATAAAATTGGGATGTTTGAATGTGCATGGATGTAGTGCAGATGATAAGAAATTAATAACTGCAAAGGTTATGAATGAAAGGAAGTTGGATGTCCTGGCCCTAAGCGAAACAAAGTGAAAGGGGTAGGGGAGTTTCAGTGGGGAGAAATAAATGGGATTAATCAGGAGTATCTGAGAGAGTTAGAGCTAAGGAAGGGGAAGCAATAATGTTGAAGGATCAATTATGGAGAGAGAAGAGGGAATATAAATGTATAAATTCAAGGATTATGTGGATTAAAATAAGGGTCGGATGTGAAAGGTGGGTCATAATAAGTGTGTACATATGCACCTGGAGAAGAGAGGAGTGTAGAGGAGAGAGAGAGAGAGATTTTGGGAGATGTTAAGCGAGTATGTAGGAACTTTTGAGCCAAGTGAAAGAGTAATTGTGGTAGGGGACCTAAATGCTAATGTAGGAGAAGCATTTAGAGAGGGTGTGGTAGGTAGTTTGGGGTGCCAGTTGTAAATGATAATGGGGAGTGTTACGCAGTGTGCTGCAGTAAAATTTATATAAACAAATAATACTTTATAGCTCAAGTATTATTCTGATTCCGGATGAAGATGACAAATGTCGGTATAACCCATGCAAGTCTAGTGCTGAAGACACTGACTTTGCTGATTCGTGAGCTGGAACATGGTGTCCTGGCTGTGGTTATGGCACTACAGAGGATGGCACTGACTACTGGGTGGTCAAGAACTCTTGTGGCACCACTTGAGGTGATGAAGGCTACGTCAAGATGAGTCGAAACAAGACCCCCTCTAATGATTTCTTCGATGTCCATACTTGTGTGTTGCAGCTCATTTTCGGACGCTGGAATAGGGCAGTAGCCCTCATCATCGACAATTTCTGCATATTCTTCAGAGGTGCTGCAGCCGCCACTCTTGGCATCTCTTCTGGTTTTGGAGTTGTGTCATGAGTTCCTGCTGCTGGACCCGTTCACCTTAGTATTCCCGGTGGAAGTGCGACTGTTTTGTTGACTAGGCAACATATCTGTCTGAGGTTGATAAGGGACTCGGCATTGGCGACGTTGAGACAAGTAATGTTCAGGGCTTCTGCCATTCCCGCTACATTGAGCTGAACGACAGTCTTATGGTAGATAGTACAAATGTTTAGTTCAACTTGGTATGCCAAGTTTTACCACTTAAGGTATATCATGTTTTAAGCTGCATCTTTTATGCAGTCTTTATTTTGTTTAATTCTGGAAATTAATTGACAAGGTCTTGCTTGTCTAATACAGTTTAGTAAGTACTGAACTCACTCCATATTTGTGATGAGAAGATGGAGTTATGTTTTGACAGCTGAAGAGCTGCACTGTTAGTACAAAAATAAATTTTGAACTAAAAATATTTCCTTAAGAACTCTAAATATGCATCATCTTGAAAATGCATAGAGAAAAAAGTTTGAGTATGAGAAAATTAGATATTGTTTTATATAAAGATTACTTATGATTTATTTACAAATTTTATATTTAATAGCCAATTTATTTATCTATATTTTTCTCATGTTTAATAACCTTTCGTATATCAACAGTAGTAGTGTTGTGTGTTGGTAAGTCAAGGAGATTGTTGGGGAAAGAAGCTGAGTGTATGGTGCTATACAGATGTTATGAGTGGCATGGTATGCAGACTGGACACCACCCCTCTCACACACCATGTCACTCTGCCTTTCCAAAACACAGTTGTCGTGACAGAGGTCCTCACTGCCATGTATTCCACTACTACTGTTGGAGTGGAATATTAACTCCTCCAATCACTAAAGACCGCTGATCAAATGTAGTCTCATCCACTACTGTGAAGCTCTATGAAGTCATAATCATCTACATGTTGCTGTCTCTACATGTATGCAGATATGCTGATGTGCAGCCCGAGTATATGAAGCATGTTACAGTGACAGACACTGAAATTCAGAGTGGCATGGCTAATGAGTGATTTACTTTTTTGTGAAATACTTTTTGGAAATTAAGACAAAAGTACAAACCTTATCACTTTTCCTGGTGCAACTGTCAGTCATGTGGGGGAGGTGTTACGAGTATGTCCTTACCAGACATTTTTTATACCAGGATATGCTCCTTTATTATATATATGTTAATGCTAATATTGTATTATATTTTTTGTTAGGCGTTCACAATAGTAAGTATTATTTTCATGAGTGGGAAACCACTAGTTAGAGTACCAGTTACTAGTTCAGGTACTGGCCTGTCTCCCTCAAAGTCACATGACCAACCTGATGTCACGTTACCATGCATTAGTATAGTCAGTAGGTTCACACACTCACTCAGAGTAGCACTCTCACACCTAGTCTGATTTCTAAGAGTTCTCTGATCATATACATATCCCTTGCACGGGATTATCGATAAATCCTCCTGTCTGGATAATTTAAATTTAATGTCTCTGTGAAGATATTGGTAAGGATTATGTTAACAAGCCAGTTACTTCATGTCACAGATTGATTGCCTAACTCTACTACTGGGAAATATGTCTTCCCAGTAAACTCTTGTGTCATTACAATAGCTGTGTATATATAATTGTACCCTTTAGGTATAAAGGAAAAAAGTCATTTTATTACTCTTTATTAAGATTATGATTCATAGGAATATTAAGATCCCATAAGTTTTATTGTTATTAAAGACACGGACTTTACATGAGTTTTAGTCATCCTACAGAAAGAAGGTTAACGAGGTCTATGGGTTAGAAGGCTATATTTGCAGCACTGAAACCTTGTTGCTATGGAGTTCTCCCCTAGACAATAACCAACATAGTAACTGATACCCTATCAAAGATCAGTAGCCTAATGTTAACCCTTTCAGGGTCCAAGGCCCAAATCTGGAGTCACGCACCAGTGTCCAAGAATTTTCAAAAAAAAAAATTTGTTATTTTTTCTTATGAAATCGCAGAGAATCTTTTTGTGAAGGTAATAAAACAAAAAGTACGAAATTTGGTGGAAAATTGACGAAATTATGCTCTCGCGAATTTTGATGTGTCAGCGATAGTATTTACGAATTGGCGATTTTGCCGACTTTGACTCCCATTTTAGGCCAATTACATTATTCCAGTCAACCAAATTCTTAGCTATTTCACTAGTATTACTTCTATTCTATCGATTGAGCACAAGAAATCGCCAAGTCAACTGTTTCAACTACAAAATAAAGTGATCGGAAATTGTTAATTTGGCCAATTTAACACAAAGTTCAAAATATTCCAATTTCAAAACAGGGTCCAGAATGAACAATGTAGGCATTCCTGGCACTAAACTAACATTTCCTCTGTTCATTAGTTATGTTTTGAGGCTTTACAAATAAATTCCATTTTGATTTTTTATTCACATAATGAATTTTTATTCACACCAAAAAATAGAAGATTTACTGTTATGCAATACTGTAATAATTGTATAAATATCATCACCATATTTGTGAATGTATATTAGATCCACCAGCTGATGTGTATTAGACGTGTGAGGTCGTTTGTTTACTCTTGAATATCGACAAAAATTTAACATTTCTGCTAATTTGAGCTCAGTTTCAAGCCATTTCCAGTGCTAAAACCAATCAAAATCATCTCTATTTCTGTAATATGTCTTCCATTCTATCAAATGAGACCAAGAAATCGCAAATACAATTATAAAAAACATACGAAAAAACACTGCAAAGTTGCTGTTTTAATCGAAAAATCATGATTTCATTTTTTTTCTCTCATTATACACAGTGTGCTGCAGGATCTGTTTTATGTGGTGCACACATACCACATAGATGTATTCTCTCATATCTAGGCCCAAATGTACCACTCACAGTTTATCAGAGTGAGCTGAGCTCATGGCGTAGATCTACGGTTTGGACCCTGAACGTAAAGCCGTAGATCTACGGGACGGACCCTGAAAGGGTTAAACACTACATACCGCAACAGTCCTCGATGACACACTGCCATTCTTGGGTTATCCTGGGTGGCTAACCCAGTGGGGTTAAAAATCCAAATGAAATCTTATCTTATCACACCTGACTTCTTACAATAAATACTACTCACCTCTCACCCTACATTAAGACTACAAATATTTTAGCCCTTTGACTGTTTCAGGCCCCTCTCTGAAACTGTCATTCTATGTCGCCAAATATTCAAAAAAAAAAAAAAATTATTTTTTCTTATGAAAATGTTAAGATTATTTTTCTGAGTGTTTTAGTCCAAAAAAAAAATTTTTGCCATCGGTACTTACCGAGACATAGAGCCGTGAAGTTTGCAGAAAATGAGCCGCGTATGGCAACAGCGGCGACTGCCGCTCACCCGGTAAACTTTAGTTTACTTGTAATTGAAGGTTTTTTGTTTTTTTCACTATTTTATTTTTTCACATAACTTATGTGGCCTATGAGACCAAAGTAAGGTGCAATGTATATATATACACTCGTTGTATACAACACAATAAGCACACAAACATAATTATCAATATATTGTTTACAAAACTTGTTTACAAAAACAAACAAACAATCATCCTCCTCCTCCTCCTTCCCTCCCCCTCCTCCTTCTCCTCCTCCCCCTTCCCCTTTCCCCCCTCCTTCTCCCCCTTCTCCTTCTCCTCCTTTCCTTCTCCTTCCTTCCTTCTCCTTTTTCTCCCCCTCCTCCTTCTCCCCCTCCTCCTTTCCTTCTCCTCCCCCTTTTCCCCTTCTCCTTCTCCTTTTTCCTTCCCCCCCTCCTCCCCCTTGTCTTGTGTGCGAGGTTTGGTTATAATTTTTTTTGGTCAGAAGTGGGCAGCTGTAAAAGTGAATATTGTCTCATTAGCATCCCCCCTACCGCCGTAAAAAAACAATGGGGTCGGATGTGTTTCCCCTCCCCCATTCTATCTAATTTCTTTCTCCCTCATTCTAATCTTTCAATCTTTTCCTTTCTATCTGTTGCCCATCTTGTTCCAGGGAACTAAAATACAAGTATACAAAGGGAAAATTTTCCCAGGATAACCCCAAAAAACCAGACAAATGCTATATCTCTTGAAGATTGAGTAAACGTGAGACACAGTCTTGTGGCTCTCTCTGAGACAGAAGCTAGATGGAAGACGGGAGCTTGAAAAAGCAAAAATAGACAGACAGAAATGTTTGTGTACCAGCAAAAACAAAGGGGGGGCGATGGTCTGTAATTTACCCCCCTTTATGTCATCAAATCAGCCTTATAGATTTATCCCCCTTTTTTGTCATTTTCTGGGGGGGACTTTTTTTTTTTTTGCTTCAAGGGAACAAATTATTTCATCTTCTTTTTCCCCTCCTCCTCCTCCCCCTTTTCCCCCTCCTCCCCCTCCCCCTCCTCCCCCTCCTCTTCCTTCCCCCCCTCCCCCTCCCCTCCTCCTCCTTTTTTCCTCCCCCCCTCCTCCTCCATTGCTTTTGGTCTCAAATCCCCCAAATCATGAAATTTATCTTCACTGAACTTCCATCTGTGTTAGGCATCATTGGAAAAGAAGAGTCCCCGATTTTCTGGGGGGAAAACCATTTTCTTACCCCTGACATCGAAAAAGGACAATGAAAATGGGATTCCCCCCAATGACCACTGGGGTCCCCCGATTTTTTTTTTTTAGGGGGCACATGACCATGGACCCATTCCTCACTGTGGGCCTACCGGCTTTTCCTGCTTGATTTGAAGCTGCTAGAATTTATGGTATAAATATCAGAACATTGGCTGTAAGACTATTTATACGTCGGAAACAGTCAAAGGGTTAAGGAAATGATGAGTGTACGGTGTGTATTTTTCTTTTTATGTTTTAATGCCCCAGTTTATTTTTTTAATTAATATATGTTATTTAAACTTTTATTGGCATTTATAGCATATACAGTAGGGCCCCTTTTAAAGGAGGTTAGGTTTTTAGGGGTACGCCGTAAAACGGGAAAAAGCCGTAAAGGGAAACCTTTTTTTCCCCTTTTAAAAAAGCACACAAAACTAGATAACAAGTTTACACTAACATATACAAGTTAGCAAAAGACTAGGCATAAAAAACAATAAAAAAATAAATATACACAAGGCACTCATTACTTACCTTAAAAAATTTAAGTTTAAACTAGGGTGAGACAAGTAGTACATATTTATTTAAAAAAAAACAAGGTGGGAGTTGGTAGCAGCCGGGCTACCCTACCAGGCCATCCACCTACACAAATATTTTTTTAATTTAAAACCCTTTGAGGGTTTTCGTCGTACTAGTACGTTTTACCCTTTGGGGGTTTTGACGTACTAGTACGCATAAATTCTAGCGGCCTCAAAACCGCGCGAAAAGGCGGAGGCCTGGTGTGAGAGAATGGGGCTCTTTGGCGGTGTGCGCGGTGAATAAAATCTGGGACCCCGTGGTGATTGTGGGAATGCCCTCTTAGTTTAAAAAATGTCCACCAGCCCGCGGAAGAAGCTCCCCACTCCTTGGCGAATTGGGACACTTTTGTTCCCAGTGACAGTTCTAATAGGGGATGGAAGTGCCAGTGAAGATGAGTTTCGTGGTTTTAGTGAGGTTTTGACCGAAATAATGACCTAATATCGGAAATTTAGTGAAGAAAACCCAGACGACCCTCAGCCTTCCACCTCTGGTGCTGGGCCCTCGTGTTCACGTTCAGTTGTTCCAAAAACCCAAGTGGAAACTTCTATTTTCCCAAATCCCGACTCAGATGAGAGCATGGGTGATGATAGTGATAGTGAATATGAACTACAAGCTCTTCAAACTAGTTCCAGTATGATAGTGAAGTGCAATATTCCCCAGTGAACCCCTCATTTATATACGATGATATATGCGCTCTGGAAGTGTGCCATATGCTTTTCCCAAAGGGGGAAAGGGAGTGTATCTCGGAGTACATCCCGTGGCTGTACAAAAAGGAACAGACAGTAAAAAATGACGAAGATACTGTTGAAATTGGATGGAAAATGTGCGTGGTGGTAGTGGTGCCGGCGGTTGAGGCCCCAGCAGTGGGCCATGCTGCCCCCCCACGCCGCGGGCCTCAGCTGATCTAGAACAAAGGCCACCATCCCCCACTCCCCCACCACACCAGCCTCCACAACCACAACCCCCACAACCACAACCTCCACAACCACAACCACCTGTCATTGTCCAGTACCCACCAGCAGCCCGCACCTGGGTTTTGGCAGGAAGCTGTCAATTTTGTTCCAAATCCCCACCAGTTTGATGGCAGCCAAAGGGGGAATACGGCCATCTTGTGCACTTGGGAACAATGCCACTGAACTGGAATGTTTCGAGTTATTTTTTTGACAAAACAACTGATGAAAAGTATTGTCATGGAAAGCAACACATACTACGAGTACACCATGGCAAACACATTACTTTCACCAAAATCACGTCTACACCAGTGGAAGGAGGCAACTGTGGCTGGGGTTTGTATCTTTTCTTTGCCACAATAATGCTTATGCCACATGTGTATAAGCACAAAGTGAAATCATACTGGTAACAGACACCCTGATTGCAACACCAGGTTTCAGTGATATAATGCCAGTGAATCGATTTGTGCTAATGTTACGTATGCTTCACTTCTCAGATAAAACCAGGCCTGACAGAACTGACAGGTTATATAAGATTAGGAATGTGTTTGTGTATCTGAAACAGAAATTCAGTACGCATTTTTATCCCTTCAGGAAGCTTGTAATTGACGAGTCTTTGATTCTGTTCAAAGGAAGACTCTCTTTCAAGCAGTACATAACCCAAACAAGAGGAAACGCTTTGGTATAAAGTTGTTTGTGCTTTGTGATTGTTACAGTGGTCTGGTATTGGATATTATTGTGTACACTGGAAGTTATACATTGCAAAATACCAGGAAATTATGGGCATCTCAGGTGTGATGTGGTTCGAAAAATGATAGAACCATACCTTGGTAAGGGGCATATATTATTTTAAAGATAACTGGTACACAAGCCCCTCACTCAGTGATTTTTTTGCGAGTGAACATGACAGAGTGGGGTGGCACAAATGCGTGCAAATCGAAAACATATGCCCAGGTTTGACGCTGGCACTCGTAGGGTGAGGTGCAGGCGTTTGCTGCCAATGACATCATGGATTTCGGTGGCATGACAAATGAGATGTCACACTGTTGTCATCAATTCACCCTAATGAAATGGCAACAGTGGCAGGCAGCATAGAGAGAGAAATGAACCCATTCTAAAACCTGCAGCTTGATTGATTACACCTTCATCATGCGTTCAGTGGACAAATGTGACATTGCAGATGGGTTTTTCTTTTTTGTGTCGCAAGAGTTATAAGTGGTACATCAAACTGTTTTTCCATCTTCTGGACATTTCCATGCTCAATGCTTATAATATGTATAAGATGAGCACCAGAAACAAACCACAGTACGGCGAATTCTTTTTTGTCTGTCATCAGACAAATAGTATTCAAGTACCAAGGAACAGCACCTGCAATTGACCGCCCACCATAATTATCAACAACTACCTGCTCGTCTGAAGATGGTGATCACTTCTGGTAAAACTGCCTGCTACTGCTTTGAAAGAAAAAGGCTCAGAAGAGGTGTTACGTCTGTGCACATTACAAGTAAACGCCCACGACAACGCAGAGACACTCGTTTTATGTGTGAGGACGTGCAAAACTTTCCCCTGTGCATGGACCATGTTTCAAAGACTTCCACAGGCTGCAGAACTTCTAGAAACATTCCCTGTGACTGTATATGTGTATATAAAATTATAGAAAAATAGTAAAAAAACAACATTTCATATCGTTTTTTTGTGTAATATTTTCTGTAAACAAAATAATGACAACAGTGTTTTACGCCCTTATTGTTTTAGTATTGAAAAGAAATAACTTACAAAAAAAATGATCCCTGTTGGCCTCAGAGGCCATAAAAGTTACTCAGAAAAAGAAAAATTGAAAAATAATTGAAAATAGTACATAAAAAAGTAAATAGAAAAATACCGGGTGACGGCAGTCGGTGATGTTACCATATGTTGTTCAATTTTGGCAAACTTCACACCTCCATATCTCGGTAAGTATTGACGTTAACATTTTTTTGTTTAGCCTATAATGTTTAGAAAAAAATACTCTATTTTTTCATAAGAAAAAATAATTTTTTTTTTTTTTGAAATTTGGCCGACCCTGAGAACGAGTTTCGGAGAGGGCCTGTCGACCCTCAAAGGGTTAAGCATCCCAGAGCGATAAAATGCATACACAGGTCCTCCATCACAAATCTGGCATCATTGGGACCTGTAGTGTGCCGGATTACTGAGTTTGCCAGATTACAGAGTGGTTAGGTTAGAATACGCTTAATAAAATTAACCAACTTGACTTACACAAAGTTCATTGAACATCGGCAAAAATCGAACATTTCCGCTATTTTGAGCTCAATTTCAAGGTACTTTTCGTCATGAAAGCAATCAAAATCATGTCTATTTCTGTAAGATATCTTCCATTCTATCAAATGAGTCCAAAAAAGTGAGAATACAACTATAAAAAACCATATGAAAATATACTGCAAAGAGGCGGCTAATGGCTGAGAAGTGAACTCCCTTATTTATCGTCCGTCTTTTTTATTTTTGTTGTACAATAAGAAGCATCTTTTCATCATACACTGCCCAAGTTTCAATGAGATAGCCCAACAAACAACCGAGAAAAAAAAAATATTTACCAAAAATCATACATGGCAAGCCCAAGCCAGGTACTAGAAATAAGTCACTTTGTTTGACTTTTCTGGGTTATCCTAGGTTCTCTATACATACACTGCTATGTATGATAATCTACGTAACTGTACTTGTGTATACCTGAATAAACTTATTTACTTCTAGTCTGTAAACTGAGTACAAGAAACTGCCAATTCACTTATTTCAACTACCCAATAAACTGGTCAGAAATTGGCAATTTGGCCAATTTCACACAAATTTCAACAGATGCCAATTTCAAAACAGGGTCCAGAATAAACAATGTAGACATTCCTGGCACTAAAATAACATGTTCTCTGTTCATTAGTCATGAATACAGGCCCCTCTTATATTACTCTTGCTTACCATTTGGAAATTTTTATTCACACAAAAAATAGAAGATTTACTATTATGCAGACTGCTGCATTATTGTAATAATTGTATAAATAATGTCAACCCATTCTTGACTCTGTATTGGAATTTGGACTTGCAGGCGGACAGGTATTGGACAGTGACGTCATTTGTTTACTCTTGAGTTTCGCTAAAGAATAGAACATTTTCACTACTGTGAGCGCAATTTCAAGGTACTTTTCGTCATGAGAGCAATCAAAATCATATCTATTTCTGTAATATATCTTTCATTCTATCAAATGAGACCGAAAAAACGAGAATATAACCATAAAAACCATACAAAAATATACCGCTAAGCGGCCACTAATGGCTGAGAAGTGAGCTCCGCTATTTATGGTCTGATTTCTTTCATTTTTGGTGTACGTTAAGAAGTATCTTTCCATCATACATTGCCCAAGTTTCAATAAGATAACCCAACAAACAACTGAGAAAATAATAATATAATAATAATAATAATAATAATAATAATAATAACAATACAGTGGAACCTCAAAAATCGAACTTAATCCGCTCCACGAGCTAGTTCTAAATTCGAAAAGTCTGAAATTCGAAGCAATATTTCCCATAAGAAATAATGGAAATACTATAATTAATCCGTTCCAGAAACCCAAAAATATTCACACAAAAAATACATTTTATAGAGATTAATTACAGTTTTACATACAACAAATACTATAGTTTTTAATTTTTTTTTTTCAACAAGTCAGCCGTCTCCCACCGAGGCAGGGTGACCCAAAATAGAAAGAAAATCCCCAAAAAGAAAATGCTTTCATCATCATTCAACACTTTCACCACACTCACACATAATCACTGTTTTTGCAGAGGTGCTCAGAATACAACAGTTTAGAAGCATATACGTATAAAGATACACAACATATCCCTCCAAACTTTATTGAAGATTGGCGATGGCATCTGGAAGATAGGGAGGAGGAGAGAGGGAGCTGGGGTTAGTGTTTGGAAGGAGAATCCCCCTCCATGAGGACTTCAGGTAAAGCCCTCTCTGGGGTTACTTCCCTTCTCTGTCTTTTAATGCCAATAGGACCAGCTTGAGAGTCACTGGACCCCTGTCTCACAAAATAACTGTCCACAGTCCTCTGTTTCTGGCGCCTCTTTAACATTTCCCTAAAATGGGACATGGTTCTGTCACTGAACTTGTTGCAAAGATGGCTTGTTTCAGCTCAGGGTGGTACTTCTGCACAAACATTTGGACATCATTCCACTTGGCACAAATCTTAATCTTTGAAGAAGGCACCTCATTCACTCCCTATATTAACACCTTTCACAACATCAGCTTCCTTGATTTATTCTTTCTTTGACAGGTTAGAACCGATGGTCGACTTGTTTTTCCCATACATCCTGGCAAGCTCAACAAGTCTCGCACCACTCTCATACTTCTGTATTATTTTCTTCTTCACATCTATGGTGTTTCTCACTTTCTTTACCACAGGGGTACCACTAGCAAGTTTCTTTGGGCCTATGGCAGCTTATTTCACAGTCCAACAAGCACTAAACACAATGAAATAATCGTAAAATGCGTGAATGAAAGCACAGGTTAGTGTTCACTCAAGCATAAACAAAGCTAGACTGCTCACGGCGCCTGCGAGGGTGACAGACAGGTCCCGTACCCGGCGGTCCAAAAATAGGGGCGCGTTCGATAATAGGGACACAGTTTGTCTGAAAAAATGGTCCTATTTTTCGAAATGTTCGATATGTGATACGTTCGAGTTTTGAGGTTCCACTGTATCTTTATTTACTACACGTACAGTGGACCCCCGCATACCGTTGGCATCACATAACGTTTAATCCGCATACCGATACATTTTATCGCTAAAATTTTGCCTCGCATACCGCTTAAAAACCCGCTCACCGCTGTTCGTCCGAGACGCGTCCAATGTGCGCCTTAGCCAGCCTCACATGTTCCGCCGGTGGCATTGTTTACCAGCCAGCCTCCGCGGTAGCATCCAAGCATACAATCGTAACATTTCGTATTATTACAGTGTTTTTGGTGATTTTATCTGGAAAATAAGTGACCATGGGCCCCAAGAAAGCTTCTAGTGCCAACCCTACAGCAATAAGGGTGAGAATTACTATAGAGAAGAAGAAAAAGATCATTGATAAGTATGAAAGTGGAGTGCGTGTCTCCGAGCTGGCCAGGTTGTATAATAAACCCCAATCAACCATCACTACTATTGGTGGTACAGCTGCTGCTGCTGCTGCACTGTCAGCTGCTGCTGCTGCTGTAGCATCGTCTGCTGCTGCTGTAGCATCGTCTGCTGCTGCTGTAGCACTGTCAGCTGCTGCTGCTGCTGCTGCTGTAGCATCGTCTGCTGCTGCTGCTGCTGTAGCATCATCTGCTGCTGCTGTAGCATCATCTGCTGCTGCTGTAGCATTGTCTGCTGCTGCTGTAGCATCGTCTGCTGCTGCTGTAGCATCGTCTGCTGCTGCTGTAGCATTGTCTGCTGCTGCTGTAGCACTGTTGTTGGTGTGGCTTATTGAGAATATACCAAGAAACAATTAACCCCAGAGGATTTGCCACCCAGGATAACCCAAAAAAGTCAGTGTCATCGAAGACTGTCTAACTTATTTCCATTGGGGTCCTTAATCTTGTCTCCAGGATGCAACCACACCAGTCGACTAACACCCAGGTGAACAGGGAAAAATGCCTGGAACTAGTGCTCATATTGGTGAATTTAAAGCCAGCGAAGGTTGGTTTGAGAGATTTAAGAATCGTAGTGACATACACAGTGTGATAAGGCATGTTTTGGAAGAAAATACCAAACAGGACCTACAGTACTCAGGAGGAAAAGGCACTCCCAGGACACAGTGTCTCATCAGTCATTGCTGCATCTTCAATAAAGGTAAGTGTCATTTATTCTTCATTTAGTACACTAGTACATGCACAATATATACTGTGCATGTACTACTCTACTATTGTGCATGTATCCTTCTCTTTGTGTGTAGGAAAATGTATATTTCACGTGGTAAATTTTTTTTTTTCATACTTTTGGGTGTCTTGCACGGATTAATTTGATTTCCATTATTTCTTATGGGGAAAATTCATTCGCATACCGATTATTTCGCATACCAATGAGCCCTCTTGCACGGATTAAAATTGGTATGCGGGGTCCACTGTACATGTACAAGGTATACAGGCCTAGCTGACATCAGTGACATACTACTATATAGAAAGTCGCTTGTTATGCAGAGTATTTCAAGAAAATTAGGTCAGTGTCCCAGGATAGCACCCACACTACTCGGCTAACAACCAGGTACCCATTTACTGATGGGTACCTGGGTGTTAGCCGACTAGTGTGGGTGTTAAGCAGGTGTAAAGAAACACGCCTACTGTTTCTACCCTGGCTGGGAATCAAATATTTACCAAAAAATCATATATGGCTAACCCAAGCCAGGTACTAGAAATAAGCCACGTTGACTTTTTTGGGTTATCCTAGGTTCTCTACACATATGCTGCTATGTGTGATCTATATAGAAAAAATAACTTTTTTGTTTCAGGTTTATGGTGCAGTACGAGTGTATATCACAGTTAGCCCTGTGTTACACTCCGTTTTCTCTAATATAAGACCCCAAGACAGGGATAGGAGAATGGTATTTGTATACCATATCCTCTTCATACCTACGTCGAACTGCTCGGTGTTATGCCAAATATTATTTATTCTGGAGTATTTAACAAGTTTTATGTTACGTATTTATATTGTTTATTATGTCATATTTATTTATTTAGTAATTTTAGCATACATACAGAGGTACAAAAAAATACAGGTAAGAGCAGTATGCCAAAGCCACTTATATGCATAGCATTACGGGCTGGCTTAAAATTAACTTAAGATTAACTAAGCAATGATGAAATCAGTGATAAAACATTATTGTAAACAGATAACTATAAAGCACAAATGAGTATTACAAAGACAGGTCATATGGTTGCTTGCATTGCTGTTCATTCAGTCAAATGGAGTATTCTGTTAGGTAGTGTATTTAAAAAAAATAATAAAGTTAGATTGGGTCCTAGGTTTAACATTTATGTGATATAATTGTGAGTAACATTTAGGATTTTCAATTTATAAGGTTCAGTTATTCGTATTTTTTTGGGTTTTTGAGTGAGTAAGTGAACTTGAGAAGAGACTTGAATTTTTAAACAGGTAGTGTTTTTTTATATTTACAGGGAATGAATTCCAGATTTTAGGGCCTTTATGTGCATTGAGTTTTTTGTATAGCGTGAGATGGACACGAGGAACATCAAAGAGTGATCTGTGCCTTGTGTTATGGTCATGTGTTCTGTTGAGGTTGGCAAGCAATGTTTGAGGGAAGGGTTAATACAGAGTTAAGTGTTCTTGTATGTAATAGGTGCAGTAATAAGTATGGATGTTTTGTATGGTGAGTAGGTTGAGTGTTTTGAATATTGGTGGATGTGCTGCCTGTAGTGAGAATTTGTTATCATTCTAACTGCAGCCTTTTGTTGGGTAATTAGTGGTCTGAGATGGTTAATTGTTGTTGAGCCCCATGCACAAATTCCATAGGTGAGATAGGGGTAAATAAGAGAGTGATAAAGGGCCAGGAGGGCTGACTGTGGAACATAGTACCGTATCTTCGATAGTATGCCTACAGTCTTGGAAATTTTCTTAGAAATTTGTTGTATATGTGTATGAAATTTGAGTCTATTATCAAGGTGGATTCCTAAGAATTAGATCAATTGTGATAGGCAAATAAACTGTAGTGTTGATATTAGCGTAATAATAAAGCATATTCTCCTGCATCATGAGACTGAGCTCATGGCAACCAACAGTGGCTTCAAAGCCACCTTAGCTTTAATGGATAATGTACTGTGTAGGTGCTTTACATAATGGGAAGCATTTCTTTTATTCATTGGAACCATGTCTAGGGCTACAAGTAAGCGGGTTATAACAATAAATGGAGAAAAAGAAATTGGAATGACTAATGCAGCAAGTAGCGTCACCAAACAGTACCAGCAGGTTGGTGTGGCGACCCTGGAAATTTGAAATTATGCTAGCCAAAATTAGTGCCGAATAACTGAAGGAACCGAATAACTGATTGCCGGATTTGTGATGGCGGACCTGTACAGTTTACTCATTACTTACCTTAAAATATTTGTAGTCTTAATCTAGGGTGAGATGAGTACTATTTATTGTAAGAAATCAAGTGTGGTATGTACGGTAGTCAGCCGGGCTACCATACCAGAATAATAATAAGAAAATTGTCAAAGTGGGAAGTCTGAATGTGCGTGGATGTTGTGCAAATGATAAGAAAGAGATGATTGTGGATGTTATGAATGAGAAGAAACTGGATGTCCTGGCTTTAAGTGAAACAAAGCAGAAGGGGGTGGGAGAGTTTCAATGGAGAGGAATAAATGGGATTAGGTCAGGGGTTTCAAATAGAGTTAGAGGTAAAGAAGGAGTAGCAATAATGTTGAAGGATAAGCTATGGCAGGAAAAGAGGGACTACAAATGTATAAATTCAAGGATTATGTGGAGTAAAATAAAGATTGGATGTAAAAAGTGGGTTATAGTAAGTGTGTATGCACCTGGAGAAGAGAGAAGTGTAGAGGAGAGAGAGAGATTCTGGGAAATGTTGAGTGAATGCGTGGGGAGTTTTGAATCAAGTGTGAGAGTAATGGTGGTTAGGGATTTCAATGCTAAAGTGGGTAAAAATGTTATGGAGGGAGTAGTAGGTAAATTTGGGGTGCCAGGGGTAAATGTAAATGGGGAGCTTTTAATTGAGCTATGTGTAGAAAGAAATTTGGTAATAAGTAATACATATTTTATGAAAAAGAGGATAAATAAATATACAAGGTATGATGTAGCACGTAATGAAAGTAGTTTGTTAGATTATGTATTGGTGGATAAAAGGTTGACGGGTAGGCTCCAGGATGTACATGTTTATAGAGGGGCAACTGATATATCGGATCATTATTTAGTTGTAGCTACAGTTAGAGTAAGAGGTAGATGGGAAAAGAGGAAGGTGGCAACAACAAGTAAGAGGGAGGTGAAAGAGTATAAACTAAGGGAGGAGGAAGTTCGGGCGAGATATAAGCGACTATTGGCAGAAAGGTGGGCTAGTGCAAAGATGAGTAGTGGGGGGGTTGAGGAGGGTTGGAATAGTTTTAAAAATGCAGTATTAGAATGCGGGGCAGAAGTTTGTGGTTATAGGAGGGTGGGGGCAGGAGGAAAGAGGAGTGATTGGTGGACTGATGAAGTAAAGGGTGTGATAAAAGAGAAAAAGGTAGCTTATGAGAGGTTTTTACAAATAAGAAGTGTTATAAGAAGAGCAGAGTATATTGAGAGTAAAAGAAAGGTGAAGAGAGTGGTGAGAGAGTGCAAAAGGAGAGCAGATGATAGAGTGGGAGAGGCACTGTCAAGAAATTTTAATGAAAATAAGAAAAAATTTTGGAGCGAGTTAAACAAGTTAAGAAAGCCTAGGGAAAGTATGGATTTGTCAGTTAAAAACAGAGTAGGGGAGTTAGTAGATGGGGAGAGGGAGGTATTAGGTAGATGGCGAGAATATTTTGAGGAACTTTTAAATGCTGAGGAAGAAAGGGAGGCAGTAATTTCATGCACTGGCCAGGGAGGTATACCATCTTTTAGGAGTGAAGAAGAGCAGAATGTAAGTGTGGTGGAGGTACGTGAGGCATTACGTAGAATGAAAGGGGGTAAAGCAGCTGGAACTGATGGGATCATGCCCAGAAATGTTAAAAGCAGGGGGGGATATAGTGTTGGAGTGGTTGGTACTTTCATTTAATAAATGTATGAAAGAGGGGAAGGTACCTAGGGATTGGCAGAGAGCATGTATAGTCCCTTTATATAAAGGGAAAGGGGACAAAAGAGATTGTAAAAATTATAGAGGAATAAGTTTACTGAGTATACCAGGAAAAGTATACGGTAGGGTTATAATTGAAAGAATTAGAGGTAAGACAGAATGTAGGATTGCGGATGAGCAGGGAGGCTTCAGAGTGGGTAGGGGATGTGTAGATCAAGTGTTTACATTGAAGCATATATGTGAACAGTATTTAGATAAAGGTAGGGAAGTTTTTATTGCATTTATGGATTTAGAAAAGGCATATGATAGAGTGGATAGAGGAGCAATGTGGGAGATGTTGCAAGTATATGGAATAGGTGGTAAGTTACTAAATGCTGTAAAGAGCTTTTATGAGGATAGTGAGGCTCAGGTTAGGGTGTGTAGAAGAGAGGGAGAATACTTCCTGGTAAAAGTAGGTCTTAAACAGGGATGTGTAATGTCACCATGGTTGTTTAATATATTTATAGATGGGGTTGTAAAAGAAGTAAATGCTAGGGTGTTCGGGAGAGGGGTGGGATTAAATTATGGGGAATCAAATTAAAAAGGGGAATTAACACAGTTATTTTTTGCTGATGATATGTGCTTATTGGAGATTCTAAAGAAAACTGCAAAGGCTAGTGGATGAGTTTGAGAATGTGTGTAAAGGTAGAAAGTTGAAAGTGAACATAGAAAGAGTAAGGTGATGAGGGTATCAAATGATTTAAATAAAGAAAATTGGATATCAAATTGGGGAGGAGGAGTATGGAAGAAGTGAATGTTTTCAGATACTTGGGAGTTGACGTGTCAGTGGATGGATTTATGAAGGATGAGGTTAATCATAAAATTTGATGAGGGAAAAAAGGGAGTGGTGCATTGAGGTATATGTGGAGCCAAAAAAACGTTATCTATGGAGCAAAGAAGGGAATGTATGAAAGTATAGTAGTCCCAACATCTTTTATGGATGGGGAAGTTGGGTGGTAAATGCAGCAGCGAGGAGCGGTTGGGGGCCCAGTGGAGATGTCCTGTCTAAGGGCAATGTGTGGTGTAAATATTATGCAAAAAATTCGGAGTGTGGAAATTAGGAGAAGGTGTGGAGTTAATAAAAGCATTAGTCAGAGGGCAGAAGAGGGGTTGTTGAGGTGGTTTGGTCATTTAGAGAGAATGGATCAAAGTAGAATGACATGGAAAGCATATAAATCTATAGGGGAAGGAAGGAGGGGTAGGGGTCGTATCATGTGGGAGTTCGAACACGTGGATTAGGTAAAGTAATACTCACGTAGGCTGGTAGTACGTATAATTACGGATAATGTGGGGAGCGCCCTTACAGCCGTACCTTGTCTCTCTTGCTCCCTCTCGTCAACTGACTGACTGGCCGCCCACAGTACCCATATGTGAGGGGGTCTTTGAATAGTGCTAGGTCAGCACAATATGAGTTCAGACAGTGACTCAGGCAGAGACGGTTGGCAGTGAGTCAACCACCGGTACACTGGTTACTGGTAACTGGTTACTACTACTGAGAGCTCGGCGACGAGCGGTGGGAGTTCGAACACGTGGATTAAGTAAAGTAATACTCACGTAGGCTGGTAGTACGTATAATTACGGATAATGTGGGGAGCGCCCTTACAGCCGTACCTTGTCTCTCTTGCTCCGTCTCGTCAACTGACTGACTGGCCGCCCACAGTACCCATATGTGAGGGGGTCTTTGAATAGTGCTAGGTCAGCACAATATGAGTTCAGACAGTGACTCAGGCAGAGACGGTTGGCAGTGAGTCAACCACCGGTACACTGGTTACTGGTAACTGGTTACTACTACTGAGAGTCGTCCTCGAAAGGGTTGGAAAGAGGGAGTAAAGGAGGTTTTGTAGGTGAGGGGCTTGGACTTCCAGCAAGCGTGCATGAGCATGTTAGATAGGAGTGAATGGAGACAAATGATACTTGGGACCTGACGATCTGTTGGAGTGTGAGCAGGGTAATATTTAATGAAGGGATTCAGGGAAACCGGTTATTTTCATATAGTCGGACTTGAGTCCTGGAAATGGGAAGTAGAATGCCTGCACTTTAAAGGAGGGGTTTGGGATATTGGCAGTTTGGAGGGATATGTTGTGTATCTTTATACGTATATGCTTCTAAACTGCTGTATTCTGAGCACCTCTGCAAAAGCAGTGATAATGTGTGAGTGTGGTGAAAGTGTTGAATGATGATGAAAGTATTTTCTTTTTGGGGATTTTCTTTCTTTTTTGCGTCACCCTGCCTCGGTGGGAGACGACCGACTTGTTGAAAAAAAAAAAACAATTTAAGCATCCCAGAGTGATAAAAAGCATATACAGTTCACTCATTACTTACCTTAAAATATTTGTAGTCTTAATGTAGGGTCAAGAGTGAGTAAACGAGATAAAATGAATAAATGAGAGAGAGAGAGAATGAGTACATGAGGGAGGACAGGTGCAGAGTTATGTAAACAAGCCAGGCGAACTCAAGTTTTGTAAACAAACCAGGTGTACACGTCTGGTTTGTGTACAAGTTACATTGTGTACAAGTTGTCTCTACATTGATACGGTAGAATAAATGAAGAACACTCCCATTCTCATGTAACACCATTTTTAGAAGAAATGATGCTCTGAGTGAAGGCAATGGAAATAAGTCACTCTGTCTGACTTTTTTGGGTTATCCTAGGTTCTCTACACATGCTGTTATGTATGATAATCTATTTAACTGTATTTGTGTATACCTGAATAAACTTACATACGAAAGGAATAATTTTCTACAGTTACCCCCAGTAACATTTTCTCTTATGTTAGACTAGAGAAAATGTTATTCTTGCCGTCACTTGTACAAGTTATCTGGCTACCACATCTCATATTTATGTTTATTTATTCTATTGTGGGGTGTATTTATCATCTTTATATGTTATGTATCGTGTTTATTATATAATTTTGAAAAAATATCATGAATGGATTAATGAAAATGTGTATATTAACGTAATATACGACATTTAATGACACTCGGTGATTATTATTACAGGTCTCCCTCAACATTCACGTTTTCAGCTTTCGCGGGCTTCACACATTCACGAATTCCCAACCGCTAAATTCCCAGCCACCAAATTCCCAGCCGCCAAATCATATTCAAGTTTCCTGCCACCTGCGAGTCCCTACTACCCTCCCTCCGACCCCCGCAACTGGCAGCCAGCCCTCCCACCACTCAGTGTGGTGAGTGTTTTGTTTGTTCACTATTTGCTATTAAACTACAGTATAAATAATGTAAACCCATTCATGACTGCATATTGGAATGGCTATTTGGACAGGTATTAGATGGTGACATCATGTGTTTACTCTTGAACACAGCAAAGAATCAAACATTTCTGCTACTGCTAATAATAACAATAGTAATAATAATAATAATAATAATAATAATAATATTAATAATAATAAAAATAATAAAATCGTTTAAAATTGAAGAAGGAAGTTGTACAAAAATACGAGGGAGTGGTTGACACATCGTCAGTGTGGCTTTGGTTATGCTGGGTGAGCATTAGTCCCCGTGCTCTTCCAAACATTTCACAATAATTCATTGTGTTTGGTGCTTGTAGATTGAGTGCGACTGGAGTGGTTGAGGCAACGATTGAGGCAGCTGTTGAGGCAGCGATTGAGGCAGTGGTTGAGGCAGCGATTGAGGCAGTGGGTGAGGCAGCTGTTGAGGCAGCGATTGAGGCAGTGGTTGAGGCAGCTGTTGAGGCAGCAATTGAGGCAGTGGGTGAGGCAGCTGTTGAGGCAGCGATTGAGGCAGTGGGTGAGGCAGCTGTTGAGGCAGCGATTGAGGAAGTGGTTGAGGCAGCTGTTGAGGCAGCTGTTGAGGCAGCGATTGAGGCAGTGGGTGAGGCAGCTGTTGAGGCAGCGATTGATGCAGTGGGTGAGGCAGCTGTTGAGGCAGCGATTGAGGCAGCGATTGAGGCAGCGATTGAGGCAGTGATTGAGGCAGCTGTTGAGGCAGCGATTGAGGCAGTGGTTGAGGCAGCGGTTGAGGCAGTGGTTTATTTTAATAACATACATGTTATTAATAATAATAATACATGTTATTAATAATAATAATACATGTTATTAATAATAATAATACATGTTATTAATAATATGTACTATTATTATTTATAACATATATGTTATTAAATACCACTGCCTCAACTGCTGAATTATTGTGAAATGTTTGGAAGAGCAGGGAGGCTAATGTTCACTCCAGCACAAACAAAGCCACACTGACGATGTGTCAACCACTCCCTCGTATTTTTGTACAATTTCCTTCTTCAATTTATCGTATTATTATTATTATTATTATTATTTTATTATTACTATTGTTATTATTAGCAGTAGCAGAAATGTTTGATTCTTTGCTGTGTTCAAGAGTAAACACATGATGTCATCATCTAATACCTGTCCGAATAGCCATTCCAATATGCAGTCATGAAAAGGGTTTTCATTATTTATACTGTAGTTTAATAGCAAATTTAAAGAACAAACAAAAACACTCACCACACTGAGTGGGGAGGGCTGGTGCCAGTTGCGGGGGTCAGAGGGAGGGTAGTAGGGACTCGCAGTGGTTGAGGAAATGGTGGAGGCATTGGTGGAGGCAGTGGTGGAGTCTGTGGTATTTAATAACATACATGTTATTAAAGCATAACTTGTATATATTTAGTACAATTTACGACGTTTTCATGTATTTTATGATTGTTCATGGTTCAACAAGTTAAGCAGTATTGTATTATATTTCCCTACAATATATTGGGGCACCAAACATTCACGGTTTTTCAACATTCGCGAGGCTCTTGATCCCCTAACCCTCGCGAATGTTGAGGGAGACCTGTATTATCATCATTTCTAATATGGCGTCATTTGTGCAAGTCGTCTGGCTACCACATCTCATATTTATGTTTATTTATTCTACTGTGGGGTGTATTTATCATCTTTATATGTTATGCATCGTGTTTATTATATAATTTTGAAAAAATATCATAGATGAATTAATGAAAATGTGTATATTAACGTAATATATGACATTTAAATGAGACTCGGTGATTATTATTATCATTAATACATGTACTATAACGCCTTGAGATATAAGACACTCTTACTGATTTTAATGTGTACCTGCATGCCAGCACAGTGTGTAAGTTTATTTAGGTACAGGTATACATAAGTGTAATTATCAGAGTACAGCAGGGCCCCGCTTTACGGCGTTCCGCTAATACGGACATTTCAAATTATGACCAAAACTCGCTATACGGCTCCCCCCACCTGTCTTTCTAATACGGTCACAGCAGCCCACCGAGTTTGTTTACATTCTCCCTGAGCACATCTCCTTATTATGTCTGGAAACTTTCCAAAATTTCAAGTGTTTTAAAGTTATTGTTTTTTTATATGTATGTACTTGATAATTAAACTTGTGTACACCTGTCCTAAATAACTTACACACTGTGCTGGCATGTTAGGTACACATTTAAAATCACTAAGAGTTTTCTCTACTCTTGATGCAATAATAAAAATTTAAAAATAATAATAATAATAATTAATATAATAATCTCTTGGGCGCATAATGTCGCATATTACGTTTAATATAGACATTTTCCCCCAATCTTCTATGATATTTTTTTCAAAATTATATAAGAACACATTATGTAACACACAACATGATACAGGGACCCCAGTATAAAATTTATACAAATATATAAAAGATGTTTACCAAACGGTTTGTAGAAGTGTCGGAAAGGAATTACGTTTTCTCTAGCCCGTCACCTGTTACTAGGGATAACTGTAGAAAAAAATTCCTTTCGTATGCCTTCACTTTATAGCTATAATTCTGTACTTTAAATTGTACACAGTGTAAGATATTTGTTTCGTGATTTAATTATTATAATAATAATAAATATATTATAAGGTAAAAAGTTTCACAAACTCTTACAAATGTACATGAATGAACTAAAACTGGACACGTATTAATACCCTCTATTTCGCCTGACGAGTGATCGTCCACAACCTGTTCAGTTTGTTTTTTTTACGCTGTCTGAGCTCGGTGTATCATTAAATGTTGTATATTACGTTAATATACACATTTTCATTAATCCAACCGTGATATTTTTTCAAAATTTATAATAAAAAAGATACATAACATAAATACATAACAACATATGTGTTTGGAACCTAGGATAACCCAAAAAAGTCAGAGTGATTACTTCCATTGCCTTCACTCAGAGCATCTTTCTTCTCAAAATGAGTTACATGAGAATGGGAGTGTTCTTTTTTATTTATTCTACCGTATCAATGTAGAGACAACCTGTACACAATGTAACTTGTACACAAACCAAAGTGTACCCCTGTTTACAAAACTTACTTCACCTGGTTTGTTTACATAACTCTGCGCCTGTCCTCTCTCATGCACTCATTCTTTCTCTTGGTATGGTAGCCCGGGTGACTACCATACATACCACACTTGATTTTTACAATAAATACTACTCATCTCACCCTATATTTTTAGGTAAGTAATGAAGTGAAATGTATATACATTTTATCGCTCTGGGGATGCTTAAATATCATAGAATAGTATGTGTGGGTGGGGGTGGCCTTGGTATGGTAGCCTGGCTGACTACCATACATTTCCACACTTGATTTTTTTACAATAAATACTACTTGTCTCACCCTAGATTAAGACTATAAATATTTTAAGGTAAGTAATGAGTGCACTATGTGTAATTGTACTTTTTTAATGTTTTTGATGCCTGGTTCTATTGCTAACATAATATATGTTAGTGTAAACTTGTTATCTAGTGTTTGTATGCATTTTAAATGGGGAAAAAAAAATGTTCCCCCTTTAAAAGGCGGTTTCCGCTTTAGGGGTAAACCTGGAAAACCCAAAACCCGCCGAAAAAGTGGGGCCCCCCTGTTTTAAAAAAAAAAATTTTTTATAAATTTTAACCCTTTGACTGTCGCGGTCGTTTTATGTACGCATAGGAGAAACCCTGGGTTTTTCGTTTTCTATAAGCAAAAAATTCTGCGGCCCTTTAAAAACAAGCGGGGAAAGCTGGGAGGGCCCCCATGTGAGAGGGAAAGGGGGCCCCCATGGGGAGTGTGCCCCCAAAAAAAAAAAAAGGGGGGCCCCCTGGGCATTTGGGAATACCATTTCAGTCGTCCTTTTTCAGCATGTCTAGCGGTAAAAAGAAATAGTGGGCTTTCCCCTTTAAATCTGGGATCTTTCTCTTCTCAAGTGCCTTTTTAAAACGATGGAATGTCATGAAGATCAATTTCATGATTTCGAAGGGGTTTGAGACCCAAAAAACAATGGAAAGGGGGAGGAAAGGGAGGGAAAAGGAGGAGGGAGGAAGAGGAGGAAAAAGGAAAGGGGGGAAGAAGAGGAAGGGGGAAGGAAGGAGGTAAGAGGGGAAAGGAAAGGGGGAAAGGGAAAGGGGAAGAGGAAGGAAGGAGGGAGGAAGGAGGGGGGAGGGGGGAAGGAGGGAGGAGGAAAGGAAAAGGGGGGAGGGGGAAGAAGGAGGGAGGGGGGGGAGGGAGGAGGAGGAAAAGGGGGAGGGAGGAAAGAAGGAGGGGGGGGGGAGGAAAGGGGGGAGGAGGGGGGAGGAAGGAGGGGGGGGGAGGAGGGGAAAGGGGGGAGGGGGAGGAAGTGGGGAAAGGGGAGGAAGAAGAAAAAAGAAGAAGAAGAAAAAGAAAAAGAAAAAGAAGAAGAAGGGAAAAAGAATAATAAAAAATAAACCCAATAAAAAAATATGTTCCCTTTAGGCAAGGAAAAAAATTCCCCCATGACAGTGACAAGATAAGGGGGGATAAACCCCTTTTTAAAAAACGGGCCTTTGAAAGAGCGTAAAACGAGGGGGGAAAAGGGGGGGGGGAGCTGTCCATCGTCAAGAGCCAGGAGGGGGAGGGGGAGGGGGAGGAGGAGGAAGGAGGAGGAGGGGGAGGGGGAGGAGGGGAGGAGGGGAGGAGGAGGGGGGAGGAAAAGGAGGAGGAGGAGGAGGAGGAGGAGGGGGAGGGGAAGGAGGAGGGGAGGAGGAGGAGGAGGAGGAGGAGGAGGAGGAGGAGGAGGAGGGGAGGAGGAGGGGAAGGAGGGGGAGGGGAGGGGGAGGAGGAGGAGGAGGAGGGGGGGGAGGAAAGGGGGAGGAGGAGGGAGGGAGGAGGGGGAGGAGGAAGGGGGAGGAGGAGGGGGGGAAAGGGGGAGGGGGGAGGAGGGGGGAGGAGGGGGAGGAGGAGGGGGGAAAGGGGGAGGAGGAGGAGGGGGAAAGGAGGGGGAGGAGGAGGAGGAGGGGAGGAGGGGGAGGAGGAGGGGGGGGAGGAGGGGAGGAGGGGGAGGGGGGGGGGGGGGAGGGGTTTTTTTCCCCCCGGGGGGGGGGGGGGAGGGAGGTTTTTTTTGGCCCCCCCGGAAAGGAGGGGGGGGAGGCCCCCGGGGGGTGGGGGGGAGGGGTTTGGAAAAGGAAGGGGAAAAAAATTAGAAGGGGAAAAAGAGAAGAGTTTGGGGGATGGAAAAAAGAAAAGGGAAGAAGAAGAAGGGAAGGGAAAAAAAGGGGAAAGGAAGAACCCAAAAATGAAGGAAGTAGAAGCAAGGGAAAGGGGGAAAGAAAAGAAAGGGAAGAAAAACCGGGGAAGAAGGGGAAAAAAGAAAAAAAAGGGGGGGGGGGGGGGGGGGGGGGGGGGGGAAAAAAAGGGGGGGGGGAAAAAAAAAAAAAAAATTTTTAAACTTTATTTTTTTCCTGCCAAAATCCCGCCGGGTTTTTCCCGGGGGGCCCCCAAATGCACTCCCCTTTTACCCTTTTCCCGCAGAGAAAACACTTTGTCGGGTTTTTTTTTGGGTTACCGGAATTTTCCCCTTTTTTTTTATTGCCTTTGGCGAGATGAGAGGGAGGGGGATACAAGAAAGGATAGAAGGGGGAAAAAAGGGGAAAAAAGGGGAAGGGAAAAACCCTTACCAATTTTTCCCCGGGGGGAGGAAGGGGGGGGGAGGGGGGTTAAAAAAAATTTCATTTTAAAGGCCCCTAACTCAAACAATTATAAGCCACAATCGCCCCAAAGACAAGCTTGCTAAGGGTGAAATAGCAGTTTTATGAAAAAATTAGTGCATTATGTGTTTAAAATTTATTTGAAACCCGAAGCAAAAAAAAAGGGGGCGGAAAGAAGGGAAAGGGCTAGATGAAAGGAAGGGAAAAAAGAAAAGAAGGAAAACGATGAAGGAATGTAGGGAAAAGAGGGGGAATGCCCCCCAGGGGCCCAGGAAGGAAAAGGGAAAGAAGGAAAATTGGAAGGGGATGACACAGACCCTTTACCCCAGGAAACTACATAACAACTGCCTGCAATCTTTGAAGAAAGCTGCTCAGACGAGGTGTTTTGTCTTTGCACAAAAAAAAAAAAATTCAAAAAAATGCACACACACTGATTTTTGTGTGAGAGTTAAAAACATTGTGATGACCCCTTGTTTTATGTGTGAGAGTGTAAAACACCACTGTGTTTACACCATTTTTAGTGTGAAAGGTGTAAAACCCCATTGTGTATGCACCTGTTTTATGTGTAAGAGTGTAAAAAAACCATGTGTATGAACCCTGTTTTAAGTGTAAAGTGTAAAACACCATGTGTTGACACCATGTTTTATGTGTGAAGTGTAAAAAACCCCACTGTTATGCCCATGTTTTTTGGAAAGGTGTAAAACACCAGTGTATGCACCATTTTTTTGTGAGGGTGAAAAACACCACTGTGTAACCCCAGTTTTATGTTTTTAAGGTGAAAAAACACCACGTGTATGACCCATGTTTTATGTGTAGGGAAAACAACTGTGTTGACACCATTTTTTGTGAAAGAGTGTAAAACACCACTGTGTAGACCCCTTTTTTTATTGAAAGAGTGAAAAAACACATGTTAGACACCATGTTTTATTGTGGGGGTGAAAAACCCCTGTGATACCCCCATGTTTTATGTGTGAGAGTGTAAAACACCACTGTTAGCCCCACCATGTTTTAATTTGTGAGAGTAAAAAACCCCATGTGTATGACACCATGTTTTATTGTAAGATGAAAACCCCCACTGTGTTGACACCATGTTTTATTTAAGAGTGTAAAAACACCACTGTGTATGACCCATTTTTCAAGAGTTCCACAGCTGCAAATTTAGAGTAGTTCATGACTGTATTTGGTATATAATTATGAAAATAGTAAAAAAAAAAATTTTTTGTATTGTTTGTCTTTGAAAAAAGTTTTGTAAACTTTAATTGATAATTAGGTTTGTGTGCTTATTGTGTTGTATACAACGAGTGTATTATGTCATTGCATTTTATTTGGTTCACGGGCCCACATAAGTTATGTAAAAAAAAAAAATAGTAAAAAAAAAACAAAAAAACCTTAAAATACAAGTAAACCAAAAGTTTCCCCCGGGTGAGCGGCAGTCGCCGCTGTTGGCCATACGCGGTTTATTTTCTGAAAACTTCTGCCTTATTGCGGTAAGTACTGATGGGAAAAATTTTTTTTTTGGGACAAAAACAATCAAAAAAATTTAATTTAACATTTTCTAAGAAAAAAAAATTTTTTTTTTTTTTTAAATTTTTTTGCGCACCGGGAATTCGGGTTTTGGGCCCTTCGACAGAAAAAGGGGTTAAAAACACTTGAAATTTTGGGGTTTCCAGACATAATGGAGAACTTAGTGCTTTGGACTCACAGAGAATTAAAAAAAAACGGGGGGGGCGCGGTGACCGTATTAGAAAGTCGGGTGGGGGGGAGCCGTTGTGATTTTTGGGAACTTTAATTTGAAATGACCGTTTGCGGAACCCGTAAAGGGGGGGGCCCTCTGTAAAAGTGGAGTTTTTGGATTTGCTTCCGGCAATTCCCTTTTCCGGCGTCCCGGGAACCCCAACCTCCCGTAAAAGGGGGGGGCCCTACTGTATGTGTAAATTACCAGGAAAACCCCAAAAATTCAGACAAAGTGACTTTTTTTCCTTTTGGGTGTCTTGTAAATTTTATTATTCAAAGTCTACATTAAGTTAAACAGAAACAATCAGATTAAAACCCTTTGGGACAGTTATCACACTCAAAGGATGTGCTAATACAAGCATACCAACAGTGTGAGATCTCTAATGTGTTGTACTTTAGCAAATGGTCAGCACCAATGACATCCAATGTTTGAATGCGAGTTTACATTTCAACCATAAGGTTCCACCTCATTCCCTTTTTGTCTTTTCTACTGCATCAATGTTGCTGTGCAGCACTGCGACAAAAGAAATAACAAAGAACATTTTTATTTTTTTAATCAATAAGAAAATTTAAAACTCCAGAGTTGTTCTGGGCTAAAACCCAACACAACTTTCTTGAAAAACAAATAATAACCCCTTTTATATTTCTATATTTTCTTTTCATAAGAAATGGGATGGACAGACATAAAACTACAGTGGCCCTCGACCAACGATTTAATCCCTTCCTGAGAAACCCTCGTTAAATTTGAATTTTCATTAGTCGAGTTAATTTTCCCCCCTAAGAAAAAGGAAATAAAATTAATCCATGCAAGACACCCCAAAATATTGAAAAAATTTTTTTTTTTCCAATGAAAATTTAAATTTTTTAAAACACACAAAAAGAAAAGACATGTACAATTACATGACACTTATTTATTGAAGATCTGGGATGATTTATGGGATGGGGGAGGGGGGAAATGTGGATGGGGTTAGTGTTTAAAGGGGAATCCCCTTCCATTAGGACTTGAGGGGTTTAAGTCCTTTTTGGGGTTACTTTTTTTTAATGCCAATAGACCCCCTTTTAGGTCACTGAAAATCTGTCGCAAACATATTTCCATACAGGCCTGTACCCTTTCCCCTTCCTTTTTTGACATTCCTAAAGTGTTTCCACATTGTCATGTCACAATTTTAAAACTTGTTTTAGTTTCAATTCTTCACTGTCTATGTTTTTCCTTGAATTTCCCGACATATTTTTCGCTGCTTTTTGGTCCAAAAATGGCCCCCACCCTGCCTTTTCCATTGTAGCCACACGATTCTTAAATTCTCAAACCAACCCTTTTCTGCCTTAATTCACTCACATCCCATAGTTGCAGGCTTTTTTTTATTTTAAATCTCTGCACTTCCCAGCCTTTTCACAAAAGTCGCTTGAGAGATGCCGTCTCCTGCATCTGTTTCTCGTTTATCCACGCCAAAAACAGTCTCTCAACATCTTCTATCATTTGCGATCTCAGTTTTGAAAACATAGTTGCACCTTTGGCAAGAACAGCTTCCTTGATTGCCGTTTTCTTGGCCACAATAGTAGCGATGGTTGATTGTGGTTTTGTGTACAACCTGGCCAGCTCGGACACACACACTCCACTTTCATACTTAGCAATGATCTCTTTCTTCATATCCATAGTAATTCTCACCCTTTTTGCTGTAGGTCTGGCACTAGAAGCTTTCTTGGGACTCCATGGTGACTTATTTTGCAGGTGCAATCACTAAAAACGCTGTGATAATATGAAATGTTCCAATTGTATGTTTGGATGGGACCGCGGTGGCTGGTTGGCTTGTAAACACTTGCCACAAATGGACGTGTCTCAGAAGGAACGAATAGTGTTGGTCGAGTTTTTTAGTGCTAGTCGAGGCAAAATTTTTGCGTTAAAATGTATCGCTAGTCGGATTTAATGTTAGACGATGCCATCGTTGGTCGAGGGGTCACTATACTTATACTTCTGACGTTCTTACATTCACTATTACATACATGTGTTACCCATGCAGTACATAGTACAGAATATACCATGTGACAATCATTACATTTCTCCAATTTTCCACATACAGTGGAACCCCTACTTACGAGTTTAACCCTTTCAGGGTTTCCGACATACTAGTTCAGCTTACACACCAGGGTTATTGATGTACTAGTACGCCTAAATTCTAGCACCTTCAAATCTAGCAAGAGAAAGCTGGTAGGCCTACATATGAAAGAATGGGTCTATGTGATCAGTGTGTGCAGTATAAAAAAAATCCTGCAGCACACAGTGCGTAATGAGAAAAAAAAAAACTTTGACCGTGTTTTTGGTTTAAAACAGCGACTTTGCACTGCATTTTCATATGGTATTTATGGTTGTATTCCAGTTTTCCTGGTCTCATTTTATAGAATGGAAGACATATTACAGAAATTGAGATGATTTTGATTGGTTTCACAATGAGAAGTACCTTGAAATTGAGCTCAAAGTAGCAGAAATGTTCGATTTTTGCCAAAGTTCAAAAGTAAACAAATCATGCCAAGCATCCAATACACATCAACTGGTGAGTCTAATATTCTTTCACAAGTGCGCTGATATTATTTATAACATTTCTACACTAATGCAGTACTCTGCATAACAATAAATCTTGTTTTTTTTTTTTTTGAGAATAAAAATTCTAAGTGGAAAGCAAAAGAAATGTTATTTTAGTGCCAGGAATGTCTGTCTTGTTTATTCTGGACCCTATTTGGAAATTGGCATCTTTTGAAATTTGTGTGAAATTGGCAAAATTGCTAATTTCTGACCACTTTATTGGGTGGTTTCTTGTACGCATTCGATAGAAAAAATGGAGTTCTAGCAAAATAGTTATGATTTTTGTCAACTAGTACACTGGAATTGGCTGAAAATTGGGCTCAAATTGGGCGAAATCGCTGATGCATAAACATTGTTGAGACCACTAACTTCACGAGAGCATAATTCTGTACGTTTCCCATCAAATTCCATACTTTTGGTGTCATTATGATCAGGAAAATATTCTCTATCTTTTCATAAGAAAAAATTATTTTTCTTTTCCGAAAATTTTTTGACCCTGAGAACAAGTTTAGGAGAGGGCCTCTCGACCCTAAAAGGGTTAATCTGTTCCATGACCTTGCTTGCATCTGGATTTGCTCATTTGTAAAGTCAATTTTCCTCATTTAACCCGTAAACGGTCCAAATGTATATATACGTTTTTTCAACATTTGATAGTATGTAAAAAAAGTAGATCTTCTTTTTTATTTTTTACATTTGAAAATGTGTAAAAAAAACTTTGATCTATGTTTTTTTTGTTATATTTGAAAATATTTAAAAATAATGTGGATCTACTTTTGGAGCACTGCGCATGCGAATGTAGATCTGCTTGGACCGTTTACGGGTTAAATTAATTGAAATGGAATTAATCCATCCCAGTGGAATTCCAGGCACAACAAAATACAGTGGACCCTCGCCTAACGATGGCATCACAAAATGTTAAATCCGCATAGCGATACATTTTAACGCAAAAAATTTGCCTCACCTAGCGCTAAAAAACTCACTCAATGCGATTCGTCAGAGACGCATCCATGTGCGGCCTGAGCCAGCCTCACTTGTTCCGCCGGTGGCATTGTTTACAAGCCAGCCTCCGCAGTAACATCCAAGCATACAATCGGAACATTTCGTATTATTACAGTGTTTTTAGTGATTTCACCTGCAAAATAAGTGACCATGGGCCCCAAGAAAGCTTCTAGTGCCAACCCTACAGGAATAAGGGTGGGAATTACTATGGATATGAAGAAAGAGATCATTGCTAAGTATGAAAGCGGAGTGCGTGTCTCTGAGCTGCCCAGGTTGTATAGTAAACCCCAATCAACCATCGCTACTATTGTGTCCAAGAAAACGGCAATCAAGGAAGCTGTTCTTGCCAAAGGTGCAACTTTGTTTTCGAAACAGAGATCGCAAGTGATAGAAGATGTTGAGAGACTGTTATTGGTGTGGATAAACGAAAAACAGATAGCAGGAGATGGCATCTCTCAAGTGATCATAAGTGAAAAGGCTAGGAAGTTGCATGACAATTTAATTAGAAAAATGCCTGCAACAGTGATGATGTGAGTGAATTTAAGGCCAGCAAAGGTTGGTTTGAGAGATTTAAGAAGTGTAGTGGCATACATAGTGTGATAAGGCATGGTGAGGTTGCCAGTTCAGACCAAAAAGCAGCTGAAAAATATGTGCATGAATTCAAGGAATACATAGACAGTGAAGGACTGAAACCTGAACAAGTGTTTAACTGTGACAAAACAGGCCTGTTTTGGAAGAAAATGCCAAGCAGGACCTACATTACTCAGGAGGAAAAGGCACTCCCAGGACATAAGCTTATGAAAGACAGGCTTACTCTGTTGATGTGTTCCAATGCTACTGGTGATTGCCAAGTGAAGCCTTTATTAGTGTATCACTCAGAAACTCCCAGAGCGTTCAGGCAAAAGAATATCCTCAAGGCTAATTTGTGTGTGCTGTGGAGGGCAAACAGTAAGGCATGGGTCACTAGGGACTTTTTCTATGACTGGTTACACCATGCATTTGCCTCCACTGTGAAAAATTACCTAACTGAAAAGAAATTAGACCTTAAGTGCCTCCTGGTGTTAGACAATGCCCCTGGTCATCCTACAGACTTGGCAGAGTGACTTTGTGGGGACATAAGCTTCATTAAGGTCAAGTTTTAGCCTCCTAATACCATTCCTCTCCTGCAGCCCATGGACCAGCAGGTCATTGCAAACTTCAAAAAACTGTACACAAAAGCTCTGTTTGAAAGGTGCTTTGTAGTGACCTCAGAAACTCAATTGACTCTAAGAGAGTTTTGCAGAGATCACTTTAATATCCTAAATTGTGTAAACCTTATAGGTAAGGCTTGGGAGGGAGTGACTAAGAGGACCTTGAACTCTGCTTGGAAGAAACTGTGGCCACAATGTGTAGACCAAAGGGATTTTGAAGGATTTGATGCTAACCCTGAGAAGCGTATGCCAGTTGAGGAATCCATTGTGGCATTGGGGAAGTCCTTGGGGTTGGAGGTTAGTGGGGAGGATGTGGAAGAGTTGGTGGAGGGGGACAATGAAGAACTAACTACTGATGAGCTGCTAGATCATCTTCAACAGCAAGAGGCCACACCTGAGGAAACTGCTTCGGAGGAGGGGAGAGAGAAATTGACAAAGTAGCCTACTTCAAAGATTAAGGAAATCTGTGCAATGTGGCTTAAAGCGCAAACCTTTATGGATGAAAATCACCCTCAGACAGCTGTTGCAAGCCATGTTGGCAACCTGTACACTGACAGTGTTGTGAACCACTTTAGGCAAGTCATAAAGGAACGAGAGGGACAGACTTCTATGGACAGATATGTTGTGCGACAGAAGTCCAGTGACTCTGAAGCTGGTCCTAGTGGCATTAAAAGAAGAAGGGAAGTAACCCCGGAAAAGAACTTGACACCTCAAGTCCTAGTGGAAGGGGATTCCCCTTCTAAAAACTAAGACCATCAACACTCTCCCCTCCTCCCATCCCATCAATCATCACCAGATCTTCAATAAAGGTAAGTGTCATGTAACTGTGCATGTCTTCTTCAGTTTGTGTGTATTAAAATTAATATTTCATGTGGTAAAAAATTTTTCTTTTCATATTTTTGGGTGTCAGGAATGGATTAATTTGATTTCCATCATTTCTTATGGGGAAAATTAATTCGCATAACGATAATTTCGCCTAACATTGAGCTCTCAGGAACGGATTAATAGTGTTATGTGTGGGTCCAATGTACTACTGATTGCAAAAAGGATTTAGAAGTTCTGGTTAGCAGTAATCTAAAACCAAGACAACAGTGCATTAGTGTTTGCAATAGAGCTAACAGAATTCTTGACTTCATATCTAGAAGTATAAATAATAGAAGTCCTCAGGTTGTTCTTCAACTCTATATATCCTTGGTTAGGCCTCATTTAGACTATGCTGCTCAGTTCTGGTCACCATATTACAGAATGGATATAAATGCTCTGGAAAACGTACAGAGGAGGACGACAAAGATGATCCCATGTATCAGAAATCTTCCCTATCAGGACAGACTGAGGGCCCTGAATCTGCACTCTCTCGAAAGGCGCAGAATTAGGGGGGATATGATCGAGGTGTATAAATGGAAAACAGGAATAAATAAATGGGATGTACATAGTGTGCTGAAAATTTCCAGCCAAGACAGGACTTGCAGCAATGATTTCAAGTTGGAAAAATTCAAGATTCAGGAAGGACATAGGAAAGCACTGGTTTGGTAATAAAGTTGTAGATGAGTGGAACAAACTCCCGAGTACAGTTATTGAGGCTAAAACGTTGTGTAGTTTTAAAAATAGGTTAAATACATGAGTGGGTGTGGCTGGGTGAGAGTAGGACCTAACTAGCTTGTGCTACTAGGTCTGATGCTGTGCTCCTTCCTTAATTGGAAGTGACCTGATTAGATGGGTCCTTGGGCTAATCCGAGGGAGAGGGGGGGACATGGACCTGCTTCACATGGGTCAGTGGGCCTGCTGCGGTGTTGCTTCTTTCTTATGTTCTTATGGTCTCATGAGTGGGTGTGGGTGGATGTGAAATGGACCTGACTAGCTACTAGGTCGGACACAGTGCTAATCCCTTAAGTGACATTTCTGACCTAACTAGGTCAAGGCATTGGCTTAAGCCAGTGGGGAGAATTGGAGCTGCCTTGCATAGACCAGTAGACCTGTTGCAGTGTTCCTTATTTCTTATGTTCTTATGAGGGCAAATATTCTATTAGTGGGATGGATCTGTGAAGGACCTGCCTAGTATGGGCCAACAGGCCTGCTGCAGTGTTCCTAATGATACAGCATTTACCTTGGAGAAGAGATGCTGGCAAAGGTTGATGAGGTAGAAGAGATGTTGGGCACAGCGGAGTATGCTGTCAGGAGTTCATTTCGTTTCATCTTTTTCTATCACTTAATTGCTACACTCTTAATGGTACACTTTTAACCCTTTCAGGGTTTCCGACGTACTAGTACACCTTACACACCAGGGTTATTGACGTACTAGTATGCATAAATTCTAGTGTCCTCAAATCAAGCAGGAAAAGGCTGGTAGTCCTAGATATGAGAGAATGGGTCTTCATGGTCAGTGTGTGTGGTACAAAAAAATCGGGGACCCAGTGGGGGCTCTGGTGGCCTGGTGGCTAATGCTCTCGCTTCACATGGCGTGGGCCTGGTTCGATTCCCAGCCAGAGTAGAAACACTGGGCGTGTTTCTTTCCACCTGTTGTCTATGTTCCCCATTAGTAAAATGGGTACCTGGGTGTTAGTCGAATGGTGTGGGTTGCATCCTGGGACACTAACCTAATGTGCCCAAAATGCTCAGCATAACAAGGGGCTTTCTATAGTAGTATGTCATTGATGTCAACTAGGCCTGTATACCATGTACATGTAGTAAATAAAGATATTATTATTATTATTATTATTATTATTATTGTGGGAAAGCCATTTTATTACACCTTATTCACCATGTCTAGCGCTAAGAAACTCCTAACTCCTCGGCTAATTGGGGCTCTTTTGTTCCCAAGTGATAGTTCAAACACAGATGGAAGTATCAGTGAAGATGAATTTCATGGTTTTGAGGAGTTTGTGACCGAAAGCAATGCCCATTAAACCTGAAGGAAAGAAGGAAGGAAGGGAGGAAGGAAGAGATGAGAGGAAGGAGGGAAGGAAGGAAGGAAGGAGGGAAGGAAGGAAGGAGGGAGGGAAGGAAGGAAGGAGGGAAGGAAGGAAGGAGGGAAGGAAGGAAGGAGGGAAGGAAGGAAGGAGGGAAGGAAGGAAGGAGGGAAGGAAGGAAGGAGGGAAGGAAGGAAGGAGGGAAGGAAGGAAGGAGGGAAGGAAGGAAGGAGGGAAGGAAGGAAGGAGGGAAGGAAGGAAGGAGGAAGGAGACCATCAACCTAGGATAACCCAAAAAATTCAGACAGTGACTTATTTCCATGTGGGTTGGAGGGGTGAAGAGGAAGTTGACAGGCAGTGAGGGTGGTGAGTGGTGGTGTTATTTGTCATTGTGATACTAATTATGCCGGTGACTCAGCATATTTACAAGTCCACCCCCACACAACAACTACGAGCTTTACAGAAGCTGTAGCAGTTCTGAGAAGTGTCCAGTGACTGTGTGTGTACATAAGTGATAGAAAAATAGTAATAAACATTTTTTTGTAGATGAATGGATCAGAGAACCGACATGTTGATAAATTAGACACATGTGCAACTCTTGGGTATCTTTATTGAGGAAACGTTTCGCCACACAGTGGCTTCATCAGTCCATACAAAGGAGAATCTTGAAGAACAGGAGGAGAATGAGGTAATCAGTCCCTCAACCTTGAGTCGATGTGGTCAGTCCATCAATCTTGAATAGAATACGGCATACGTGCTGAGAAGGAGCTTATAAACCGTTGGCAGGAGAGGTGCAGCAGTCATAGGTCGTGTAACATTTGTTCAATGTTGAAGTAGGTCGTGCCCAAGAATTAGGCAAGCGAAGAATTCCCAAGTATTAAGATCCCAAGAAGTTGCAGTGTCTGACAGGTTTGTAGATGAATGGATCAGAGAACCGACATGTTGATAAATTAGACACATGTGCAACTCTTGGGTATCTTTATTGAGGAAACGTTTCGCCTAATTCTTGGGCACGACCTACTTCAACATTGAACAAATGTTACACGACCTATGACTGCTGCACCTCTCCTGCCAACGGTTTATAAGCTCCTTCTCAGCACGTATGCCGTATTCTATTCAAGATTGATGGACTGACCACATCGACTCAAGGTTGAGGGACTGATTACCTCATTCTCCTCCTGTTCTTCAAGATTCTCCTTTGTATGGACTGATGAAGCCACTGTGTGGCGAAACGTTTCCTCAATAAAGATACCCAAGAGTTGCACATGTGTCTAATTTATAAACATTTTTGGTTTGTGTAAACATGTTTTGTAAACAATATACAGTGGACCCCTGCATAACGATCACCTCCGAATGCGACCAATTATGTAAGTGTATTTATGTAAGTGCGTTTGTACGTGTATGTTTGGGGGTCTGAAATGGACTAATCTACTTCACAATATTCCTTATGGGAACAAATTCGGTCAGTACTGGCACCTGAACATACTTCTGGAGTGAAAAAATATCATTAACCGGGGGTCCACTGTACTACCTTATATTGGTCTCACAGGCCATAAAATTACTTGAATGAAGAAAAAAAAGGAAGGAAGGAAGGAGGGAAGGTAGGTAGGTAGGAAGAGATGAGAGGAAGGAAGGAAGGAAGGTGGGAAGGTAGGTAGGAAGAGATGAGAGGATGGAAGGAAGGAAAAGAAGGTAGGTTTGTGGGGTGGAAGGGATGTGTTGTGGAAGGCAGTGAGATTAGTGAGTGGTGGTATGATGTACCATTGTGACACAAGACACACCGGTGACTCAGCATATTTACAGGTCCACCCCCACACAACTACAAGCTTTCAGAACCTCTTGTAGTTACAGGAACCTGTCCAGTGACTCTATATGTGTGTATATATATGATAGAAAAATGGTAATAAACAACATTTTTTATTGTTGGTTTGTGTAAAGATGTTTTGTAAACAATATAATGACAGCAAAGTTTGTGCTGTTATTGTGTAGTATACAATGAGTGAATATATACCAAACAGTCTTTATATTGGTCTCAGAGGCCATAAAAGTTACTTGAAAAAGTAAAATGTTAAAAAAAAAAAGAAAAAAGTAGAAAAAAAAAACTATTACGGGGTGACCGGCAGTCGACGATGTTGCCGTATGCGGTTCAATTTCTGTCAACTTCATGCCTCCATATCTCCGTAAGTATTGATTGCAAAAAAAAATTTTTTTGGCCTATAATAATCACAAAAAAAGTATCATTTCATAAGAAAACATAATTTTTTTTCTAATGTTTTTCGACCCTGAGAACAAGTTTGGGAGAGGGCCTGCCGACCCTGAAAGGGTTAATGCTACATTCTTAATGCTACACTCTGAATGCTACACTCTTAGTTTGTGTTTATCAATGATTTCCACCTTTAATTCCATGGAAATCATTCTCTTTTACTTTTCGGCACTGTCATGGTGGTGGTGTTGTTGAACTCACTAATAACTGTTACAGTATTACAGTGGACCAGTGTGCCATTGTTTACAAGTCAGGGAGAACAATTCCTCACATACATGCGATATATTTTGTATTATTCCATTGTTTTTAGTGCTTGTAACTGCTAAATAAGCCACCATGGGCCCAAAGAAAGCTTCTAGCGCCAGCCCTGTGGTAAAGAAGGAAAGAAGAACAATAGAATTCAAGAAAAAACTCGTAGCAAAGTACCAAAGTGGAGGAGGAAGAGAGAGGGGTGAATGTGCCTTCTGCAGTGATTCAGTGATTCTACAATATGTATGATACTAAAGCAGCAGGTATCAATAAAGGCTATAGTGCCAGCCAGCGATAAAGTGTAGAATTAACAGTGTAGCAAGTAAGTTAAGCAAGTTGGTAAATTAGACACATGTGCAACACTTGGGTATCTTTAAAGATTAAATATAGATATACACCTACCATCTGACTTATGACCTGCTCGACATACGTCCACTCGACTTACGATCGTGCATCTGGTAGCTGGGCTGGGCCAGCTGATGCATACCGCTGTACAATATTTGATGATGCTCGCAGCGGCAACACGCCATGCAGGCAGCATCAGTTTGAGTAACTCTGCCCTATCAGCAGCATCATACTGTATTAACTGTACTAACTGGACAGAAAATTTCACCATGGCCCCTAAGATGAAGTCTGAATCTTGCATTAGAGACTGTGGCAAGAAAGGCTCTTACTCTCGAACTCTTTATTTGTTTTCACTGTTGCACATAAACCTCTCTGTATCTGTCTGCCTGTATATCTGTGTCTGTCTGTATCTCTGTGTGTCTGTTTATCTGTCTTTCCATCTACCTGTGTGTCTGTCTTTCTGTCTACCTGTGTGTCTTTCTGTCTACTTGTGTCTCTCTTTCTGTCTGCCTGTGTCTCTCCTTCTGTCTACCTGTGTGTCTTTCTGCCTACCTGTGTGTCTGTCTTTCTGTCTACCTGTGTGTCTGTCTTTCTGTCTACCTGTGTCTGTTTTTCTGTCTACCTGTGTGTCTTTCTGTCTGCTTGTCTGTCTCAGAGCCACTCTTAATATTAAGGGTGTAATTGGTCTTGAAGATGCCATATTAATAATGATAATAACACAATAATAATCACTGTAGCGCATTAAATGTGTATAAAACGTTAATATAGACATTGTGCTTAATTTGGATTGTGGATTTCCATTATTTCTTATGGGAAAAATTAATTCGGAATAAGTCAGATTCGGTATAGGTCACTCTCTCTGGAACGGATTAATTACGTAACCCGGAGGTCCACTGTACAGTGTATTTTATTATTTATTATCACACTGGCCGATTCCCACCAAGGCAGGGTGGCCCGAAAAAGAAAAACTTTCACCATCATTCACTCCATCACTGTCTTGCCAGAAGGGTGCTTTACACTACAGTTTTTAAACTGCAACATTAACACCCCTGTATATGTATTATTATTATTATTATAATACTCTTGCTTACCATTTGGAGTTTTTATTCACATAAAAAATAGAAGATTTACTGTTGTGCAGACTACTGCATTATTGTAACAATTGTATAAATAATGTCAACCCATTCATGACTGCGTATATGGAATGGCCACTCGACAGGTATTGTTTACTCTTGAACATGGGGCAAAAATGAACATTCTGCAACTTCGAGGTCAATTTCAAAGTACTTTTCATCATAAATCAATCAAAATCATATCCATTTCTGTAATATATCTTCCATTCTATCAAATGAGACCAAAAAAAAAGAGAATAAAACCCATAAAAACCATACGAAATACAGTGGACCCTCCCTTTTCGTCAATCTCCGTTATTGCCAATTTCCGTTTTTGCTGACTTTTTCCGTCAATATTTTCATTCCGTTTTCATCGATGGTACGAAACCTGTCCAGTGCCCAGCGCACAGACAAAACCGCCTCCCACACTCATTCTCAGGCAGTGTCACGTTGTTTCTCGGTGAGTGAACATATCCTACAAGGTCATACGAAACATTTCAAAATAATCCATTGTTTTTGGCACTTGTTATTGTGCATGACTGCTAAATAAGTCACCATGGCTCCAAAGAAAGCTCCTAGTGCTAGTCCTTTGGTAAAGAAAGTGAGGAACACCGCAGAAATGAAAACAGAAATCATTCAAAAATGTGAAAGTGGCATAAGCATTGCCGAACTTGGCAGGATGTACGGGAAGGCCCTACTGTATATGGAATAGGTAGTAAGTTACTGAATGCTGTAAAGAGTTTTATGAGGATAGTGAGGCTCAGGTTAGTGTGTGTAGAAGAGAGAGAGATTACTTCCCGGTAAAAGTAGGTCTTAGACAGGGATGCATAATGTCACCATGGTTGTTTAACCCTTTGAGGGTTCGTGCTGTAGATCTACGGCTATATGTTGAGGGTCCAAACCGTAGATCTACATCAAAATTCTAGCGCTGTCAAATTTAGCGCAAGAAGGCTGGTAGGCCTACATCTGAGAGAACAGGTCTGCCTGGTGTGTGTGCGCTATAAATAAAAATTCTAGGCGCCCACACAGCATTGTGGGAACGCTGCCTCAGTTACCTTTGTTCACCATGCCTCGTTTCAAGGCAGCTCTCACTCCAAGGCGAATTGGGACTCTGCTTTTCCTATCTGATTGTTCTGGCTCTGATTGCAAATTCTATGGCTTTGATCACTTAGTGACCAAAAGGAAAGACCAGGATATCGAAAATACAGTAGTGCAGAAAATCCTGATGATCCTCAACCTTCTACTTCTGGTGTGGGCATGTCTCAGTCACATTCAGTTGTACCTCGTCGCAAGAGAAAACTAATATTATCGCGAGGCCAGGCCTCAGAAATTCAGTAATGATGATGATAGTGACGTGGATTGTAATTTTGTTGCTCTTGATGATCATTCGAGTAGTGATAGTGAGGAATCATATTCACCAGTGAAGCGTCGGTATATACGCCACCACATACACTCGGGTAGTGTTTCCTATGCAGTGCCCAGGGGCGGAGTACATCCTGGAGTACATCACATGGCCCTACACCAGGAAAAAGACAATGAAAGTGAGGATGATGTGGCTACACTTGGCATGGATGGAAACCCCAAAGGCACCAGTAGGGGGTGGTAGTATTTGTGGTAGTGGTGAATGGTAGTGCCATGGCCATGCATGACTTTGCCAGCCCAGGCTGGGACCCATGCCGCTGACTCCTCAGCTCAAAGAAAAAAGTGGGGCATCAGCCACCACCCCACCCACAACTACCCGCTACCACCACAACCAGCTTATGATGTCCAGTATCCACCAGCAAACCCCTATCTGGGACTGGCAAACAAAAAACCCAATTTTGTTTCCCAAGCCCCACCCGTTTGATGACTCTAAAAGTGGAATTCTACCCAAATTGTCTCCTTGGAAACACTGCAAATGAACTAGAATTCTTTGAACTATTCTTTGACTAAACCCTTGATGGAAAGTATTGTCAGGGAAAGTAACAAGTATTTTGAGTTAAACCATGGCAAATACAATCATATCACCACATTCAAGACTACAACGGCAGAAAGAGATAACTTGTGAAAGTTATTTGCTTTTTACAACAATAATGCTTATGCCTCATGCTATAAGCATAATATAAAATCATACTGGTCCACAGATCGGCTAATTTTTTACCCCGGCCTTCAGTGAAATCATCCCAGTGAACAGGTTTTCTTACTGTTACGTAAGTTGCACTTCTTTGACAAAAACCAGGCCTGACAGAAGTGACAGCTTATACAAGATTAGAATGTTTTTTGTATCTGAAATAAAAGTTCAACATGTACTTTTATCCATTCGTAATCTTGTAATTTTACAAGTCTTTGATTTTGTTCAAAGGGAGGGTGTCATTCAAGCAGTATATACCGAGCAAGAGGGAAATGCTTGGTATAAAACTGTTTGTAAATCTGTGACTGTGACAGTGGCCTGGTACTGGATATCATTGTATACATGTAAAGTAAAACAATGATAGATACCAGAATGTTATTGGGTATTCAGGTGACGTGTGAGAAGCATGATGACACCTTATTTGTAAAGGGCATACATTATGTACTGATAACTGATACACAAGCCCTTTACTCAGTGATTTCTTGCGAGTGAGAATGGCAGATATGTGGGCACAGTGCGTCTAATCGTAAACATATGCCCAGGTTCAACACAGGCACTCGTAGTGGTGAGGTGCAGGTGTTTACTGCCAATGACAACAAGGCATTACGGTGGCATGACCAAACGAGATGTCACATTGTTGACAACCATTCACCCCAACGAAATGCAAGACAGTGGCAAAGTTGATAGTGACTAATGAACGTATTCGAAAACCCCGTGACAGTGATTGATTATACACAAACCATGCACTTGGTTGACAAATGTGACATGCAGATTGGCTTTGTTGATTGTGTTCGTAAGAGTTGCAAGTGGTAAATGAAACTTTTTAATTTGTAAATGGTCCAAGTCGGACCGAAGCGTCGGGCGTAAGCTCCTCTCTTCTATGTGCGGTTATTTGTGTATCTATCTGTCTGTCTGTCTAGTTCTGCTTATCTGTCTTTCTGTCTGCTTTGTGTGTCTGTCTTTCCATCTGCTTGTCTCTGGGCTCAGGGGCAGCTAGTAAACCTGTTGGTTTATGGTGTATGGGCTGCTCCCTGATTGTGAGCAAGTGACACTGCTATTATTTGTGTCATGTTTTTTTTAGTCTTTTATCTACAAACACTTCTCCATGAGGAAGTGAAACAGAATTCTTCCTCTGAAGCCATGCGTGTCGTAAGAGGTGACTAAAAAAGCTGGGAGCAAGGGGCTAGTGACCCCTTCTCCTGTATAAATTACTAAATTTTGGGCCACCCTGCCTTGGTGGGATACGGCCGGTTTGTTGAAAGAAAAAGATCTACAAACACTGTATAGTACTTGGCCTGGAATTTTTGGGTTATCCTAGGGAATTTAAAATTATGTATAATTGTACTTATGAGTACATGTGAGAGACAGAGATACAGATAGACAGAGATATAGACAGACAGAGATACAGACAGATACAGACAGAGACAGCCAAAGCCAGCCAGTTGAATACATAAGAACATAAGAAAGAAGGAACACTGCAGCAGGCCTACTGACCCATGCAAGGCAGGTCCATGTCACCCCCAGCTTAGAACCAATGGCCCCCCCTAGTCAGCTCACATCCTGGAGTTTTCCTGGAGTTTACCTGGAGGAGAGTTTCGGGGGTCACGCCCCGCGGCCCGGTCTGTGACCAGGCCTCCTGGTGGATCAGCGCCTGATCAACCAGGCTGTTGCTGCTGGCTGCACGCAAACCAGTAGAGCCACAGCCCGGCTGATCAGGAACTGTCTTTTGGTGCTTGTCCAGTGCCAGCTTGAAGACTGCCAGGGGTCTGTTGGTAATCCCCCTTATGTTTTGCGGGAGGCAGTTGAACAGTCTCGGGCCCTGACACTTATTGTATGGTCTCTTAAACGTGCTAGTGACACCCCTGCTTTTCATTGGGGGATGGTGCATCGTCTGCCAGTCTTTTGCTTTCGTAGTGAGTGATTTTCGTGTGCAAGTTTTGGGACTAGTCCCTCTAGGGTTTTCCAGGTGTATATAATCATGTATCTCTCCCTCCTGCGTTCCAGGGGAAAACAGGTTTTTGAAACCCCAAGCGTCCCCGTAATTGAGGGTTTTATCTCCCTTAGCCGCCCTGAAAGTTCTCCCGACATTTTCTAGGGCGGGGAATTTTACCTGCCCCTTTAAAGGTGTGTTTGAGTGCAGAATATTCCCGCCTAGATAAACAAGTGACCTGAAATGTCATCATGGGGTTGGCCCCCCTAGTTTTTAAGGTTTCCCTTATCCATCCTGTCATTTTTCTA